>OY282506.1:42203814-43403814 GCA_958295605.1 Ajuga chamaepitys
TTTTAATTTTTGGAAAGTAGTTTTTCATATATACTACTATAATAAATCAGTCATAGATTCCCTCCTATAATTTATATATATAGAAAATTTCCAATAAAAAATCTAAATTTGGAATCTGCTGGATTTTACAATATATATATATATATATATATATATATATATATATCTTATTATAGTAATAATGATTAAACTATCAATTTTAGCAGGTACAATGAGCGGGAAAATGTTCTTGGTTTAATCTTTTACAGTGTTCCATTTTATTATATAGTAAGACGTTTATGGTTAAGAAAACAACTAAAAGACATTCCATTTAATATTATATGTGTAATATCTAAAATATTATAAATAATCCTATCTTTGTTGCAAAAATTCCTAGCTAGCAATATATGATTAGCCACTGCCTAGGCGTTAGGTTCTTATTGACCGCCTATATATTTTTTCAGATTCTTGTCTGCCTAACTACGCTTATGTTCCGACTCATGGCTAGGCCTCAATGTACCGCTTAGTTATCACCTAACTAACAACTTTTACAACATTAAATCCTATTAGTTTTTAAAAAATGATACCGTGCAGCGTACACGTTGAGAACTAGTAATCCTGTTGTTTGATTACACTATGTTATAGTTTCACCATCTTGCTTTTGAAGAAATCATTTTAGATATAGATAAAACATATGTAAAGCTCCAACAACATTAGATGATATAAGCGTGTTTGAATCATGAGTGCATAATCTTAGGATGAGAACTAATGTGGAGCAAGACACACAAGCTGCTTCCCAATGTTGCGGCCAGAAAAAAGGCCTATTAAAGCCGTTGGCGCACTTTCAAGGCCTTGGGCTATATCTTCCATATAAGTAATTTTCCCCTCTTTAATCAGTGGCAAAACCAAATCCAGATACTTGGGATAGAGGTGGCGGTAATTGAAAACCAGAAATCCTTGCATTCGGATTTGTTTGGCGACGATGGAAAACAAATTTCGCACACCCTCAAGCTCTTCAAGGTTGTACTGTGAGATCATCCCACACGTAGCAATGCGGCCATAGGGTTTCATGTTCACAAGCACTGCATCCAACATCTTCCCTCCCACGTTTTCAAAGTATATGTCGATGCCATCAGGGAAGTACCTATATATATACTTTTCAAAACCAACATATTCATACTTTTACAATTTCTCCTTTATCATTTTTTCTTACCTTTTTAAAGCTACATCCAGATTAGGTTCTTGTTTATAGTTGAATGCATCATCAAACCCAAATTTGTTCTTCAATAGATCCACCTACGTGAAGTGATTAAATAGATAAATAATGAAGAAGAATTATATAGCACAAAGATATATAGAGCAGTAATACCTTATCTTGGGTTCCAGCACTTCCAACAACATAGCAACCGGAGAGCTTAGCAAACTGGCCAACAAGTTGCCCAACAGCTCCAGATGCCGCTGAAACGAACACTGTTTCCCCTTCTTTCGGAGACGATATCTCATGAAATCCCGCATAAGCAGTAAGCCCAGGCATCCCTTTATGGTAGACGACACATAACTTTTATTAGATGAAGAAACCATGCACAAAGGACATGCTAGTTTTTTTGTTACTTGTTACAGACATTGCCTAACTCACTTCTTCAATTAATTTCACTTAGTGGGCACATCTGAAGCTGTTAGGGGTGGACGAGCTCAAGCCCAGTACTAGTTTTTATTTTTGTAAGTTATAGCCCATGGCCACCCCATTCACAAAGAAGAAGACTGGTTTGTTCAAAACGGATAACAAAAAGGAGGGTTGTAGCTTGGCTGCAAAAAAACAAGTGATGCATGCACAAACGTGCGAACAACAATACGATATTCAAAAAGAGACTCAAACTGGGAATAAAACTTATTTTCTCTGATCAATATATTAAATTAACCATCTAATATAATAATATAATAATAAAAAAGCCAAACTGTCCAAAATAGGGTCATTCAGGGTAACATAAAAAATTTGCAGGTCTAGGTTAGAAAAAATGTAACAATCCCAGAAATAACAAAATAGAGTTTACAATTACTATTGAGGCTAAAAATTAATCTGTCTCATAATAAGAATGCCTATTTATACTAATAAAATAATGGCCAAGTCGCCTAACTGCACGGATCTAATATTAAAGACACAGGTCCATTTAAATATATCAAGTTTTATGCTGAAATGTGTTTCATGTTCTGAAGAAATATAAGGTTTGAGGACTTTTAAGGTGCACCGAGTGTACCGGTACCCCAATAAATTCTAGTCATTAAATTTTCATCTTTTAATTATAACCTTTAAATTTTACAACCTGCTACCTGAATAGTAGGTTGTTCATATAAAGTAATGATTTAAACATTTAAATAATAAATCCAAATTGACATTTAATAGTTATGATTTTTACTGTTTTCTCATTTCATTTTTATTTTAATTTTGGATTGTGTTCGTCATTTAGCATTTTTCTTTTCTTTTTTCTTTCTTCTTCTTTTTTTTTTTCTTTCCTTTTGTAACACTATCGTCTTTTTTGTTTTTAATGTAGTATCTTTATTTTTTATTTTCTATCTTTTGTCTTTTTAAGTAAAATATTCTTTTAATTAAAGAAAGAAGTAATGATAATGATAATAATAATAATAATAATAAGATGGTATAAGTTTCCTCGTAACTATTTTTCTGATAATTTTTATTGTGGATCATAAATTTATGTTTAATGATTCATTAAATAGTCATTGGGATATAATCAAACCAAGTCGATCGTGAATTATTCGGATCTCGATTCATCAAAAGTTCAATTGAGCTCGTTTCACACGACTCGTTAAAATAAGTAAATCAAACTCAAAATTGATATTATTCGGTTCATTAGCTCAGGAGCAAGTTTGTTAGTGGGCTCATGAGCTACCGAGTTCGTTCGTAAAAATTATTAACATTTAATTCATAAGTTTTATAACTATAATTATCATAGATATAGAATTATATAATTAAAATTATTTATTCGTACATGTACAACTCTCTAAAACCATCAATTATCACTTACACGGCTTATTTTATTTTTTTATTTAATTTATTCAATTATATGTTTCTAATTCATTAAATATATTTTTTATTTTTTTTACTTAGATTAATAAAACGAGACATCGACGTTTGAAATAAAACTTTTATTTTAGGATAATATATATTTTTAAAACGGGACTATCATTAAGACGGAGGGCGTAACATTTTATATTAGAAGTACAATCAAGTTCAATAATATCTACAAATTGTATTCTTATAACTTAATTAAAATAAAATAACATGTAACTTATAAATGAACAAACATAAAAACGTAGTTTTAGAACAAAAACTATAGCACATATAATTAGAAATCTTGCATAAATTTAAATTTGCAGATATTAAAACTCAATAGACAAGATATTTTTCATGAGAGGAACTATATAAATTTAATTAATTATTTATTGATAAGGAGGAACGAATGTTTTGCTCATATTTTATTTTATTAAGTCCTTGATTGTTAAATATAATAGTAAAAAAGAAAAATTTAAGCATTTAAATTCATGTACGTTCTCATTTACAAAATAACTATTATTCATTTACTACAAAAAATTCAATTGTTTTCGAAAATGACCCCAAATATATTTCAAAAACAAAATATTAAAAGTCTAATATCGAAAATGTTAAAAGCCCAAAATCTAAATATTAAAGTCCCAAAACTTAAATAACACTTATAAGTTACTAACCCATTATAGTAGGTAAATTCTCTAGGTGCACCGATGCCTCAGGTACATCCTAACATTCTTCATAAAGATTTACCTTTTTCAGAACAAGTAATACCTTGCAGCATAAATTTTTACGGACCATTTTGGACTTAACTCAACCATATCTTTTTTCAGCCTCGTGGCTTATAGAGAGTGGAAATGTGGAATGAACTCTTGTGAACTTTTGTCATGGTTCAAGTCCTCTTGGCAGCACATGCTCTTTTTTCATTTTGTTTCCGTTCTCTTTTATCTCTATTAGTAGTATTTCTATGCGATACACGATTCGTAAATATAAACGAATAAATAATAAAATTTTTATATAATAAAATATTATAATCATTATTATATATGTTAATGAAAGAATAATCAATGAAAAGTATTAAAAATTAAAAATATATAAATTTAAGTAAGTTATAGAATATTCATATTTGGTTTTCTTAATGTATGAATGTCACTAGCATCCTGTATGGAGGTGGTAATGTTAATTATCTTGTACAAAAGATGAGTGTATATATGTATATTTATAATTTTATGATAAACATTTATATTTATCCAAAGTATCTATATTTTTTTTTTTATTTTTTCAAATATAATGTTCAAGAAATTTTCAAAAAGATTTTAATGAGTACCAATATCACTACACTCTAATTTTATTAATTTTTATTTGTAGCACAACACACTAATAATTAACCCGCATAATCACCAACAAAAAAATGTTTGTCTTTAATTTAATTTATTTATACAATATGGTGTCAAACTATAGATCGATAATAATTGACTAATTTAATTTATTATACAGGAAAATTCCATTAGAAATGAAAAAAAATCATTTCAAAAAATTAGATATTTTTTTTTTTTTTAAAATAAAGTGTTGAAATTATAAAATATTTACTAAATACTCCCTCTGTCCCGAATGAACTTGCACACTTTCCGTTTTCGTCCGCAACAAACTTGCACATCCTAAAAAATGAAAATTATAACACAATCTCCACCCTCAAAATCTTCACCTTCAATCTCCTTCCTCAATCAACCTTTGAAAAGTCAACAAAATTTAAAAAAATATCTGTTTTTTAATATGTGTGCCAACCCTCCTAGGGAGTATTCAATTTTTATATTTTTATATGAAAAAAAAATTAATAGGAATTATTTTTAATAAAAAATGAAATAAAATTCAAATTAATATTAAATATAAAAGAGACCATTAGGGATTTATTTGATAAAATCGTATTAACTCTTTTTTTTTTTTAATTTTTTTCTTTATTTATTTGTTTTCCCTTTCAATGTATGAATATACTTGACCATAACTTTTTATACACATAATTGATACTACACAAATTAAAGGACACATTAAGTGAACATAAAATTAAATAGAAGAAGAATGAGTACAACAAATATAATACATACTCCCTCCGTCCCGACTTAACTTTCCTACTTTGACCGACGCGGAGGTTAAGAAAAATAATATTTTGTGGAATCTTTGACTTTTTTAATGGTGATGATTGAGGGTGGAGATTGTGAGAGAAATGTATCATTTATGGGCTGGAAAGTTAAGTTGGGACAAATCAAAAAGGAAAGTAGGAAAGTTAGAGTAGGACGGAGGTAGTATATAGGATTTTAGAAGCAGAGAAAATAGTAATTTTGTTTTTGCCGACAAATTAACTTACTCCATCCCACTTCCTTCTCTACATTTTTGCCCCCTCCCTTCATTTTAGATTCTAGATAATTTTGTTGATTTCTCTCACACAATTTCGGTGATACTATCTCTCATACTCTCACAATGTCGGCTTACTCTGGTGGGTGATGTCGCATACCTTCTTCCTGAGGTACGTTGGATCTATTAATCTTCACAGCAAATAAAATTATATTTGAGAAGAACAAACTTTGGAAGTAGACACAAAATTTGGCTGAATTAAAAGCTTGATTAATGTCAATTTCAATGAAAAAATAAATTGATTGTGCGGAAGTAGATCTTTTTTGGAAGGTTGCACGAGTGTCTCATTTTATAGACTTAGACAAATTAATTTGATTGTGGGGGAATTAAGGAGTGTTTTCCTTTACTTAACTTTTGAAAAAGTGATTAAAAGTAGAGATTGTGATAAAATTATCTAAAATCAAAAGTAGATAGTGTTTGAGAATAAAAGTGATTTTGCTCAAATAAAAAAACATGGAGTGTTTGATGCTTAACTAGCTTTTAGGTTATTTGGAAAAATCAACATTTTTTACTTTTAACTTTTGACCTAGAATCACTTTCAATTAAAACTGAAGTAGTTTTCCCGAACACTCCAAAACAACTTTTTCAAGCTATTAGCTAAAAAGCACTTGGGAAAAGCAATTGCAAACACCCCGTTATTATTGATTTGAGATAATTGTGCCTAAATATATTTTAGAATATATGTAGATTTATCTCCAAATAAAATATTTTATACCAAAAGTAATATTTTTTAAAAATAGCAAGAGAAATTTGGGAGCAAAAATTCTTAAGTTACTATTTTGGATGAAATTTGTTATTATATAGATATAGATATAGATTTTGTATGTAAATATTTATCCCTCCATTAAGGCCTTTATTTCAGTTTGTTTCCTTTTTTCTTTACTTTTTATCTTCATTTTGTATCCCTTTTTCTTTCTTTTCTTTATCATCTTCTGTTTACTATGTAATATTTTCACCCTTCTAGGTTCTAGATGAGGAAATAATACACACATATATATATTCACTTAGGTCTTTCTTAAACCATGTTAGTATTGTATAATTATATACTATATATGTATACATACAAGTATACGTATACGGAACTGTATATATACATATATATCCACATTGAGTGTTTTCTACTAAATCATGTAGTGATTATTATTGTATAATTCAAAAGTACTTATATGCATATATTTGGATTTCCCTAAGATCCGTCTAAGACCTTAAAATCACTTATTAACATTAATACATTTTCAAAGAATTTTTTTTTTGCACGGATATAGTGTAAGAGAGTTAGTCTAAAATAATTTGGATCCTAAAAAAGTAATTGTAATTGAAATTAAAAAATTCGTTGCAAATTATGATGAGGATTGAAGTTTAGTCGTAAAAGTATTGTAGTATAATTAAAGTTGAGATTATGTTAAGTAGAGAATTACCAAGAACTCCTAAATAGTAGGAAAGAGGCACATGAGTATCCTGGATTTTGAAGATTCCCTCTGTAGATTTAATGAGAGTATAATCTTCCCATCCGCTAAAACAACGAATGAAGTCACCCTTGTTGAAATTGGGATGTGATGAATCCACAATTCTGCCCACTCCATCTCCTGTTATAACCTGCACGTGCTAACCATTTAAACATGAAATAATGAGAGATCGAAGAATAAGAGGACTCACACTCACCTGGCCAGGGGTAAAGACCGGAACATAGTTGTCCTTGAGATCGCTCATGCGGCTTCGCATGTAAGGATCGCACGACAAGTAGAGATTCTTCACCAAAACGGCGTCGAGGCACTCTTCCGGGACCTTCAGTTTGATAGTGGTTGTTTTAAGGAGCATGTCGGATTCTTTAGGGAAACCATTGATGTAGTGTTTCAATATTATCTGCCTGTTGCTCACTTCCTCTGCCATTTCCGATGATCTGCACTATTGCTCATCGTCCACATATATATTAATTTTTTGTGTAGTTGGGGCCCATTGCCATTAGGTAGGTTGGTGACGCTGGGAATTTCTAATTTCACCGTAGAGAGCACTACCCTATCTGTGGTTAAGAATGGTGACAAGGTAATGCATTGTCCAACAGCAGCAGCACCACACAATTTGTTGATTCACCATGTGCTGGGTTCCCAATTCTAGGACTGTCACGGTACCTACTTAAACATCACATACAAATCTTTGGCAAATTGTAGTGGAATTTCTACAAGCTTTTGTCAGATTTTAGTTACTTTATCTTTGTTTTCCCCTACTTTTTCTTGATTTCTGACGGTAAAATTTTTAGATGAAACCAAAATAATTTTCTTTTTTCTTCAACAAAACCTTATATACGATGCTTACCTCCTCATGACTCAACCTAAAATTTGCTTTTCAATTCACTCTTCCCAATAAGTATTCCTTGTGCATGACATTTTTATCCCATAAACTTCTTATCTAATAAAATTACAACAACTAATCCTCTTTCCTTTTTAGTCTTTTACTCTTACTCAAAACTATTAATTTCGCTACTAAAAAATATAGGGTCCGTTTGCTTAAAACTGAACAGTGCTAGGTCAAACCTAACTGAGAGAGTTAATGTGCTTTATTAGGATTTGATCCTCTAAATTTACTGAGCCAAATCTTAAGTAAACGGATAAATTTGTTTTAAATAAATGATAAATTTTATTAAAAAAAAGTAATACTTTTGCATGAAATTACTTTTTTCTAACAAATTAATACTTACTACCTTCCCTCGCGGGAGTTTGTACGTTTGACCGCACACGTATATTAAGAAAAAAAATATGTTTTGTTTTTTAGTTGACTTTTTAAAATGTAGATATTGAAGATGAAAATTGCGAGAGAAATTTCCTTTTTAGGGTATGCAAAAGGATGTGGGACATACAAATAAGGAAATTGTATACATCTGAGTGGGAGGAGTAGTGAAAAATAATATTTTTTCGAAGAGAAATGATACTTTGAATGTGAGAAATGATACTTTGAATGTGACTAGTGCCTCATTTTTAAATACAAATATTTTTTTCATTTTTAATCTGTATTGACATATAATATATCAAACTAATTAATTCTATTGTCATGATCTTAAAATTAACATCTATATCACGTATATACAAAATAAGATATTAAATTTGAAAAAGTATAATTGATTATTGATTGGTCATTTGGGTCAAGTATGAGTATTGATTGTCGTTAGATGTATGTACTATATTTGGGTTGTAACTAAAAATGGGCCAAATTGTAAAAGTATTCTTGTAATTTGTTGGCGGTCCTTAAAAGTAATAATTTATTTTTCAATTTTACAAATTAGTCATTTATCATGCAATTTGTTTAAATTTTGTTGTTTCTTGAACTAGTATCGTACCCGTGCGATGTACGGGAAGATCTTTCACATGATATTATTGAATATGGTTGCATTGCGATTTTTTTTTATATCGTTGTTAAGTACGATTTAAGTGGTAAAATAAAGTATCATATCACCGAATATAAACTGCGATGATCCGGAAAATGTCCGAATAGTACAAATATGCATAAACTATATACCTATATAAATAAATATTAAAATGTAACATATATCAACAAAAAATGCAAAATGGCTGCAAATTCTAAAAGACCTCCTTGTACATAACATTTTTGGCAATCTTTCTTTCTAGATCTTCATCATCATCATACACTAAAATCTTCAAACTTTTTCTATTCGTGACGCGTGCGACAACAACATATAAATGACCATGACCGAAAATAGGTGTTTTTAAATAACAAACCAACATAGTTAAGTGATTGTCCTTGACTCTTGTTTATTGTCATCGCATAAGAAATGATAAACGAAAATTGACCTTTGAAATCAAAAAGACATTCACTTATCTGAAGGAGACACAGACAGTCGAGGGATGAGAACCGTTACACCAACATTATCCCTTGATATCATCTTTGCCTCAACCATGTGATCACCAAGTTTTGTAATCACCAATCGGGTGTCATTGCACAAACCCTATGAATGTTCTATGTTTCATAACAGCATAACTGGCGTACCCGTGCGATGCACGGATAAGACCTTAAATAAATTTATTTTATATACAACAATGTCATTTTGTTTCATTTTCAGAAATGACGGAAAAATCCGGCACGACCTGTTACCATGACACAAACTCGTACGATAATTTTGAGTTTAGATGGAGGTCTATCAGGCTTGGGTCGTTATCGCGTCAACCTGATAAAATACGATAAACTTTGGGCTGGGCCAACCAAATATTTGCCCGATAAATTTAATATTATAAATTTTTACCTATTAGTAATATTTATTTGGAAAGACTGGAAGTAATTTACTTGAAGAAGAGTTTGAGAGGAATGTTGATTAGATAATTTGAAAGAATATATTGATTAGATAATTTGAAAGAATTTTGTTTAAAGACTATGTTTAATGTTCTAAACTTTCGTTGTAGCATTTTTTTTATGTTTCTGTGTTCATATATTATGTGAATAGAGAGATTGAGAATATTTACAAATAATTGTGATTTTAGAGAAGTGATTTGAATTAATTATTTTAGACAAATCAAAATTTGATAGTATTTTGAAATAAAGTGATTTTAAAAACAAAAATTGATAGAAGTTGCACGTTGACTTTTCATAATCATAGTTATAAGTGTTTTTAAGAAATGACTTTTAGTTCCCAATGAGACGTTTTTCAAGAAATGACTTTTAGAAATGATTTCAAGCACTTTTTTATTTTCACCATGTAAATTTGTTTTTTACTGTGTGTTCTCATTTGCATTGTTTTAATTGTCACTTTTAAAATCATAAATATATCTTTATAACAAAAATAACAATGACAAAATTCATCATAGATGAACAATAGAGATTTACATAATTAAAAAATAGTAAATCATTGATATCTCATGAAACCTCGAACAAATCCAAACAATTTTAGATTCTATATAAATCCTAACAAATATTGTTTTACACTCAATTCGGATGCTATTTTTTCTATTAAAAAATGGGGTATAACAAAATTCTGTATAATTGATGTCCAAAAAGCAGAGACATCAACTTTGACAATGTGTTTCTAAGAAACGCATATTATTGCTTTATGCATCAACTGCATCTCATCAAACCTGATAGAACAACAATATAGACAAATAAATCAAAGTTTGGTTAATAAAATGAAGAATTTTATCAAGAATCAAATGAAACAGTTTAATTAGAGAAGAGCTCGTATCATCGCGAATGTGGGGAAAATATCAACTTTTGAAATCAATTTCCTCCATAGAATGAATTAACAGAATGCAAACCAAAGTTTATGAGAGAAGAGCGACATTCAAGAGAGTGTATTTGACAATTTTGAGAAGTCAAATGTGCTCTGGCAACAAAACAAAGAAAAAAACTTATGTCCCAAATTGAGTACTCATCTCTGCACCAAAGAAAGAGACATAGTATCCATCTTCATCCACTCTGGCAGCATCAACTCCTCAATGACCCTACAATATGTTATTAACGAACTCAAATGACAATTGAAAATCGGGCCTCTTTAAAATTATTTTAAGCAATTAGAAATACCTCAGGCAACTTCCATTATCACTTGAACAATTAAGGACTTCTAAAACAAAGCTCACCAACCTCAGCATCGCCGTGGCCACCTTCTGCATCTTGGCCTTTCACAACCTTAGCATCGAATGTTTTCTCACGAAATTGGATATAACATATACGGGGAGAAAGCACAACACTGATTGGGATAATTCACCACAAAAAAAGAAAAAAAAAAATAGATCACCATTTGCATCATAATGGTAGTAATGAATACGAACGACACCACATAATCATAAAAAAATAAGAAAAATTTCTTATAATTTATATTATACATTACTTTGTTCAACCAAATAGCATCCCAACTAACTCAAAGAGAGCCCTGACCATGAGCCACATAATGGAAAAAGATTCAATAATTTCAACAATAAATACACTACAATTCTTCATCAAGCATAGGTTTAAATATAAATAGATGACTCATAATATAAACTGTGGTAATGTTTACCGTTCTCCACCAAAATAGGATCCACACGACTCGCAATCCGCAGTGCTCTTGCACCAAAGAGGCTAAGATAATTTTTTTTTTGAATATGGATAAATTCCAAAAGAGATCGTGGATTGAAATTAGATATTTACCCTCGTCAGTCTCTGTTGCAGTTATCTTGCAACTCCGTAGTCGGGCAACCATAAATAAGAATCAAACCAATCCAATAATGCAGAAAATCTGAGATTTCAAAATGGAATTTTTGAAATATCTTGATGTTAGTGAATGAAGTTGGTAAAATGAACAAATCTAACCAAACCAGAAAAAGTGAAAAAATTCGTGGAGATAAAAAAGAATAATAGAAAATTGTAAACAAATAATCAAAGTTTGGTCACTTGCCTTCATTCTTCGTCTCCACTTGCCTCTACAGAAAACTCTAATCAATTTTAGATGCAGGTCACCTTTCTTCAACTTCAACCTCTTCAAACTGAAGATTGAGTGGAAAATTGAAATAAACTCAGCACATTGGTAAATCTATAATATAAAATTCATGCATCACAAATCTTTAAGCCCTTGCACTTATGGCAACAATTATCATCAGTCAACCTCTTGCAAAAAAGACCGAAAAAGAAAAAGAAAATCTCCACAGGTAAATTATAAGCTCATTTGACAATATTTTGAACAAAATATTCTTTAGGCATAGCTAATTAGAATATTTAGAATAAAGTTCCTATTCCAATAGTGATGAAAATGCAATTATAAAATGTAAGCTAGTGCTACAAACATAGTCGAGAATTTGATTGTCCATCTCTGAGAAGTGATCCCAAATTTTTTAAAATTTGTTCCAACTTTCAATCTTTTTTTATTGAGAAAGAAAAAAAAACATAAATGACAATCTTTTTTTGTCAATCTTGAAAACACTATATAGAAACCTACATGAATTTCACAGGAGAAATTTGTACTCTTATGAAAAGAACATCCTTGTGCATAGCTTCTTCATATACAAAAATAACATATAATAGTACCTTTTCTGATGGCATTACATAAGGCGCAAAACACATTGATTGCCCCACTGGATACGTCAGAAGACTCCCATACCCATGCACACTATTTAGCTATGCACTCAACTTTTGAGCTATAAATTGAACCCAAATCATTTGGAAAATGATATCATGAATAAGGAAATTAATAAAATAATTGACAAAAAAAAAAAAAAAAAAAGAAAAGAGGAAATAGAAAGACTTTTAAGATTCAATTGAAAATATAAGAAAATCAGAACAAAAAGCGGAATGATATTTCAACAAAATACATTCGCAACGAAATCGGAATACAATTTGTTCTCGAATTTTAGAAGTAAGAAGATTAACCAAGAAAAGCATGGTTTGAATGGTCATTTTTTCCTTCTCTTGATAACATAAGCCTCCATGCACAACTCGTCTTTCACCTAGTTTGCCACACTAAAACTACCAAGAAGAGATGAGAGAGGGAGAGCATGAGGGACACGGACAAAAAAAAAAAAAAAAAAAAAAAAAAAAAAAACAGAGCTGATAATAATTAGAACAATTATAACAAAAATTCTTCATTAACTTGATGTCCAAACCAAATATCTACAATAAAGTTCCAATAAGTAGCCATGACATGATTCAAAATATAGATATAATTTATTATAACTCAACAACAATCACCAATTGAATATGCATTATTCCATTAGAAATCGTTAATGGGCAGGTAGAATGTAATCATAAAATGTAAAAATAAATAAATAATAATAATAATAATCTGGAAGAATAAAGCATATATGGAAGAATAGCAATCAAAGTTCGAAACAAAAAATAAGAACAATAAAACCACATGCATATATCAGCATCGTACGTATTACACCACTCATGATAAAATATCTACGGTCTCTAGAGATTAATAACCACTATTGCTTATCAAAATCTTAAGAGAACATTACACAAATATTATTTAATGATCAGTGTAAAAGGACATAAAAATACATTTCAGGATAGTAAAACTGTGGTAGAAACATAGGACAAACTCTACAGACCGTAGATATTAGAATATGGATATATACATAAATTAATTATTAGAAATATACACAATGGTAAGTATTACCATTCTCCACCAGGATAGAATCCCCACCACTCGCAGATCCACATCGTTCTTGCTACCGCTAATGTAATGGGCACCACAGAAAACCCTCTGTTAAAAAAATAAACAATTGCAACCTTCACACAACAATGAAATGGCAAGAAGATAAGAACTATGAAGGAAGAAATGATAAATTCCAAAAGAGATAGTGGGTTGAATCTAGATCTTGGCCATCATTTCTTTCCTATTGCCGTTAGCCTGCATCTCATTCATCAGACAACCCAAAAATAGGAAACGAAGAACAATCCAACAATGTCGAAAATCTGAGGTCAGGGGTTAAATTTGGTCTAGCTTAACACAATTAAGAGCTGAAACACTATTGTCACATTATGCTAAACTAATTGAAGATATTAATAAAGACAAACTTCAGCACCGGGAAATACTGATTTTACTACGGCGAGGAAACCGTGACAATACTGACTTTATGCAGCGAGCAAACCGTGATAATACTGACTTTACTGCAGCGATCTAGATCCTTGACTGAAACATTTGACTCGTCCCATCCAATTTTCTAATTGTGCTGCATATTTAGTTAGATTACCAAAATTGATATCCAAGCCCAAAAAAACTAATGACACAATAAAAATTACCTTGGCAGAAGCTTGATGGAAGGAGGAGAAAATGAAGATCACAATGACGAAGAGGCGAAATGTTTTTCATGGAAATGAGTACGTTGTGAAAACCCCCATGTTTGTCTACTTTTGAACTTCTTGATCTGGTTTAACTTGATAGATGTCTTTTCGAGATTGGGGGCAATTCAACTGAATTATCAAATTATTGGAGGAGACGAAAAATTGGAAAAAAATAATCTAACATTTGATTTGAAATATTTTGATGTTAGGGAATGAAATTGGTAAATGAAATAAATCTACCAGACCTCGAGAATGGATTTTAAAATCCATGGAGAATAAAATTAAATCGAAGGAAATAATAGACAAAGAAATCAAAAGTTTGGTCATCATATGGTCGAATGATCAAGTCAAATCCAAAATCCTCCATCAACTAATTCTTCCCTCATCTCATGCAGCCTATCCCTCCACTTTCCTCTTCGGGTCGAGAAGATCCAGAAGAATATCAGTTCTGTATAAGAAAATCTGTAGAAAGAGAAAAGATAAAAGATGAAGGAACATACCTTTCCAAACACCGCGTGCAATCTGCAATAGTGCCCTACCAGAGAAGATAACCCAGAAGCTGACGCCGACGCTGAGTGGACCCAATGTGAGGATGCCCGATTCTAAGTGCTTCCCATCGAACTCCCAAATCCAGACGCACCATCACCAAATGTCGCCACCGTTGTTTAGACGTGGGTGAGTGTCGTGTGAAACATGATGAAAGGAGAAGAGAGGTTACGGTGAAAAATGAAAAGAATTGGAGATTTATGTCCCAAATTTTAAAAACCATACGGAGATATGTGGTTATCTAAATATGAAGAAATTGTCAATTCCGGGAATTTAGAGATTTGATACAAACTCCTACGAAATAATTTTCTTAATTTACGGGAGTAAAAAATGGTGGGTGAGTGAGTCAGTTTTTAAATAGTTCTACAGCAAATAAAAAAATTAAAAATACTTTTATTTATTTTACTTAATTATATAACTGTAGACATATTATAATCACCATATTATGAATTAATATATTTCATTTTTCGAAATAAAGGGAATATTTCACCAGATTTATCAATAATATGGTGATTTAATAAAATGGTGGCCGAGTTGACCACTTTAAAGAAAATTAACAGCTAAATAAAAAAAGATTATTTTTTAATTAGTAGGTGTAAATGGAGGGGAAACTATATTTTTCCAGCAGAAAAATCATCCTTGTTGTTTTAATATATGTACTCAAACATGCGCGCGCACACACACACACACACACATATATATATGAATGTAGACACATTTTAATCACTATATTATAAATTGATATATTTTAGATTTCGAAATAGAGAAAATATCTCAACAAACTCATTAATTAATTAAATGGATTATTTTTAAGGTCAAATACCAAAAGTTATTCAGTTGCTATAATAAAGAGTTTTTATTTTGTAGATTAAATCTATACACATATTTATTTCTTATTTTTTGGGGAGGGATATCTTAACTTCCAGAAAATTTAAGATTTGATTCAATTTTTACCATATTGGTTACTCAAGGAAACAATTTTCCTAATTTATCAAAGTAAAAAATGGTAGGCCAGTGAGCCATGCATCCATAAATTAAGATTTACATCTAAATAATAAAATAAAATAATTTTTTCTTTTCCAAATTGGCAAGTGCAAATGGGTGGGAAAAACACTTCTTTCCAATTCGAGCAAAAAGTCATTTTATTTTTAGATATATATAGATATAGATATAGATTTGTTCACATGCGATGCATATAACCGCATCAAGTTAGGGTTTTCCATCTTTCTAGTGTTACAAGTGATGTGGACTCTCAACTCTGATAAACAACCTACCACAAAAAGACATACCAAAATAACCACAAATTCATAATGAAAACCAACAATTTGACATGCTCATGAGTGCACGTGTAATTATTCAATAAAAAAACTAATTTCCAGCTAAAAATAACTAATTCAAAAAGTTAAATAGATAAAAACTGGTTTTAAAACTATTCATTAGTTTTGGGATGAATTTGTAATTTTTCCCAAAAAAAAAAAAAATTACATAATTTTGATTGAATAACATATGTATGTGTATATATATATATATATATATAATTAAAATGGAGCTCAAACCCATAAAAGGTTTTTTTTTTGTCATCAATCTGTGATTTGTTTATCTTTAAATTTATCGTTCATTTTCTTACAATAGAAATAATATTTTAGTTTCTAATACTTTTCTGAAATATAGGATATCAAATTCTTTTTACTTAATTTGAATACATAATGCACATATTAAAGTAATATATTATCTTTGAAAATGTAATTGGTTATTTGATTATTATTTGGAATATATGAAAAATTATTGATTGGGTCTTTTATATTGAGTTTGAGATGTAAATGTAAACTAGTTAAATAATTTTCTTAAATAATATTTTTGAATAATTTTAATTATTTCAATGTAGTCAATACATTTATTTTATCTGATTTGTAGTGTTGTTCTTTAAGTAAATTTGTATCTATTGGAAACACGGTAATTGATCAATTAAATACTCGCTCCTTCCCATAAAAATATACATAGATCAAAATTATTTTTCGTCCCATAAAAGAAATCTTACTTGAAAAGTTAAAGATTGTTATCAATGAAAGTTACTTTGATGCCCTAAAAAATGTGTTATTACTTTAATGTCATGATGATATAGATGGGTTTGGTTTAATAAATAAATTAATAAAGGCTAAAGCTAACAACCATTCACTTATAAAGGATTGTACCTTAGTTAAGTTAACCAAAATTAAAAAGTTGTACATCCATCAAACATGACTCCTTTCAGGCGGCAACTATTCGCAGCCCACAAAATTTATCAATACATCCCACTAATTTAATAAATTAAATGTCATTAGGAAAAGACTATATCACCCTTAATAAAAAAATTAATATAAGCAATTAACAATAATATTTAAATATATGAATTTCAATAAATAGGAAACATACAAAAAATATAATATTTGTTCTTTTCTGTCATCTTCAATACCGTATTTCTTTTTCCCAGAACTTTATAAACCCTGTTTTCTTAAAAGTTGCTTAAAGGTTTCATCAATGAAGCAACAAATAATTGTTAGATGTATACCGGCGAACGACTTGATGCCTGTTCGGTCATACAATATCTTCTTTTATTTTTATGTTATTGAATTCTGCAAAGTTGTGTGTTCACAAAAGAGTTGAAGATCATGGCACGATCGTCAATTTTATTTGAAAAAAAAAATTAATTTCTGTCTGTGGTATGAAATCGATCTCATAATAATGTTTTATCTTACCAACTGATGAAGCCTTCCATCGGTTGAATGATATCAGGACTATTTCCCCTCAGAATTCCATGACGAGTTTGCACCACAAAAAACATAGGGTTCATCATTGATCTTTTGTAAATTCTGCGGAAGCTATAAAGATCATGATTTCATTTTTATCTTCCGCTCTCTCTAGTAAATTTAGCAAAGTTAGTGATTTTCATGAAATTTATTCTCTGCAATTCTTCTTCTCTTCTTAAATTCGGCTCCGTCTGTTTCTCTTTCTTTTTTCTTGATTCTTTTTATGGTTTATTATTTATTTAATTTAGTAAAGAAAGTGTATAATTGATATTAGTATTAAGAATTTTATACTAATTCTCAAATAAAAGTGAGTTGTATTGAGAAGTGGGTTACGTTAAGAAATTTTGTGGGTTGCGAATAGTCGCCGCCCTATTTTTACCGTAAAAAAAGGACTCTTTTTATGAGAAGGAGAGAGTATTTAATTTGAATTTTAATATAGTTTTATTAAATTAATCTATATCTGTACTTGTATAAGTAGAATCAAAACAACACAAATTAATAGAACAAAAAAAAAAAAAAAATTGAATCTCAACAGATAGTTTTTTTACTCATTCAAGTAATCCCATATTTTTTATTTTTTATACAAATAATAAATTCATTAAATTGTATTATTTATCATGTTTATAAAATTAAATTGACCTATTTATTTACATAGGTCACATGGATTGACCAATATGTAAATTTCTAATATTCATTTTCTATCGGTCCAAATTATAGTTGATTTCCTTATATAAATGATATAATTGTCGATGCTCTTATTTAGTGTAAGCGCATTGTCGATTATTAACTCTATATACCCCAAAATAATAAATGTATAATAAAGAAAAACAATGGGTTATTAAAATTGTTTCTCAAATAACATTAATGATATTTTCTTAATATGTGTAAAAGAAATTGTATATGACTATCTTTTTGGGACGAATAAATTACTATAATTAGTTAATGAAACTTTTTTGTTTGGCACTATGTTAAAATCATAGAAGGTGGTTTGTTTATTTGTTTTTTCTGTAAAAAGAAATAGATTGTGAATGAATTTAACTGAAAACGGAGAAAGAAGAGGTGGCCAAATGAAGCTAACTTAGAGGAGCTGTGCAACACTTTTGATAATAATTACAACATTCCTTAGTACAAATTTGTTCAACTGTTTTGTATTTGCATATTGTTCAAGTTGGGCCTGAAATCCAAATTAAAAACTTTAATTGTTTCATGAATAAATTATTTAAACATAATTTTTTGTTTCATACGATCTGAAGCTTTAGCTCGAACTCAATTATAAGTGACAGAATCTCAAACTACTTAAGTTTGACTCATGTTGCAAGTTCAATTCAATTAATAATTAAATAAATTCAAATATATCATTAAAAGCTTAATTGCATTGAAGAAAAACTTGAATAAAAATATGTTTGAATCAATTCAACTCGCTTACCGCCAGTAAATATCATCCTTGAATATTGAATCAAACAGTGGCGGCTACATATATTGTTTCTTAGCTCACTTTTTCATTTACTTAAAGATCAAATAATAATAATAATACCACTTTACATGTCAAATATTAAATGAAATATTATTTAAAATACTTAATCTCGTGAGATGTAAATATTGGAACATTCTGTCCTACTATATTGTGTCCAAAATTGCAGAATTTGGATTATTTTTCGTGGTTAAATAAGTTTGGTATTTATGATTCAGAATTCAGTTTAAAGGTTTACTACCCATGATTTAGTTTTTCGGGACTACGGAATATATTTTATTTACAATTCATGATTTTATAATTTAGTAGTCACAATTTATAAGTCATATGTTCAAAATGTATTTTTGATCATGTCGTAAACTTTAGTTAAAAATTTAGGGCGTGTTTACTTATCACTTGACCCAATTCATTGAGAATTGTGTCAATCGAACTGTATTTTATGTGGAGTTGCTGACAATATGTTTACACACATCATATCATATTTTCTCATATTTTACATTAAAAACAAATCCACCTCAATCTTCAACCAACAAACCAGATACTAATTTATTTAACCTAATATTCTCTTTCCACTTTATTTCCCTAACCTACAGTACTTCAACCTCTCCAGTCTTAGTGGGACTTAGAGATGCAACAACATAATAAATGGTAAATTCTACACTACCCATGGGCTGCGCGGGATGGTTGCAACCTGCAGGCACATGTCACTACAAGAAAAAAGGTATTTGGAGACCACAAAAAGTCATCTCAATAACAAGTATTTGTCTCAACTTAAGTGAAAGTGTTCTCAAATAATGAGTATTTGTCACAAATTAAGAGTATTTGTCACAAGAACTTCATTGTCGTCTCAATAACTAAGAGACAAATAATATATTTGTGACCACAAAAATCGTCTCAAATATTTTTAGTAACAACTAATTATCTCTAAAAGTAATCTTAAAATAGTCTCAAATAATTTGTAAAGAATTTAATAACTTAAAAAGTATTATAAAAATAACCTCTTTCGTTGTTACGTGTTTTTCACGTGCGTCCATTCATTGATAGTCATAGCTTAGGAAAGCAAAGGATAATGATGATACGTTATGACTTATGACAGTGTTTGAGCTTTGTTTTGCAATTTTAGCTGTACATCTTTTTCTTGAAACAAAGTTAGCCTACCAGCAATGTGAAGTAAAATGAAAACGAAAACGATCTTTTCAAAATTATGTATATGTCACTTTTCATTTCTATTTTATGACTTTTAAAACTTTTTGCTCCCCCTCATTTATAAAAAGGGTCGATTTTAAACAAAGACAACCCGTTTCAAAAGTCAATACCTGCATCATTTTATTAGCTAAAAAATTAATTTTACGAATAAATTAATATTGCCAAATAAGTCAAATAATAAATAAACAAAGTTGTTTAAGTGAGAATTTATGATTATTAATAAGTTGTACATTCATTTAATTAATAAAAATAGAATTTTACTTTTATCAAATGGGGTTTCTTTTTGGATGAAGGGGTTTTCATTTGTGGAGCTTTCTTTGTGGTGCAGTGGAGAGGTTTTGTAGGTGGTGAATGAATTAAAATAACGATCCAATCCCTATAAGAAATTTCTCAAATTTTAATGGTTCAAAAATCGTTGGAATATAATAATTTTTCGTTGAAATTCACAATTCCAACATTTTTTGAGCAGTAGGAAAGTTGGTTGTTGAAATTTTTATTCCAACAATTAAATTTCAATGAGGAACACATTCCAACGGAATATTGCCATTGGAATAAGTGTATGTTGAAAAAATTTCTAACTTTATTCCAACAACGAGCTTCTGCTGGAATTTTTTCCAATAGATTTTCCGACGCTTATGGTCTGGTGTTTAGAGTTTGTTGTGGTGACTGGTTTGTATTTTCGGTTTATTTTTTGCGTGTAAGTTCTGAGCAGAATGCAGCAGATCTGGAAAGCTTTCCGGTTCACCATTAAAGTAGTGTGTATCTTATGGCCGACAGTGTGAATAAGATATGGAAGAGGAGGCAGAGAAGTCATTACGTATATATGACGGAAGGAGTGGGAGAGAAGAGATCAACCTTGTGCTTGATCAGACGAGTACTTACTAATAAACCATTTAATAATTTCAGTTTATTGGAGGTGATAATGCGCAATCCGGTAATCACCCAATCGAACAGTAATCAACAAGAACAAAATATAAAAACACAGAATTTACGTGGTTCGATCCGGAGATCTACGTCCACGGGGAGAAAACGGCAATCGCCGAGGTGTTTCTTTCACTCGAATATTGAGTTTACAGTGCGTGTTACAGAAAACAAAGTCCGAACCCTAATTCAGAGTTCTTTTCATCTATTTATACTACTAAACTCAAACCCTAACTAAATCCCTATAATCTTGCCCCCCAAATCTGCATGGCAGTTGGGAAAAGATCATGGGCCTTGATTCACGGAACCGATTTGATTCGCTGAATCGAATGCGCGTTGCTGGGCCTGTTGGGCCTGGGCCTTCGCGCTTGCTGGCGCGTTCGCTGAGCTGGTAAATGGGCTCAGGGTTAACCCGGCTCGAAGTCAGGGTTAACCCGGCCCGAAGTAACCGGGTCATCCCTATCAGATGCCCCCCCCCCAGCCGAAGTGAGGAGGGAGCTTCGGTTGTCACCGGGGTGGAATCGTAAGTAGGAGGAACCGTGGTCGCTGGCGGGCCGAAGTGTTCATGGAGGACTAAGTCTATCCGCGTCCCTGGGCACTCCGCGGAGCAGTCTGTAGACTCGGAGTCGAGCTGAGCCGAAGTGCACGGGGCATTTGTCGAGAGATCGAGTTTCCCAGAAGCAAGAAACGCGTTGGGAGTTTATAACAACCTGGCCGAGGTGAAGGTACGCCGGAGCGAGTTGTTTGACTAAAATGGAGGGATCACCGGAGTGTGGCAGTATAACCGAGGTGGAGAATACACCGGAGTATAGGATTATGACCGAGGTAAAGAGGACACCGGAGTGCGGTAAGCTGGCCAAAATGAAAGGAACACCGGAGTGTGATTTTAATCTTCCTGGCGAAGAGTAAGGCTGATGTGATTGGCGGCGCCATAATGAGAGAGAGAGACGTGAAGTGACACGCTCTGCGAGTTCCAAGACAGCTGTTCCCCACGCGCCTCGGTAACTGTAAAGCGCGTGAGAAGCACGCATGAATCTCCATCATTGAATTTGAATAGGCTGCATCTGAGCCGTCGGCTTTTTGCATTTATATTCGGAATAACTGCACAGTAACTTTTCATCTTCTTCATTGTGATTCATCTGTTATGGAAAGCGGGAAAAAGAGGAACTTTGCGTTTGTGATTCATTAGAGATCAAAAATTTCTCAAATCCGTCCTTTCGAATTCAAATCAAGTAAGTATGTCATCCTCTTCATCTTCTTCATCTTCTGCCCCATCTTCGGTCTCGATCAAAGTAGTAGGAGGTTCGGATAAACCGTTAGATGTCCCCCCCCTATCATATATCCTTCCGGAGAAGGATGTGATTAGAACCATAGACAGAGTCGATGGTTTAGAGTGTAATACCATGATGGTATCGTTTTACGAATGTCCGGCGGTTGATCTTGAGGTATCCTCCATAGGTTTACGGATGTCGCGGGGGCAACTTGAGAGGGAACTCCCATCATTTTATCTTCCTTTCGACCTTGATTACATAATCCCTACCCCCGAGGATAGGGCCTGTTGCCCACCGCAGGGGTTTATGACCGTATATATTGACCCCCTCAGAGTAGGGTTGAGACTGCCGCTGTGGGGCATAGTTGTAGAGTTGTTAAGATACTACGGCATTGCCCTCTGCCAGTTAGCACCGAACGCGGTGAGGCAGTTGGTAGGATTCACGGTAGTTTGTAAGCAGGCCGGGATAGAGCCAACTGTAGAGCTTTTTAGGTTTTTCTACCAGCTGAAGAACTTCGGGAAGTCCAAGGGGTGGTATTCTTTTAGTCCCCGAGCCCGAGGAGGGTTTAAGGTCCAAAACCCGAGCAAAGTAGAGGGGTGGAAGGAGAGGTTCATATTTGTCAGGAATAAGATAGCTCTTCCGAAGTGGAGGAGTGACGAGGTGCAGGATTCCGCCCCTGTAGAGAATCCGGGGGCCGAAGTGAGGCACATATTCCTGCAAGTGGGGACTTTCCAAACCCTCTGTTCCGAGGAGGAACTGGAGAAGGCTGGGCTTAGCCCATATTATTCAGGAAACGGAGATGCCGAAGAGGGTAGGAGTTCTTTCGTCCTGTTTTTTAATTTTGCCGTTTTGCGCAGAACTGACCTTAGATATATATTTGCAGTGGGACGCTTCGGAAAGCAACCGGCATCGGGGAGCCCCGCCAAGGCTGAAGCGGCCAAGAAGAAGGGGAAAGCTGCGGAAGTATCTTCCCGGGGGAAGATACAAACCGGTGCGCGTCCGTCGACGGGGTCGGAGGAAAGAGTGACGCCGGCGGGGTCTCCGGCGTTGTCAAAGAAGAGGCCGGAGCCTACTGGGATGCCACAGGCCCCATCCAAGAGGCCCCGGACGGGGGAGAGCTCGCAGGTAACACCCAAAAACGCTGCTCATTACGTGAACTTACGCGAGGTGTATAACCGAGGTCTAATCCCTGTGCCGCGTTGTGTTTAAATTACCCAGGGAGAGCAGGCGATCCCCAGTATGTTGGGGTTTGACAGCACGGATGCTGAGAAAATTCTTCGGCTGGCCAAAGGGATTATAGAGGTCGGTCTGAAGAGCGAAGTGGAGGCCAGGGAGGAGCTAGCCGCGACGGCGCGGGACCTTCGCGCCCGAAATGACAAACTGTCATACGACTTGACCCAGGCACGCAAGAGGGCTGCCTTGGTTGAGTCCGAGATCGTGCATCTGCGCGGTGTGGAGACGGAGAACCATGGTCTCCGGGGTGAGCTGATGCAGCTGCGAGCGGAGATGGAGGCGAGGGAAGCAGCCGTGGTTGGAGGGCAGGGAGCTCTGCTGAAGACCTTCGCTGAGAAGCTGTTCAAGACCACGACCTTCCTCGACTTTCAGACGAAGTTCGTGGCAATAGGGGACAAAGCCACCCGAGCCATGGTGCTGGAGGAGGTGAAGGAGGCATACCCGGATGTGGACATTACCCGTCCAGAATTCGGGTATGACCCTGAGGCAGCGGCCGAGGTGGAAAAGGCGTACTACGCCTCTCTAACGGAGCTGCCGGAGTGGCCGTTGGTGAATGCACTCGGGGAGAAGAAGCAGCTCCTAACTGCTGCAGAAGTCGCGAACTGCGAAGTGGACCAGGACGCTGAGTTCCTGGCCTTCTGCAGGGGTGAACTGGTCCCAGCCCCCCAAAACACCGAGCCCCTCCCACCGATGGAAGCCGAAGTCCCCGCTGAAACCGAGGCCGTCGTAGTAGCCGAAGGGGGAAATGCCGAAGTGCCTGAGGGCCAGCAAGAAGAGTTGCCCGAGGAGACTGAGGCAATTGAGCGGGAGGTCAGTAGATCCCCGCAAATTTAAACTTGTAAATTTGTAGAAATGTTAGGGATGATGTAATTGAACAATTGTACTTTTGCAACTTGAAATACAATTCCCTTTTCTTGGACTCTTGTCATTTGTTTATTTACGCCATCCATTATGTTGTTGCCGAACTGTATTCAACTATAATGTGTTGGTGAGTAATCGTTCTGGTTGACTCTTATCATGTGTCTAGAACACCGCGGAGCTGCACGAGACAATAAAGAAGTTAATGAAATCACTTGAGTGGTTCCGCGGAGAGAAGAACCGTCTGGAAATGCACGTAGTGCCGAAGCTGAAGAAGCAGATAGCCTCGGCAGAGGAGAAGGTGGTCGAGGCCAATGAAAGAGCCAAAGACTTCGAGATGAAGTATCGAACCACAGCTGCCGAGATGAGCCGCGTCCGCGTTCACCACAAGGAATATGAACGGATTTTGTCCGAGTTCGGTCTTCTAACTTTTGAAGAAGTAGAAGAGCGGACTGTTGAAATCCAGAGTGACATCGCGGCGTTGATGTCGAGGAGCTCGGTCGAGTCCGCGGAGCTGGTGAGAAAAAGAGAAGTCCTGGAATTGTTGCTTAGTATGTACGAAGGGCTAAAGGGCCGAATCAGGCGGAGGCCCGCTGCTGAAGAGTTCATTGTGAGCACAAGCCAGGACCGAAGTACGCAAAAAGCTCCTCGGAAGGAAAAGAAGACCAAAGGCAAGAAAAAGCCCTCTGAGCGGAGCAAAGGCATAGTCATCCAAGAGCCAACTCCGGTGACTATAACTGAAGAGGAGCCCGTGACGATTGCCGAACAGGTAGTCGATGAGCTGACTCAAGAGATTGAGGCGATGGTCCCGGAGGAGTGGGACCCTGAGCAATGGGCTCAAACCCCGAGGTCCACGTCACAACGAACCAGCCGAGAGCGGACCAGAGATGAAGCTCCTAGGCCAGCGCCTAGAGAAAGTCCTCGGCGAAGGGAACCGCGAAGGGATGACCGAGCCAGAGCCCAAGAGGGTAATAGAGCCGGAGCCCGAGGTCAAAGATCATCAAGATCCCGGAGGACTCAACACAGACCGAGGAGCGGGTCCCAGCGCCGGAGCGCGCAGTATTGGCTCGGGGGCCATAGACAGTAGGTTTATCTGTTGCCTTGTTATTTGTTTTTTTTTTTTTTTTTTTTTTTTTTGGAGTTTTATGTAAAAAACCATTTGATATGTAATATTGAAAAGATGATAACTGGTGTAATGTGTACAAGCTGGTGTAATGAAAGTAACTCGTTACAAATCATTTTAATCGGGTGTTCGGGAACATAATAGAGAACTTGTTAACTGTTTTAAATAGGTGTTCGGGAACACGGTATGGATAAATCCAATCTCCCCGGACGGATCAGGCAGGAGTAAAAATACCTCCCCGGACGGATCAGGCGGGAGTAAAAATACCTCCCCGGACGGATCAGGCGGGAGTAGACATTTCTCCGATTAAACTGACGAGAAAGGGGTGTAAGTCCGGGGACTGATATGCAAACCTCCTCGGACGGACCGAGAGAGAGACTTACTTGTCCGGAGACTAATAATGATAGTGTGATTGTGTTAGGGCGTCCCCGTAACATAAAGAATAACACAGTAAGTTATGCAAGCAAAGAATTTTTATTCAATGATAAGTGCCGGAGCAAACTCGAAAGTACAAAGCGAAATAACAACTATAAAGGAAATTAAAGGAAAGATGGTACTTGCAATGTAGCCTTCATAAATAGAAACGCCTCAAATTTGTGACGTGCCAACTTCGGGGGATCGGGGTCCCGTTGATTTGTTCAAGCTGATAAGATCCGGAGTCATGTACAGCAACGACTCGGTAGGAGCCTTCCCAAGAAGCATGCAGTTTGCCCTCGGGGGCAGCTTTGCTGGCCGAGTTAAGTCGAAGGACTAAGTCCCCGACATTGAACTGTGTACCTCGAACCCGGAGGTTGTAATACTGAGCAGCTCTCTGTTTGTACTTAGCCTGCTGAATGAACGATTGTTCTCGGCGATTCTCGAGCTCATCCAGATTTGCGCGAAGAGCCTCGTCATTATCATCTGGAACTAATGTGAGGAGGCGAGGACTCGGCACACTGATCTCAGCGGGGATAACGGCTTCGGAGCCGTAAGTAAGGCTGTAAGGAGTCTCCCCGGTGGAGGTGTGCGGCGTTGTCCGAATAGCCCATAAGACTTGTGGAAGGTTTTCAGCCCAAAGACCTTTGGCATTATCCAGGCGCTTTTTTATTCCCGTGAGAAGGGTCCGGTTGGTGACCTCAACCTGCCCGTTTGCTTGAGGGTGAGCCACCGAAGTGAAAATCTGTTTGATGTGGAGTTCTTCACACCATGAGCGGAATGGATCGTTGGCAAACTGTTTACCGTTGTCCGAGATGATAGTGCTCGGGATGCCGAAGCGACAAACAATATTGCGCCACACAAACTTTAAAATGTTCTGTCCGGTGATAGCCGTAAGTGGTTCGGCTTCGACCCACTTAGTGAAGTAGTCTACGGCGACGACCAGGAATTTCAACCCTCCCGGAGCGACAGGGAAAGGCCCAACAATATCAATGCCCCATTGGATGAACGGCCATGCTCCTTGGATTCCGGTGATCTCGGTCTGTGGCAAATGCTTCACCCTGGAGTGTAGCTGACACTTGCTGCATCTAGTTACTAAGTCGTGAGCATCGTTGAATAGGGTAGGCCAATAGTATCCCCAACGGAGAACTTTTTTTGCTAGAGTCCGGGAACCGATATGGCTTGCACAGGCCCCTTCATGAACCTCTCGCAGAACTTGAATAGCCTCGGCAGGGGCGAGGCACCGAAGATTCGGTTGTAGGTACGATTGTCGGTATAGAACTCCATTATGAAGGGAGTATTTGGGGGCTTTGAGCACAACTTGCCGAGCTCGTAGCTTGTCAGTGGGTAGAATCCCATCTTGGAGATACTGAATGATCGGAGTCATCCAGTTCGGATCACTGTCGGTCAGTACCGAGACTGTAGCCTCATGAATTGCTGGATGGGAAAGGTCTTCAACCTTGATATCCGGAGATATATTAGTTTGGACCACGGAGGCCAACTTGCTGAGTGTGTCTGCCCTGGAATTTTGAGCACGCGGGATTTTCCGGATAATAACTGTATCAAAAGTTGATATGAATTTGAGTGCTAGAGCGTGGTACCTGACCATTGTTTCTTCTTTGGCGACATAAGTCCCCTGAATTTGCTTAGACACGATCTCGGAGTCCGTGAAAAGCTCTAAGTGACGAACACCTAAAGATTGAGCGAGCCGGAGCCCGGCGAGGACTGCCTCGTATTCTGCTACATTGTTAGTCACCTTAAATTTGAATCGGATGACATATTTGACCTCGACCCCCTCGGGGTCGATGAGAAGCAGCCCGGCACCACTTCCTCGGACTGTGGATGCTCCATCTACAAATAGTTGCCACATCCGTGGTGGAGGAGCGGGTGTGACGCGGTGTGGTGTATCATTGTCTGCGGGGGACTCATGATTATCTGCCGGGGTTTTGGCCAGGAAGTCAGCAAGTGCTTGACCTTTAATTGCTCGGCGGGGGAGGAACTGGATATCATACTCACCTAACTCAATTGCCCACTTAGCGAGGCGCCCGGACACCTCGGGTTTCACAAGGATCTGGCGTATAGGGTGATTGGTTAGGACTCGTATTTCACGCCCCTGGAAGTATGGCCGAAGACGCCGAGCTGCCATAACAAGAGCCAAAGCGGTTTTTTCAAGTTCTGGATATCGCGTCTCGGCTCCATGGAGCACCCGGCTTGCAAAATATACGGGATGTTGAACCCCCTCCACTTCGCGCACAAGAGCGGCGCTGACAGCTTCTTCGGCGGATGCCAGATATAAGTACAGTGGCTCTCCGGGGAGAGGAACTGACAAAGTAGGCAGCTGCTGTATATGCAGTTTCAAGGCTTCAAAAGCCTCGGTGCACTCTGGAGTCCACTCAAAGGACTTCGCTTGCCTCAGGATCTTGAAAAATGGGAGCTGGCGCTCCGCTGCTTTCGATAAGAATCTGTTTAAAGCCGCTAGGCCACCTGTAAGGCGTTGAACTTCCCTGAATGTTTTTGGGGGCTGCAAATCTAATACATCACGGAGTTTAGCTGGATTAGCTTGCAAGCCGTTTTGTGAAACCATGTATCCGAGGAACTTCCCGGAGCCAACACCGAAAGTGCATTTTGCCGGATTGAGTCGCAAGTTATAGCGCCGCAGGGTGCGCAATGTTTCGGCGATATCCTGCACACATGAAGGATGGGAGGAGCTTTTGATGACCAAGTCATCGACGTAAACCTCAACATTGCGACCTATCTGGTCGTGGAAGACAAAGTCCATTAGACGCTGATAGGTGGCCCCAGCATTCTTGAGCCCGAAGGGCAGTTTCTTGAAAGTGTAGCATCCAAAGGCAGTGATAAACGCCGTTTTGATAGCATCCTGTGGATCCATAAAGATCTGATGATAGCCTTTGTACAGGTCTAAGAAACAAAGTGCCACGTACCCCGTAATGGCTTCGGCCTTTTGATCGATGGAGGGCAGAGGATAGCAGTCCTTGGGACAGTGCTTATTGAGATCGGAAAAATCAACACACATCCGCCATGCCCCACTGCTTTTTGTTACCATTACTGGATTGGACAACCAGGAGGGGTAGAATACCTCGAACAAGATGTCCGCATCTAGGAGTTGCTTCACCTCAATTCGAATGGCTTCATTTCGCTCCGGAGCGAATTTCCTCTGCTTCTGTTGGATTGGCTTGACACTAGGATCGATATTCAGCTTGTGGGTAATCACCTCGGGAGAGACTCCGGGCATGTCCAGAGGAGACCATGTGAAAACATCGGAATATTCTCGCAGGGTCTGGATAATGGCCTGATGTAGCCATGGCACGTCCACGGCCCCTACTGTTACTGTCTGCTCCGGCTTAGACGGATCTAGCGGGATTTGAGCAGTGGCATCCCCCAATGGGGTACGGTCCCGAGGTTCTAGAACCTGTGATGTTACCTGAAGCTGCTGTTTGGGAGAAACCTTAGCAGTCTTCTTGAGCGCCACATACATGCACTCTTTTGAGACCCGTTGACTTCCACGGATGGTCACTTCACCATGCGAAGTGGGAAACTTTAGCGCGAGGTGATACGTGGAGCATATGGCTTTTGCCGGGGTGAGCCAGTCTCGGCCCAATATCATGTTATATGGTGAGGGAGAATTCACCACAGAAAAGTCCACGAAGATAGTTTTTATCTTCGGATAAGTCCCCAAAGACGCTGGGAGAGTAATGATACCTTCCGGCCGGACTTCACCCTGGGTGAATGTCTGTAATGGCCCGGGGGCCGGTCGAAGTTGGTCTCGGGAGATCCCCATCCTCTCGAAACAGTCCGCAAATATGATGCTTACTGCAGCACCATTGTCCACGAAGACCCGTCGTATTGTTATATTGGCTACAGTCATGTCAATGACAATAGCGTCAGTGTGGGGTGTTATCTCTGGAACCGGATCCCTATCCGTGAAGCTGACAGTTTCGGACTGATGGAGGCGTTTGTGGCGTGGCTCCTCGGGAGGAGGACGTCGAGCCTCTGCCTTCAAGGCATGTCGTGAAGCCCCGGTGGGTAGGGCTCCATATATCACGTTTATCACGTGAGGGGGTGCGTTGTCCCCGGGTCCTCCCGGAGGAGGAGGTGGAAGTGGGAGACGTGACGGCTGGCGATTGCCAGAATCTTGTCGCGCGTAGTTATTGGGCCCCTGCCGATTATTCTGCCAATGTGGCCGATTTTGTTGATTATCTCGATCATGGTAACCTCCGCAGTGATGAGACGAGCCCCCATTATGGTTTGCCCGAGGTTGGTCTCCGGTTCGCGCAACGTATTGCCGCAAAAACCCTTTCTTGAGGCATTCCTCAATCTCCTTGCCGAGTTCTCGGCACTCCTCTGTCTCATGTCCGTGATCTCGGTGGTATGCGCACCACTTTCCACGGTTCCTCTTTTCAGGGGGCGCTGTCATCCGCGGACAAGGTCGGAAATCGTTTTTGTGGAGTGAAATAATTTCAGCCCGTGACTTCGTCAGTGGAGTCAATTGCGGAATTGCACTTCGGGATTCTGAATGCCTCGGTGTCAAGCGTGAAAATGCGCTAGTTCGCGTACTAGGACCAGTTTGTGCTTTGTCGGCCTGTCGCTTGATTGCGTGCTTCTCACGCTTCTGCCGTGTCTGTTCCTCGGCCTTAGCAAATTTGCACACTGTTTTAAACAGTGCTCGAGTTGTGACCGGGGTGTTCCGAGCTAACTCGGTGTGGAGTGCTCCAGGGCGGAGTCCATTCATGAAGGCGTTGATGGCCACATCGTCGGGGCAATTTCCCACCTTAAGACTTACCGCTGTGAAACGGTCCAGAAATTGAGTAACAGTTTCACCGTCCCGTTGTTCCATACTCATAACGTCGGCCAGAGTGGCCATGGGCTTCGCTCGGGCTTCGAACCTTGCCCAGAAGTGCTCGGCGAGTTCTCTGAATGAGGATATGCTGTCTCGCGGGAGAGAATCAAACTAGACCCGAGCTTCATCCTGTAAGTACTCCGGGAAAATCCTACAATACTGAAGGGATGTGATGTTATCATGACTAAGCATACTGTGCCTAAAAGCGCCAAGAAAATTGGCCGGATCTCCCGTGCCGTTGTAAGGTGATATAGCTGGCCGTTTGAACCCTTCGGGAAGGGTGACGGCCATGATTTTGGAGGAGAACGGCGTGATAATCTCTCCATTGGCATCAAGGCCTAGGATTCTGTCCAGTTCAACGTTGCGTTGAACCCGCTCATACTCTTGGAGATCCTGAGCATGAGAGTCAGCGTAGCGAACTTTTTTAGCCGCATTAAGTGGACGACGGCGATCCACATCAGCTGGTTCCTCATTGCGAGGTCGTGATCCGTTTGAACTCCCAAGGTCCTCGGAAGAACCAGGTCATTCCCGTCGTCGATCCTGACGCCCGCGATAGCCCGGTTCCCGCTGTCCGCGCAGGCGAGGTGGAGGCACCCCAGGATTATCATTATGGCTAACAGGTTCTGCGGCAGGCCCCGCTGGGCGTAGGCGATTAACTGCCCAATCTTGTAGGACATGCGCATGCTCCTGTAAGAAATCTTGGAGCAGTTCTGGGGTGATTTGAATGTTCACCGGTGGCTGAGCAACAGCAATATTAGGGTCTTGCTGATCTTGAGGGGGTGGAGGGTTTTGATTACCCTGATGATTGGATGCACTCGCTTCCGGCAATTGCCTCGGCGGTGCAACTTGATCCACGGGTGGATCTTGATCGGAATGGTCTCCACGGCGGGCTTGATTCAAACGAGTCGTCACCATGATTCTTGAATGCAATGTGAACGTCAAAATTACCGGTTAATGCGTTCAAAAAACTGCCTTGTCGTTCCCACAGACTGCGCCAATTTGATAATGCGCAATCCGGTAATCACCCAATCGAACAGTAATCAACAAGAACAAAATATAAAAACACAGAATTTACGTGGTTCGATCCGGAGATCTACGTCCACGGGGAGAAAACGGCAATCGCCGAGGTGTTTCTTTCACTCGAATATTGAGTTTACAGTGCGTGTTACAGAAAACAAAGTCCGAACCCTAATTCAGAGTTCTTTTCATCTATTTATACTACTAAACTCAAACCCTAACTAAATCCCTATAATCTTGCCCCCCCAAATCTGCATGGCAGTTGGAAAAAGATCATGGGCCTTGATTCACGGAACCGATTTGATTCGCTGAATCGAATGCGCGTTGCTGGGCCTGTTGGGCCTGGGCCTTCGCGCTTGCTGGCGCGTTCGCTGAGCTGGTAAATGGGCTCAGGGTTAACCCGGCCCGAAGTCAGGGTTAACCCGGCCCGAAGTAACCGGGTCATCCCTATCAGGAGGCAATGCGTAAAATGCAGAACCAATGAGGGGCATGGTAGCGAAGAAGATCAAGACATATTTGTTCTATTTCCAATTAATCACATTGAAGATATGCATAATGTATTATCCCTCAAGCCGTGGTATTTTGAAAATGACGTGTTAATGTTCAAAGAACTAGGTGCTGCAGAATACCTGTCCAGTGTAAAACTAATAGAAAGGATAAGTATGGATAGTTTAAATTAGAGATTTTTTATATCTTGTAAATCTTGTATATTATTGTTGTAGATTTACTATGATCCTTCCCCTGTAAATAAGATCTTATCCTTGCACAATACGTTGTAAGGAACACTTACTTATAGTTAGAATATCGAACACTAGTTCATACAGTGAAACATTTATTTGTCTTATATGGTATTAGCAGGTTAAACACTAAACACCCGTTTCTCTATTTCTTATCCCGCCTCACTCTTCCTTAACCCTACTTTCTGCCATGGCCGCCGCTACTGAATCCATCCCCTTTGCAACTTTTTTTCACATGATAACAATCAGGTTATCTTCTACGAACTATCTCTTTTGGAGAAACCAAGTTATACCGATGCTCAAATGTGACAACCTGCCTACTTTAGTTGACGTTTCATCCCCCGAACCTAGCCCCACCGTCAAGTCTGCCACAAATACTGATGCCCCTAACCCTGAATACGTCGCCTGGTGCAAACGCCATGACCTTGTTCTTAGCCTCCACCTGATAACACGTTACTTATGCATGTATTTAGGTCGATTTAGGATCATATTTTATATCATTTACGTGCATATTTGACCATCATTTATTTATATTAATAATATTTAGGTCATTTGACGTGCTTCGACTTGTTTTGAAGTTAATTAGGTATTTTTATTCCATTTGGATGAAGTTCGAAGAGGAAACAAGTCAAATAGGGTTAAAACGGATAAAAAGGGAGTTAAAGGAGTCAAAGGGCCAACACGGCCGCGTCAGAAGTGAGCCAAAACTGAAGTTTTCTGTCAGCTTGACACACCTCTAGTATTTTGGCCATATCTTGAGATCTACAACTCAGATTGATGTGCCATTGGTTGGGTTAGAAAGCTGATTCAAAGGGCTACAACGTTGTCTGAAATAGACAAATCCCAAAAATGATCGGAAGACCCTCAAAAATGACTTAGAAGTCAGACTTGAAAATCTGCCTGAGCGAAACCGACGCGGCCGCGTCACAAGGCCAACACGGCCGTGTCAGAAAGGCTTTCCTACGAGAATTTCCTAATTTTAATAGGATTTTGATCCTATCTTCCTAAAGATTCGTTCCAAACTCTATAAAAAGGACCCAAGCTCTAGGAATCAGATAGAAAACATCAGAGAACATCAATTACATCATCATTCTACCTAGAAGAAGTCTTGGAGGACAAAGAAGACGAAGATCATCGAGACGGAGTCATCCGGGTTTAGTCATTCTTTTCTAGTTTAATCTTTTACAATGTTTTTCTTAGAATCTTGTATTAGGTTATTGCTAGGCATGAGTAGCTAAGCTATTCGTGTCCTAGGGTTAGAAAGTAGGGATTATTATGACAATATTTTGATTTATGGTTTGATTTATTGATTCCGTTCTTTACGTGTTTATCTCTATGTTTGTGCTTATAACTAGATTTAGCTTGATCACCTAGATTTAGTGATTTAGTTTAGCAATTCCGCTTCGAGAGGAGGGAATCGTTATTAGACTTATAACATAGAGCGCAGTTGTCTATGACTGTGTAGGCCGTGGCTTAGGATCGTTTGGGAGTTATTAGATTTAATTGACTCGAGAGGGTAATTAGCTTAGTCAATCAACGGTTTAATCGCTTCGAGAGAAGGGTTAGATTATTGTCGTGCCGCCTAATAAACACTAGAATTGGTAAATCGATAGGTTAATCATATTCAACATTGAAGTAATATCCTGAAATCGAAGCCCTAGGATACCTATTCTCCTTGATTATTAGTTCTTTGTGTTTCCTAAGTTTGAAGTCATATTTAATTGAGTACTTTAATTAGTAAAATCAACCTTTTACAACTTAGTATCTAGTTAGGACATTCCTAGAGTATTGAGGTATCAAACTACCTAAACTATTCTTTGTGGGATCGACCTTGACAATTGTACTACACCTACATCCGTACACTTGCGGAACACTAGGTTAGAAACCAACGTGTCAAGTTTTTGGCGCCGTTGCCGGGGAATAAGATTTAGCGCTTAGTTTTTATCTTGAAAAATAGGAGAAAACTAGACTAGATTTTATTTTTCGTAATTATTAATTTAATTTTCGTTTTTATTTTTTGGTTAATTTTTATGTTATGCGGTAGTTCTTGTTTTTGGTGTTTCCAGGCTTCGCATGCACACCAGATCAAAAGGGAAAGAAACCCTTCCTCCTTTTGATCCAGAAATTGAAGCGACAGCTCGAAGACACCGAACTAGAAGAAATTCCGCGTCTGAGATGGAGAACCCACCACAGCATCTGAATCCGGATGATGCTCTTAATAGAGTACTGACAGCTCTGGCACGCTTGGATGATCGAGTCACTAATATACAGCAGGATCTACCTCCACAAGGGCCACAGCTACAACAACAGCACGACCCAGTTCAGATAGAACCAGCTACAGGCGATGAAGATGACACTCCAATTAGTGACTGCTTGAAGCCCAGTCCAAATCAGCAGGCAGGAGGAGTACAACCTCCACCACTCGATGCCAACAGCTTCGAGCTGAAGCCTGCACTAATCAACATAGTGCAGCAAAACCAGTACGGGGGAAGTGCTTTAGAGGACCCGAATGCTCATCTGATAAAGTTTCGTAGACTGGCAGATACCATTAAAATAAACCATGTGCCGCATGAGCATGTCAAATTGAGACAATTTCCCTTTTCCCTGAAAGATAGAGCCCTGCAATGGTTCAATTCGTTGGAGGATATCACAAGCTGGGAGGACTGGAGTACTTCTTTTATGTTGAAGTATTTTCCACCGAGCAAGATGCTCGACCTGTAGAATCAGATCAACCAGTTCAAGCAATTGGACCAAGAGCCATTTGAAGAAGCTTGGGAGCGATTCCGGGATCTTATCTGGGGTTGCCCTCAACATGGGTTTACCAAGAAGCAGCAAGTGTGCAAGTTCTACAATGGTCTACTTGCTCCAACTAGAAATCAGGTAGATGCAGCTGCAGGTGGTAGTTTGATGGAGAAGTCGGTGAGGATGACATTCTCAATCCTGGACGCTATGGCTAGAACAAGCTACCAATGGTCGAATGAGAGAAATATGCCAAGGAAAGTGGCGAATGTAATGAAAGTCGAGCCAGTCAATAATGAGCCAATTGAAAAGCTCACATCACAGTTAACAGCCTTGACGAGTCAGGTAAATTTGCTAACTAGTTTGACGTTAGCACAACAGCCAGGGGGTCAGGAAGAAGTTGAAGACGTAAACTTTGTGAATCAACGAAACTTCAACAATTTCCAGAACAATCAGCCTAGGTACAATAATTACCCTCAGAATCAGAACCATCAGAACTTCTCGTATGGTAACTCGCAAAATACACTTAATCCACCACCTGGATTTATTGTTACGAATGGGATGATTCATGAGGGCACAAAGCCCACACAAGAGGAGATTGACCAGTCTTAGTTTGCTAAATATGACGAGAAACTAGCTCAGTTGGAGAAGAAAGTAGAAGGAAAATTTATTGAGCTAAACAAGCATATTACTGGGCAAGGGGCAGACATCAAGAGGTCGAGAACACATTGGTTCAGACTCAAGCTAGCATTGGTGAATTGTCATCAAACATGAGCCAATTGATAAAGATTGTACGGGCTCAACACAAGCAGGGCCAATATCCGAGTGATACAGTGGTTAATCCGAGGGAGCACTGTAATGTTGTGAAGCTAGAGGAGCAAAAAGATGCTGTGAACTCAAGTGAGGTTCAAGAAACCGAAGCAGACGAACCAGCATATGTGCCTCCACCGGCATATGTACCTCCTCCTCCATTTCCTCAAGCACTGAATAGAAGGAAGATGGCATCTAGTGGCGACAATGGTACTATGAGCACGAAGGACCATGAAGCGAAGAAATCAAGCGAGAAAGTAAAAAACATTGAGAAGGAGGAAGTCAATACCATCATAGATAAGAAAATTTCATCTCCTATTCTTGATGACACTTTTGATTTTTGTTTTAAAAATTCATTCTTTGCTAACCTTGATCCTTTAGAGCAATCTAGCACTGTTGTTTTGAAACAGGAACTATTACAAGAGGAAACCAAGAAAAAGAAGGATGGAAAAGAGACAACGAAAAAGAAACTGAGCAGTCCCAAAAAGATCGCAAACACAAGCATGGAACCAAAAAGAGCAACAAAAGCAAAAGATCCAGGGAGTTTTACTATTTCTTATTCAATTGGTAGTCATGAGTTTCAAAATGTCATGTGTGATTTGGGGTCTAGCATAAATTTGATGTCTCTTAAGCAATATAGACAATTAGGATTAAGGAAGATTAAACGATCCTTTACTACTATCCAATTGGCGGATGGATCTTCATTAACGCCGTTGGGAGTAGCAGAGAATGTAGTGGTGAGAGTGTTAAATTTTGAATTCCCTAGTGATTTCTTAGTTGTCGACATGAAAGGGAATGATGAATTTCCTTTTATCTTAAGACGACCTTTCTTGGCGACTAGCCAAGCACTTATAGATGTGCCTAAAGGGGAGTTGATTTTTCGTGTTCAAAATGAAACCATCACCCTCCCAATACATAAGTCGGATCTAAGGGGTATGCATAATTGTAGCATTGTTTATACTACCCAAGCTACAATAGGAAATATACACACCCCACATAGCTCATTAATTGCTCATAAATTACCAAACTCGGGGTGGTTGGAAAATGGTTGATAGGAAAAGGACGTCCGACTAATGACGTAAAACAAAGCGCTTGTCGGGAGGCAACCCGATGTTTATCGTTTTTATTTTTATTTTTATTTTTATTTTATTTCAATTATTTCGTTAATTTTATATTTTTACTTGTGTTTTAATGTTTTACGTTTTTAGGAATCAACATGGACGAATGTTGCAAGAAACGGGGGTCGAAGAGACGAAAAACTCGTGTAATAGAAGAACAAAATGCAACACGGCCGCGTCACAAGCAGGACACGGCCGTGTCAAAAAGTGCCTCAAAAGCATGCTGAAAATTGGGAAACAACACGGCCGCGTCACATGCTGGACGCGGCCGCGTCAAAGTTGGCTCAAACGCAACACGGCCGCGTCAAAAGTCTTCTCCAAACACGAATCAGCGCTGGAAAGCAACACGGCCGTGTCACATGCTGGACGCGGCCGCGTCAAAATCGGCCCAGAAACTCAACCTTTGGCTCAAATGTGACACGGCCGTGTCAAACCTTCAACATGGCCGCGTCAGTACCTCATCAACTTAAAAATGCGAAACTCAGGGCTTGATGCAGAGCCGGTAGAAACAGATTCAGTAGGAGGCGATGACAAAATTTTGGAGTCAAGAGTGAGTGTATCCGCTGGTAAGTGAAATACCTGGAACGAGCATGAGCGGTTGGCAGGTAAACTAGCTAAGACATCCAAGCATCTGCCATAGAATGCAGGTAAGGGAGAAGTCGCTTCTTTCTTACGGGTTGAAGAAAATACAACAAGAAAGTGTAAGGTAGGCTAGGACTTCCCCATAAAAGATCTCTCCTAAACAAGACTTCACAAGCTTTCCTTAAGTCTGCTATACCTGTATGAGTTTCAAACTCCGCCGCCGCCACAATGATTTGTAAGTTAGCACCAAGGCGTACCACGTTTTTCCTCCAAACATTGGTTTTCAGCCAAGTTTGGGGGAAGGGGGTGTACCGTGGGACGTCTTGGCAGCTATATTTATAGTTTTGTTGTGATTTCTCCTGTTAGTTGATCGGTCGAGTTTCTTAATGTTAATTGTGGGTCCATGAGCCATTGTGCTGATTTTATTGCTTCAATTGGTGTTATCGGGTCTGAGAGCCCATTTATCTGCTTTATTGGTGCTGTTGGGTTTGTGAGCCCAAGTTTGCTTACATTTCGTTTCCATGTTGAGTCTTAGGAGTTTAGAGTTTAGAGTCTTATTAGTGTTCTGGGTTTTGAAGTCATAAGAAGGATAAAACCCGGAAAAAGGTAACAGGTGCAAAGAAAAATAAAAAGAGAACAATAGGAAAATATGGATGATGAATAGTTAATGATGAGATGATTTTGAGAAGTAGATGAAAAAATGGCACATAATAGAGCATGAGAGGTGTTTTGAGCTGAAATTGAGCTTGAACTTAGAATATTCAATCAAAATTAACCTTGTGAGAATTTGAGCCTAATTATACTCCAAATTTCGGAGTAATATACTTTCTTTCGGTGTGACTTTGATTGAATATGTGTACTAGCTCTAGAACTTGCCTTGAGTCTTTACAGTCAATGTGTCAAGTATATGTTGTTATTTAGGAAATGATCTTAGGCGTTGTTGTTAAACCTATTTTGAGCCGTAAAAATTACCCGTTGTACCAAAAGTTCATGTTTTGTCCCTAGTTAGCCCACTTGAACCTTATAGCCTTATTTATTCATAACCTAACAATGTCAGCCGAAACCTTTTGATTTATCTCTTTTGGCTCTAATTGGATTAATCAAGTTAGAGGGAGGAGAATTGAAAGGAATTTTGGGTGAACAATTTGTGGGAAGAAATAAGAAAACTAGTGGATATTCCAAAGATGATGGGAAAAAAAAAAAAGAAAAAAAGAAAAAAAATGTGGAAAAAGAAAAGAAAAAGTTTGTGTTTGTTTAGTACTTTTGAGAAGAGGCTATAAAATAAAGTGCTTAAATTGTGAATTTGATTAGAACAGTCAGGTAGTCTCAAAGATGTGGTACCCACATAAATGAAAAACACTTAAGTTGTACGGACTTTTGAAGGTGAAGAAGTCACTTTGCGGGGTGATCTGTTGAGGTTTGAAGAGTGAGGTTGAGTGATTATATTAAGGGGTAGTCGGGTTAGACGTAACTTGATTAATCCAATGAATAGTCACTTATATCCAAATGTATCCCACCTTACCTTAAGCCTACATTACAACCAAAAGAAAGACCTTTTTTTATCCTTTTTCACAAAAATCAAGTACGAGGTCTAGTTTAGACGATTGGCAAGCATATGGTAGACTTTGCATATAATTCAATATGAGTGGAAATTATTTTAGCCTAAACACTTGAGAGATGAGTGAAACACTTACCCGGTGAGGGTTGAATAATTCGAAAGTTCAAAGTCTCGAGATTAGTTGATTTTCGCGTTATCACATATACTCAAGTGAATTGTGTTGCCTAGTTGTTTTAAGAAAAAAATCAGACTGAAACTGAATTCATCGTCTAATGGCCCTAAACAAATGCATAATCAGTTGTTTTCTTCGTGTCTTTTGTTATGTTGTTCGGGACGAGCAACAGTTTAAGTTTGGGGGATTTTGATAACACGTTACTTATGCATGTATTTAGGTCGATTTAGGATCATATTCTATATCATTTACGTGCATATTTGACTGGCATTTATTTATATTAATAATATTTAGGTCATTTGACGTGCTTCGACTTGTTTTGAAGTTAATTAGGTATTTTTATTCCATTTGGATGAAGTTCGAAGAGGAAACAAGTCAAATAGGGTTAAAACGGATGAAAAGGGAGTTAAAGGAGTCAAAGGGCCAACACAGCCGCGTCAAATATGGACACGGCCGTGTCAAAAGTGGCCTAGAACATGTAAAAATGCACTGCCAACCAACACGGCCGCGTCAGAAGTGAGCCAAAACTGAAGTTTTCTGTCAGCTTGACACACCTCTAGTATTTTGGCCATATCTTGAGATATACAACTCCGATTGATGTGAAATTGGTTGAGCTAGAAAGCGGATTCAAAGGGCTACAACTTTGTCTGAAATGGACAAATCCCAAAAATGATCGGAAGACCCTCGAAAATGACTTAGAAGTCAGACTTGCAAATATGCTGAGCGAAACCGACGCGACCGCGTCACAAGGCCAACACGGCCGTGTCAGAAAGGCTTTCCTACGAGAATTTCCTAATTTTAATAGGATTTTGATCATATCTTCCTAAAGATTCGTCCCCAACTCTATAAAAAGGACCCAAGCTCTAGGAATCAGATAGAAAACATCAGAGAACATCAATTACATCATCATTCTACCTAGAAGAAGTCTTGGAGGACAAAGAAGGCGAAGATCATCGAAACGGAGTCATCCGGGTTTAGTCGTTCTTTTCTAGTTTAATCTTTTACAATGTTTTTCTTAGAATCTTGTATTAGGTTATCGCTAGGCATGAGTAGCTAAGCTATTCGTGTCCTAAGGTTAGAAAGTAGGGATTATTATGACAATTTTTTAATTTATGGTTTGATTTATTGATTCCGTTCTTTACGTGTTTATCTCTATGTTTGTGCTTATAACTAGATTTAGCTTGATCACCTAGATTTAGTAATTTAGTTTAGCAATTCTGCTTCGAGAGGAGGGAATCGTTATCAGACTTATAACATAGAGCGCAGTTGTCTATGACTGTGTAGGCCGTGGCTTAGGATCGTTTGGGAGTTATTAGGTTTAATTGACTCGAGAGGGTAATTAGCTTAATCAATCAATGGTTTAATCGTTTCGAGAGACGGGTTAGATTATTGTCATGCCGCCTAATAAACACTAGAATTGGTAAATCGATAGGTTAATCATATTCAACATTGAAGTAATATCCTGAAATCGAAGCCCTAGGATACCTATTCTCCTTGATTGTTAGTTCTTTGTGTTTCCTAAGTTTGAAGTCATATTTAATTGAGTACTTTAATTAGTAAAATCAACCTTTTACAACTTAGTATCTAGTTAGGATATTCCTAGAGTATTGAGGTATCAAACTACCTAAACTATTCCTTGTGGGATCGACCTTGATAATTGTACTACACCTACATCCGTACACTTGCGGAACACTAGGTTAGAAACCGACGTGTCACCTCCTCTCTTCTCTCACGGAGGATGCCATGGCTGAGGTTGTTGGTCTCACGAAAGCTCGTGATGTCTGGTTTTCTTTGGAGCCAACGTTCAACCCGTCTTCTCAATCCCATGCCAGCAACTTCGTGATGAGTTGCAGTTTTTGCGCTGAGGTTCTCAATCAGTCATCGACTTCAGTCGGAAATTCAACCATTTGTGTCATCAACTTGCTACCATTGGACATACAGTCTCCGAATCCGACAAATGTCGATGGTTTCTTCGAGGTCTCGGTGCTCAATTTCGTGTCTTCACAGAAAATCGCTTGGTTATTTCCCCGCTCCTGCTTTATCGAGATCTTGTCACTCAAACTCGTGACCACAAACTTCAGGAAAAGGCCATGGAGGTTGTCAATTTTGTCTCTTCTTCTACTACTTTCTATGCCAATCAGCAACGTGGCTCATCAACCAAATCTCCTAGTGGTGGTCGTGGTCAAGGTCGCGGCTTCTCCTACATGCACAATAAACAGTCTGGCTCATCTCATCTCCATAGCTCGGGTCGTGGCTCATCATCATATGGTCGCGGCTCTGTTTCTCCAGCCTACCCTTAAAACTGGTTCCAAGAAGAATTACGTGCCTCGTTGTCAAAATTTTCAGGGTCCTCACTATGCTAATTCCTGCCCCAATTGATACTGTCGTGATCATTCCTCTCAGGTGGCTAACATAGCTCAAGCTTTTGATGCTCAGTGTGCGGTCACTCCTCCTCCTTCTTTCTTTGACTGGGATTTTGATATCGGCGCCTCTGCTCACATGACGTCATCCACAACTTGGACAATTTTGAATCCTACAGTGGCAACGGTACTATCATCATTGGTAATGGTGACACTCTTTTTATCTCTCATTTAGGCTCACGTTTTGTCAATAAAAAATTGCCTCTTTTCGATGTTTTAGTGGTTCCACGTATTACTAAGAATTTACTTTCGATTAGTAAACTGACCACTGATTTACTTCTTGATGTCTTATTTTCTAATAATTCTTATTCAAACTCGATTGACAAAGGAGGTCCTAGCAAAGGGAAAATGTAAAGATGGTCTCTACAATTTGGAACATGGGTCTTCTGCTTTGGTTGCCGCTACAAAGTCTATAGTCCTTAATTGTCCTTTGAACTTTGGCATTCTCATCTGGGACATACCCCTTTCTCTATTATTCAGCTGTTAAAATCATTAGGTCATTTAGATCTTACTTCTGTTTTACCTAAGCCTAGTAGTTGCTCTTCTTGTCAATTAGCTATAAGCAAAATTTAGTTGTTCCTCTGAATGAAAAAAGTTCTTTGCATGTTCTTGATTTGGTTCATTGTGACTTATGGGGACCATCTCTGTTTACCTTTGTTGATGGTTTTCATTATTATGATTTTTTTTATGCTTACTCTTATTTTTCCTGGTTGTATCCTATGCGTGCTAAATTTGAAATTTTTTATGTACTTCAATACTTCAGAAATCTTGTGTGTAATCAATTTAGCACTAGTATAAAAAAAATTCAAAGTGATGGTGGTACATAATTTACAAATAATTGCGTACACGCTTTCTTTGAGTCCCGTGGTGTGTCCATCGTTTTTCTTGTCCATATATCCCTCAACAAAATGGTCGTGTTGAACGAAAACACCATCACATTACTGAAACTGGTCTGTCTTTGCTATTTCATGCTCATGTGCCTACCTCTTATTGGATTGATGCTTTCTCTACCACCGTTTGAATTATTAATCGTTTGCCTACTCCTATTTTAAACGATAAGTCTCCTTTTGAGTTACTTTTCAATTCTTCACCTAATTATGGTCTTTTTCGAGTTTTTGGTTTTTGCGTTTTTTCGTATTATGCGTCTCATAAATTAGCTCCTCGTAGTATACCTTATATATTTATTGGTTATAGTCGTGTTCATAAAGGTTTTCGGTGTTTAGATCCTATCATATCTCGTGTTTATGTTACATGTCATGCTATCTTCGGTGAGTCGAAGTTTTCTTTTTCATGCTCTAATGCTTCTGACACTAATGTGGATTTGGATTTTTCTTCATGCTTGGATTTCCAGGATTTCGCCTTTCCAGGTTCAAATTCTTTCCCTTCGGTCCCTCATCCTTGGCCCACGTCTTGTTCTCACTCCAATACCTCTTCAGGCCCATGCACTCTTTGCACTGTTCCCATGCAAAAAACGTCAATACCTCCTTCAGCTCCGGTCCATCAGCAGGCTCCGTTAGAGCCACCAGTAACTGCCGAACCTCCAATCATTGTTGTCGATGTTGATCAGCCCCCTATAGCCTCGACCAATGTCTCACCTCCTCCGACTGATTCCTCTAGTTCTGCGCTAGTTTCGGTGTCGCCGGTTGTCTCAACTTATCCAATGCAAACACATGCCAAGTCTGGTATTGTTAAACCTCGTTATTGTGTTGATATTGCTACTACTCATTTGCTTCACCCCTTGGCTGTTTCCATAGAATCTAAAGTTTTTAAGTCCGCTATCAAAATTCCTCATTGGCTACATGCTATGTAAGACAAATGCATGCTCTCAATTCCAATAAAACTTGGGAATCAGTTCCCCGCCCCCCATGTGGAAACATTATTGACTCGAAATGGGTATTACGCATAAAATAGAAATCTGATGGTTCAATTGAGCGATAGAAAGCTCAGTTGGTTGCACAGGGATTCACTCAAATTCTCGGGTTTGCCTTCTCTCACACATTTAGCCCTGTCTTTGGGCTGCCACTATCCGTATGATCTTATCTCTTGTTGTTCAGAGTCGTTGGCCCTTACATCAACTTGACGTCAACAATGCATTTTTGCATGGTCTCCTTGATAAACCGATTTTGATGTCACAACCACCTGGTTTTTATTGATCCTTGCTTTCCTAACCATGTTTATGGTTAAAAAAGGCACCATATGGTCTTCGCCAAGCTCCATGTGCCTCGTTTGATAGATTTAGCAATTTCTTAATTTCCATTGGATTTACTCGAAGTCGTTCATATACTTCATTATTTTTTCTTCATCTCCCTAGTTGCACTATCTATTCGCTTCTTTATATTGACAATATCATTGTTACAGATAGTAACTCTCTCATGCTTCAACGATTCGTTGCTCAAGTTAATAAAGAATTTGTTGCCAAAGATTTGGTGAGTCTCAATTACTTCCTTGGCCTTGAAATAATACATACTGCCTCTGCCTTGTTCCTTGGACAAGCCAAATATGCCTATGATATTCTCACACGAGCAGAATTGCTCGATTGCAAGTCGATTTCCACGCCATTGGCTGTCGGTGAATCACTAATTCGTGCCGGTGAACCGTTCAAGGATCCTACCTTATACCGATCTCTGGTGGGTGCTCTACAATACCTCACTATCATCCAATCGGATCTCTCCTACGCTATCAATCATATTAGCTAGTTTCTTTAATCCAACAATTGTATCACTTTCTGGCTGTAAAAAGGATCCTTCGATATGTTAAAGGAACTATCCAATTTGGACTCATATTCACACTATCTTCATACTATACTATCCTTGGCTACTCTATGCCTACTGGGCACGATGTGAGGATACTCGTAGTTCCACTTATAGCTATGCAATGTTTCTTGGTGGCAATCTAGTTTCTTGGAGTGCAAAGAAACAACCACTATTGCTCTCACTCCAGTGCTTCCCAATGTTGCGGGAAAAAAAAAAAAAAAAAAAAAGCCCTATTAGAGCGGCTGGAGCACTTTCAAGGCCCTGGGCTATATCTTCCATATAAGTAAATTTTCCCTCTTTTGATCAATTGTACAACAAAATCCAGAAGCTTCGGATATAGGTGGGGTAATACAAAGCCAGAAATCCTTGCATTCGGTTTTGTTTGGTGACGATGGAAAATAAATTTTGCACACCCTCAACCTCCTCAAGGTTGTACTATGAGATCATCCCACAGGCAGTAATGCAGCCGTAGGGTTTCATGTTGGGAAGCACTGCATCCAACATCTTTCCTCCCATGTTTTCGAAGTATATGTTGATGCCATGAGGGAAGCACCTAGTTTTCAAACGCAAAATATTGCTGGAGCTTTTTATTTTGCAAGGACAATAAAAGAGGAAAAATACAGAAGATTCTTTACTTATGCGCTATATCATTTTATCCATTTATTTTACAATTTTCTTCACTTGTTTTTTTGATTGCTTGACGTTGTCCTCTTTTAGCCGGGATTTGAAAAAAATCTTGCCGAATAATAGCACGTGCACCTCATATCATTAAATTTGAGATTTTTATTGTTATTCAAGAATCTATTGACCCCATGGTCGATTTTGGTAGTCTCGTGTTGTTTAAGGATTTTCTACGTCATTTACAACAAAGAAGTGGAAAGTTCTAATTTGATGCGGCCGTCTGCGGATGTGCAAATGTCCATTAAAAATTCCAAATTCTAGTTATATTATAATAAAATTCGAGCAATAAAAAAGGTTAAGGATGAGATTGTAAAACAAAAAACTAAAAATTGATTCTGGAAGCTCCCACAACTACAAAACAAGTTTTGCACTCTAAACCGAAATGAAGAAAGAAAAAAATTGAGGAATATACAAACCTAACCTTTTTAAAGTTGCATCCAAATTAGGTTCTTGTTTATAGTTGAATGCATCATCAAATCCAAATTTTTCTTCACTAGATCCACCTACGTTTGGTGTATAAAATAATGAAGAAGAATTATATAACACAAAAATAGAGCAGTAATATATACCTTATGTTTGGCACCAGCACTTCCAACAACAAAGCAACCGGAGAGCTTAGCAAACTGGCCAACAAGCTGCCCAATAGCTCCAGATGCCGCTGAAACAAACACTGTTTCCCCTTCTTTCGGAGATGATATCTCATAAAATCCCGCATAAGCAGTAAGACCAGGCATCCCTTTATCGTAGAAATATCAAATGAAGAAACCACATGTGACATGCTAGGTTTTTGTACGAGTCTAGCTCTAGGTTGTCATGTTCACTTTTAGATTTTGATCCAGTGCGGATTGTGTGTGTAAGAGAAGGGGGAAAAACACAAATGGTCCCATATCTTTTTACTTTTTTTAATTTAGTCGCATAAGTTTTTGCTTTTTCGATTTAGTCCCACATCTCTCTAGTAATTGCCCAATTTTGGTCCAATCGTTACCCAATATTGACCAACTGACTAGAAAAGATCATGCGACCTTCACGTGCCGACGCGATTTTGGAAATTTTAGCCAAAATGGTCGCATAAATTTTTACCTTTTCGGATTTAGTCTCATAAGTTATTGCTTTTTCGATTTAGTCTTACATCTCTAGTAATTGCTCAATTTTGATCCAATTTAATACTGACCAGCTGACCGGAAAAGGTCACGTGACCTTCATGTGCCGATGCGGTTTTGGGAATTCCGGCGAATTATGACACGTGTCGCCGGACTTCCGAGGTGGAATTTTTTTTATAATTAGGAGACCATATCAACAAATCATTTACCATGTCAGCTTATGTTTTTCTTTTGCCTGAATTGAACTAAACTCCAAAAATACAAATGCAAAATAAGAAAATGTAATATCTTATCGATCTAACCCTTAAATCAGAATCTGCATCCCTTCTTCTTCTTCTTCTTCTTCAGTTCGCGTTCTTCCACATGAAAAAGCCCTAACTTTTCTCTTCCAATCTTTTCTATTTGAAGACTTCAACTCCCCCAAAATTGGAGAACACACAAAGACAAAGAACCATGTCCCAATCTAGGAATAGCTAGCGAAATTGCATTGTGTGCAATTGTGGTTTGAATTTCCCCATTAAAACCTCTTGGAAAGAAGAATATCTTGGTCTAGGTTCTACAGATGCTCCCGAGATCCAATAGAGATTTTGGTTCTCTCTTCAATTTTATTGGGTTATTCAAGGTTGAATTGAATTAATTGAAACATAATGGGTATAATTTTTGCCCAATGAAGGTCATTGTACGAGTTTTAGGTAGATAAATGTGCTTCTATGAGATAGAAGCAGACACATAATAAGAGGGCTCTTACGAAGGCTTAACGAGAAGACTGCTGAAAATGAGGCCCTACATAATGCCTATATGAATCTCGAAGAAATTGTTTTCATAACCGAGATAGAGAATGAGATACTCGTTAAAGAAAAAAAATAGGTGGAGTTAAAGAACAAGGAGTTTGGAGTCCATCAACAATGAGTTGATAAAATTTATAAGTCGGCGGAATTCCCAAAACCGCTCCCGCACGTGAAGGTCACGTGACCTTTTCTGGTCAGCTGATCAACATTGGGCCAAAATTGAGTAATTACTAGATATGTGAGACTAAATCGAAAAAATAATAACTTATGGGACTAAATCCGAAAAAGTAAAATATTATGGGACCATTTTGGCCGGAATTTCCAAAACGGCTTCAGCACGTGACCCTTTCCGGTCAGCTGGTCAACATTTGGGTCAAAAATGGACAAAAATTGAGCAATTACTAGAGATGTGAGACTAAATCGAAAAAACAATAACATATGAGACTAAATCCTAAAAAGTACAAAGTTATGAGACTATTTTGGCTTTTTTCCCGTAAGAGAAGAAGAGTGTGTAGTGTGTCTGAGTGTGTGTCAGAGAGTATTATGTGTGCGAGAGAGGTAGAGAGCTAGAGAATTGGATGCATCACCGGATCCAAATCTTAGGAAAGTCTATCCTACCTTTACAGGTAGTGTCAACACTCTTATTCTATGTGTATTGTCTAGATAATTAATAAAACTGAAGAAAAGATAAGGCATTAGTTTTAAGTGACATTCCACATGACACGCATCCAATGGAGTGCAAACACTACCTGCGAAGGTAGAAAAGAACTTCTATAAGAAAATAATTGAAGTATTTAGACATGTTCCCTAAGCTAACTTAGTTCTTCAATTAATTTTCTACTTTTAATTATTTATCAATTAATTTTAAATATGCAAAATTAATACCATATATTACTCTAAGATTAAGTTTTATTAAATTAGGAAAAATTAGTTAATACTAATTTAGACACTATCAAAAGTAAAAGATAGTAATTTCTTAAGAAATTTATGGATAATTTTTTTTATTTTTATTTTGGGGTGGTCATAGTATTTGACATAGTGGGCACATTCGAAGCTGTTAGGGGTGAAGTGTAGTTAGGCCAGTCATGAACTAAAGCCCGGCCAGTTGTTTTGATTTTTGTTTGTTAAAGGCCATGGCCAACCAATTCACAACGAAGAAGACTGGTTTGTTGAAATTCTGCAGAAGAATAAGAAAAAGGAGTGTTGTAACTTGTACTGCAAAACAAGAAAATTAAAGGACTGCATGAAAAGACGGTTAGAAGAATAATAATACCAAAATTTAAATCTCTTAAATTTAAGAATATTCAGAAAGTGAGAAGAACAATAAAACGTTGTAACGATTTATGACTTGAACACATTCAGAATGGATTGAAATCACTCTTGGAATTGGAGTTGGACTCAACATCAGAATAAAACAGAATATGGAAGAGGCAGTTAAAAAGCTGTTAAATCTTTTAGTTTTCAGCAGTTTTTCTTGGTTGAGAGTTTGCAATTATTTTTGGGATCAGTATATATGATTGTTTTTCCCGGTTGAGAATAGACTTTTGAGAGTTCATTCCAGAGAGCTAATTCACTTACCTAGAGAGAGAAGGGGCGGGTTCTAGAGTGAGAAACACAAGAGGGTTGAGCTTGGTTTAGCTTGATCTTGGGTTGGGTTTTCTCAATTGTTTTTAGTGAATTTATTTTGTAAATCTTGTATTGCATTGATCATAGTGAAGATGGCGTTCTTTTCTGCTCCGTGGATGTAGACCTTACGGTCGAACCACGTAATTCCTTTGCGCAATTGCTTTTACAGTTTTCATTCAATTCTTGAACGCGTTTGATATTTTATGTTGTTCTTCTTCCAATTCCCACAACAATTGGCGCCGTCTGTGGGAAGTTTGAATCACGTTGATTACTGCGGATTTTGATTTCAAGAAAAGAATGGCAGCTATGAGATTTGACGTTGAGAAGTTTGACGGCAGAAATGATTTTGGGTTGTGGCAAGTTAAGATGTGGGCATAACAAGGATTAGCTGGTGCTTTGAAGGGGATTAAAGGTTTCCCGGAATCCATGGATGTGGCTCAGAAGACAGAGCGCATGGAAAAGGCTCATTCAACCATCATTCTCTCATTAGCAGACAAAGTGCTCAGAGAAGTAGCAAAAGAACAGACTGCTGAAGAAGTCTGGAACAAGCTGGAGGAGCTGTACAAAAAGAAAACCATAGTTAATCGCTTGTACATCAAACATAAACTTTACTCCTTCAAGATTCAAGAAAGAAAGTCTATAGATGATCAGTTGGAGGAGTTTAGCAAGCATCTGGATGACCTAGAAGGAATAGAAGCAAAGGTCGAGGATGAAGACAAGGCCATCATTCTATTAAATGCCCTGCCCAAGTGCTATGAACATCTAAAAGATGCCATGTTGTATGGCAGAGAAACCAGGATTAGTCTTGCTGAGGTCCAAACTGCATTAAGGGCAAAGGAGATGCAAAATTCAAATGGTCCAACAGGAGATTTGCAGGCTGAGGGGCTAAACATTAGACCAGGGAACTACCCCAAGAAGAAACAGTTTCCAAGGAATCAAAACAAAAGGAATTAGCAGGTTAAATCCAAGACTGCAGATGAGAAGGAAACCAGGAAATGTTTTCATTGCAAGAAACCTGGACATTTGAAGAAAAATTGTTATGAATTCAAAAGGAAACAAGCTCAGAAGAGTCAAAATACAAGCACTGCTGATTTGGCTCAAGCAGAAGAAAATGATGATGTCTTGAACATAACAGATGTCAAGACTAATGATAAATAGATTCTAGATTCTGGGTGTAGCTTCGATATGTGCCCAAACCTTGACTGGTTTCGTGAATTCAAACAATCAAAATCTGGAACTGTCATACTGGGGAATGATCAAGCATGTCTAGTGGAAGGGATTGGCAATATCAAGTTAAGGATGCATGATGGATCAGAGAAGATCCTGACAGAAGTAAGATATATTCCACTCCTTAAAAGAAACCTCATAAGTCTTGGCACTCTTGAAAATAAAGGATGTGAATTCAAATCTGAAAATGGTTCTCTGCATGTTTACAAGAACTTAAAACTGGTCATGAAAGGGATTAGAAAATCTAGTCTGTATTATCTCTTAGCAAAAACTGTGATTGGAGATGTAAACACTGTCATGAAGAATGAGTCAGAAATATGGCATAAAAGATTAGGCCATATGAGTGAAACTGGTATGAATGCATTGTTGAAACAGAATCTGCTACAAAGTAAAACCAGTTTCAAAATTGATCCCTGTGAAATCTGTATCTTAAGTAAGAGTGTAAGGAAACCATTCCTAGTTGGAAAGCACACTTCTAAGCAACCCCTGGACTATGCACATTCTGATTTATGGGGACCCTCAAAGGTTGAAACACTGGGAGGAGGAAGGTTTTTCTTGAATATAATTGATGACTACTCAAGGAATGTTTGGCTATATGTACTCAAGAACAAATCTGATGCATTCACAAAGTTCCAAGAATGGTGTGCTGAAGTAGAGACTGAGAAAGGGTTATCATTGAAATGCCTGAGAACAAACAATGGACTTGAATTTCTTTCAGAACAATTTCAGGAATTCTGTAAAGGAAAGGGGATGAAAAGGTATAGGACTGTCCCAGGCCATCCTCAGCAAAATGGAGTTGCTGAAAGGATGAATAGAACAGTCACAGAAAGGATAAGATGTCTACTTCTGAGTTCAGGTTTACAGAAGAAGTTCTGGGGGGAAGCTGCAGCAACAACAACTTACTTGATCAACAGAAGCCCATCTACAACAAATGAGTACATGACACCTGAAGAGAAGCGGAGTGGAAATCTACCCAAATATTCACACCTAAGGATATTTGGATGTATATGCCCATATAAAACAGGACAAGTTGGAGGCAAGAGCCATAAAATGCATAATGCTGGCATATCCAAAATGAGTGAAGGATATAGACTGTGGTGCATTGAAAATGGGATGAACAAGATCATTATCAGCAGGGATGTGACATTTGATGAAAGCAAGATGCCAATGAAAAAGGAGCAACAGGTTGAGTTCAACCATGAAAAGGACAGAATACAAGCTGAGGTGGAGCGTGGTGATGAAAGTGAAGACTCTGATCAAGATGCCTATGACAGGGAAAATCCAAATGTTGGACATAATGAGGCAGAAGACATTAGCTAGTATCAACTGGTAAGGGACAGGCAAAGAAGGGAAATTAGGCCATCTACTAGATATGGGAGTGATTATCTCACTGCTTATGCTTTGACTGTAGCAAAAGAAACTGAATATTCTGAGCCTAGAATTTATAGAGAAGCCATAGAAAGCAAGGATAAGGAGAACTGGATTGTTGCCAAGAAGGAAGAAATGAATTCACTTGAAAAGAATGGAACCTGGGTTCTAGTAAAAAGACCAACAAATCAGAAACTGGTAAGCTGTAAATGGATTTATAAGAAAAATGTGGAGTTTGTTGGAGTGGAGAAGATAAGATTCAAGGCCAGATTAGTAGCTAGGGGTTTCACTCAGAAAGAAGGGATAGATTATTATGAAATTTTCTCCCCTGTAGTTAAACATTGCTCTATAAGAATACTGCTTGCTTTAGTTGCTCAAATGGATTTAAAACTGGAGCAATTATATGTAAAAACAGCTTTCTTACATGGTGAACTAAAGGAGACAATCTTTATGGCCCAACCAGAAGGATTTATACTTCCTGGAGATGAGGATGAAGCTTGTTTACTAAAGAAATCCTTGTATGGCCTTAAACAAAGTTTAAGACAATTGTACATCAGATTTGACAGATGTATGAAATAGATTGGCTATATCAAATCTAAGTATGATAATTGTGTGTTCATGAAGAAAGCTGGACAAAAGATTATTAGTTTCTTGTTGCTCTATGTGGATGATATGCTTGTAGCAAGTCAAGACCAAGCTGAAATAGATAAGCTGAAGAAAGATTTACAATCTGAATTTGAGATGAAACAGCTAGGAGAAGCCAGAAGAATACTTGGCATGGATATCATCAGAGATGAACAGAAAAGATTATTATGTTTGCAGCAGAGGAGTTATGTCTACAAAGTATTGAAGAAATTCAATATGGATGAGTCAAGACATGTGTCAACCCCTTTAGCTCAGCACTTTAAGCTCTCAGAACAGCAGAAACCAAGAACTGAACAGGAGATACATGAGATGGATAGTATTCCATATTCAAATGTTGTTGGAAGTATTATTTATGTACTGGTGTGCACAAGACCAGACATATCACATGTTGTAAGTGTTGTCAGCAGGTATATGTCCAATCCTGGGAGGCAACACTGGGAAGCTCTAAAGTGGATTATGAGGTACTTAAAAGGTGCAGCAGACTATGGGATAATGTTCAAAAGATGTGATGAATCATTAGAAGCTATGAAGGGGCATGTGGATTCTGATTATGCAGCAAATTTGGACAACAGAAGGTCACAATCAGGTTATGTTTTCACATTGTTTGGTGCCGCAATAAGCTGGAGGTCAATGTTACAACCTGTAGTAGCATTATCAACAACAGAGGCTGAGTTTATGGCAATGACAAGAGCAGTTAAGGAAGCAATCTGGTTGAGAGGGATTTTGTCTGAATTTGGAATAAAGCAGAAATCAGTTAAAGTGTTATGTGATTCTCAAGGTGCATTACATTTAGTTAAACATCAAGTTTTCCATGACAGATCAAAGCACATAGATGTGAAGCTGCATTATGTGCTGAGATGTGATTGAGAAAGGAGATGTGGCAGTTCAAAAGGTAAGCACAAAAGAGAATGTTGCAGATATGCTCACAAAAGCATTGCCCTCTGAGAAGTTTAGATATTGCTTGGATTTGATCAAAGTAGTACAGTGTAGCTGATGCATTACAAGGGATTGAAACATGTCCAGATTTTGGACATGGGTAGAGTGGGGAGAATGTTGTTTTCATGAAACATTGGTTGACTAAAGTACTGTGTCTTCATGTGCAAGTCAGGTGGAGATTTGTAACGATTTATGACTTGAACACATTTAGAATGGATTCAAATCACTCTTGGCATTGGATTTGGACTCAAAATCAGAATAAAACAGAATATGGAAGAGGCAGTTAAAAAGCTGTTAAATCTGTTTTAACCAAGGATTAAAATATCTCCAATATTCACCGATATCTCTCCGATATCTCTCTTTTTTGGTGATACCGAAATGATATTCGGATGTAATAAATTTATGTCAGAATATCTCCGATATATTTCCGAAATCTCTGAAATTTCTCCGAAATCTCCGAAATATCCGAAAATTTCGATTTGGGCTATCTCCAGGTATAATTTGTTGTAATTTCATGGAATTTTTATCAAAATTTCGGTGAATTTCGGTAAAATTCGATTAATTTCGGTGAGATTTTGATTAATATCGGTGAAATTTCGGTTAATATCGATGAATTTTGGTAAATTTCGATTAATTTCGGTGACATTTCGATTAATATCGGTGAAATTTTGGTTAATATCGGTGAATTTCGGTAAAATTCGATTAATTTTGGTGAGATTTCGATTAATATCGGTGGAATTTCAATTAATATCGGTGAAATTTCAGTGAATTTCGGTAAAATTTTCTTAATGCAGCCTTTGTTGTAAAATTTTGGTTAATATCGGTGAAATTTCAAGATCCTTAGTTGTAAAATTTCTAAATTATTCGCAGTCTACTAAATTTTCGTAATGCAACCCAAAGATTTAATAAATCAGAATATTATTGTAAAATTCTTGAACATCCTTAATGATAATAAGAGTTCAAAATGTATCTTGTGTGGCCTGATAATGTTTCTATTGTTTATTATTTGTCAACTAGTTGTAAATATGTGAATTTCACTCAATATTTAGATTAAATATTTGAATTTAAGTAGTTTTATAACAATCTATAAAATATCGTGATAAATTACTATTTTAATACATTTTCCGGTATTTTTAAAAAAGTTGCACCGATATTTCGATATTAATCGAGATTTCACCGAAATCTCTCTAAATTGAAATACCGATATCTCCGTAATCACCGATATTTTCGTCCTTGGTTTTAACAGATTTTTGCAACGGTTTTTACTAAAACCGTGGTCTTTCAGTTTTCAGCAGTTTTTCTTGGTTGAGAGTTTGCAACTTTTTTTGGGATCAGTATATATGATTGTTTTTCCCGGTTGAGAACAGACTTTTGAGAGTTCATTCTAGAGAGCTAATTCACTTACCTAGAGAGAGAAAGGGCGAGTTCTAGAGTGAGAAACACAAGAGGGTTTGAGCTTGGTTTAGCTTGATCTTGGGTTCGGTTTTCTCAATTGTTTTGAGTGAATTTCTTTTGTAAATCTTGTACTGCATTGATCATAGTGAAGATGGCGTTCTTTTCTGCTCCGTGGATGTAGACCTTACGGTCGAACCACGTAATTCCTTTGCGCAATTGGTTTTACAGTTTTCATTCAATTCTTGAACGCTTTTGATATTTTATGTTGTTCTTCTTCCAATTCCCACAACAAACGTAACTCTGAATCCTTTGATTCCAAAAATATCTAAAAAGAGGCGGAAATTGGTAATAAAATTTATTCACTTTACCAATATATTAAATTAAGCATCTAATACAATAATAAGAATACCTATTTATACTAATAAAATAATTTAAGTCCTAAAAACTAATTCTATCTATATAGAAAAGATAATTAAAAATAATATTAAAACATATCATATACTTATTAGTAAATATAAAATTATATCATAATCCATATCTGCATAAAAAAGGTGGCTCTGACGCTACTGCTTAAAAAAAAAAGAAAAAGAAAAAGAAATAGTGTAGCATATTTTTGGATGGTAGTCCCTCCGTCCCGCTTAGTTTTGCACATAGAAATATATATTAAGAAAAAAAATTATTTTTTGCTTTTTGGTTGACTTTTTCAAAGGTAGAGATTGAAGATGAAGATTTTGAGGGTGAAGATTGTAAGAGAAATTTCCTTTTTAAAGGTGTGTGCAAAACCGAATGAGACGGACCAAAACGGAAAGTGTGCAAAATTGAGTGGGACGGAGGGAGTATAACATTTGTTTCATTTGGTAGGGTGTATAGTGAGTTAAGATTGGAAAGATAAAACAATTGTACAATTATACCCTTTATTCTTGTCAGGGCGGACCTAACAGTGGCGTATCTAGAATTTTAAGATTGGGGGTACCATATATAAAAAAATATAAACAAAGGGTATGATATAATTAAAAATGTACAAAAATATTTTTCAATATTTAAATTTGTAGAAACCAAAATATGAAAATAAAAATTAGAAAACACAAAACATTAAAGGGAGAAGTTCTAAAATTGAGGATTGCAAATTGAGATTGGAGAATTTAGATTTATTTCGAGTTTATTATAGGGGGTACAATTGTTTGCTTTTATAAATACATAGTAAATATATATTTTTTTTCCAAATGTTGTACCCCTACAGCCCCATGTAGATACACCTTTGCGGACCTACTCCAACGTGTACGGTGCCCCCCACCCCCTCCCCCCAAATTATAAAATACTGGGATATATTCAGATAATTTTCATAATATACAATAAAATACTATAAGTTATAATATATAGATAACTAATGACAGATTTTAACATATTTAGTAATAAATGTTGTTGATATTCTATTTAACTAATAGATATAGTAGATTTAATATTTATTATCATGTGTATATTAATGTTGGTCGAGGGTTCTTTCTTTGTCGGCTCTCCCTAATCATAAGTTTTGGATCCGTCCCTTATTCTTGTAACGCATCCCGAGAACGCCCTTCTATATATTATTTAATATGAGAAAAAAAACCTAATAAACTGTTGTAGTTTCTTCAAATTAATTATTCTTTTTCTTATAATATTAGCATCAAACATAAATAATTATATCTAAAAATAACATTGATTGAAAATCGGTTTTTGAGCATTTTGTAGGTAAAACAGGTGTAAAAAGAGACGACGAGTAAAAGGAAGTCGAAGAAAACAAGAAAAAAATTTGAAGACTGAAGAAACGGGCCAATTCTGGGTCGTGCATGGTCACGACCATGCAAGCCTTTAAGATCGTGAACAACCCGTGCGCGCAGAAGGCGAAAAACGCCTAGAGCTCGGCGCACGGTCACAACCATGCAAGCTTGCACAGACCATGCGAGATAACAGAAAGTTGGAGATTTTCAGGGTTGTACACGGTAACGACTATGCATGCTTGCACAGACCGTGCACAACTGCCGGAAATGTGAGCTATTTAGCCCCAAAGCTCTATTTTTTGCCTATGTGGCCTGGAAAAGTCCCAAATATTGTATAGATGCCCTACTTTTCAGTTGTCTTGGAGGACACACTTTCATTTATTAGAATTTTAGAGAGAGAGAGAAATTAGAGAACAAAAAAGGAGGGGGGTTAAGCTTGGAGATCAAGATCAACTCTGAAATATGTTTTATCTTTCCATTTTCATTTAACATTTGTATGAACATGGTTATATTTATATATTTGTGTTTATCTAAATAGATAGTATTATAAATAAAGAAAAGAAAATAAAGGAACGGAAAATGTGGAGACCACAGGGCGATCACTCACAAAAGTCAAATGAAAAACCTTTTCATGCCACAAGCCGGCAGATAAAGGTATTCTGAATAAAACTAAAATTGACTAATGAAAATAAATCAATTACAATACAAAGTCAATTTAGTGCAAAAGAAAACTGGAACTGGCCGGTTCGGTTGGAGAGAAGAGCTGATTTAGAACTATCGTCGAAATAGGTCGAGCTCCAAACATGTTGCTCTATGTCACGAAACCCAAGCGTGGGGGATTAGCAGCGCTCCTCACATCCGTGTGAGTCCAAAAATTCCTCTAATGATTTCAATGCCTTAGCTCAGAGCTATCAAACCTATGAGTATGAACCGACAAAAAATTCCAAAACGAGAAAAATCCTCACCAAAAACCAAAGTCCCAGCACCAATGAAAACTCCACCAATTTCTTTAAAATAGAACAATTTCAGCAGCTGGTGTAAGCTTGAAAATGAACGAGGGATCCACTCAAGATGATGAAAACAAAGCAGCCCCATGATCATATCATCGAAACCAGGAAATGAGCAGGAAGCAAAATAAAGAATCAGAACAACCCAATAAACAGCCTTCTGTATACTGGAAAAGCTGCTGTATACTTGAACGCGGATGAGCAGTTGATACAAAGCTGCCTGGAATAGTACAAAGAAGACGGTGCAGCCGTCGGTAATGAACAGACCCGGTTCACAGGCGAACCGATCCGGATGAACATGACTCAGTGAGGTAGAAGTCAGCTGGGTCAACTCACTAAGTTGAATCGTCCTGACTCAGTGAGAAAGAGGAAGCAGGGGCTCACCTGTTCGTGCTGCAAGAAGACGCGGGATCGTCGCAAGCCGGCCGAAACAAAATCGATCTGAACAAGTTCAGATCCTGAATCCAAACCGAGGGCCCTGCGACCGACGGCGAATGCAACATAGAAAATCGAGCGCTGCCATGAAAGTGCAGATCTGAAACAGATCGCTGCTGGGGGTGTTACCGTCGCTGGAATGACCTGCGCGACAGTGGAAAGAATCGCGACAAGAACTCGCCCTAGAAGCTCGAAAGTCCTTCAGTGGCGGAAAGAAGCTCGGAACTGGTTCAGAACAGATCTCCAATGGCGCAGGCCCAGAAGCGGCTCTGAATCTGGAAGGCGACCTGGTGGACCTCCGACGAGGTACGACGGAGAGAAGCAAGGGTCACGAGACCGATCTAGGTTGGCTAAATTTCTTTAATCTAGGTTTAGAATGTAGATTATGAGTGATTAGTGATTATTAGCCGATTAATTCAACTCCATGTTATGCCATTAATTGATTAATTGTTTAAAAATGTTTGTTGAATGATTTGATCACTTGTTTAGCATCTATTGAGGATTAAATTAGAACCGAGATGGGAGATTTGATCCGAGATCACATTAATCGACATGATTAAATAATAGAACCGAGGGGTTTGAGTTAATTGTGGGAACTTTGGTCTTAGGATCGATTAGGAGCTGTATTTGATTAATCGATCAGAGACGAGGATTAATCTTATACAATCAACACGTAATTCGCTCCGAGAGGGGGTCTTGGATGTATTCGTGATCGTTCCGTGATACATAACATTCGGTTTAAAAGTTGGATTAATTGGATTAATAGTGCTTAAGGCCCATATTTGAAATCTAAGCCTAGATTAACCTTAATTGATTATTTGATCCCTAGATTTTGTTCCTCTAATTCATCTTATTAGCTTTAGTTACTTGTTTATTTCAATTAGTTCTTAAAATACAAAATATCACGTATTCGATTGTCTAGTTAGCCATTTGATGTTTATTGCAATTTACTTATGCGATATCGATATCAATCATCGTGGGATCGAACCTTGTACTCACTTAGTGTTATAGCAACACCTTGTCGGTTGTTGCATTAGTAAATAATCTAGTGTGTGTCACTAAACACATATTGTGTTCTAGGCTTAGAAAGTAGATTGTGAATAAATGTGTGTTGACTTTATCTTTAATTCTAGACTCCAATTTATGTTTATTTTTCTATATGATTTGTTCTTATTTTATGAGTTGCTTAATCTGGTCAATTTAATAATTCTATTAGCTTAGCAATTTCTCTGCGGTTGCGATAAGTTGAGCTGATGAAAAATCTGGCACGGCCGCGACAGGTTTAGGCGGTGCAATTATGGACCTTGCACTTTTTAGGCCCAACTTCGGCCTATTTTGAGTTTTAGTCTGTTTGAGGCTTATAAGAGATTCCATAGTGTTCTAGGTCATAATCTGGTAAAAAAATTGAGATTATTCAATTAGTCGTTCTATACTTAGTTTTTCCTAGTTCTGAATTAGTCTATTCTTGAGTATTCTGAAAGACGTGCTCAACCTGTCTAGGAATACGTAGTAGTCGAGAATAGTCTGTTTGTAATACATTTTATAGTCAATTAATTTATCTTCTGGCTGTGGACGTAGCTAACATGTTAATGAAACACGTAATTTATGTGTCGATTTATTATTCTCATTTATATGTGTTTCTTCTCATATCTGTCATAACAGTAATATTTTTAAAAAATCTTTAAAAAAATTCAAAATAATTTTCAGTGCAGTTGGAATTTTTTGAGTGATTGATAGTTCCACGATTTTTAAAATAAATTTATAATTTTTCTAAATATTCTTTTATAATTACAAAAATCTAATTTTATGAAATTACTTCAACTCTTAAAAAATAATTTAAAGATTTTATGTAATTTTTAAATAATCTTTATATCTTTTAGAATCAATAGTTCTTAAAATATCATAATTATAAAAAAAATTCAACAATTTTCAGATATTTGGAATTAATTTTTCAGAGTTGAAAATACTTTAAAATTCTTTTGACACTTTTTGCCCAAAAAAAAAAGAGACAATTTTTAGGCAATTAACTAAAATACTCTTGAAACTTAAATTTGCCTGAAAGAGCTACATGAAATGGCAAAGTGATAAAACATAGACTTTTAGATGTTCATAAAAAAGAAAAGAAAACTTTAGGCAGCAAGGTAAAAACTCTTGCAATTTTGGAAAAGGGATAAGGTGCAAATAGACACTCGAATTATATCATCAAATACATATAAACACCTTGACTATTTTTGCATCCAAACACACACTTATTGTTTTAAAACACTTTAACTTTTGGATCTGACAAATCAACACTTTCGTTAACTTTTTCCAAACGGCATTTGCATCACTGATATCTCAATATTTGTTCCTCCTTCCTACAACAATGGTACCGCTATTTCACCTAAACGTGCTACATCTAGAGATTCAACAAACGTCGAGCTCATTAAATAATTTCCAACATTGATTTGCAGACATTTTCTGGTTCGTGTCTGAAAGAGAGAACAAGACGGAAACAACTTCATTTATGAAAATGTCGAGATGCCATGATCCGATTTCTTCTGCAAGCACTCTTGACTATGTTTTTGAGGCCTCATACTACAACAGAACATAAATTCTTACATAATCACCAACTGTATATCGGGAGAAAATGAAAAATTAAATTAGCATGTACCTATTGAATTATTTGCAACTTCATCTCTTTACATAATAAAATTTTCAATTAATTTGCTAAAAAAAATTCACAAAATAAAATTCTAATTTTATGAAATTTGGCATCTGGAGCTCAGGTGCATTGCCTAAGCCTATTTCCTAGCTAAATTTGTTTGACCTTGCACTAATTATCCACAAAAGGTGCTGAAAACCGTTCAAGGGGAATGCATTTTTACGGTTTCGCTTTGCGTATCTATGTTCATCCTGGGAATCCTAACAGGAAAGCAAAATTGTTAGAATGCTTAAGAAAAAAATTATTGAGCTTTTTTACATAAGGTAAAACATATAGATAATTTTAATAAAATCTCATGTTGTTCAACCCCTCAACTTCCCTTGGGAGTCAAGTATCAGTTGCAGATGAGTTGTGCAGTTTCCAGCTGTGATGGGAGTGTTGCTGAGGTCAGCTACGGTGGGTGGAGCTGCGACTTGGATTGGGAATTGGAGCATGGTTGGGGATACGATTTCTAGCTGCGATGAGAGTGTTGATGTGGCCAGCTGCAGTGGAGGTATGGGTGGGGCTACAACTTCGATTTGTAGTGGGGATTGGAGATGCGGTGAGGGTGAGGCATACTGCGTAGTCATACGCCATTTTCTGGAGGTCCCACTCTTCACTATATGAAACATAGCCCTCTATGAAATTTGGGGGATCATCCCCCGTCCCCTTTGGCTCCTTCGTTTTCAGTCTACGTTGTTTCGATGACAACTTCCGCACGTCATACTCCTTAAACACATTAAACTGTCTAGCAAACAGTTGAGGTTTGTGGTATGCCACATAATTATAACAAAACACTTGTGTCATACTTTTTTTTTGTTCTTGAATGAATGGAGCCAACACTAAAACGTAATTCAATCATAAAAAGTGAACCGAATTTACGAGTTACTTGCAATAGGTTTGAAGATGATCAAACTGGAAGGATCAACAAGAACATAAATGATAAACTAGAAATTGAAAGAACACATAAGGATTTAAGTGTTCGGTCTTAAAGATCTAAGGACATGTATTACTTATGCTATATCAAAGGGCAATCTGAGTTGGACAAAACTGTTGCTACACCTGAGTTAAAAGTACTACTAGAAGAGCATCAAATACTCATTCAGATATCAACCCAACTCCAAGAACATGATCAATATCTAGTCTTAAATTCAAGTAAACTAGAACAATAGAAGATTAGTCTTAAAACAGTTTCTATATCTTGTAAATATAATTTAAATGCACGTCATTTATTTCAAGAGTATTGTCAAATAGTCTTACATCATTAGAAAGATTTGAAAGAGTAATGTAGATGACTATGTGGTCCTTTGATAACTCTTTCACTTTCTATGCAATGCTACCAGGAGAGACTCTCGACAGTTATTTAGGTCAAACTCGATTCTAATGGCCCCTTGGTATCCGAATCAAGAAAAAATTCCGTCAAAAATGAAAATATCAATACTATAAAAAAATAGGCGAGTACAAAAAAAAAAAAACAAAAATGAGGAATACACTAACCTCACTAAAACAATTCACATATTTTCATCCACTGATTCCTTTTTGGTTCTATAATACTTCTCGATCTCACAATAAAGTTAGGACAACAATGTTGCTCCCCAATTTTAACAGCCAATTTCATCCAACTTTTCTACAAGTTCGAAATACGTGGTAGACATACACATTATAGGTGTGAGCGCTGAAGCAGGAAATAATTAGGAGGAGTAAGACAATTTTTCTATCCTTTATCACGCATAAGCTTTCAGTTCGCTCATTAATACTTTTGTTCAGCTTTGTCGAAATCTTATCATCCGTTTGAATGCATCTTTGTCTCGAGGTAAGGGGAGAACAACTACTCGATTCCGAATACTGAAACTAGTCAAACACATGACATGTTCTCTAGTGTGTAGTTTTCAAAGCGGAAATCTTGGTGTTCAACGTTGTAATATTGAAATAATACTTTAACAATCTAAATCAGGTATTCAGTTTTTTTTTTTTAAATATCAAGGAGATTGAAGAGACAACTAGTAGGATTGTTCTTCGGTTCTTCTTTGAACTCATGACCAAGACCTAAAAGTAAATGTGTTAGTATAGACAACTTCCCCAATTCTCTTATTAATTTTTCTGAAAATAAGCATCAAGCAAGTTCATAATTAGCTAAAAATGAGAGTAGCTAAAGCCATGATCGTGACTGTGGCGCCCACCACTAAATTAAGACGTATTCTGAAAGAGTTTGATCTGTTGCAGAAGAATTTGTTGTTGAATATATTCAAACACTTACTCTAAACCAAAAAAGCAGCAATATACACTTGTCCGTTTTAGAGTAAGTGTTTGAATATATTCCACAACAAATTCTTCTGCAACAGATCAAACTCCTTCAGAATACGCCTTAATTTAGTGGCCGCCGCCGCAATCGTGATCATGACCTCAACTGCAATTCAAACAAAGAAACTAAAAGCTTCTCTCTCACCACTCTATTCTTGCATTTTCAGCTTATTAAACATATTGTGTCCCTCTTTTTAGCTAATTATGAACTTGTTTGATGCTTATTTTCAGAAGAAATCAACAAGAGGATCAGAGAAGTTGTCTACACTAGCAAATTTGATTTTAGGTCTCGATGATGAATTCAAAGAATAACTGAAGAACAATCCTGCTAGTTACCTCTTCAATCTCCTTGATATTTCAAAAAAAACTGACAACCTAATTAAGGTTGTTAAAGTATTATTTCAATATTACAACGTTGAACATTAAATTTTTCGCTTTGGAAACTACACACTCGATATCACACTAGAACATATCATATGTTTGACTAATTTCGCTATTTGGGGTCGAGTAGTTGTCTGCCCCTTACCTCGAGACAAAGATGCATTCAGACGGATGGTAAAATTTCAGAATAGCAGAACAAAAAGATTAATAAGCGAACTGAAAGCGTTTGTGCCTTATAAAGAGAGCGATGAAGATAGGAAAATTGTCTTACTTTTTCCTAATTATTTATAAAGAGAGCGATGAAGATAGGAAAATTGTCTTACTTATCCTAATTATTTACTGCTTCATTGCTCCCCTATAATGAATATATCTTTTCCACGTATTTCGAACTTGTAGAAAAATTGGCTGAAGTTGACCGTTATGATTGGAGGGCAGCATTGCTAGCCTACCTTTACTGTGGGATAGAAAAGTATTATAAGACCAAAAAGAAATCAATAGATGGAAATATGTGGATTGTTTCGGTGAGTGTAGTGTATTCTTCATTTATGTTTATTTTAATTATACTCAATACTATTTTTAATTGCAAGGGGCTATTTATTTTAATTGCAAGGGGCTATTGAATCGAGTTGGACCTAAGTAACTATCGAAGGTCTCTCCTAGTAGCATTGTGTAGAAAGTGAAAGAGTTATCATAGAACCACATAGCCAACTACATTATCAGAGTGGAAACTGTTCTTTAAAATCTTTCTGATGAGGTAAGATTATTTAACAATACTCTTGAAATAAATGACGTGATTTTAAATTATATATACTAGATATAGAAACTACTTTAAGAGTAACCTTCTATTGTTCTAGCGTTTCGAGTTTCCCGAGTTGGAGTCCACTTTACTTGATTCTAAGCATTTAAGACTAGAAAATTTTACTAGATATTGATCTTGTGATCATGTTCCTGGAGGTGGGAGTTCGGTTGGTATCTGAAATAGTGTTTGATGCTCTTCTAGTAGTACTTTTAACTTAAGCTGCAACACATTTGTTCAACTCAAATTTTCCTTTAATATAACATAAGTAATATATGTCCCCTTGATCTCCTAGATCTTTAAGACCGAACACTTAAAATTCTTGTGATTTCCTTTAGTTTCTAGTTTATCATTTATGTTCATGTTAATACATTCAATTTGATCATTTCCAAACTTATTGCAAGTAATTCCTACACCCGGTTCTCTTTTTATGATTGAATTTTGTTTTGGTGTCTTTGCATTTGGGTTAACAAAATTGTTATAAGCTGGCTTTGAGTTACTTGTATAAACAAGATATTTCATGGACACCATATAATAACATGGAGTTGTCTTCATTTGTTCAAGAACAAAGAAAATATGAGGCTCTTCTAGCACCAGTGTTTTGTCACAATTATGTGGCATACCACAAACTTCAACTGTTTGACAGACAGTTTAATGTGTTTAAGGAGTATGACATGCAAAAATTGTCATGAAAACAACGGAGACTGAAAAGGAAGGAGACTGAAAAGGAAGGAGCCAAAGGGGGAGGATCCCCAAATTTCATAGAGCACTACGTGTCATATATTGAAGAGTGAGATTCCAAAAAATGACGTACGACTACGCGGTACGTTTCACTCCCACCAAAGCCACAGCTCATATAGAGATCCATTGTTTGCACTGATGCTTTGCTTTGCCGGCAGCAGGATCCAAAAGCTTTCTAGACTGAGGGTAGGCTTTCTGGAGTCTATTAGATCAGGGTAATCTGAACTGAACTATTTTACTTATTTTTCTTAGATACTAGTATATCATAATTAGTGAGGAACATCTTCGTGTGTTTAGGGTCAAATTAATATGATAATTTCTGATATGCAGCTTGCATTTTTTCTATTGGGATACTTAAAGTGTATTATCATAGCACTTCTTATTTGAGTATTTTAAGAGTTGAGAGCATTTGAATAATTTCGTGACAAACATTATCTCCTTTGTACATCTTTTCTGAGTTCTGCAAATCCGACTTAATTTAATTTAATTGCATTTTGCTTTATAGGTCATAATACAATACCTACTACAAATCGAAGTTGCAGCCCCACTATTCCCCCATCGCAGCTGGCCCAGCAACACTCTTATTACAGCTAGAAACCGCAGCTCCAACCATGTTCCAATCCTCACTACAGATTGAAGCCGCAACCCCACCCACTCCCCTACCACAGCTAACCCACCAACACTCCGATCACAGATGGAAACTACTACCCCAGCCACAATTCATACTGATACTCGACCCGAGGGGGAATTGAAGGAGTAGTTGAGGGAGTTGAACTTGAGGTTTTACCAAAATAATCTATTTCTTATACCTTATGTAGATAAGCTGAATTATCTTTTATTTTTCCTATGCATTCTAACAATTTTGCTTTCCTGTTATGACCCCAAGATGAATGCAGATACCCGAAGCGAAACGGTAGAACTGCATTCCCCTTGAAAGGTTTTCAGGAAATTTCAGTATAGGGGGGAAACAAGACACCACATCACTAAATCACAAAAACAAGGAAATCTTAAAATTAAAATAAGTGATAACTTTTAGTTGTGAATTGAAGCGTATAAAATGATGTTTTTCTGCAGAAAATACACTAAAACGCAGGGTGTTAAGGGACTGCAGAAACCTATTCATCTTAGCTCAGTTAGTAGTGTATCTTGTAACCCAAATCAGTATTATTAAATATTAAGTTTTGTCTGTTTGATTGTTAGAGCGAGCTCAAAAAGAAAAATGAATGTACAGGTGTCAAACCGAGAAATTAAAATACAACGGAGAAGTAAAGTAGATGAAGTAGAAGACAGTGGATTGTAGCGTGAGGCAAGACTGAAATATTACTGACCATAAGTCACAAACAACCGAAGAACGTACCTGCTGGAAAGCAACAAAGAGCTGAGGGGGACTGCCTCTACCTGTTGGACATGGAGCTGTAATTTTGCAAATAAATACAACAAAAGAGTGAATGAAAAAAGGAAATGCATACAGAATAGGCTTGCTTACATTCTGTGAGATACTTTGCCCCATATGGAAAACAAAACTGATGCTGCTAACAGAAGCTTGGAAACAGTTGTGAACCCACTTGCTACAATACTCAAGCATAATGCAACGAAACATCAACATCACCACAGTCCTTAGGGGTAGGCTGCCACCAACTTAATTCGTTAGACGTCATCAACTTGGAATATTGGAAAACATCCCCTCAAATCTCAATTAGAATAGCTGGTTTAGCAAAGATGGCAACCGTGGAAAAAATGCATGCTAGCCTAGACAAAGAAAATTTGTGAATCTGCAAATAACTATGAAACTGAATTCTTATCCCTCCAATATCGTTATTTTCCGAACATACTCAACCATTTTTGCTTCCTGTAAATCACCAGCCATGACATCATAAATGGCAAAATGCGCACTTGTGGTTTTCCGACTAATACATGATTGATGATTAAGTTATAAACATGTTCTTGTGATGTGAAATTGGTTTCATCAATGGAGACATAATCTATATTGTCAAATTACAATGACCCTATAAAAAGGTGATGCATTGTTGTTTTGAACCTCATAGTACGTGCATGTCTACACTCATTGACGCAGAAGAAATAATATAACCAAAACAGAGATTAGTGCCTTTTCCACTGCCAATTCGTAATTCACCTTTAGATGATCCATCCATTTTAGTGTGAGCATCGGCCCTCAAGTGTGCGTACGATTCGATAGTTCTTCTAAGGCCTTCCTGCAAATAATAACAAGATTATGGGTGTACTATTAAAACAAGTAAGCCACATATGCTGAGATAAGCATCCACAGATGAGCCTCCTGCAATAACATTTTCATTACTAGTTGATAAAGTTATTAAACTCATACAAAATTGAATGGTTAGTGTGTTTCAGATTTTTCCGTTTTTTACAACTGTACGGATGAATGGTTGAACTCTTTTTCCATTAATATTGAGCATTTATATGCAATAGTATGGGGCCTAACAAAGTTGTAGCACGTAACTTCATACAGCATTAACAAAGTCCTACAATATCTAGATTCTCAAAATAAGGATGGCACTAAACAATAGCGCATTCTGAATCAAATGGCGGAAAAGAAACTACATATATATTTGTAGATGAGAGAAGAAATTAATGCATTAAGGAGCCTGTGTAGACCTGCAGAGGCACAATAGGCATGTAGCCAATACGATCATTTGCTTTAGCACAATTAAAAGTTCTGCTGCGAGATAGAAGCCTGATTCTTGAAGGTGTTAACTGCGGCACCTTCATTCCATAAGGAGCCAAAATTTTATAAATTACTTCCACCATATGTGCAATTGGCATCACGATGGAGGTAGGAATCATAAATTTTGGTCTGCATATTAAACAATATTAGATATAAAGGATGAATATATTTTTATATGATCAAACTCTAACAGCAAATGATCCAATAAGAGGTTATGAAGTATGCCTGCACTCACGAAAAGAAAGGTTCGGATAACTTCCTCTTGTGCTCACAAGCTATTGAAATTAAACAGGGAATCACTAGTGAAAATGTGGAAAAATCTGACATATAAACATAAATTTGTAGCATTATCGTTTCCGAAACTAGCTCTAAATGTTTAATCCCATATTTAGAAAATACTCAGTTTTGCATGACTTTTGATAGCTCTATACAATTTGTATACAAAATTTAAAAGATTTTGTTACATAGATGCAGCATGCTATTGTTATAAGCCAACATATGAGCAGACATTATTTTCCAAGTAGTCCTGACTTTGTTTAACATGATGAATCCTCAATACAATAAGACACGTTGGATATATTTTAATTGGCAGCTACATTAACCCTCAGATACTGCAACTTAAATCTTTACATCTTATATGAGCATTTGGACTAGAATTACATGAACTTAAATTAGACAGAGCAATACGACACATATCCACATAAACTAGCAATAATATGAAGTGTTACCTGTCCAGCAGCTTTTTCTGCTACAGTCTTTTCAGATGCCAATGCTCGCTCAGCGCAGACATGAGCATGTGCCACATTCTCAACATAAGTAAAATCATACACGTTGTTGTCATCTCCAATGATGAACTGTCATTCAAAGTAGCAATCAGAGGAAATGACAAGAATCATCCAAACATGTCTAAAAGAACTAGATTGATTTCACAGCAATATCCATATCAATAAGAACACGAAGTTATCAAGTTACGAATTCCACTTGGTGTATGTGAAGTAAAATAACATAAGAGATCTACACAAGACCACACAGGGAATTTACAAAAGTTGCACTTATTCCGCCTATTAAGTGACCACTTAATTATAGCGAGATGAATAGCTTCTACTTAACAAAACAGCAAGATACAATAATAGAATCACACTAATCACCTTTGACTTTCCTGCCCTCGCCGCAGCAACTAAAGATGGAACAAGCAACTTATCACCAGGGCCAAAAATGCTGCTACGTCGAATGCAGCATGTTTGAAGTCCATTTGCACCATTTGACTTGATAACCAGGGCCTCTCCTTCAGCTTTTGTTGCAGAGTATGAATCATTGTGCTTAGAATTCGAAGAGTGAGAAAAACACAAGAGGTTTAGATACAATGGACTTGATAAAGTAACTAAAAGCATGACCAGAAGCATAGGTGAGGAAACGCCAAGCTTAAGACTAAAAATTCCTGTCTGAATAAAAAAATCAGAATTTGCTTAGAAGAAACACGCCAAGTATTTTTAGGAATTTAAGATTCATTTCTTTTGTTTTAACCAAAAAAAGGAAAAAAAGGTACATCATATTAACTCATGCCACATCCCAGGATAACAAAATAAAGGGAGATACGGATCAATCTAGAGATTTCAAGTTACAACACTCAGTCAAAAGGTGATATAAGTTAAAGGAAAAATTAAATTAATAATGCAAATAATTTTACTTCTTAAAGTAACCTTTCAAACATTGAGCTTAGGGCTGCAATGAATAGAGTTTTCATTGAACAACTAGTTAACAAGCTCGTTTATTTGCATAAATGAACAAATTTTTGAGCTCGTTTTATAATCGAACAGAGCTTGAACATGAATGACTCGTTCATTAAAAGCTCGCAAACAAGCTTGTTCGAAACTCAATTAATAATAGTAATAATAAGAAAAACACTACTAGAAAAAATCAAATTAGAGACGGAAAAATCCATCTCTAATTACATGATATCGATTTCTAAACTAAAGTAGTGACGGATTAGAGACTAAATGGTTGGTATCTATAATGTTGGTCTCTAAAATTTAGAGACCGATTTTATTCCCTCTCTAAATTTAGTGACGGAATTTCCCTCTCTATTTGAAATTAGAGACCGAATTACCTACCGAATAGAGACGCATTATGTCCGTCTCAAATTTTCGGTTGCTAATTCGTCACTAATCAGATACTAATGATTTTTTGCCACTTTCCGTCACTAATCTATTTCTATTCTATTTTTAATTTGTGACCAATATCATATGTTACTAATTTCCGTCTCTAATATAAATTTTTTTTATAGTGAAATAACAACAAACACTATAGTATTTATACTACATATAATATAATATTCTTACACTACCTCTTTTTATATAAACATTTTGTTAAATTTTTTTATTTGTATGGAGATTAAGGAAAATGTGTGTGTTTTTAATGTTCGTGAATAAAATAATTAGTTATTCATGAATATGATCGAATACGTTCACGAACACGTCAGCGAACATAATCAAACACTCTCAAATATAGCTCGGCGCGGCTCGAGCTCGATTAAAAATAAATGAACCACACGACACAATAAGCTCTACTCGGATCATTTGCAGTCCTACCAGAGGTAAATGAAAAATGTAGTATTGCACGAGGAGGAGTTAAACACGTTAATACCTTAGAAGGATAAGGTAATGATTCATCTCCGTTGAAGATTTCATGCACAACATCGAAAACTACGCTTGGGGAGCTTGTGTATATAAGTCGCTTATTTCAGCTCAATACATGCATCAATAATATTCTGGTTCCTGCAGATCATAGTTTTAATAAAGTGAAGAAAAGCAGAAGACTGGCTCTCATGACACAAACAAAAAAGTTAAAAAAGGATGATTCCACAAATGCAAACACTTGTGATCTGATGTACAAGGCTTAAAGCTTAACCTTGTACATTGACAGAATAATGCAACTGATGGTTATTAATGGAGGAATCAGGAGCAGCCTTGTGAAAGACCACTTCAGCTCCTTGGCAAACTGAATTGACAATAATAAGCAAGAAAACAATCAAACGGATGCGACTAGAAATAAAGCACCATTTAACAAGGGTTAATTACAGAAATTCCACTAAACTATGAGTGTTTCTACACATAAAGGTATTTGTGATTGTTTTTCCCAAGTGTTTTTCAGCTTATAGAAAAAACTATTTTAGAGTATTTGGGAAACAACTTCAACTTTAATAAAAGTAATTTTTTACCAACAGTCAAAAGTAGAAAATAGTTACTTCTTGGATTTTGTAAATAAATAGAAGTTTTTTCTCTCATCCATAAGCTAAAAGCTACTTAAGTATCAAATAGTCGAGTTTTTATATTTAACCAAAATTAATTTTATTCTCAAACACCGCATACTTTTAACTTAAGAAATTTTAGCACAATATTTACTTTAAATCAATTTTTAAAAAGTTAAAGTAAAGGAGAACTTCCCCATAAACCACAACTTTTTTCTGGCATCGTTACATAAAAATTATACGAATGTGGCAGCAAAAATCATCAAACTCATTTTCCGGTCATTTCTTGCCGGAATTCCACATAAGGGGCGTGATAAATTTCTAAAAGCTTTTTTTTTTGTCGCGTTTTAGTAGGTAGAAGAGTTGCTCATCTTCAACAATGAAGTTTCTGGATTTTGGGTGGTGATATCAAATAAATTGTTAGGAAAAGAAAGGTACAAAGGAATTTTGGACTTTTAGCCTATAAAAAGATTGTTTGACAAATAAAAAAACAATTAAAAGTTTATCGCGCAAGTCATATGAAATTCTAGTAAAAAATGACCGGAAAACAAAAAATAGTAATTTACGTGCAAAAACGTAGGTAATTTGGTGGAGTTGCTGCAATTAATCCTAACAAAGATTATTAGAAATAACTATGTAGATTCGAGTAATTCTAGAAAAGGATAGGAAAAAAGAAAATCATAAGAAATTAAACCTCAACTAAAAAAATAATGGTGAAAATTAAACCTCTGAGCACTTGCGGTTTATCACGAAGATCGGTGGATACATACTGCGCGCGGCCAGATTTTAGGGCTTGGCCGAGGACGCCATTTTCCTCGTCGGAATCGAGCTTGATTTCAGGCCCCAAATCAGCAACACGCATCTTTTCACATATCTTGGACTGAAGTGAATAAGGTGATGTTTGGTTGGGGTTGGCCCAAGCTCTCATCGGTTGGGCCAACCCAACCTATGTTTGTTTTGGGCCGGCTTGGGGAGGCTGGTAATCTAGGGTTGGGGGACAAAAATCAACATCCCCCCTCACAATCAGCCGCACAATATTCTCTGCCACACCCCATGTTTTGGAGAGAGAAAGGGGATGTGACTGCCCCTTCCTCTCCACCGTCTTCTCTAAGCAGTTTCTCTCTCTTCTATGGTTCAATTCTCGTCTATTTCTTTGTGGTTGTACCAGATTTCAAATCTCTTTCGTGTTCAGATTGTGTAGATCTGAAACTAGGCCCTCAGAAGGGCCCTCTTTGATGGATATTAATGGCCCCAATGGCCATTTTCACTGCTCCCCCCTTCAAAATGAATGCACTGTTTTAACGCGATTTTTTGCTTTTCTGCATTTGCAGAGAATCTCTACTGCATGCATCACTTTCCACTGCTTTTTGATTCGAAACTTGACTTTATTTGCGTTGAATTGGATTTAAATGTTGTACTGTGTCTGTAATGTGTTTGTAATGTGGTAGGTTTCGCTTTTGGGTTTGTTGACTGAATTTATTTTATCGACTTATAAAGGCATGCCTTCTGATGAATCGTCTTGTGCTCCTAAGCCATATCAGCTCTGAAAAAGAAAAAAAAAACGCAAAATAACCCTCACACTTTGCACACATTGTGCACGGTTCCATTAGTCTGGCCATACTGTCTTCGAGTTAGGAGAAGGAAGGATTGCACCTCCTCTTGCTGTGCCCGGATGGAGTCTGATTCGAGTTCCGAGACTGTTCCCCTTCCTCGGAAAAAGGTGCCTTGAAATCACTGTTCTTCTTTGATTTGTTAGCCTTATTGTTTTTTCCAGCCGACTTTCGTAACTGTGAGGATGTTTGTGTTTATCTGATGTATCTGTGGTGTGCTTGTGCGGGATTATGTGTGGAGATGACTCTATTTTTTTTGCCTATTTCGTGTTTCCCATGATGTGCCCTGTTTTTTAACTGATTGCTAACATAGTGCCGGTTCTGGATAATCACCATGTTCCTCGTTATGGTCAGTGTTTGTTGCTGATAATCTTGTTATGTCAAGGTCCTTCTAGTGAAGGAGTTGTTTAGATGCAATTTTTTTCACGAGAAGCGGATTTTTTCTAAAAACGGAACCACTAGTCCACCATAAATGGGTTTCTACCACCCATTGAGTGCATAGAGTGAAACTTTATCCCGAGGTCAGTCTGGTGGTTCTGTTTTTTTATTAGGAGTAGTTTAATACGAAGCGGTGTTAGATTTACGGCCCCACAATCGTGTCAATCTTTTGTGGTTTTCTGATGTTTATGTTAACCTGTTTATTGATGTGTGCCTATTTATTGTGTGTAGTTTGGGCTGTCAAAACTTATGTGTAATTTGTGCATAATGAAGTACCGTGTTTTGCTATTAATCTTTAGTGAAAGAATGTGAATTTTGGGGTCTAACAAAAATTGGATTGCTCTTTATTTTCTTACTAGCAAATTGATTGCTAAAAAAGAATTAACAGGCAATCCCACATTTTAGTCCAGTCTCCAAAATATATCCAGTCGATGTCAAACAGTGTTGTATGTAAAGATAGCAAGCATATTTTAACGAGTATTTGGCCCTAGATGGGAAATGTTTGGTTTGGGTGTATTTTTCTGACTTTTCTGATGTTGTATTTTTTCATTACTTGTTTATTCAGATTCTTGTAATAAGGCTTGAAATTCAGATACTGCTCAATGAATCAAGGGTTTTTTTTTTTTTTTTTTTTGGCTCCTAATTTTCAGTATCTTAAGTAGGATCAATATTTTGTAAAGTTTAGGTTCCCATAATCAATTCGACGATTCGATAATTAAACAAAATAATTGGATCAAATACTATCACTTTAATATGTTAATTTGAATGTTAATAAAGCAAAAGAAACATCAAAATATGAATAACAAGGATATATTGTTATTTAATAAATATAAGCCTTTTAAGTTTTGTGTTTATGGCAAATAATAATTATTTATTTAAAATAATTATTTGTTAAAATTTAGTAACAAGGCCTTACCAATTTGGAAATAAATTATAATTTATGTGATAATTCGTGTGGATCCGTGGAAATAAATTAATTTGACCGATATAGAAGAGTGACGATTATTTATGATTTCAACGTTAGAAATAAAATCCAGCTTAAGTAAATTATTAAAACTTGAAATTTTTTAGGACTCGACAATCACCAATGACAACCTTGGATACAAATCCCATTTGAAAGTGTGAAAATTTAACTAGCACTGGATCAATCTACTAGTTTTACATGCCTTTAACCACTTCGCCGGGACTTAGTCGCTGTTACTGTGATGTATACAGTTTCTCCTAAACCGTAGAACATTTTCCTTATCGTAATTGGTGGAGGGCCGGTCAGAAATTGGGAATTGTTACGCAGATTTCTTCAATAGATCTTACACATTAAAAATTGAAATTTATCTGACACCCACATTTATTTAGCTGAGGTACAGGTGGAGGCTATTGAGATTTTCTAATTAGTTAAAATCAGTAATAGATTGTAAATTATTTTTGATTATAACGAACGTGCAATTCATATTGTTAAGTGGAGTACCATTGTGCCCAGTATAAGATAGCAAACTTTTCATAGAAGAACGAATAACAAATACACGAAAATGTTAATAGATGTCGAGCGGTGGCGGGAGCACTGGAGGTAGACGTAACGCCTCAACTAATCCACGTGCTGTGTGGACTCGTACAACCGAGCACGAGCTCATCACTCATGCGTATGCTGAGTATATTGTAGGTGGTTATATGAACCAACAGTGCAGTGATTTGACCCTCACGCGGATCTGAACAAAACTTAACGCGCGTAGGGATGCATGAAATGGCCTTTATCGCATAGACCAAGCAAGGGCTAATCTGAAGAATATGAAACGTGTCTACAAGATCCTCCGTGATAACCGAGGAAGGTCCGGCGCCGGTTGGGATATAGAACGAGAGACGGTGATTGGAGCGGAAGATTTCATGGAAGGAATTTACGCCGTACGTTAGCTAACTCTCTACTAACATACCCTCTACAATGGGATATTTATACAGCTTACTCCTTTTATTTAATGTCCTCTATTCGTATTGATCTGTAACAGCAAAGAACGGATTATCGGAGGCTCATTGGGCACGGATGCCCGAACTATGACTTGTGCAATGAAATGTGGCTGAATAGCCAGGCTACCGGATCCGCTGCCCTTTCTTCTGGAGCCGGAGCAGGGAAAGCCAGCGGAGGGTCTAACGAATCTGGGCAACGCAGGTCATACGACTCTTTTGCATTCCTAGGTGGGTCCAGTCAAGGGGCCGGAGAGGGGACGTCGTCCCAGAGGCGCAAGCGTCTGACGACGGATGACGAGCGCGAGGCAAGGTTCACCTCGATGGCGCGGTAGGACGCATACGTCCAACGCCGAGATCGTCAGCTAACTGTTAGTCAGCTGGATGCAGGGCGGGTTATATTTGACGAGATCAATGCTATGGACCTACCCCGTCCTGCACGTCGAGCAGCTGGCGAGGTGCTGGTTGATCGGATGACACAGTAGCTGTACCTTTCTTGGTCGCCCGCGGACATAAGGGATTGGTTGATGGGTTTTATGCCACCTGAGCAGTGATTGTATGATCAGTTGATAAATCTGATTGGGGTCGGATTAGTAATTTGAATATTTTAATGTTTTCATTAAAGTCACTTTCTATTGAACACTTTCAGGGTCTTCCTAATAATCTGTGTTTTCAACGTACTACATTGTGATTGATTATACCTTATCAACAATTTATGCTTGTTGCTTCTTTAATTGTTGAAATATAAATGAATGCAGTAAAAAGTTGAATAACTAATGCAAATATTTGGTGTAGTATCGAAGTGAAACATTGTGATTGAATTTTAGACCCGCGGAAAATGAAAGACTCATCAGACAATGCGAGGTTTATGTAGACAACGAGGAAGAGCAGAATGCTGAGGACGATATGATGGCAGATTATTTCTACAACGTGCTTCTAACGGAAACACGATCCTCGGGTAGTCGAACAAAAATACCTCACGGCTCCAAGGCACTGATTAGATGGCCGAGATACTGATGACAGAAAATCACGACTGGTTCTACTATAATGTTTGAATGTCTAGGGACTGTTTTTTCTCCCTTGTGAACATGTTGAGGGAACGGGGATTCATCCTTGAAGACCGTAGAACCAGGCTTATCTGTGTAGAAACATTTTTAATATTCATGCGAACCGTTTCGATGCATCTCCGCTTTCATGATACGGAGGAACGTTTCCAGCATTCTACCCACACTATCAGCACTCACTTTCACATGGTTTTAGATGCTCTGATCGCCCTATCACTAGAACTAGTCGCGGGACCTGGCTTCACACGAATCCCATAACTAATCCTCAATGACACGAATGTGTTTCCATTCTTCGAGGTACGGTTTCGAATAAGAAATACACTTAACACGTGATGTGGCAAAACATTTTAATTTATTATTTTTAACAATCCATAAAAGATCTCAAATTTATGTTGTATTTAACACACAACATTGTGTTGGAGCCCTAGACGGTACACTGATTCCAACCCACGTACCCTTTTCTGAGCAAATTGCCTACCGCTCTAGGAAAGGCTCAACGGTGCAAAATGTGCTGGCTGTAGTGGATTTTGATATGAAGTTCACATACGCGTATACGAGCTGAGAGGGTAGTGCTCACGATGCTCGTGTGCTGATGCACGCAGTCATGAACGATCATCATTTTCCATATCCGCCGGACGGTTAGATCAAAACAACTCACTTATACAGCGTCAATAGATCGCGAGGGCAAATTTATCAAATTTGATGCCTATTACTGTTATTTTTGTAGGTCGCTATTACCTAGTTGATGGGGGGTACACTAACTACGGTAGATTTATGGCTCCGTATAGGGGAACTAGGTATAATCTCCTCGAGTTTAACAATGGTGGGATCCTGCCTACTGATGAAAGAGAGTTATTTAACCATCGTCATTTACAGCTCCGAAATTGTGTAGAGAGGGCATTTGGTGTCCTCAAGAGCCGATTCGCTCTCCTTCAATACGGCATGCCCAGCTTCAAAATAGCAGACCAAAAAAAGATTGTCATGGCATGTTGTGTGCTTCATCTGGTATCCCAGACGATTTATTCCTCGGACTGCCCGCGCACTTTGAGCCAGATGACATGATCTTTTAAGAGAGACGTCTCCCCACGACAGCGGCTAGAGAGGCGCAAGGCGAAATGCGTGATGCTACAGCGATGGCTCTTTGGAATGCTCAGGGAGGGCCCGCTGATTGATCGATTTTACATAAATAGCGCTAAACCTAACGTAGACTGTCATTCGTGCTTTGTATTATGAAATGACTAAGCTAATATGTATTAAACTAAAAAACGTGTGCTAGGTTTGTTTGCCTGCTTTAAGACGTTTCTAATCCTAAGTAATTGTAGTCCTTATGAATTCTCTATTACAAGAGCAACCTAAATTATATATGTGTATATCGAGTGTAACACATTTCCTTGGTTATTAACGTACCTGGTTTTAACTAAATATTCTCCATTAAAAATTTATAAATTCCCAGTAATTTTTTTAACAATTACTTTGTAGTAGCTATGAACAGGGCCACGTGGACTACCGAGACTGAGTCTACATTCATATATCTTCTATACTGTGAATCCTTGGATGCACTTCCAGAAAGACTACACTTCAATGATGACGTACTTAGCACCTCCTGCCTCATCTTAATTCTCTAGCGCCCGAACAATTTGTCTACTCACTTAGTCAACTGAGGTCCAGGCTGAAGTTAATTCGAAGAACATGGAGGCTACTTAGAAATGTGAGACACTTGTCGGGGCTTGCATGGGACCCAGTACGTGAGACTATAATGGGCCCTGATGATTTGATGGAGGCTATATACCGGGTACAAAGATGGTTTTCCCTATTTTAATTTTATATTATTGGGCCCGTATAGTATATTTCTAACAAATAATAGATATTTATGGCTTGCAGACGGACCCTGGGGCCCGATACATGATTCACAGGGGACAACCCTGTTTTGACTTTTGCACAGATATGTTCACTGACCATGAGGATCCCGTGCTTGATCTAGACTTTCTGCATTGCGTTAATGTAGTCCGGGCGATGGAAGGAGTTGGGATTTTATTAAAAATCTCGGCAACTCAGCGCCTACAACTAGAGTACAACACCGACTTATTTTTAGTAATGACCACATCGGAGAGGCAGCATTGGGTGCTATCTAATGAGTAACTTAATGGTGTGGCGTAATACATGATTGAACAATTTAAATGGATTGTGCTAGTCTTTTAATTAAGTTGAATTAAGTGGCATGTAGTCACAAGACAAATTTATCCAATTTCATTTTTTGTTTTCATTCTATTTGTGTTTAACGGATTTGCTATTTAACGAGTAATACCGACGGTTTAGTCATGTAGAATAAATTGTGAAAAGCTAGTTACGTACTGAGTAGGAGATAATAAGTAGAATGAATTAATTGTTTTTATGAGCAAACATTTAGCTAGCTCTAAATTATAAAATTTATTCATTTCAATATATGGTGAGAAACCAAAGTGAATTAATATTTATTTGAAATGTACGTAAAGTATTAATTCAAAATTGATAAAATTAATAAAACGAAAAAAATAGATTATAAATTATTTATTTAAAAAAAAACGAAAATAATAATAATAAAAAAAGTATTTACAACAATTATTTGATAAAAAAATTTAATAAATTATAAGTATATAATTTTCACGTTTTTTTTTAAATAATTAACCCACAATTATTTATTAGTATAATAATTATTTAACAAATAAAAATTACCAAATACAAATAATGGTAACAAAAAAAAACTAAACATCACCAATCAACAATCACACACAACATCAATCAATCACAAATCTCAACACTACTTTAATCAATATCTCAATCACTAATAACTAACTCTTACACACATCACATCATCTTTTACAATTAATAATTAAATCCCAACCACCAACCAACAACCCCAGCCACCCAACCAAACATCACTCTCTAGACAATCCCAACCACTAAGCTCAGCCACTTCCCTAAGCCCAGCCACTCCAGCCCCAACTAAACATCCCCTAAATTTCTCAGTCATGAAATGAAATACATGTGCTGTCAAAATCAATTTTTAATATTTTATATACAGGAAGACAAATCATATTTGTTGTGTTCTGATTGAACACATATGGATAAATTTTTTTTTTTTTCAAATTAGAGTTGGACTATGTTTGTTTGGGTTTTTTTTTTTGTCAAACTTGAAAAAGGTTGTTTCAAATTCAAAATCATGTTTGTTTGCAGAGTCGGTCCTCGCGGGATTGGAGCGATGCCGCCACACCGAACCTCCGAGGACCGACTCTTCGAACAAACATGATTTTGAATTTGAAACAATCTTTTTTATGTTTGACAAACTCGACTTTATTTTTCTTCATAGTTGTATGTTTATATAGTTATATGTTTACAGAAAGTTTGGCTAATTAGATTTAGGGGTTCAAATTTCGATATAGCATACTCATTAACTCTTTAAGCTAAGTTTGGTCTAACACTCCTCAGCCTTAAGTAAACACATCCATAGTAATTTATACACTAATATAAAAGTACTTTAAGTTTCAGCTAATTTACGTATGACCTATTTTACCCTTTTTAAGTTTAAATATTTTAAGGGTAGTATTGTAATTTCCTACCATACATATCATAATTAATAAATTTCAATCCTATGTTTGGCCTATTTTATCCCCTTCTAATTTAAATATTCTGATAATATTATAATTTCCTATCATACATGTTCTGATTATTATATTTCAATCCTAATTTTAATCATAATTATATTATAATCATGTATTCTAATTATATACACAAGCATTTGACTTATTTGAGAATTAATTAAGTTTAAATAACTAAAGGAAAGTTCAATTTAAAGTAATTTCCTACCTTGCACATCTTAATTGTTATATTGTGTAATATCCCAAAATTTTAGTCTATTATTTAATTCTAAAATCTTATTTTACGTGCTCGTACAAATAATTGGATATTATATGATTTATTACGTCTTTCTAAAATTGTTCTTTGATATTTATTTGTAACACAAAAATATTAATATGTAAATTTAACCAAAAATCCTATTTATAATATTTTGATTCTAGGCTAGTTATAAAATTAAGATAATATATTTGGTCCTCGTCTTGATCAAATAACACTCGGTCTTCTGTTTTATATATAATTAATTAAATTCCATATTTTATGTTTTCAATGTATTCACTCATTTATTGATTTATTAAATTGGACCAACCCAATAATATTTTTAATGCGTAGTTGGGCCTACAACCTACGAATAAGTCAATTTGGTCCGTTTAATATTTACAAGCCCAACCAGATTGGAAATTATTATTTAATTATTCGCAGACCCATTTATTTGCAACTATATTTATTTAATAGTTATTAATTTTAAGCTTGATGTCTCAATAGGAAGATCATTCATTATAGTTTAGCACATCGCATCTATTACTAATGCCATTATTAAGTCCAAACCTTTGAGCCCAAGACTCAAGCCCAAACCATTAAATGTGAAAAGGGTTTATGTCTTGAGCCCAAAGAAATGTTCGTCCGACTTGAACTACACGGTTCCAAAGTCTTTGCAATCAATACAATATAAAATGTTAGATTCTACCCTAACCTTCACACCGAACGGCTAATAACATGAGTGTAAAACCCATAGTCTCTCACAAACCCTCAGTCTAACCCTTACCACTGAAGCACAAGTGAAGCCTACATCTCAATTCTCTTCCAGTATCGCCATGAACAGTTCCAATCCTAAAAAAAAAAAACCTAATCAGCAGATGAAATAACAGTAAGGAATTAAATCAGAGCTTCTGTTTTATTTTTATTTACCACAATCACTAACCCAAATACCATCACGATCTAGAGTACCGTGTCCTTCTTTCTGGCCAGAATACTGAGAGTAAACCTGTTTCTAGTCTAATCAGTTATAGGAGATGAGGGGAAAGGGTTGTGTTTCAGTAAGAGTGTTCGCAAATTAGTGTGTGTATTGTGTCTGCCAGTATGTGTGTGTGTTTGTGTGTGAACGTAGTGCAGCCGTGTGTGTGTCGGTTTGTACAAGTGTGCGAGTGTGTGTTTGCATGATTATTGGGTGTGTTTACAGGTGTGTGCTATTATATGTGTGTTGATTTTGTTGTGTGTGCTGGTGTGTGTGTTGGTGTGTGTGCCTGTTGGTGTGTGCACGGTGTGTGAGTAGTATTGAGTATGCATTTGGGAGTGATTGGTCAAGAGAGAGAAAGTCTTATGGGAGTATGTGTTATGTTTGATTGTGAGGGGAGAGAGGGAGTGGGAATAATCTGTAAAAGAATGAAGGCACGCACATGGGATATTGAATCCCTTACCTCTACTTCTTCCTATTTACCAGTTTGCCATCACCATTTACTTACCAAATTGCTATTCAATTTCCCACACTACACATTTTCGTCCAACCCCTTCCATATGCCAAACAAAACCCATCTATATTTCAATCCTTTAATTTCTTCTAAATCTTAATATTAAATAATTAGGACACAAGGATTTATATTTGTAGGTTGCAAAGGACAAGGATTACGGTCTAGCATTTTCATTACATCACATCAATTTTATTCAAGACAATTCAGGTGGGGGTTTATTGTTTATCGCTGTAATTATATTTACTTGATTGTCTACGTGTGCTATTATTTTCAAGTTGTTACTTGTCAATACAAGTGATTATTCAATTTGCTACTTGCCAATACAAGTTTAGCTTATTGCCATTATGCTACTTGCCAATACAAGTTTAGCCCATTATCAGTATGCTACTTGCCAATACAAGTTAGCTCTATGTGTCTTGCCAATACAAGTGCATCATTATAATAATTGCTACATTGTATGCCTTTTTATTTATATAATTGTTGTGATAAATTGTAATCCTCCACGAGCTAAAGGAAGCTCACCCCAACCCAATATTGATCCTTTCAGGTTACCTCGGTCGGTGTGGGTCGGTGGAGTTGAGGCGGGCTCAGAGCATATGATAGTCACTAAAATCTTTGTAAATAATTTACCATTTATATGTAGTTGTTTGAATTTATGTTGAGATATTGAAATGGCATGTTGTGACTAGATTAATAGGTATAATATTAATAAAGTTACATAGCTATTTACTTAACTATCTGCGAAATATGTGATATTTGCATAAATTACTTGCTTGAATGTCTATCTAGGTTTCAAATATTATGTGACAATACACGAGTTAATTATTATATGATTTGTTATTGAAATAAAATAAGTAATATGCTTACGTGCTCGTGCTATGAATTGATTGTACCTTGATTTGATTTGCATTTTATATAGATAGACTTGTACACTAGGTATGCTTGTACATTCACACACACAAACACTTATACTTAATAGGATAAATTAAAGTACACTAGGATGGGTCTCCTTCCATACGGTTAAAGTCAGTTTACGTGGGTCTCTTTCCATACGGGGGTCTCTTTCCATACGGTTAATGTTATATTATGTGTTGTTAATTAATTATATTATAAGCATAATTAGATGTGATGATTAAATTATATTTTTGTTGGAGGTGCGATAAATTTATCTTAATAATTTTATTCGTGACTAAATATTGTGTTCCTATAATTAACTAGTAAATAAACTATTTGTCTATACTTAGTTGTTAATTTGTGTACGTTTATTTATAACTTTCACTAGTATGTTGCTAAATAGGTCTCCACCCTGCTACAGTCTAGACGGTATATTTACTTATTTACGTTGTGTTATAGCTTATGGTTTCGATACTATGCAAAATTTATATTTGAATTTATTGAGGTTATAGATTATAAAAAGATCCCTGATATGAAGTTAATTATGCTCTTAGAATTAATTTGATAAAAACAGGTTTGTATATTTACTGAATTATTTGTATTGAAGGTATGCGTAGGAATAATACAAACTTATTTGAAATATTTTCCTAGTATCGTATGGATGCTTAATTGTGTTATCTGAATTATCCAAAAGTGCAAACTGATTTTAGTATTAAAATATCGACTAGAATATTGTTTAGTTGTTGGATTTTGACCAAATTATGTTGATGTAATACGTCGTAGATGTTGCTAGTAATTATTCATATATTCTTGAATAGATGATATTATGAAATTTGTCTTAGATAAAATCATGATTATTATGTGGAATTGATTTGTTAAGGAAATGTTTATGAATGATGTTATTTTATTATTTTAGTTTGAATCAATTTTCCATGATCGCTTAATTGCTAATAAATGATATGAGTTTGACTAGTAATTGTATATTTGTTTTGTTGTTACATGTATTATGAATTTTCAAGTGCATAATGATGTTAGTTGGCATATGATATTAATCGGGATTTAATTTCTAATTTAATATTACTGGTTAAATAAATTCATATGCATTGTTATTTGGTTCTTTTAACGACCTGTCTAGTATTATCTTTTATAGATATATATATAAGGGAAAAAAAAAATTACTTATTTCTATTTAAAATTTCTTTAAAATATTTATTGAAAATCGGGTCGTTACATATTTCAATCCTAATTCTAATTTTAATTGTATATATACACTGGCATCAACTTATTTGAGAATTAATTAAGTTTAAATAACTAAATGAAAGTTCAATAAGATTGAATAGTTAAGTTATGTGTTTGTGACTTTCGTTTGACAAAATTATGTACTCTTGCACAAGTTAATGATTTGTCTTTATTCTAACTAGTATCATTCTCGTGCGATGCACGAAAATTTATTTAAAAAATAATAATTTAATTAAAATTAAATATTATATAATCTAATATAAATGCAGTTGTTGCATTCTAAACAAAATAAATATTTGAATAGTTTTGATTAAACATATAAAAGATATAAGTAATGTAACTATCCGTTTCTCTAACGTGATATATGAATTTCATATAACGTATATTTTATAAATATATTATCAAGATAAATGAATATTCAAACAAAAATAAATATCAAAGAAAATCAAATTGTTGTGTGAACATATATTTAAGTGATAATGAATACTCAAACAAACACTAATGTTATCTTAATATTGAACTCAAACATATATTTTGTGTGTTTGTATCGATATTGACATGTGTGAACAACCACACATACCTTAAGTGATAATGAATATTCAAACAAACACAAAAATCTAAGTATCATACAACCTATAAAAATATATATTAAATATAATAAGTTGAATTTTCATTTTAGTTAGATATTTTAACTTATCTAAATAATTTTCGAATTTTGAATATACCTATTTAACTTCCTCCTTAAAAAGAGAATTCTAAATTTAAAGTTTTAATATATACTCAAATACATTTCAGGTTTAAATAAATCTTGATATTAACAAAACAAATTCAAAAATCATTCAATAGTTGGAATAACAAAATAAAAAATATGAGTTTTTCAATATATCTTAATATTTTCACATATGTTGTTTATTCAAATAAATTCTACATTTTTATTATAAATATTAGATTTATTAAAATATAATTTGAAAAAATGAATTAATGCGACAAAGTAATGTTTGGGATGCAAACTCGAAAAATCTATAAAGATCAGGCTGATTTATTTTATTTTATTTCTTAAAAGAAAATTGGATTGCAACATGTATAAAATCTCACAGCTTAAGTTGCAAAGTGTAATGTTTAATGAAAATAACATAATAAATATAAACTATGAGAAAATGAATAAGTAATAAAAAATAATTTTAATATAAACTATGAGAAAATGAATAAGTATATTGAAATTTTCTACATATAATATTGAATATTCCATGCATAAGATAATGCGTCTTATTTTTCAAGACGTAAGATTGAGGATAAAAATTAAAATGTAGACCCCTAATGAGAAAAAACTTAAGATTCAGGCCCTGAATTGAAAACTCCTAAAATTCAGCCCCTTAATTGAGACATTTTTTGAAATTTAAACCTTGTGGAATTTTCCAATTTATCATCATCATCTTTTTTTTTTTTTTTTTTTAATATTATCTTTCTTTATATATGATACTGGATATGGTAAAATAGAAAATTAGAGATTTCTAAAGATAATAGTACGGATGGTATTGGAAAAATTAGAAAAAAAAAAAAAAAGGTTAAAAAGACATCTATTTTGAAAAATTAACAAAACCTAAAACTATATCTAATATTTTTTTTTTATCTACTAAAAATTAGAAAAATGATACGGATAGTAATGGAAAATTTAGGAAAAAAGATCGAAAAAGATATCTATTTAAAAACAATTGACAAAACCTAAAATTACAGCTAATAAAAACAGAGGTAGTACCAATTATGGTCCAAAGTTTTAGACGAAAAAAGTGTTAATTACATAATTACTCTCACTGTATATATATGTGTGTTTATGCACGCACGCGCAGTAGGAGATCAAATATTAAACAAATATAATGTAAAATGAAATACTGACTAACTGTATTTTATAAATGAATCATTTATTGGAGAAGGGAATTGTTAATAGGCATACGAGCATATAGTGAAGGTACCATTTTTGTCCGAGAGGAGTGAGGGCTTTCGTAGGGATTGGCTTAGGGAATCCGTGGGAGCTTTTAGGCTTGGACGACTGGGGAGAGTGGCTTCTTAATTGATCTACACGTTAGCCGCTTCGGGAGAAGGGTTGATATAGAGTAGCGCCTCCTAATAAACAACATAATTGGTTTAAAATTCTAGAGTTTTTGGTTATTCTTACATAGGAGTTCATAATTGAAATCTATGCCCTAGAATAGAGCTTTATCAATCCGAGTTTACCTTATCTTTGATTACTTGTCTTTCAAGCAATTCTTTGTTAGTTAATTATATGTAATTAGTTTAGATAATATAAAATTCATCCTTTTATTCGGAAGTCTTGATAGAGTAGACGTATTAATATTAGGGTACTAAGCTTATAAATTAACAATCCTTGTGGGATTGACCTTGTTGCCGCTAGCTAGAACTGTACACTTGCGGAACACTAGGGTTATAAATTAGTGCATCAAAGGTGGTTTCCTTAAAAAACACCGAAGAACATCTGAGAATACTTGATATACGTTTTGTATGCATATATTTAGACCGATTTATACGAGTATTATTGTAGTGTTTGCATATATATTGGTAGTTTTGTGTTAATTTTGGGTATCTTGAGCCGAATGATGTGTTTTCTTGTTTTTGTGGCCAAAAGTGTGATTTAAGATCAAAATACATTATGTTAATTGTTTAAGAAGAAACAAGCAGGAAAAGAAGTAAAACGGTGGAAAAAGCGGAATGCAACGTCAAATCCTATCTTGATATATCTTTAGTATTTCACCCATATCTTGAGATCTACAAGTCTGATTGATGTGCAATTGACGATATTAGAAAGGTGATTCAAAGGGCTACAATTCAGTATGAAAGAGCCAAAACCTAATTCGGACCGGAAGACCCTCAAATACTGCTTTGAAGTTGGAAAATCAGTGTAGATCGGCCCATTACTTGGCCCCCATGTCCATAAACGCGTTTTTGGCGAGATTTTCCTATCTCACGTCATATGTTCATCCTCTTTATCATATTACTCCAATAAATACTTCATGACTATTGACAAGTGTGAGGCATCAATTCATACACAATCACTATCCGAGAAGTACTTGGAAGCTAGATCGAAGAGTAAGGAGTGACGAGACGACGATCAAAGATCAAGATTCAGGTTTTATTATCTATTTTCTTTTAGTTATTTTCATAATCATGTTTTTATACAAATTGATTTGGTTTTTTACTATAGTTATGAGTAGCTAAACACCCTTGTGTTCTAGAGTTAGAATATAGATTACGAATTATTATGTTTTTATTTTATATCTTTAATTCTAGACTCCGTTATATTTGTTTATCTATGTGTTTGTCTTATTCCTATGATTTATTTGAATTGATCACTTGAATAAGATCCATAAGTTTAATGATTAGGCTTCGAGAGAAGGGTCTCGTTAATAGACTTACGACACATATTGTAATTATCAATATTGTTCGAGAGAAGTGAGTCATCAGTTTAGGGACTTTTTGGAGTCTTTAGGTTTGGTCGACTCGAGAGGGTAATATTCCTATTTGATCAACAATAGAGCAGCTTCGAGAGGAGATTAGTCAGCATAAGTGCCACCTAATAAACAATATAATTGATTTTACAGTCTATAATTTTAGGTTAATCATACGTAAGAAGTGGTAATTGAAATCTATACCCTAGAATACGTCTTAATCCATCTAAGTTTCCTTTTCTATTTATTTATTTGTTTCTCAAGAAATTCTTCATTAATTAGTTATTTTTATGCAAACTAAGTTTTAGATTATAAAAGACAATTCCTTTTCGAGAGTCTAGATTAGAAAGAATTATTAGGATTAGGGTATAAAATAGAGCATAGGAAACAGTTTATGTGGGATCGACCTTGTTTGCCACTAGCTACAGTAGCACTGTACACTTGCAGTAGTGCATCAAGTTTTTTGCCCATTGCTGGGGATTGGTAACTGTGTTCGATTTTTATTGTGATAAATAGTTTGACGTTTGACTACACATTTATTTTTCTTTTTGTATATTTATGTTTATCTAAGAAAAGAGTTGTGTATCTTTTTCTTTTGATTATTGATTCTCATTGTTGCGGTTAAACTCTATTTTTCTTATGTGAGATCATTGGAGAAAGTTATGGATTAGCCAGTAGGCTATGAGTATCTTGATATTTTCATAAAAGACATTAAATTCTTAATGTACGAGCGGAAGCATTAGATTAATGAACTGCGGGTTGTTGTCAATCAAGCTTGGATAGCTTGAATAGAAACTTTGCAGGTGTGGTTAGATTAGTGGGCTGCTATCCTTTCAAGCCTACAGGAAACTTAAGTTGACTTAGAGGAGCACAGACTGATTGTCGACGAGCCAGAAAAGGAGAGTTCTTTGAGGAGAAGTTGTGTGAGGAAGTTAAAGCGAAAATTCAAGAAGGAATTCACATACAAGAGTCCATTGCTCCGCATCAGTCAACTGACGGCAATGACGAAGGGCTATTTGAGGAACTTCCATTAGAAGGCAACAATGATGCCAACACTGATCCAAAGGAAAGTACATTTCATCATATTGATTCACGGAGTTTAATTTCTATATCCTTTTACTGAGTCAGATTAGGATTACTTATATGATTTACATGCAAGTTTTGAATCATCTTTTATTTTTAATTTTAGAAAACTTGCATCATAATTGGGCATGGAATTCATCTTCTTTATTAAACATAATGCCCATAAAATTGCCAAGGATCTTTCTTGCCATGTTTGCATAAAAGATTCGCCTGTACTCTTAGAGCAAACAAAAGAATGGCAAGAAAAACACTTCTTTTTAGATCTTGGATAAAAGTAACTAGTCGTCCCGCTACAGACGTAAAACTTAGCGCTTGTCTGGAGGTAACCTGGCATTTACTTTTTTCATTTCATGTAATGTTTTTTGTTTAGTTATTTGTGATTTTTCGGACACTGACATGATATGAGTGAAGAAGCGATTAAACGAGTCATAAAAGCCCAAAAGAAGATATAATGGAGCTCATGGGGCAAGTATCGACCAGAAGCACGTGAACGAAGCGATGGATTTATATTGTCTCCAATTTTCAGGTTTCATCTTTTCAACTTATCCCCAATTTTAGGTGAGTGCCACCAAGGCGTACCACTTCTTTCCCGCAAATATTGGCCTTTGACCAAGTTTGGAGGAGGGGGTAGAGTGGGATGTCTTGGCAACTATGTTTATTTTGTTGATTTTCATGTATTCGTATTGTTATTTTGTTGCATCATGTTAGGTAATAGGTTGTTTTTATGTCCTTTATTTTCGAATTTAGTTGTTATTTATTGCTTTTAAGAATCAGTTGAGTCCAAAAACCCAGAAGTGTGATTATCTTGATGAATAAATAGCTAAAAAGGGTTGATTGACGATGATGTGTCAATGATGGATCGAGTGTTTAAAATCTTTTATGATAGGTAGACGAGCATGATAGACATATTTGATATGAAATCGAGCATGCATGTAGAATGATCATAGTAGCCTGTGAGATTTTGAGCCTTAGATTGAACTCCCAGTTTTGGAGTTATAAATTGCTTTCTTTCGGTCTGACTTGTTATCATCATGCATGTATATCTCTAGAACTTCTCTTCCCTTTGTTTAAGAGTCGTCAAGTACACGTTGTGTCATTTGAGCTTATTATTTTTTAGCCTTAATTGTTGTTTTCACCAAGTTTTGATGAAATGATCCATAGTCAGCCACTTTGTGCCATAAGCTTTATTTTTCATTGCCAAAACGTTACGAGCTTCAATATGTTCCTCTTAATCCTTTGACCTTTAAATTGGACTAATTGAGTATGGGGGAGGAGGATCGGAAGGTGAATGAGATGAAAAGAAAGAATTTAGAGAGAAATGGATAGTTGGGATGAATTGTTGGAAGAAAATGAGTTGTGATAGGTGAAAGAGTAAAAAAATTAGCTCATCCTAGTTTTGATGTTATTATTTTCGTTTTTGTTTAGAAAAAGAAGAAAGAAAAAGTTGTATATATGTGTTAGTTCAATCTTTGTGTTTAGGAGGGGTTAAATATGAGAAAATGTCTAATATGCCTAAGTAATGGAATGGAATCAAGTAGTCCCAATCTGGTACTCGAATATTATGTCATTGAGCGTAATTGGTTGTTGAAGCAAGATAAAGAGAGCTTTTGTGGAGTGAAGAACCATAAATTATGATTTTCTGAGAACTGAAGAGAGGATTTAGTGAATGTTATTTGAGGGGTAGTTGGGTTAGGAATAAGTTGATTAGTCCAAGAACAAGTCAATTTTGTTCAAATATATCCCACCTTACCTTAAGCTTACATTACAACAAAAAACAAAGACATTTCTGATTCTTTGTTCATGCGTGTCAAGTATGAAGCATAGGTTAGACAATAAGCAAGCATATGGTAAAATGTGCATGAGATTCAACTTGAGCGTAAGCACTTCCCATATTATACACTTGAGAGAAGAGTGATACACTTACCCGGTGACGATCATCTATTTGAAGTGTCATGTTTCGAAAGTAGTTGATATGTGTCAGGTCGAATATGCTCAATTATTTATGTTGTCTATTCTCGAAAATATTCTGAGGCTAGATTCGTCGCCTAAATCGCCCTAATGTTTGAGTTCTTACTTTTGTCTACTTTGTTGTTCGGGACGAACAACAATCTAAGTTTGAGGGTTTTGATACACGTTGTGTATGCATATATTTAGACTAATTTATACGAGTATTTTGGTAGTGTTTAGATATATATTTGGTGGTTTTGTGTTATATTTGATTATCTTAAGTCGAATAAGAGTATTTTGGTAGTGTTTGCATATATATTTGGTGGTTTTGTGTTATATTTGAATATCTTGAGTCGAATGACATATTTTCTCATTTTGTAGTGAAAAGTGTGATTTTAAAGGTCAAAATACATTAGGATGAAGTTTGAAGAAGAAACGAGCAAGAAAAGAGGTAAAATGGTGCAAAGAGCGGAATACAACGTCAAATCCTATCCTAACATGTCTTCAGTATTTCACCCATATCTTGAGATTTACAAGTTTGATTGAGGTACATTAGGTGGCATTAGAAAGCTAGTTCAAAGGGCTAAAACTTTGTCAGAAAGAGCCAAAGCCCAATTTGGACCGGAAGACCCTCAATAACCGCTTTGAAGTTGGAAAATTAGTGCAGATTCGGCCCATTACACTGCCTCCAAGTCCATAAACGCGTTTTCGACGAGATTTTCCTATCCCACATCATCTTTTCTTCCTCTTTATCCAAGGGATGTACTCCTATAAATACCCCAAGGTTATAGACAAGTTAGAGGCATAAACTCTTATACAATCACCATCCGAGAAGTACTTCGAAGCTTGATGGAAGAGCAATAAGTGATGAGACGGCGATCGGAGATCAAGATTCGGGTTTTATTATCTCTTTTCTTTAAGTTATTTTTTCAATCATATTTGATTATGAATTAATTTGGTTTCTTACTCTAGTTATGAGTAGCTAAACACCCTTGTGTTCTAAGGTTAAAAAGTATATTATGAATTATTATGCTTTGGTTTCATATCTTTAGTTCTAGTCTCCGTTATATTTATTTATATATATGTTAGTCTTATACCTATGGTTTATTTGAACTGATCACTTGAATAACATCTATAAGTTTAACGATTTGGTTTCGAGGTAACAGTCTTGTTAATAGACTTACGACACACATCACAATTATCAATATTGTCTAAGAGGAGTGAGATAGTTATGTAGGCATCGGTTTAAGGACTTTTGGGAGTCTTTTAGTTTGGTTGACTTGAGAGGATGATTATTCCTATTTGATCAACAGTCTAGCAGCTTCGAGAGGAGGGTTAGTCAACATAAGTGCCGCCTAATAACAATATAATTGATTTAAAAGTCTAGAATTTTAGGTTAAACATACATAATTAATCTATACACCCTAAATTACATCTTAATCCATCTAAGTTTCCTTTGCTATTTGATTACTTTTTTTCTCAAGCAATTCATCTTTAATTAGTTGTTTTTATGCAAATTAGGTTTTAGATTATATAATACAATTTCTTTTCGAGAATCTAGATAGGGAAGAACTATAACGATTAAGGTATAAAATTAAGCATAGGAAACAGTCTCTGTGGGATCTACCTTGTTTGTCACTAGCTACAGTTGCACCGTACACTTGCGGCAACACTAGGATTAGAATTTAATGTATGAAGACTTAATTTGATAACGCTGATCGGAGATGTTTCGCACCTTGATCTCAGATCAAACGTTTATTTGGGGTCGTTTCCTTCAAAGAACGCCGAAATTGTCATTTCTCTGAAATTCTTCACTTGTTTCTTGAACTCGTATTGTGAATTGTAGTGGAAAATTAAGCCCTATTTATAATTATAGGATGAAGAATCCTAATGCGCATATGATTAGAATAGAGCAATTTGATTGGTCCAACATCATATGATAACTATCTCTCCGATGATTACTAATTTTTTTTAATTTAATATTATCTGCAAGATTTTGACATGTGCTGCAGTTACTTAAAAAAAAAAAAAAAAAGCCCCTTGTGATCCTTATCGAAGAGTTAATGCGTGTAGTTTTGTGGTATTGTTACGTCGGTTTCCTTATACTTCTGAAAAACATAAGTCGACACTACGGACACCCTTAAAACAATGATACCTAAAATCTGAATCTGGTTAGCATAAAAAATAGCAATCCATATTCGCATGTCACTGAAATTACCAAATAATTGAATACGACTTTTTTATAATATACAAGGTGTCTTGTTTCAGGGATCCCTTGTTTCTCGCGGTACGTAATTTGTTTTAGAGGCTGCATGTGATTTATTTTGACATTTACGCATAAGCTCTTTATTGAAATATATAAATATTTTAAACGCACAGATGCTGATGAAGGACTTGTCTTCTTTCATTTATTGTAATTAGTTATATTTCTATAAATGAATTCAACCAAATCATGCTTTCAACTTTATTTAGTTTTATAATCAAAACAGATTGTTTTTTTAGTTTTAATAATTAGATTTAACTCCAATTTAATTTTTTATAAATAAATCAAGTATTAGGGTGCTGTCACTTGATCTTGAATATATGTTAATAGACTATTTAATTTGCCAACAACACGTTTAAATGAAATTATTTCATACCAAAGAACACAAAATACCTTTTTGGCGTGTCATGCAAGTCCATGTATCGGATAAGAGAAAGTAGCACTTTTAGTTTCACAGAATACGAAGCAGTTGTATTTTGTTCCCAAATTTTTTATTTTAGATTTCACATTTTCAAAATCGAGCACTTTTAGTCGCATGAGAAATTTCACAAACATTTATAGACCTAAGTTTTTGCAATTTCAATCCCACAACGTTTATCATTAACGTTTTCGGTCACGTGCATAGCATATGTCCGTTACTAACGTAATAAATACAAGAAAATTGCATTTTTAGTCCCACATGACACGGGGCAGTTGCATTTTGATCCCCATAAATTCAAAATCGAGCACTTTTAGCCTCATTAGGAATTTCACAAGCATTTACAGTGCCAAATTTTTGCATATTCAGTCCCACAACGTTTATCATGAACGTTTTCTGTCACGTGCATAGCACATGTCCGTTAATGATGTAATACGAGAAAATTACACTTTTAGTCCCACATGACACGGGCCAGTTGCATTTTGATTTCAAAGTTTCACTTTTGATCTCACAAATACAAAACCGAGCATTTTTAGTCCCTAAGAAATTTTTCACAAGCATTTATAGTCCTAAGTTTTTTTATTTTCAATTTCATCTTGTCTTTTTTGTCGTATATTGGCCCGACTCGATTTTTGTGTGTGTTTAAGGGGAAGAATGCGTATTACTTCAACACAAGGATGATGGTGATGGATCTAGAGACATGGAGAAGGAGATATTACACAAAACAAATTGGGAATGAATGGAGATACAGAGGAGAGGAGGATATATGAGTTGGGGGATTTCCTCCCTTTCATGCTGGTTTTTGGAGGGGAGATAGACGAGATTGACCATAGGTAGAGACAACATGGTCTAGGTGAGGATAATGCAGAAAATAGCTGTGCAGTTTCCATGCGGGTCGGGTCAGTTTGATGCATTGAAGTGGGAAGCGGAAGCCATGGGTGAGACTTGATGAAGGGCGGCCTTGCTCTGTGGATCATTTGTGGGCGCCTCATGATCTATACAAATTAATTTGAGAAAGTATAGTAGATTAAAATAGAAGAAACCGTTGATCCCATGTACGAGATTTTCTTTTTGGTTGGAATTCAAATGAATTTGGATTTGGGAATGTGGAAACATGAGATGTTACAGATTATTTTTCTTACAATTATACAAGTACATATCACTAATAATGAAGACATTTTCAGATCCAACAACTTATAATCAGTTTTCTAGATTTTCAGAAGCTAATTGTTGTTTTGATGTTCATGGATTTGAAATCCATTCATTTTCTTTTTTGAACTAAGTTCAAATGTTCTGTTTGCTTGGGACCGTATAAATTTTGGGACTAAAAGTGTTCTTTTTTATGGAATCAAAATTGCAAACAAACTATGGGACCAAAAGTGATTGCAACTTAACGGAAAACATAACGTTGTGACTAAAAGTACTCGGTTATCAACTTATGGGATCAAAAATAAAAACTTTAAAATTAAAATGCAATTGCCTCATGTTTTATGAGACCAATAGTATAATTTTCTCCATTGCATAATTCTGAATTATGAGGTAGTAACATTTAACAGTGTAGTACATGTTTGAGAATGAGCGGGAAACCCGAAATATATAAGGAATTAGAAGATGGTGACGACATGTTTTTGTTTGCATTGCCAGCTCAACCACCTAAAGATGTATGTATTCACATCATCCGGATAAGGGTTAATTTCCTAAAGGAATTTCCCACCTGAATAATTTATTTTTTCCGATTGGAACCTGTATTACGTGATTTGAGTCAAAATGCAATTTCGGCTATATTTTCAGGCTATATAGACCATGTGATTGGCACATGACCTGTTTTGAGTTTTTTTTCATTTTTTTTTTAAATTCCAAATACATGTATTTTTTTTTTAATTTTATTTCTGATTTCTTTTATGCCTCTACTATAAAAATAATAATAATAATAATATAATTAAACTTTAATTTTGGGTTGATAATTAAAAATAAAAATTACAATTTTACTTAGAATCTGAAATTAAGCATCTTCTTCTTCTTCGAGTGCCATTCAACTTCTTCTATAACACATTTTCTCAAAATTTCTTCCTGCAAGCCGGCAGATTTTCTCCCGCTTCTCTTCTTCATCATTTTCGCATTTTTCCTCTATCTTCCTCACCTCTTCAAAATTTCTTTCTCACACCCCTTCAAAATCAAACCTAGATTTTGGCCCCAGTTTCACAATCTGCACTCGATCTTAGTCTCTAATGGTGATTTTCGTCCTACTCCTCTTCACTCACTCTCTCTCTCTCTCTTCCGAATCCCATCCTCATCCCGATCTGATGGATTCACCTACACCGGGTTGAAGTTTCTGCCCAACACACACCTTGCAAGTCATCCGAACCCAACATCCCTCAGATTCGGCTATTCGTAGATATCCGCTGCCTTATCTCCCAAATCCCAGCTCCTAACCCTCCCTTTGATGCGGTAATGACACTGCAGCTTTCTCCTTTTCGCTGATGCCTTAACGCCAATGAAAAAATTGTTGGATCCCTGAAGAAATCTTTCAGGACAGAGTAGGGTCTAACCAAACAGATCTGGTAGATGAGGCATCTCTCACCTACCAACAACTAGATTATATTGTAGCGACCGTAACGCCGGAGACGCTTGGCTTCGAAGCCAACAATAAGTGCGCCGCAATTCTTGTGTTCCTCATGGTAAGAAGAAGCAGGAGGGGAAAGATCCGCTAGAAGGAAGAAATAATTTTTTTGTTGAAGAAGCAGGAGGAAGAATTTTTTTGCAGAAGAATCGGGAGGATTTCAGAAAATGTTGTTGCAGAGATGCAGGACACGCGAAGAAGAAACGATTAATTTCTGATTTTACATAAAATTAAAATTCTTATTTTAATTAAGTATCTAAAATTAAAGTTTAGTTATATTTATTATTATTATAGTATAGGAATAAAAGAAATTAGAAATAAGATTAAAAATACATGTATTTAGAATTTAAAAAAATAAAAAATAAAAAATAAAAACAGGTCATGTGCTAGTCGCATGGCCTATATAACTTGAAAATATAGCCGGAATTGCATTTTGACTCAAATCGCGTAATACAATATCCAATCGAAAAAAAAAAAAAAAAATTAGGTGGCGAAGTGTAAAAACCCGCAAAGTTCAGATTCCTTTTGAAACTTAACCCTCCGGATAACAACAAATGAATCCTTGACTTGTACCTCTGCCCCTGTCCTTTTGCCAAACCCACGTGCAAACTCGGCTAATTCTATCTTATCCAAGTGAGTAGTGTTCAAGTGAGGAGTCTATCATACACTTATTAAGGGTATGATGATTTAACGACTATTACTCCCTCCGTCCCACCTTATCTTGCACAGGGGAAGTTGACACAAGTATTAAAAAAAGCTATTTTTTGAAATTTGTTGACTTTTCAAAAGTTGATTGATGGTGGAGATTTTGAGGGTGGAGATTGTGTTATAATTTTCCTTTTTAAGGGGTGTACAAGTTCGCCTGTGACAGATAAAAATGAAAAGTATAAAAGATAAGATGAAATAAAAAGAATATCATTTTGATCTTCATACACTTTCACTTGAGCACTACATACTCGGATAGCATAGAGTAAATCTGCAAACCCCAACCCCTTTTCCTTTCAATTTTTAACACTCAAATTTAGATTGACGGTTTAAAGCACCGTACTATTAAATGTTCCTCATTATTATGACACTGTAATTGAGACAAATTAAAGAAGTGAGGGCTCGTTTATTTTCGCGGGAGAAATATCACTAGTGGATAGAAGAGTCGATAATTATTGGACTTTTCACATGATTAGTACTAAAATATTTACCCATCTACGCATTATTCTTCTCAGAGTAATGAATTCATATCTAAATTCAAGACTTAATTTCAATCACACCTCATTTTGGTGGATTAGAATCAAGCAAACAGTATGGGGGCGGACAAAGGGGTCTCATGAATAAAATAGTTTCGACCAATATTAATATACACGTGATAAAAATATTTTATTTATTATTAAAAAAAATATCGAACAATATTTATTATTATATATGTCAAAACGTATGATTAATTATTTATATATTACTACATGAATTATTTTTATTGTATATTGTGAAAATTATCTAAATTTATCCTAGTACTTCATAATTTTAAGGGGTCCAAAACATACATATTCTTCAAATAAATACAAAATATACATATTATATATATATTTTTTACATAAAACTAATGAGGTGGCACTACAAGAAAATAAGGTATTTGCCGCTACTCTTTTTGCAACTACAAGAATGGTTACTAAAAATAACTCTTTTTGTAACTATTAGTGGTTGCATAAAATATATAATACAATTCAATCAAAATTTATTGCAATATGATAAACTCTTTTGCAAATACTTAGTAACTACAACGTAGTTGCAAAAAATAGTTATAAATACATTAGTGCCTACAAAGTAGTTGCGAAAAAACTTTTTGCATCTTATTATAAGTGACTACCCTATAGTAACTATATGACGACTCTCCGTTTTTTGTAACTATATTCTAGTGGTGAAAAGTTTAATACTAGTAGTGTGGGAAAATTTCTCAAATGGTCCCATAATTTTCTACTTTTACGCAAATGGTCCCATAAATATTACCTTTTTCAATTTAGTCCTATAATTCGAAAAATTGTCCAATTTGAGGCCAATTTTTGTCGGAAAGCCAAAGTGTGTTACACGCGCCGGCCAAAATTGGGGCAAACCGGTCAATACTATGACGTGTCAAGTTTTATCCAAGTTGGCCGCCAGTTAGGTAATAAAAATTAAAAACGAAAGTCCACATCTGAAATCAATATCCACATAATAAAACATATACCTAATAAAACATATAACATAATTCTGAAATTAATTTTCAATTAACCTAAATTACCCTCTTTCACCTATCTTCATTGCGAACAGATTCACAAACCTTCAACCATTTGCGCCGCTGCTCAAACCCTAGTAGCCATACACCTAAAACCAGTGCCCCCAAATCTGCCCCCCTATACACGAACAAACCGTAGCCCTTTTGCGAGAGAGAAGGAAGGAGAAGGAGAGGCTCCATTATCCTGCATTTGCTGCGACAGTCGCGATGGTATTTGTCCGGAAAAAAGGGGCCATGGAATGGTCCCTCCCAAGTTACGGTATATCCCCTGCTTAATTCCTTTTATACTATGTCTTTTAGAAAGTAATGTTATTGTAGTTTAGGGTTACATGTCAGATTAGGTTTTAGTGGTTTCTTACATTGTGGGGACAGTGATTCTGTCATTTTTATTTTAAAATTTGTCTTGAAGCATGCTGTTAACATGTGCGGTTAGTCTTTTGATGCCGAAATTTTTGACTTTTTATTGATTGTTATTATTTATTGTTGCTGTACGTCGGTGGGTGGCTATCATTAAGTGTTAAATGGTTGAATTCTTTGTTGTGGTGGTCCATTGATATAATATAGGAAATGTATTGTTAATGTGTGGTCCATGTGCTGTTTATTTGGCTTCTACTGATGTTCTTTATTTCATTTTGGCTTCTACTGATGTTCTTTATTTCATTTTGTTTATTTTTTATTCACACTTGCAGATCCGAAAACTAAATACTTGTCTGTTGTGTTTCATTTTGGGGGTGTCTATGAGAATATGCCCAATACTACGTACACAGGGGGGGACAGGCTAGTTTTTGACTTTGTAAAGGCTCATGAACTAAAGTTGGCTGACTTAGACGAATTCAGTTCAAAAGCCGGGGTTGAGGGAGGGAAAAAGTATCATATCAAGCTACGTGATGGTGCTTTTTTGTTTATTGGTGACGATGAAACACTTAGGGAGAGGGCCGTTAGCTTCTTAACTCTTAGGGAGATGCACGTTTATGTTGAGGAAATAGTACCCGACCCTGTCGATGGCCAAACCATTTTAGTCTCCGATTCTGAATATGAGTCCTTCGAAGACCCTGACTTCATTATAGGAAATGAATGCGTTGACGAGGATGACGATGTTTTGTTTGATAGAAACGTTGACCGTAGAATGGGTGTGGATTTGGATGCAATAGATCCTACGAACCTTAATGGAGGAAGCTACTTCGTCGAGTGTACCGTGAACTCGGGGAATATGGGGGGCGTAGGATTGGGTGAACCTGTAGCAGTTGAGTTGGGTGGCCCTTCTAGATTAGACAAGGGCAAAAAAAAGGTAGTTGCTGAATCTAGTGAAGAAGAGCCGGATAGCGAGAAGGAGAATGACGTTGTTGGCTGTGAGGGGGATGATTTTGATGAGGGCAGGGTTTCTGAGTCAGACGAGGGTAGGGACAGACCTAATTACCCCGTGTTTAATCCTAAAACAATCTACAATCCTGATTTTGCCCTTGAACAAGTCTTTGCAACCAAAAAAGAATTTAAGAAAGCTGCTGAATCTTATGCCATTAAGGTTAGAAGACCAATTAGGTTCAAAAAGAATGACGATAGGCGTATTTATGCTAGTTGTGCTTCCAAGAGTTGCAAATGGAAGATTCATGTTTTAAAAATGAAAGATGAGTCTTCTTGGCAAATTAGGAAGTACTATCCGAAGCATAGATGTGCTACTAAGCAAAAGATAGGTCGGAACCTAACTTCTAGGTGGTTGAGCGAGAGGTTTATTCAGCGTTCCCAAAGCGATAAAAACAGAAATGTACTTGCCTTTATGGATGATGTGAGTAGTGACATGGGGGTCACAATATCCCGACAGCAAGCATATAGAGCCAAAATGAAGGCCTTAGAGATTATTGAGGGTGACCCTGATGCTCAATTTGCTAAATTATGGGGGTACGCCGAAGAACTTAGGAAGACTAACCCGGGTTCCACAATTATCCTAGGGACGACTGAGGATGGGGGAGTGCCTCGGTTCAACACTTTCTACTGTTGTTTTGATGCACTTAAAAGGGGTTTTAAGGCTAGGTGTAGACCCATTTTGGGAGTGGATGGCTGCTGGTTAAAAACCAAGCATGGAGGGATTCTCTTGACAGCCGTTGGGGTGGACGGGAACAACAATCTCTATCCCGTGGCCTATGCGGTCGTCGAGAAAGAGAATGGGGAAATTTGGGAGTGGTTCCTTACGGTTTTAAAACAAGATCTTCAAATAATTAGTGAGGAATTTACCTTTATTTCCGACAAACAAAAGGGTCTAATCCAAGCTTTCCAAAAAGTGTTTCCTGGATCAGCGCACCGTTTTTGTGTAAGACACATGCATAATAACCTAAAATCTGCCGGGTTTCGGGGTCTTGCGTATAAACAAGCAATGTGGAAGGCTGCTTGTAGTACGACAGTTGGTGAATTTAATGAGAAGATGAGGGAGTTGAAGGATTTAAATGAGGGCTGTTGGGAGTGGTTTAGTGATAAACCACCCGAGCAGTGGTCGAAAGCGTTTTTCCCATAAACATCTAAGTGTGACATGCTATTGAATAATGTGTGTGAGTCATTCAATTCGGCTATCTTAGATGCTAGGGGGAAGGCTATTATAACGATGCTAGAATGGATTAGAGAATACTTAATGAAAAGATTACAAAAGCATAGGGATAGGGTTGTTGGGAGATGGAAAGGGAAAATATGCCCGAGGATAAGCAAACTTATAGAACGGAATATGGAGCGGGTGTCAGATTGTAGTGCATTGAAAGCCAGTGATAGACACTACCAAGTGAGGTGCTTTTATGGTGGACAATATACAGTTGATATGGAACGTTTAGAGTGCTCCTGTCGTTCTTGGCAGTTGACGGGCATTCCATGCACTCACGCCCTTTGTGCCATATTGGGACAGAATAAGGATCCCGATGACTATGTCAGTGATTACTACAGTGTGCATACCTACCTAAATGCGTACGAAAATGCCATATTGCCTATCAGTTATGAAACATTGTGGGGGGATTCACTTTTTATCCCTCCACTACCACCTGATTTCGGTAAAAAGGCAAGCCGAGGTAGGAGATCAACGGTTAGAAGGCCTGAACCAGGAGAGAAACAGACAAAGACGAAGAAGGTCGGACGAGGAGCCAAGCTTCAAAAAATGCGTAGACAGCAATTGACAGTTCGTTGTAAGAAGTGTGGCGAGCAAGGTCACAATGCTGCGGGATGTACAATGGTAGTGGTAAGAGTATGCTTGAAATGTACTAAATTCAGTTTTTTTTTTTTTTTTTTTTTTTTTATTACAACCAAAGTGATTTGTATATTTACTGATATTTAACATTTGTGATGTAAACCCCTTCCGTAGAGTGACATAGGCGGCATTACGGAACCAACGACTGAAGCCAACTAAGGAGCAAACAATATTAATGAGAATCTGCCACAGGTTCGTGTTTGTTTTATAAATAATCAATTAGAAGTCAATTTTAATTTACAGATATGAACCTGTGTGTTTGTAGACTGAAGACTTGGCAGATTTGGGTTGTGCTCATGTACCGACCACGAGAGTAAGTGGGCAAGAGAGAGGACAGGCTCATGTTGTCTTTTGTCCCTTTTTTGGAACATCTACGATGTTACCTAATTAAAGCAGTTGATACTGAATAAATTTGGTCTTCTTTGGCATTCCAGATTGACATAGCTGATGCATAAACTAAAAAAAGGGGCTCAATGAAAGGCAAAAAAAGAGTATGTTGATGTTGATATTCTTACAGCTTTGTAAGGTAATCTGCTTGTAGCTGTATGATGTATAATACTGTCAATTTTTTTTTTTTGGGTGCCATATAGGGGTCTGCCAAGGTTGGTGAAGTGAGTGGCGTTAATAAAAAAACCAACAGTTCAAGCCACGGGAATGAGGTACAATCACTTGAGATATTATTTTTCTTTCATTGATTATTACATCATCCAACGACTATGTTAAAATAATTTCCTGATTTCTTTATTTTTGTGTTTTAGCTTGCACCACCTAGAGTAGTGGCCCGTACACTGTTGGACGAGGAAGGGACTGTAGCAGATGGGGATGTGACTCAGAAAAGTGTGGCTACGGGCGACTCCTGGCTCACTCCAGCGCAACCGACACCAGTTCCTGGTCCTTCTATGTTCCAACAGCTCCAAATGGCTCAGCCGAGACCCCATTCGGGAGTCATTTTCAGAGCACCTGCGCCTTTCGCTCAAGGACACTTCAGCTACTCGGCTAGAACAACGGTGAATAGTGAAAAGGGCGGCCCTATCGTTCTCGATGGTGGAAAAAAATTCTTAGATCTTTCGAGCCAAGGCAGTAGTTCAAATGCCAAAGACAAGGGAAAGAAGAAAAATTAGTTCCTTTCTGGTTATTATATTTTTTGTTCGCTTTGCGAAAGGGATTTGTATTTGTCTCCTTTTTTGCTATTGAAAACACTAGGAGAACAATTACTTTATGGGTAGAACAAGGGAAATATTTGTAGTGCTTTTGTGCACTTGCTGAACAATTCGTAGTGCACGTTTGCACTCCTTTTGTGGGTGATTTTGTCTTGATGTAGTGTGGCCAAGAATATAACTAATGGATCAGGTTCAACTGTTTTTGTATAAAACATCAAAATTGTTAATTTATTCAGATGGGAGCTCATTTTGTCAATGATGTATGTGCACAAGAATTCATTATCATGTATCTTTTAGTAACAAGGCAATTGTGTATCTCCATAGACTACATATCAGGTACATAGTGAACAATTGCCACTGGGAAGGCAATGTCAATTTGCAAAAGTGAATGTACAATGTTAATTAGAAATTTGTCGATTCGATCTTGTTATATGGACGTAGACTATTACGTATAAAAATTAATACATTATAATACTAAACTAAAACACACCAGTTATCAAAAGGGGAAATCCATTCAAACACATTTCCATTAAAACACCATCCTACATTCCATTCCATGTCTAAATTAGAGAAGCTACACAAAATTCCACATTACAACTAATGGAAATCAAAGAAGGTAATACAACAAAAAACATGGACTTGGTGGTACCAATCTATCTGCAATTTGACCTTCAAACTAGGAGATCATCTTAGCATATTCGGTTTGCAGTTTGTAGACTTCCCCGAGCAAGTCGATCCAAAGATCATTCCCACAAAACAAAAGAAAATTACTAAGACCACACCTCCGAAAACCCGCGTTGCCTGCAACTGGAATTTGGTCCGTACAACTTCGATTTGTTTCGACAACTCTTTGTTGACAGATTTCATAGCTCTAAGCTTCATATCAAGCTTTCGTTTCTCCTCTTCAAGTATGTCGAATTCAATCTTTGCGACTGTCAACAATTCATCTAACTTTGCATTTTCGTTCCTCGCGCTCTCAATTTCAGCCCTGTTTTCGTTTAACCTCCTCAATAATCCCCGAATAATAAGCCTACTCCGCTCACAAAGGGGCTGATCAATCCACCGGAAGAAGATGCAATAGCCGGGCTTCTGGTGCAATGAATCGAGAGGGAAAAGTGGAAAATTAGAATCAAGCTTACCAAAAAGAAATCGGCTTTAAATCAGGAATTATACCGGGTAATTTCCGCAGCCATAAAACCGACGACCAACATTGTCGTCTTTCCATGAGGTCACCAGGGGGGATGTGACGCCACAGTGGCAAAGCGGCTGGGTCTGCGAGCTTCCGCTGGAAGTTGCCATGGAGATTCTTGCTCCTTTTTGGAGTTGCAATTTTATATTAGAACCCTAAACCCTAAACTGTTCCCTATCTCTCAACGCACAGCAAAATGGAGAAGAAGGAATGATTTCATTTTTATTTAATTATTTATATCTTATGTGGCATCCTTATGTGTCATTTTATTTAAAGAAATAAATTTAAAAAAAAAAGCCAGCAAATCAGTTTTTTGCCACGCGACATATCCACCGGAAAGACCCCACAAAAAGGTGTCACATGTAACATTCCGGCCAATTAAATTTTTTCCGACAAAAATTGGCCTCAAATTGGACAATTTTTCGAATTATAGGACTAAATTGAAAAAGGTAATATTTATGGGACCATTTGCGTAAAAGTAGAAAATTATGGGACCATTTGAGAAATTTTCCCCTAGTAGTGTGGAGTGTGGGACAAGGTCAGGCGAAGGCAAGAGTTGGATCTGGTCCTGAAAGAGTAGATTGAAAAACGGGGTAGATTATAAAGTAGTAAGGAAAGACAATAATAGTAAACAAGGGTTTGAATGAATGAATTAGTCCTTTAAACGAGCATCCAATTTGCATGCAGCTTGTTTTTTTCTGTGCCAATATTCATTGGGCAGTAAAAGTATATTCATCCCGTCAACCCTCAAATAGGTCTTGAAGCTCGTAAAACAGAAATTCTCATTTGTCTTCTGTTATTTAAAATTATCTAATTTGATGATATCTCTTAAGTTGTCGGAACTCTTCACGTGGATTGTTAATTTAGGATTTTTTTAGCTTTAACAGTAATCATCAGCCACCACCCCGTCTCCTCTACTTCATCCAATTAATTGATAGCTAGCGCCGCTGCTCGTCAACCATCTTTGTCCATCAGCCACCGCCACCAAACACCTTCATCTATTAACTAATAGGTACCTGCAGCATACTTTCGTACAGTAATCGATCACATACAAATTAATTAATGCAGATTCAAGATCCTGTTGTGTTGTTAATCATTAAGAAATGTACATGCAGCAGAGTGTTACAATTGTATGTGTCTGGACAACATAGAAACAGTGAATGTCATTTTGTATTAAGTTTGCCATATATGTAGATGAAGTCTCAAGCAACACACAAATCTCATCCCATCCCAAATTGCTTCTGCCTCACTTTAAGCCTTAATAAAACACATCCCACAAACCAAGAGCCCTAAATTCATGGCTTTATTTTCGAAACTCAATGTCTTCAATTATATTACCCCACATTTCTCTCTTGTCCTGGATGCCATCACATATTCCAAACAATATTACATCTTTTATTCCAGTCTCATTAATATAAATATGCCATAAGACGAAGTTGGATAGCTCAAGTGGTAGAGCATCTATTATCTATATCTTTGGTCTTGAGTTCGAGTTACTTGGGGGAAAGGGCGGGTTTTTTATCTTTGTTTTTAGATTAGGAGAATTTTTTTTTTTTTTTTTAATATAAATATGCCATGTGACATAGCAAGTAGATATATAACACGTAATGATAGAGAGTTGGAATATGAGATAAGTGGGAAAAATCAATTTTGAGTCTGTTTTATAGTTGGGCCTAAACTTACACTCTTAGCCCTGGCGTTAGTTTTTTGGATTGAACACTCAATTGTTGGTAAGGTGATTGATAGTTTTTCTATTGTATAGAGGGGGCCAAAAGTCACTTAGGGTAAAAAAACAGTCCGCGCCCTATTAATTAATTCTTTCCCGAAGATGGTGTTTGAAAGCGAAAAAGCATTCCCAAACTTCGTCTTTTGCATACTTGCTTGTACAATTTCTTCATTTATTTCTTAATTGCTTGATTATTCTTTTTTAGTTGGAATTTAATTTTTTTGTCGCATGTAATTATGTTTCGATATTGTATTTACTAGAATTCTTCACCGTGCAATGAACAATTTGAAAATTATAAGAAAAGTTAAAATTAAAAAATTGAACGAATTAATTGGATAACTTATTTTATTAAAGAATATTATATCATCTAATAATTTTCCACTTCATTAAGAAAATTAATTCATTTTTTTTTTTCAACTCATATTCAATTTAAATAGTTCAATCAACAATAGATATTCAAATACAAGCACAATAATCAACCAACACACAAATTAAAGACCATGAAAAAAAGATTGATTTAATATATTGTACATATAAAAAATTGACAAGAACTGAATAACATTTGCCTGTAATTTATTTTATTAAATAAAACAACCAAAAATGTCACCAATAATTTTTTTATATAGCAAATTCCCAAAAAAAATTAAATTTGGACCTAATTTTGGGGAAGATTTTACTATATATATACATACGAATCTCCTTTAATTATATTAGCAATGATTTAAAGCTATATACTACCTCCATTTTTCTTAGTTGTTCTTTTGACTTAGGGTTTGAAAATTAAGGAGTGAATGAAATGGACGATCAAGTCCTTAATTATTTTTCCTTTATTTACTTAAATTTATAAAATTGTTTAATTCTTCCCTTTATATTCTATCATCTTCCAATGCTATCGGAGTAGTGTTCAAAGATTTATGGAAAAAAAAAAGTTAAAAGAACAACTATTTATAAACACATTAAAAAAATTTAAAAGAATAACTAAAAAGACAGAGGTAGTACCCATTTAGAAAGTAAAATGCTCATGCGATCACATGTTACATTTTGATGTTCCACCATATTCACCAATCGTATTGGATGATGTCACGAAGTAATATGTGTTATGTATTGAATTGAGTGTAACGGAGGATGAAACACAGATGATCTGAATTTAGTAAAATGGGAGGGGAAATATGTCCAATTTTAGCGCGAGTATTTTTATTTATATAATAAGATTTTGTCAGTGTAACATGCATTGATTCAATATGATGCACTAACTTTGATTTAAAATTATCAGTATTACAATTTTGCAATGTCAACTAAATATTAAGGGGATATGGTTCATTAACTACAATCAATTTCCCATTCCCATTCTTGATCATGAGTGTGGCACTTATTATTTATATACTCATATATATATATGTAAGTATACGCACATGCATGTGAATGAAAGCAATAATTCCAAATCAGTAGTTCCTGCGTAAATCCCGTAGCAAAATATTCCAAGCATAAAACAACAATTCGAGGCAACACAGAACAGGTTTTGTAGTTAATTTAGGCAGCCGTTTTTTTCATCCAAACACAATATTGAAGCCTATAAATAGTCATTTCCAGAACACACCAAAACACACTAGCTAACACCAAATATGGCTTGCACTAGAATGATCCAAATTATCATCATCTTCTACTACATATCATCATCTCTTGCCGCTAACCCCTCCTACAATGTGCAGTCCTTCGGAGCAAAACCCGATGGCGAATCCGATTGCACAAAGGCTTTTCTAAGCGCATGGGGTGCAGCCTGCGCCACCACGGCTCCGGCCACCATATACGTGCCACCCGGGAGATACCTGCTGCGAAATGTATATTTTGCTGGCAATTTGTGCAAAAACAATGCAATAACCATACGTATTGATGGGACTTTAGTAGCTCCATCTGATTACAATGTGATTGGGAAAAGTGGGAGCTGGTTGAAGTTCGAAAGGGTCACCGGAGTTTCTATCAATGGAGGAACCCTAGACGGTCAGGGGATGGCATTGTGGTCTTGCAAGAAATCCGGCAAGAGTTGTCCCAAGGGAGCTACGGTAGGTTTAGTTTGAAACAATCTCTCTCTCTCACACACACACACATTTCGCTAGTAAATGGTCGTGCTTGAAAATGCTCGATAACTTTTCAGTTCTTTCCAAATTATTTAAATCATAGCAATTTTTAATACATATATATGCTTTGTGGCAGTCATTGGCGTTCTACAATTCGAACAACATAAGGATAAATGGATTAGCATCTTTAAACAGTCAAATGTTTCATATTCTTTTTGATGGATGTCACAATGCCAATCTGGGGAATATGAAAGTCTCGGCTCCCGGAAACAGCCCAAACACTGACGGCATTCACGTGCAGCAGTCGTCTGGAGTTACTATAATGAACTCTGACATTGGCACCGGCGACGACTGTGTCTCTATTGGCCCTGGCTCCTCCAACCTGTGGATCCAAAACCTCGCCTGCGGCCCCGGCCATGGTATAAGGTACTGAGTGGATCTTTTATAGTATTTGAAACTTTACATAGATTAATTTTAACAACTTTGAAATCCATACATAATCATGAGTTACCCACCTCTTCAGATTTAGTAGTTAACTGTTAATTAGGGAGCATTGTTTAAACATTGACTTTGATTTAAAACGCACATATATGGTTGAATTCAAGTCACATGGGTGGCCAATTAACATTAATAGTGGTGAATGTGAAGATAGTTATTCATAATTAATTAAGGTAATTGTTTTGCAGCATTGGAAGTCTAGGTTGGGAATTAAATGAAGCAGGAGTGCAAAATGTGACAGTTAAAACAGCTACCTTTAGCGGAACAGAAAATGGTGTTAGAGTGAAGACATGGGCAAGGCCTAGCAATGGATTTGTTAGAGATGTTATTTTCCAACATGTTGTTATGAAGAATGTGGAAAACCCGATTATCATTGACCAAAATTACTGCCCTGATCATGGGAAGTGTCCTAATGAGGGATCAGGTGTTAAAATTAGCGGGGTGAGATATGAAGACATACATGGAACATCAGCGACACAAGTTGCAGTCAAATTTGAGTGCAGTAAAAGACGGCCATGCAGTGGAATAACATTGGATGGAGTTAACCTTAGTTACAGAAACAGAGCAGCCACTGCTTCTTGCGCCAACGCCGGAGGAACAGCCGATGGCGTTGTCAACCCCACCAGCTGCTTATGACCATCGACTTAATTAATTAGGTTATAACAAACATATTTAACAACAACAACAAACAAACCCTTCTTCATTATGCCTATTGTCAATCAACTTGCAAATCATCATTCTGCATCTGCAACATCTTATTATTTTGCTTAACCTATTATTCATTCTGCAATTTCTTATATTTTTACAAAAAGGATTAAAAAATACTCCCTCCGTCCCGGCTTATCTTGCACAGGGGGGTCGGCACGAATATTAAGAAAAGTTGCTTTTTGGTTGTTTGTTGACTTTTCAAAGGGAGATTGATGGTGGAGATTGAGGGTGGAGATTTTGAGGGTGGAGATTATGTTAGAACTTTCCTTTTTTAGGTTGTGCAAGATAAGGTGGGACGGCCGTTTAAGGAAAGTGTGCAAGATAAGGTGGGACGGAGGGAGTATCATTTTAGGTAATGCCCAAAAGAATTGAACTGTGCAAATTCTTTTTTCGGGAAACCGTGCAAAATGTTAATTCTTATGCACAACTTTTTTTTCTTTTCTTTTATTTTTTAAATTTTTGCACTAATGTTCTAACTAATACTCTATTGATGATGATAATAATAAAAATTCACTTAACATTCTTCAATTGGAAACAATTAGTAAGATAAGGGCAAACTCGGGACCAGTACAAGTTGTATATTCAATATTAATAACAAATTTAAATGTAAAGAAATGGTGATTGATTATCATCTTTTGTAAGTAAAAAATAAATTAACATAAAAATCTTATGTACACCTATATGATGTTGGAGATTTTGTTTTAAAAAAAATTAAGAGAGAGAGAAACTTTAAAACAAAATAAATCTCTAATTTTTTTCAATTCCTTATACGGCGCATGCTGCACCCACTAATCTTTTTATTTTCTTTATTAAAAAAATATTATCTCTAATTTTGGAAACTAAAAAATGGTTAAACTTTTATTATTTCTTAAATATTACATTAGTAAATTTAATATTATATGTGATTTGTTTACAATAAAATTAAAGTTTTAAAAAGAAATTATTTTTTTCTCCTAATCTAAGAACAAAGAGAACTCTCCCCTCTCTGACTCGAAACTCAGGACTAAAGGTCTCGGTAGTGGATGCTCTTGCCACCCAACTTCATCCTAAATATGTTATAAATATATTAGTATAAAATTAACAGATTTTTCTGAATGTTTAATTATTTTTTATCTGCAGTCAAACTCAATACAGATAATCGAGCTCATACTACAATACAAATCTAACATAAACAATCGGCAAACAATTTTTAAGTAACTTATTTTAAAATATGCGATATAGATGTCAAATTAAAGACTATAAAAAATATTACTTTGATCTATTATACATAAAATGAAAATGTAAAATAAATTATTTGTATATTAATTTTTTAAATTTTAGATATATGTATATATACATATATATCTATATATATATAATAAATCAATCATAAACTACCTACTATAATTTCTTATATGTAGCATCTTGTCAAAAAGGGGAAAAAATCATTATTAGTCCTGTATGTTGAGCCGTGTCCAGTAAAAGTCCTGTAAGTTAGGTAATTTCAATTTTAGTCTTGTATGTTGCGAAAACTGTCCAATTTGAGGACACTGCTTGTATTCGACGGTCAAATTCGCCGGAATCGCGCATGTGCCACGCACATGATGCTAAATTTTGGGCTTTCCGGCAATGGCGTCTACGTGGAAAAAATAGGCCCACATGGCAGGACATCTCATTTGATGACTCAGCAATATAAAAAATAAAAAAATTAAATAAAATTTCTAATTAAAGTCTAAAAATACACTTTCCAATCAAACGCGATTTTTTTTTTTCTTTTTTCCCAAGCGATCCTCAATTTCTTTCTTCCCAACAACTCCAGTAAATTCTGGCTCAATTTTGAGAAGGGGTAGCTTTGTGAAAGAAGGACCCTAGAAAAAGTCGACTGTAAATCAGCTCCAATGTTGGAATCAGCCCCAAGAACCATTAAACTAGCGAAAATGACAAAAGAACGCGAAAATAAGCAAAACCCTAAATCGGACTGAATCAAATCTTACATACTGCGAGTGGGCATTGTTAATATTAGCAGGTGGTTGAACCATTTCATCCACAGAACAACAGCTCCAGCGATTGAAGAGATTGGAGCTCGATGAAGGTTGAAATTAGGGAGATGTTCTTTGACTGCATTGTCGAGGCACGTCAAATTAGTTATTTTTACTTAACTTCCTTTTCTAATAACAGATAGAGCAAGTTAGGGTTGATCCCACAGAGAACAGAGAAATAACTGAATTATTGTATTTAACCACTTTTATATAAATAACTATAATAATATAAATATAATATGGGGGGAGTTGTTTGAGTGAATTAACTTAAGGTTTTATCAATTAAAGTAATAAACTAACAAACTAACAATGACTTTACTTATGATAAAAGTATTCCCGCCTTTAACCTAGTATCCCCCTAATCCGAATGATTCTTGTAATTATTGCAATTATTTAACAAACCAGATCTGAAACCCCTATCTCAAGAGTTAACAGGTATGCTTAGCTAATCCTTTCCAATTAAGTAGTCCTAGGATACGATCGCTAGAACACTGTTAGTCGAATACATAAAGAATTAGGGCAACATAATATGTACGATGTTGTACTCGCAAGCTCGACCGCGAGTCCGCGACTTATGTTATCCTAGCGAATAAATCACTATTTGCTACTTTTAGACACAAACACATAACTATTACGGATTGTGATTTATGGCCTAACAACAATTATATGCCTAATACCCGAGTGATCAGTCCAAATAGCGAACATATAAAAGATATGAAGAAAACAAATAACATAAATAATTTCAGAACATAATTTAGTCAAACAATCACCGGAATAATCACAAAAATATCTTCCTAGGGTTCAATATAGTTAAAGAAGGAAAAGAAAGGCTTAGCCGATAATAGCGATCGCTAAAAACAAACTAATAAAGGAAGACGTAAAACTGGAAAACCCGAGATGCCGAATCTTGATTCTTCGTGCTCTTCCGAAATTCCCAATTCCACGCTCCAAAATCAATGTAAAAGTTCTCCCTTGATGTCTATAGCCTTGAGATATTTATAGGAGTAGTCTCTAGGATAAAGAGGGAAAAAACCTAATTGGAATTGGAAAATAAGTCTAAAATTCGTTTTTGAGCTTGTGGGCCAAGTAATGGGCCGACACTGCATTGTTTTTCCAACTTCAAATCTGTATTTGAGGGTCTTCTGGTCATTTTTGGTTTTTTCCTCTCACGAAGTTGTAAGTCTTTGAATCAGCTTTCAAACGCCACCAATTGCACCTCAATCGGAGTTGTAGATCTCAATATATGACAAAAATACTAGAAGTATGTCAAGCTGGCAGCATAAATCTCGGCTGAGACTGATTATTCTCGGCCGAGACTCTTCTACAACCAAAAATCCTAGTTTCCCTGACCTTCTGTCTCGGCCGAGACTCCATTGTCTTGGCCGAGCTCAATCTCCTGAAACTTATGCTCGATTTTTCTTGATTTTTGGTTTGTGGGACTTGTTCTCAACATCCATTCTTAGTCGAGTTCGACTTTTTGGTCTAAATTCACCCAAATAACTTCAAAACAAGTCACAAACATCAAATTTCCTAATAATGCAAATACGAGCAATACACGATCAATTGCGCATGCAAATGTTATTAAATAAACACTTAACTCGACCTATTATGCACGCATAAGCACGTGTACCAAACTCTCCCAAGTTTAAACCTTTGTTCGTCCGGAACATGCAAAACACAGAAGAAACACACAAAACACATGTTAAGAGCGATTTAAGTGGCATAACATAGCTTTAGACCAATTTTTATAAAGAAAGACAACATGATAGTCCGAGCATATCCGACATATCAACTGACATAGCAACTTAAACTATTTTCGAGACTCGATACTTTCAACAAGTGATCCTTACCAGTTAAGTGTATCACTCATCTCTCAAGCATAGCAATACTTGTGAGGGTCTACCTACTTAATTTGCTCTATTGATGAAAATGCTATTTAGTTATGAGTAATTGAGCTTATTATTCTTGAAACACTATGAGTTGAACCTATTCATTGTTTCTATACTTGTGAGTTATGCCTCTTATGCATTTTGATAGACGGACATTGATGTTTTGTTCGAGGGCGATTAAAATCTAAGTGTGGAAGAATTTGATAAGTGCATAATTTATTATATTTTAACTCCTTATTTTGGTATTTTATATTAGATTTCCATAATAATATAGAGTAATTCCATACGTTTATATATTTTTTGGGTTTTAGCCCAACTTACATTTTTATTTTGGAAATTGGGCTAAGTATAACTTGTTTTTATTAATTAAGTAAACAACCCCCACTCCAGGAAATTACAATCCATACCAACAATCCACTTGAGAAATAAATCAGCCCATAATTCAATCATGTCAAAAGTCCAAGTTGCATAATCAAATTGAAGGAAATTATACTTTGCTATTTACATCTAGAAAATGAGGGAAGTAGTAGTCAAACATCTCCAGCCACTATTGTTGACCTTTTCAAATGATATAGTTGCGCCAGCAACTTGCAAGAAATGAAGCAGCTAGCAATGTGAGAGAGTGAGCATGGCAGTGGTAGCGCAACAAGAAGTTGCAACAGAGCAGAAGACAGCAACAATAACTTGCGTTTTTACAGCTTAATTCTTCAAATTGGCAGCACAAATCTTACAAATTGACAGCATTGGTACATCAAATTAACAGGAAGTTGATTCCTCATTTCATCTATAAATAGGGGAGGAGGTATCATCCACCAATCCATTCAACAATCCAACACAACTCAAATTCCAAAGTAGAGGTAGAATAGCTAATCTTTTGGGGTTCTCTTTATTGTAATCTTTTGAGGGTCTGAGGACTACTAAAGTCATTTTAGGCATGTAGAAAGGGAAGAAATCTATCGGAAACGAGCTAGTCCGTTTATGATAGACGGAGGAAATTTCTCGCTTTTGAGAGGCGTCAAAGCAACTCAACAAGGGAAAGATTTCTAGTACTAATTCTTGTCAAATTTCTCTTTTTATATCTTCAAAATATTGTCATTAGTATGTTCCTCACACCCCTCTTGAATTAGTGTTAAGTTATATTGTAATATATTTATGTTGATGTTTATGCACACAAGGTGTTTGATATTTTGCTCAAGTGAATACAAAATTTAGTTGATATTCTTGTCATATTGTGGTTATTGATTTAAATTTTAATCCTCATTTTCATGATTTACGGATCCATTTCATGTGTGTTGATTGGAATTAAAGTTATTTTGTTTGCCTCGGCCTAGTCCGAATTGAATAGAAATCAAGTAGCAACTAGTTTGAATTAAAAACAGTCAAACAATCATTTTGATTCATCTTGAATATGATTTGATCTAGTAAGTTCAACTTTTGATTTGCTAGGATTGACCATCCCGAACTTTATGCAATTACTTGAAGCCTTCTTGATTGAATAGTAAAGATTGACATGGTTCAGTTAATTAGTGTTAGAATTATCCTAGAATGATTCTAACTATATAAGAGGAACTAGAGTGGAATTTTAGCTACTTAAAATTCTAACTATCAATCTATCAAGTTTGTTTTGTATCATTGATAAAAAATCAAGCTCTTGAGTTTATTAATCTTAAAATTTACATGTGGTAATTATTTCTTTATTTATCTTGAAAATGTTAGTTTTTTTAGAATTGTTTATCTTTTACTTTAGACGTTAATTCATTTTCTAAACACCCCCCCCCCTTTTTCGTGTGTGTGTGCGTGAGAACTTCGACTTATATATATATTTTTTATTTATAGTTCATAATTGGAGTTGAATAGTGATCGTGTTTAAATCTAAAATTAAGTTAGCAAAACTCTCCTCGTGGGAAACGATCCTTTCTTATCATGTACTATTTTGTTTAATATTGTGGGTTAAGAATAGGTTAAATTTGTGGCGGTAACGACACACTACCAGTTTTTCAGCATGATGTCTCTGTATTTTAGCCATAACTTTTTCACACAAACTCAAAATCAAGCGACTCAAGATGCTACACAACTGCGAGACAAAGATCTACAACTTTTATGTTACGGTTGAGAGCTGATTCCACACCTATTTTGTCCAGAATTGATGAGAATGCCGAGTTTTTTACATTCAGGGGTTCTAACTCAACATTTATGGAATCCAAGCAATTTAATTGTGTTTTTACTATCCTACCCTTACATTCTAGTTCATTTCAGCAGATTTTCCAGTGAGGGGTATGGAAGAAATTGCCTATATTAACACCCCCTCACCCATTTGTTCAATATCTAATTTCATTTGTAAGAATTCTAGTTCTAATTACTCTCTCTCTACAACTCTCCTCTCTCATTTTCTCGTAAGAACTAGGATTCTTGGGTGTTCTTCAGGAACCCAACTAGGGCTCTTGAGATTTTCTTGAAGAACTTTTGGGGATTTTACTAGCAGACTCGATTGAGGGAATTACGAACAAGGATTGAAGGCCCTTTCTTTATATTATCAATTTAAGACTAAGATTTTCTTTCTCTTCTTCTTTCATTTATTGAGTTTGCATTCATTACTCTTTCCTTCTCCTATTTAATGCTTATGTCTTGTATTAATGATGTTGGATTAATGGCATTTATGATTTGTGAGTAGTGAGTTGGTTTCTAGGGTTGGGAGTAGCCTAACTCTAGAGTTCAACTCTTGGTTGATTGTTGGTTATTTTAAGGGATAAATTATGATTGAAATTGATGTTGTGGCTTTGTATGGCTTATATCGTAGGCGTAGCTAACCTAGGATATATCGGTTCTCCTCGTGGAATCATGGGGACGACGGGAGCACCTGAATCATAATTATTGATCTGATGGATGTCCTAGGTAGGGCCTTGCTCCCTAGGCAATATCCACTCAGGGTAGGGATTTTAGGATTAATTAGATTACATTCTTGATTTGCTTGCCTTTGGCTTAGTAATTCCATTATCGGTCTTTAGTAATTGGAATTAGGGTGAATTAAGGTTTAATCGGTTAATTTGGTGAATTCATCTTGTTTGCCCAATTGGATTTCTAATGTGGACATGACCTTCCATCACAATCCTTAATTAAATCCGATAAGCACTAGGAATGAATCCTAGGTTTAGGGTGAAACCATACTTTAGAAACCCCCTGTAGTAGAGAGTAGCCCGTTTTAATTGTTTAATTTATGTTTTCATAGTGATAATCAACTTTCAACTTCCATGTTGCCTAATTTAATATAGCGAAAGACCTTAGGTGTGCCCTACGGGATATCCTCCTTGTGGGATCGGTTTATACTACCGCTGTCTTAATCCGTACACTTGCGGACTAAAGAAACCTTTCTCTAACCTAACCATTTTAGAGGAGTTTTGGAGGCAAGTTCATGGCATCGTTGCCGGGGGGGATTTTCTCCTTGTAGAGCCATTGTAGGGTCAATCGTGCCTTAAGATTAGGCTTGTATATATTTATCGTATTGCTTGTTTAGTTGCAAATTTTACGTGTTGTTCTTTTTTTTTTTTTTTTTTTTTTTAATTCTAAATTTTTGAAAAAAAAAATATGTGATTGTTGATGAAATTAATAGAGGAAAGGTCAAGTTTCACTATACCAGGTTACAACTTCCTATTCCGAACTTACCGAGCCCTCAAAGGCTTGCTCAGGAGTAGAAGTTACTCCAGGCATGGTGAACTTAGCCCGAGGAATGAGTTTCACGGGAAAGAAGATGAGGATATGAGCATCTTGAGGAATTTTTGCAAATTCGTGAGTGTGTTAAAACCACTAACGAACTTGTAAACGAATACTCTATCAAGCTCTTTCAATTTACACTTGAAGGAGCGGCGAAACAATGGTTTCGTCAAGAGTTATTCGATTCCTCATCTTTATAGCAAGAAGTTTCTATGTCTTTCCTTCATCGATTCTTCGGGCAAGCAAGAGTGCAAGGACTAGGCGTGAATCTCAAGTTTCGAACAATGGAGTGACGAACATTGGTTTGAAGCTTGGGAAAGACTCCTGCATCTTTGTAGATCATACCCATATTATGGATTTGATGATGCCTTTATTATTAATGTCTTCTATGCTGGGTTGACGCCTAATAAGCCTGTTTTTCTAATATAGCTTCGGGAGGATCCTTCCTTAACAAGGGAGTGGATGAGGCTCTCACTTGGCTAAAGGGGACGGCATCCAAGCAAAATCAATGGGATAAAGAAGACAAGAAGAGGAAAAGGCTAAGTCAAGAAGAAAGTGCGAAGAGCGAAAAACTTGAATCCGTTGAACAAGGTGAATCATTTCTACAAAACAATATGCATCAAGGATTTAAGGTAAGTACCCCTTCTAAGAGTACCATGAACCACTCTTGTGTTAGGGAGTCATCTATGTTGTTGGACCCTGTGACCATATTTTCCTAGGATATATTTTCTTAGCATTATATTTAGTTTTTAGGAACTAACATGACCATGATTCAATAAAACCATAAAGTGTGAGGGACACGAAACGGGGGTCAGGAAGTGAAAGGAGCACGAAGAAGTAGCAGAATGACTGGCAGCAGTAGCACTGTAAGTAAGCACCAAGTCGTACCACTCTTTTCCCCACAAACTTTGATTTTCAACCAAGTTTGGGAGAGGGAGTGTAAGTGGGACGACTTGGCTGCTTTTGAACTTTATTTTCTTATATTTATGCTTTGTGGTAGCTTCTAATTTTGTTTATTTGCTTTTGCATGCTTAGTTGTTGGCCTGTGAGACGTTGGCTGTCTGGCCTGTGAGCCATGAATTGTGTTTGAAATCATGTTTAGTTTAATTTAGTAGTTATTTGTTGATTTTGCATTGTTAATATGAGTCAATAAGAACCAAGATGGTAGTTTTGAGTGATTGTCTTGTTGTGGATAGTGCTGAGGATTGATAATTGGCGAATAGTTAATGATGAGAAGAGTTTTGTAAAAATTTTGAAAAATGGCACATGATAGATCATGACAAGCAAATGAGATAAAATTGAGTTTATGCTTAAAACTTTTGATCAAAACTTTTACCTTGTGAGTTTTTGATTCTTTATCATACTCCCATTTTTGGAGTAACTCATACTTTCTTTTGGAGTGATTTCCATTGATTGCATATGATTGTCTTTAGAACTTGCTTTATTTCTCTATTTTTAATAAAGTCGGTACATTGTGTTATTTAGAAAATGATCTTAGGCAAGTCTTGATTTTTAGCCTATTCTTGAGCCTTGAAAAGTTAATCTCTTTGACAAAAAATACTTTGAAAAATATCCCTAATTAGTCATGTTGAGCTTAAAAGCCTTATTTTTTTGTAGCCCTGAATTACTAGCCGATACCCTTCTATTTTTGGTCGTTGTTCCCAATTTGAACTAATTGAGTGAGAGGGAAGAGGTTGGAAGGTAGTTTTGGCAAATATGGGGTGATGATTGGTGAAAGTAGGTGATATGAGAAAAAAATGGTGAAGAGAATAGAATTGTGTTAGGCATAGCGTCAAGAAAAAGATAACCTCTCCTAGTTTTAATTTGTATTTTAGTTGGGAAAAAAATTGAATCGAAAAACAGAAAAGGAAAGAAAAAGTCGGATGTACATAATTAGTCCATTGCTTTTGGTGGGGGGGAGGCTATTGATTTCCTAAGTGCTTTTTTATTAGTTATCTTAAAAGTCGGGTAAATAACATAACAAATTGAGAGTTTGAAAAGCACTAAGGTTGTAAGCTTATTGTAGAGTGAAAAAATCATACTTTGGGATAGTTTACAAGAAAAGTGAGAGAGTGAGGAAAGAGTGAATTTTGTTCGAGGGGTGGTTGAGAGTAGCTAACTCAATTAGTCCAAGAATTAGTCATTTTTGCCCATACATACCCCTCCTTACCTCAACCTTACACTACAACAAAAAATAAGACCTTTTTGGTTCTTTTCACACATGTCGAGTACAAATTCGGATTAGATGATTGACAAGCATATGATAGTCATTGCATGTACTTCAATGTGAGCGATAAATTCAACCTACTTGATACACTTGAGAGATGAGGGATACACTCACCCGGTGAAGATCATTTGTTGAGAGTTTCAAGTCTCAAAAGAAGTTGAAGTTGCTATATCAAATATGCTCATTCTATCATGATTGCCTTGCTTTCGTAAAATCTGTCTAAAACTAGAACCGCCACTTAAATCTTCCCTAACATGTGCATTTTTCTTCTTTTTCTTTGTTTCAATTTGTTCGGGACAAACAAAGGTTTAATTTTGGGGAGATTTGTTATACGTGTTCATGCATTTTAGGTCAAATTAAGTATCATTTTAATGACTTTTGTTTGTGTATTGTTCATAATTATTTTATTGGGCAAATTGATGTGTTTAGACTCGTTTTGGGGCAATATAGGTAAATTATAACCAAAAGTCGAATCACGAAGAACTCCGAAGCGAAGAACGAGCCAATGATAAAAAAAAGAGGTCGAACATACTTTGCTAAGATCGTCACGAGCGCGACCAGCCAGACGAACCAATGAGTCAAAAAGCCTCAACAACACATTCGTGGCCACGACTACCGTTCGCAGTCGCGACCCGATTGACGAGCCAAATGGTTCGCGGCCGCAACACACCTTCGTAGCCGCGATCAGGTACGCTGTTTTCATCCAGAAACATATTTTTTGGCTCATGTTCAGCCCAACCCCTTACCTCTACATATATAAGGTCCACAATTGAAATTAGGGTATCTTTTACCTATTTTCCAGCCTACATTCACCATTGGAGAAAGGATTTGGAGAAGAAGTGAAGATCAAATCAAGAGATCATCATTTTTTGGTTCATTCTATCTACTTTTTGTTTCTTATTATGATTTCTACTTATTTTAGCTTTGTATTCGTTGATATGAGTGGTTAGGACTCTTTTATTCAACCCTTGATCATTAGTTGAACCTTAGATTTAGGATGTTTATGTAATTTTTACGGTTATGAACCGATTGGATTGTATTTTGGAATGTTCTATGTTATTTGGTATTGTTGATTCATACCTATGAGTTGAATTGTGGTTTGATCACTCATATGGATATATGTTTGTGTGTTGCTAGAATTGGGTTTGTAATTCGTAATTGTTATGAATCCGATTCCCCTGTAGCAAATAATGGATTTATTCTATTGGGGATAACATAGAGTTCAACCACTAAAACCAAGCTTGTGAGTTTTATGTCGAATCTACTCCGTTGTCTTGATTCTTAATGCATTTGCCTACTGATTCTTAGAGAGCTTGTTTTAGGAATTGATAAGTTGAGTAGAATTAATTAAAGAACTTGTTTCGATTAATTATACTTAAGAGACAACAAGGCTAATAGAGCTTGTTATTAATCTTGGAGTAGGGGTTCTAAGGCTAATCAATTAGGTAGTAACATCAATTACATAGATTATTCGGACCAAGGAGATACTCGATCAAGGATTGAATCCTTTTATCATTTATAAAACTAAAAATCATTCCATTGTCTTTGTTTACTTGAATTGTTAATTTGTTAAGTACTTTTAGAGTAATTGTGATTTGGTTTGCTTAATTGCAATTAGGTGTTAGTTGTGATTACATCAAAATCCCCTCCCACATCTCTATTGTTTTCTAGTTTGTTTATATTCTATTGCATAATCGTAATTGTTTAATACATAAAACAAAACTATTCGACCGTTTCTCGTGGGATCGACCCTTATTTACCACTTTACTAGTTAGAGTAGTGGATTAAGAATAAGTGTATATTCTAATTTAGAATATTAATTTGATGGTCGTTTGACGAACGCTTACCACTATCTCTTACAAAAATTCATAAACAATTTTAATCAGTAGAGGATCTAATAAAAGTGGTTTTCGGATCGAAGATGAAGATTATAAAAAAAAAAAACTCAATCTTGGTGACAACATTTTGTTTCACTGTTGCATAATCCTTTTCAAAACTAAAAACAAAACCCACTGTCAAAAACTAAAAAAGATAGACAGAGATATCATCAACATTGGCAATGTTCCACTCAGTGTTTCGCCGCTTGCTGCCAGAAACAAAATATGTGGCCAACGTTAATGGAAAATGGGAGTGAAATCAATTTCCTTGGGGGGGCGGTTGACCACAAATTTTCTTTGCTTTCCTTTTTTTCTTTTTCGTTTAATGTTTAAAGTGTTTTGTATATTATCTTTTTCTTAAATAATATATTTAATGAAAGAAAGGGTAAAATTGGTTTTAAGTGAGTTGTATTAAAAAGTTTGTACTTACTTTTTAAATATAAGCGGGCTATGTTGAGAAGTGAGCTACGTTGAGATATTTAATGGGTTGTTAAAAGTCTCCGCCTTAATATAATTATATTTTACCTGTTATAGTAAATAACTAGCAGGTAATCAATGACTTATTATCTAGATTACAAGTTTATGTATTCTTACCGAGCTTTTAGTTATTTGTTGCTTTTAGTTTTTTAAATATATCATTTGAATATTTTAAAAGTAAGAAAAAATTGTGTTTAATGCAATATTTTAGTTTATACTACCTCCGTCCTACCCAGATTTGCATAATTTTCTTATTGGTACGTTCCACACCAATTTGCACATCCTTAAAAAAGAATTTTTTTTCACAATCTCCACCTTTAAAATAAGAAAAGCAAAAAACAGTTTTTTCTTAATATACGTATCCAGTTACACGTGCAAACTCCCACAGGATGGAGGGAGTAATTTTCACTGCTTACTGGTCCGATGGTGAAAGTATGAATAAGTAAAGAAAAAAATATTTTAAAAAAGAATTACACTACAAAATTCAACACAAACAGTTATATGGGCTAAATTATTCTTGGTCTCATATGTTTTCGTAGGCATGCTTTTGGTCGAAAAAGTTATTAAGAATTCAATTTAGTTTCGTCATTTAAGAAATTGCTCTCAATTGACAATGTTTTTCACCGCGGGCGATCAAATTGGCAAAAAAAACGCACATACACTGGTGACACGTAATTAAAAATTGTCCGGATTTCACTATTACATGAACATTACGTGTGCTTTTCCTGTAAGTTTGATCGCAGCCAGTGGAAAAATAACCAATTATGAGCAATCTTTAAACTACATGACTAAATTGAATTCTTAACTATATTTTAGACCAAAATAGGATGAGAAAAAGTTATATAGAGTAAAAACTAATTTTGGCCCCAACTATATCAATATAATAAGCTATCAAAAATAAGATATTGAAACAATTAAAATATAGGTATCAAGTAAAATATATTTTCTGAATCATTTTTGTCAACAACTTAGTTGGCGAATGACGGTTTCCGAGAAGAGTATTAATTAATTCTTAATTTTCTTATAGAACCTTTTTACAAAATTAAAGAATTAATTTGTTTTTCTCCGAAAGATCGAAATGACATTCATTATCCTGCCATATAAATTTATAAATCAAATAATTTTTTTAACCAATCATTTTGCCAAATAGTTCATGAGTTTGATTGAAAGTATACTACATTATATTGTTGTTAATCGAATGAATCAAAACTTTGTTCATTTCATAACGATGGTCCTATTATAAACGGCCATTTTTTATATTTCATTTATCAATCATAGTGAGCATAAAAAACAAAAGAAATCAACTTTTTATACACTATTGCTTTATTGACTTTTATTATGGGTCCGAGTACATATGATTTAAATTTCATCTTTATAAATATTAATTTCTTACAACTCTTAGAAATTATTTTATCCTATAATTGAAACTAACATTGTGCATGTTTCACATTATAGTTATCACAAAATAATAACTTTATATGTTAACAACTTAATTAGCTATGTACCGTTTATTAAAAAGAAAAATAATTTAACACACCCGTAAAAAAATTACGTGTACTATACTAGTAACAGTGTAAATGTTTCTAGTTAATATGTTTACATATTGAAATTTGATTATTTTTAAATACTACGTTTCTATAAGTGTTTATAGTTTCCGAAACTGTACTTTTTTTTCCGGACAGAGTGAACATTGAAGATCAATCTCCTTAATTTTGTGGGAACTTCGTAATTTGATAAGATGATGAGATAAAACGTCAATTAATATGGAACGAAGAGAGTATTAACTAATATATTTAAATAAGTTAAATGTTGTGTAATCAACAATGAAATGTGTCATTAAATATGAACTCTCAAATAAATTACAATTATTACATAGTACTTTTATATCTAAAGATTAATAAATAATTTTCAGACTGTAATATTATCGCACTAATTAATAAGAGCTCTCATAATCCACATTAATAAGACTTTCTCCTAACTAACGCACCCCCAACCTCTCGTGGTTCTTTCGATATTCTCAAAATAAAATAATTGTTCCAAAACATATGAAAGAAACGTGAAAAAGCAAAAGGAAAGAAAAACAAACAGATAAGTGTGTATTGATATAAACTTGTTTAACAAAGTATTGGGTTTAGATTCAATAGAAAAAACTTAAACTAGTTACTGTTGGAGTTATGAATTTTTATTAAAAAAAATTAGTTTAATTTTATTTTAAAAATATTTATTTTAAATTATTAAAGACCTAATTAGTCCATTAATTGATAGGTCCGTTCTTCCTTTATTCTTCTCTCACTAACTAACGTTAAAAAATTTGTCTCCTCCATTATTTAAGAGTGACCGAGATAGAGAAGAAAGAATACAGAGAATCAAAATTCTTTCCGTATTCTATATTTTATAAGTATACCAAGCAGTAGAAGGAGTCAGTATTTTGTGGCCTTTTCGGTGCAAAAGGGTTCTAAGACAGAGAAGTTTTTTCTGGGCTGTTTTATCCTGGGGACGACGGGGCTAAATACTGCTTGCACAATTTGGGCAGAGCCGCGAATCGTCTTAAAGAGAGGGACCTAGTACGCGACTCAACCCAAAAAAATATCCAGTAATTTTGTTTTTGATTCTATTGTGCACCAACAATTTTAAGACGACTTTTTTCTTCCATGAACACTGAAATTGATTCCGTCACCGTTGATCTCAACAAATCCTTTCGTTTTGAGGGTCTCTATTTCAAAAGATGGAGATAGAAAATGTTATTTTTTCTCACCACCAGAAAAGTATCATCCATTCTCACCTCTGAAAAACCCACTTTCAATTTACCGGATATACCTTCTGATGAACATTGAAGATCAATCTCCTTAATTTTGTGCAAGAATTTTATTCTGAATGGTTTGGCGGACTATTTATATGATTACTACTCCTCCAAAGAGTTTGCCAAAGATTTCTGGGATGCACTCCAGAAGAAATATGACATTGAGGAAGGTGGAGCAAAGAAATACGCGATGAGCCGATATCTCAAGTATCAAATGTCTGATAACAAATCCGTGGAGGTACAATCTCATGAACTACAAAAAATTGCACATGAGATCATCTCAGAAAGTATGTAGAAGAACAATTTCAAGTTGTTGTTTTAATTGATAAATTGCCCCCTAGTTGGAAAGATTTCAAAAATGTTCTCAGGCACAAAACCAAAGAATTTTCACTGGAAAGTCTGATAACCCGCCTTCGTATAGAGGAAGAAGCTCGGAAACCATATCAGAAGGAAGAGATTCTTGCTGTGTCTAACAATAAAAATATTCAGAAATACTCCACCTCCGCTGTTCTAAAACCAAAACCCAAAAATATGAAGAATCAAAATTAAAATTAAAATCATTGTAATTTTCAGAACCGGGACGCTCATCAGTTTCAAAATAGGAATAATCAAAGCCCCCTAGTAAGAAAAGATGTGGTCTATACAGGAGTCCCAGTGGGAGAATTCAAATGTTGAAATTGTGACAAACCTGGCCATATGGCGAGGAATTGTCGTAATGGGACTCAACGTGTGGCACCACAGGCTAATCTTATTGAGGAGCCATTTATTACCATGATTACTGAAATCCATTTAATTGGAGGATCCGAAGGAGGGTGGGTAGACACGGGTGCTTCTCGCAATGTCTGCTTTGATCGAACTATGTTCAAATCTTATTCTGAAACCGAGGATAAAAATGTACTTTTGGGTGATTCTCACACTACTATTGTTGCCGGGTCTGGTGAGGTGGAGTTGAAGTTTACCTCTGGAAAGACCCTAATTCTCAAAGATGTTTTGCATACTCCAAAGATGGGGAAAAATCTTGTTTTGGGCTACCTTCTCAACAAGGCTGGGTTTACTCAGACTATAGGGGCTGATGTTTATACTTTAGCAAAAAACAATGTTTTTGTTGGTAGGGCACTACAAGATAAATATGCTTTATGTAACACCTGAAAAATGTTACATATATACCGAAAGGTGTTACAATAGACTTTTGATAACACTTTATTGGTGATGCATTTGTCGGTGCTACCTAAAGTCTAAAGTAACACTTTGTTGATCTTTAGTAACACTTTTCATAAGTGTTAATGTTCAATGTTGTCATAGCTGGGTTTCGAACTCAGGTTGCAAGCCTGCAAGATCTTTAATTGTAAATGTCAAACCACTAGACTGTAATAACTATTTTGTCTAATTTTTTAAGAAACACTATATATACCCAATTTCTTTGCCGTAACATCAATAAACTATTCTCAAGATTAAATTTCCATCAAACTACAACATAACTTGATTTTATTTAGCTTATTCTACTATCTAATTTCATACAAAATTTTAATTTATTTTTCTTGTTCCCAATTTCATCCTCTCATATATATATATATATATATATACTTATTCTATATACACTAATTTGTTACATCTAATTATTGTATATATATTTTAAGGCATTAACATGTAAATCAATTACAATTTATATTTCTACTTGTTGTAGATTACTTTAGGACACATTACAATCACCTTTAAAATTAAGTAATTAATTGCTTGTGTTGTTTTTTATAGAAAAAATAATTAAATATAAGATAAACTTAGGAACATGAAAGACATGACAAAATGGTTCAAGCCCATGTTTTAATGCTTAAAAATGTATTCAAATTGTTAAGATACAAAATTCCGTTGTCGTTGTTTAGTAAAATACAATGTGTGTATATCTATATACAAAAAAAAAATCACTAATAAAATTTATTTTAGATTACTAACAAGTAAATCTTTAAGTGTTCTTACGATTGTTTTATTATGATAATTAAGATGTAACACTTCTATAAATCTTTGTCTCAAAAAATCATTTTACAAAATATAAGCAATTGAAAGATTCTAGTTTTCAAAATACACGTAAGAAAATAAATCTAAATATGATTATTAGTTTGGAATAAAATAAATATATAACTTTATTTAAGATATTACCTAAAAACCGTTACTTATTTATAAGTGTTACATGAAAGTGTACTTATACAAAAGTGTTACCTAAAAAATGTTACTTATTTAAAAGTGTTACCTAAAAGTGTTACAATTTAAAAAGTGTTACATCCAAAGTGTTACATATTATAAAAGTGTTATATGAAGGTGTTACATATTCATAAGTGTTACAAAAATGTTACATAGAAGTATTACATATTCATAAGTGTTACAAAAGTGTTACATAAAAGTCAAAATTTTAAAAGTGTTACAAACCAAATGTTATATAAGGCCATTTATGTTGTAGTGGGGTTATGCTACTAATGGGATGTTTAAGTTGAATGTTGACGTGAATGAATTTTTTTCTTCTGTTTATATCTATTCTTTTAATACTTGACATTCTAGATTATTTCATGTCAACAAACGTATTATTAAAAATATGTGTAATTTAGGCTTAATTCCGGAATTGCCTGTAAATGATTTTGAAAAATATGAATTTTGCAGTCAAGCAAAAATTACTAAAACTCCTCATAAATCAGTAATACAAAAGGAAATTGAGGCACTTGATTTAATTCATTCTGATATGTGTGAATTTGATGGTGTATTGACTTGAAATGGAAAATAATATTTTATTACATTTATTGATGATTGCTCTGATTATACTTATGTTTATCTCATGAAACATAAGAGTGCAACATTTGATATGCTTAAATTAGTTGTCACTGAAATTGAAAATCATTGCAATAAGAAAGTGAAAAGATTATGTAGTGATAGAGGTACTGAGTATGATTCTGATATGTTTATTGAGTTTTTTAAATTACATGATATTATTCATGAAAAAACATCACCTTATTCTCCTGAAATGAATGGAAAAGCTGAAAGGAAAAATAAGACTTTGATTGAGTCTGTTGTTGCTATTTTGTTAAATTCTGGTGTTGCTTCTTATTGGTGGAGAGAGATTTTATTGACTGCATGTGTTCGCCTATTTTATAACCTAACGATCCGCAAGTGTACGGGTGCAAGTGTATATAATGGCAAGCAAGGTCGATCCCACAAGGACTGACTTAATGACTAGTTTGATACTCTAAATATCCTAAAACACTCCTAACTAGGCTCTCAATTGAATTGATTTTAGTATTAAACTAATTTTACTAAACTATTACTTAACACTTAAGTCCAAGAATAAGAAAAACACTTTATCAAATACTCAAGATTGGAAGACAAATTCTAAAGAATTGATTTCAGAATTAACTAAGTATGACAATCTAATTATTCTAAACTAGCAATGATAATTATCGTTATTAGACGACGCACTTATATATATTAACTCTCCTTTCGAAGCAATTAACTTGTAGATTCATTATCCCTAGCCACCCTTTCAAGTCGACTAGACCTAATGAACTCCCAATCGATCTTAGACCAATGCCTACGCACTTATTTCACCTCCTTTCAGAGCGCTCAACAAATACGGTATATATTGTCTTTCCATTCACAAATTCCTCCTTTCAAAGCCAACTTATGAATTATGTAGAAGTAGTTAAGTGATCAAGTTAACCATTCATGAAAATAAATCACGACATATAGATAACGAATAACAACCATTAACTAGAATAGAAAAACTTCAATTAATCAAACATTCATTAAAACCTACTTTCAAAACCCTAGAATAGTAAAGACCTACTCACTCATGTTCATATTCATAACACAAATATGTTCATAGACAAACATGATTTGAAATAAAAAATGAGAAAATGAATAAGCACCCTAATCGCCGTCTTGATCTTGATCCTTTGATGTTGCTTTCCTCTTCAATATGCCATGTAATGATCTCAAACTCCCTTTTTCGAGTTTGGGAACCTCCTTATATAGTTAAGGCTAAATTGGGCCCAAGATGGGCTCAAAAGCAGCGCATATTCAGTTTTGGACTCGGAAAGCTGCCTCGACCGAGTTGGTCTTCTACTCGACCGAGTTGTAATCTCTGACCAATTTCACGTGTTGCTCTTCATTTCTCACTCGACCGAGTTGCTAAACAACTTGACCGAGTCAGATTTTCTGACCATGCTTCAACTCCTCTTTGCTATTTCCGACGTTTCTTGCTCGTTTTTCATCTGAACCTTGCCCAAACGGACTTTTTGGCCTTTTTATACCTAAATAACACTAAAACAAGCAGAAACACGTCATCTAGCTCAAAAGATGGATTTTAATCACTATTCGCCCAAATACACATGCATATGTCATAAATTACGACCTTTAATTGACCTAATATACATGTAAAACTAGCATGCATCAAAACCCCCAAACTTAACTATTGTTCGTCCCGAACAGTAAAGACAAAGCATAACATCACAATGACCACAAAAGTTTTGGGCAATTAAATGACACTCCGGTCTCAGAAACTCTCTTTTTTCTCTTTCAAAACCAACAACATAACATTTGAGCATTAGTGACATGGCAGGTTTCAACTACTTTTGAGACATCAAACTTAAAACAAAAATCCTCATCGGATAAGTGTATCGCTCATCTCTCAAGTGTATGATATGGAAAATATTTGCGCTCCCATTGAATCACATGCATCGTCTACCATATGCTTGCCTATTGTCTAAATTAGACCTCGTACTTGACATGTGTGACAAAGAATCAGTAGGTCTTTATTTTTGGTTGTAATGTTGGCTTATGGTTATGTGGGATACATTTAGATATAAGTGACTATGCATTGGACTAATCAAGCTATTCGTAACCCGACTACCCCTCAACGTTGTTCACTCAATTCTCAGAAAAACCAATTAATATGGCTTCTTCACCTTACTAAAGCATTTACGCATCAACCAAGATTATTTATGCCCACTTTCACACAGGTACCACTTTGGGACTACCCGATCGAGTACCACATTTGGGACTACTCGTTCTTCTTTCAACTCAAGCACACTTAGGCATATGTATATTCTCATCATTAACCCCTCCTTCAACTTTCTCTTTTCCAATTTTTTTTTTTTTTTTTAATAACTAAAATACAATTAGGAGGGAATTTTTCTCTTCCTTTTATTTTCTTCTTTTCTTTTGCCTCCCCGAATCTCCTTACCACATCATCCCAAACATCCACTCCACCTTGATACTCTTATCCCTCTACCTTCCAAACCACCTCCCTCTTACTCAATTAGTCCAATTACTCGGGCCAAAGCTAAAAGAAAGGTATAAACTTATAATGTATGGCTTTGAAAAACAAGGCTTTAAAGCTCAAAATGGCTGACTAGGGATTTTTCAAATTTTTTGGTAGAAAAGATTATTTTTAAAGGCTAAAAAATAGGGCTTTTAGCAAAACAATGCCTAACATCATTTTCTATGCCACATCATGTACTTGACACATTCCTATAAAGACGCAAGGCAAGTTCTAGAGACTAAATACTATGTGATCAATCACTTCACACCGAAAGAATGATAAAATTACTCTATAGATAAGAGTACATATAAAGCTCAAAACCTCACAGGTTAATTTGTGATTATTGTTCAAGTCTGAGCTCAATTTTGTCTCCAATTGCCTATCATGCTCTGTTATGTGTCCTATCCTCATTTACTTCCAAAAATAAATTTCATCATTGACAAATTATCCTCTAATACCCTTTTTATGCTTATCAAGAACCAAGATTATGACTCCTAATCAACGAAATTTAAAATCAACCTAAAAACATAATTAAAATGCAAAACATAAAATAACCCTAATTAGTACGACGGATCAATCATATCAGCTATTTGGGCACACATACCCGACACTACTCAATACTCAATAGGGTTTACAGACCCTTTACCAACTAACACAAGGAAGATATAAAATACGAAACACAACCAAGAACAACAATGAACTCAATAACACTGAATAAAATAACAACGATAATCATAAAAGCGGCCAAGACGTAACACTACCCACCACTCCTCCAAACTTGGTTGAAACCAAGTTTGTGGGAAAAAAAGTGATATGTCGTGGTGCCTACTCACAGTGCTACTAAGGTGGAGGTGGTGGTGGTGGGTTAAAACCCCATGGCTGCCAGAACTGAGCCATTGCATCCAACTGCTGCTGTTGATAAGCTTGTCTCTGCTCATGTCGGATCCACCTCTCATCTTGTTGTAATCTCCAAGTTGTCTCTGTATTCCATTGATCATCCTGCTGAGCCCACCGTTCTTCTTGCCTTACTCGCCACTGTTTGTCTTCATCAATCCTCTGATGCTGCTGTGTCATCAAATTGTTCAAAGATGTAATCAATGTAGGGAGCACCTGAGCCATGTTCTCTTGGCCTCCTTGGCCCGATCCACTAGTTCCTTCACCTTGACTCTCAATTCGGTGCACAACTTGATAAAGTTGAGACTCATCAGGAATAGGGTCAACTTCTTGTGCACGATGAGCTGGGGAGTGCATCTTCCAATTATCTATATCCTCAAGCCCCTCAATCTTAGTTAGTTGGGCATTAGGAAGATGAAGGAACCCTCCTCGATTCTGCAACAGCAAATATTGATCCTCATGTTTGCTCCAAAAAATCATCTTCAGCCTACAAACATCATCCAACGATATAACTGAGTCTCCGGGAACTATCTCAGCTGAGTCATCATCAGAAACAACTTGGAAGTGTTCAACTATAGGAGTAATAAGACCCCCGATCGAAATATCCCCCGATTGTTTCACTGCTTGGCGATCAAATTGCTCCATCAGAATTTAGCTGAGATCAATCTTTCATTCCATTGCAACACACCATAAAAGAAACATCTCCTTCTCAGTCACAGTGCCCGTCTCAGGGCGAGCAAGCACCGTATAGGCAATTAAGCGATGCAAATACCGGAAGACAGGATTACGAATCCAAGACACCTTATTCCTCGATGGATCGCTCTTCATCCAAGGCATAAGTCCTGGGACTTCTACCATATGATTCCAGAATGTGTGCTCGTTATATTCATCTGGTGGGGTGCAATCTCCGGTGTTTGGCAGCTTGTAGATATCATTCAGTTCAGCCCGAGTAAGTGTGTAAGCCTTGTTGCGAAGCCGGAATGGCATACTGCTCGGCTTCCTGTCTTGAGCAGAGGTAGGGTGTAGAACTAGAGTAGTGAGAAACTCTAAGGTATCATTCCGGTATGTTACCCGAATTCTTCCCAATAATTTCTCCCAACCGACCCTCTTTATGAGCATCCATAAATTCCTGTGAATTCCAAACCGGTCTTCCACTAAAGAGACAGTAAATTTAGTGGGGACGATCTTTCTCCCAATGATTTTCTTCCATCGTCTCTCTTCTTCAAGTGATTGTAATTTGATGTTGTAAAATAGAGGATTATCTGGCGAGAATGCCGGTGGATTAGTCGAAGATGTTTCACCTGCAACCTTCCTCTTTTTTCCTTTAGGTGGCATTCTATACCCTATAAAACAACATTTTTCAATTAGTACCATAGTACAGACAAGCAACACCTACAATACTAGGCTTTATGAACTTTTAATTCATTCACCGACTATGTTAATTACAAATTTGCATCAAATTAGCACACAAAAGAGGTAAACATCAATATCACTATCAATACGAACTTCTCTAGTATTCTTCATTAACATAGAACATAATTGAACCAATTAAAGCCTAGTCTTCACTCAAGAATCATAATGCACTCAACCTATTCGATAAGATGCCACAATGACCCTTGCATGTGAATTAAACGAATGTGGCTTTAAATTCAATTCCCACAACATAGCTACTCAACTATATATGCAATTCACTCAAGTCAACTCATGATAAGTTTTCCCCAACCTAACTTGCTACAAGGTTTCACTACAAGTGCAAACATCAATGTCATGCTCAAAACGTAATTATAGCAACTACAATCCCAACTAATAAACACAAGAACTATCTTTGATAAACAAGCAAGTTCAAGTTAAGCATTCTTACCGGAAATTTTTAGTCGCAAAACCCTTTCCGAAATTGAGCCCAAGGTAGAGAAGAAAGTCCCAATTTGTCTCTTTCACAAAATCAAATTGGTGAACTTGGAAGATTATGAAGTGGGTTTGTGAATTTCGTGTGTTTTTGCAGGAGATTAGAGGTAATTGAGGGTAGGGAATGAAGGGTTTTCGGTTTTTAGAGAGGGAGAAGAGAGAGGAGGTGAAAAAAATTGAAAGAAGAGGGAGAAAAAAAACGTGTTTAAACACTAGTACCTGCAACTCGACCGAGTTACCTGAGTCTCGATCGAGTTATGTCATTACTGAAAACGGGCCCGTTTTAGCCTGTACTGAGCCTCGACCACGTGAAGATGGCCTCGGTCGAGTTATGTTTCTGACTCGGTCGAGTAGCATTGGCCTCGATCGAGTCCAACTTACTGGAACTTCTCGGGGTTTTTTTTTTTTTTTTTCAAATTTACCTCGGGCGAGTTATAAACGCCTCGGCCGCGTTTTGGTCCACTACTCGGTCGAGTTTCATTGGCCTCGGCCGAGTCAAACTTGCTGGAACTTCTCCATTTTTTCCTTCAAATTCGCCTCGGGCGAGTGTGATTTTGCCCCGGGCGAGTTGAACTCGCTCAATCTCCCCTGTTTTAGCCTTCTAACTCCGTTTTTACTCCTTTTTCTCACATATTTTCACTTCTTTCCTTGTTTCTTCGATAACTTCGTATTTACTATGCACACTAACAAACAAATTAAGACAATTCAAAATATAAACTTCAAAATACGAAAATTTAAAATAAACCAAAAGCATCGGGTCGCCTCCCGACAAGCGCTACTTTTATCGTCTTTAGCTCAACGACCTTTTGGATTTTTTAGTTCAGCTCGGTCAACCGTAAATCTTCTACGGTTGAAACTTGACTCGGGTTGTAATATTTCTTGATCCTCTGACCATTTACCAGGAATGTGCTTCCTTGTGCATCCATCAATTCCACTACTCCCGACTTTCGCACCTGCTTAATTGTGAACGGTCCCATCCATCGTGACTTTAACTTTCCGGGAAACAAGCGGAGCCGCGAATTGAACAAGAGAACTTGTTCACCGACTTCAAAGTGTCGATTCTTTATCATTTTATCATGGATCCTTTTTGTGCGCTCCTTGTAGATGCTTAAGTTCTCAAATGCTTGTGTTCGAAATTCTTCTAATTCATTGAGTTTTAGAACTCGAGCTTGGCCCGCTGAATCAAAGTCGAAGTTGAGTTTCTTCAACCGGTAAACGACATGACTTTCCAAAGACCAATTGATATGGTGACATACCCAAAGGCATTTTGTACGCCGTTCTATACGCCCACAATGCGTAATCTAACTTCAAAGCCCAATCTTTACGGTTCCCATTAACCGATTTTTCCAAGATTTGCTTAATTTCTCGGTTGGCGAGCTCGGCTTGACCATTTGCTTGCGGGTGGTATGGAGTTGTGACACGATGCTTTACTCCATATTTAGCTAGCAGTGCAGCCAACCATTTATTGCAGAAGTGCGAACCCCCATCACTCAGTAATGCTCTTGGTGCTCCAAATCTTGTGATTACGTTCTTCTGAAGGAATTTGATCACCACTCGTGAGTCATTCGTTTGGGTTGGAATCGCTTCCACCCATCTCGAAACATAATCCACTGCAAGTAGAATATATTGGAACCCCTTTGATGAAGGGAAGGGCCCATGAAGTCGATTCCCCACACATCGAATAGTTCCACCTCAATTATATTCCTGAGAGGCATCTCGTGTTTTCTAGAGATACCCCCCGTCCTCTGGCAGCGATCACACTTCGTGATGAATTCGAAGCAATCTTTATGAATGGTTGGCCAGTAAAATCCGCTTTGCAAGACCTTCGCCGCAGTTTTTGCTGATGCAAAATGGCCTCCACTCGGAGATGAGTGGCACAGAGTGATTATGTCCCCAACTTCAGCTTGGGGAACACATTTTTGAAGTATGGTATCATGCACACCTTCGGTAAAGAAAAGGATCATCCCAAACATAAAACTTGATGTCATGAAAAAACTTCCTCTTCTTATGGTTTGTCAAATCCGGAGGTGAAATTCCACATGCTAAATAGTTCACAATATCCCGAAACCATGGTACCTCATCCACTATCAATATGTACTCATCCGGGAAACATTCATTGATATCCTCTTTCTGCCCTTTCTTGTCCTCTTCATTGGTGATCCGAGATAAATGGTCAGCAACCACGTTTTCACATTCTTTTCGGTCTCGAATCTCTGCATCGAACTCTTGGAGTAAAAGAATCCATCGTATCAATCTCGGTTTGGAATCCTTCTTATCAAACAAGTATCTAATGGCTGCATGATCTGTGTATACAATTGTTTTAGCTCCAATCAAGTACGATCAAAACTTATCGAATGCGTATACCACAACCAGCATCTCCTTCTCAGTGGTGGTATAATTTGATTGAGCGGAATCAAGTTTTTTGCTTGCATAATAGATAACTCTGAATAGCTTGTCCCCTTTTTGCCCTAATGTAGCCCCTACGGCCATGTCACTTGCGTCGCACATCAACTAAAAAGGTTGCGACTAGTCAAGAGTGATCAGAATTAGAGTAGATACTAATGCCTTCTTCAATGTCTCAAATGCTTCCCTGCAAGAAACATAAAAAACAAACGCAGCATCTTTTTCCAATAAACGGAATAAAAGTTTAGTAATTTTTGAGAAATCACGAATAAACCTTCTATAAAATCCCGCATGTCCAAGAAAGCTCCTCACAACTTTCTCATTTTCCGGAGGTGGTAATCGCTCAATAGCAACTACCTTTGCACGATCAACTTCTAAACCTGCAGCAGAGATTCTATGTCCTAACACGATACCATCTTTCACCATGAAGTGGCATTTCTCCCAATTCAAAACAAGATTAGTCTCTTCACAACGTTGTAATACCAATGACAAATTATTAAGATAATGATCAAACGAGGAACCAAACACAGAGAAATCATTCATAAAAACTTCCATTATATTCTCTATGAGTCCACTAAATATTGCCATCATGCAACGTTAAAATGTAGCAGGAGCACTGCATAAACCAAAGGGCATTCTACGAAAGGCAAAAACTCCGTAAGGACAAACAAAGGTTGTTTTCTCTTGATCCTCAGTTGCTATCATGATTTGGTTATACCCAGAATACCCATCTAAGAAACAATAAAACTCATACCCTGCGAGTCTATCTAGCATTTGATCCAAAAAGGGTAAAGGAAAGTGATCCTTACGAGTTGCCGCATTTAATTTTCTATAATCAATACAAACTCTCCAACCTGTAACTACACTGGTAGCTATGACTTCATCATTATCACCTTTTACTACCGTCATTCCCCCTTTCTTAGGTACAACCTGAGTGGGACTAACCCACTTGCTATCCAATATAGGGAAAACTATCCCTACATCTAGCCATTTAAGAACCTCTTTTCTTACTACCTCTTGCATCATAGGATTTAATCTACGCTGATTTTGAACACTGGGTTTATAGCTATCCTCCATCAAGATTTTATGCATACATATAGTCGGGCTAATCCCTTTTAAATCATGAATTGTCCATCCTATAGTTGACTTATGTTTCCTAAGCACTCTCAACAACTTTTCAGTTTCTAACTCAGTCAAATAAGCAAAAATGATTACCGGCTGCTTTTTCTCAAGATCAAGAAATTCGTACCTCAGATGCTCCGGTAATGGTTTTAACTCAGGTCCACTGGCTTTCTCTTCAGGTGCTTCTTTCACGACTTCCTTAGTGATGTCTTCATGTTCTGCATCTTCCATCCTCTTTTCCTGCAAAGCGTTCAAAGCACTAATCCCATCTACGAGATCAAGATTAGTAGCATCTATGTCTTTCACAGAAAAAATTAAATTTGTGATACAACTCTTTAACACGTCAAAATCGCTAAGTGTCAGAATGTCTCCATGCAATGTAGTATCTACACTATCTACAGGACTACATGTTTCAACTTGATTAACCTCTTCATCATCATGCATTTTCATGGCCTTATAAATAGAGAATGTCATTTTTTCCTTATTTACTCTAAGTGTGAGTTCTCATTTTTGGACATCAATTAAAGCACTGCCCGTTGCTAAAAACGGGCGACCTAGAATTAAAGGAACATCCTTATCCTCCATCATATCTAAGACCACAAAATCTGCAGGAAATATTAATTTATCTACTTGCACAAGGACATCTTCCACTATTCCCCTAGGATAAGTCAGAGATCTATCAGCCATTTGAAGTGCAATTGTGGTAGGCTTAAATGTGCCTATTCCTAGTTTTTCAAAAATAGAAAAGGGCATAAGATTAATGCTAGCTCCTAAATCACAAAGTGCTCTTTCAAATGTGTCATTACCTATTTTGCAAGCAATTGTAAAGCTACCTCAGTCTTTCCGCTTCAGTGGCAACTTCCTTTAAATCACTGCGCTGCACTCCTCAGACAGGTTGACAGTCTCATAATCCTCAAGCTTTCGTTTCTTTGCTATCACTTCCTTGAGAAATTTTTCATAATTGGCAATTTGTTGAAGTGCATCCACGAATGGGATATTGATTTGAATCTTTTTGAAAATGTCCAAGAACTAAGCGAACGGGTCGTCCACTTCCTTTCTTCTCAGTGCTTGAGGGTATGGAATGCAAGGAACATATTTTGGGCCACCTTCAAATGTAATCCCCCACTCTATCACGTTCTCCGCTTCTTCGCCTTTTTCTTTCGGCTCAGCTTGTTCTTCCAAGTGCTCTTTCTCAATGACTTTGCTTTCCACCACCGGCTTCTTCGGTCCTTCATATTCAGTGCCACTCCTCAACTGAATGGCTTGATAATGTTCCCTTGGATTAACCACTATATCACTAGGAAATTGTCCTTTCTTATGTTGACCTATTGTTGCTCTAATCAAGTGCTGGATGTCCGATGCCACACTTGTCAATTCTGCACCCATGCCCGCTATGTTTTTACCCAGCTCATTATGCTTTCCTTCCATTTTCTTCTCCAGCTGCGCTAACTTCTCCTCAAATTGTGCTGCTTGTGCTTCTCTTAACTCTTCCAGAGTTGGGTTTCTTCCATCATGTATGATTCCATTTGTGACTTTGAACCCTGGTGGAGGAGTAAGGGTATTCTTCGAATTTCCATACGCCAAATTGGAGTAATTTCGATTCCCTTGCGGATATTGATTACCTTGTGAATATTGATTATACCTTGGCTGATTACCTTGGTAATTATTGAAATTTCGCTGATTCACAAAGTTCAGATCTTCCATCTCTTCTTGGGTTAGTTGCGGCTGTGATTGCTCAGAATGTTGTGCTAACGTCAGATTAGTTAGCAAGTTCATTTGGGTCATCAAAGCTGATATCTGAGAAGCCAAATTCTGATTTAATTCCACTTCAACTACACTAGCCACTCTCCTCGGCTGATTACGCTCGTTCGGCCATTGATAACTGGTTCTAGACATAGCATCTAGAATAGCAAACGCAGAATTCACACTCTTCTCCATCAGACTCCCTCCTGCCGCAGCGTCTACGTGATCTCTAGTTGGTGCAAGTAAGCCATTGTAAAACTTACAGATTTGTTGTTTCCTGGTGAACCCATGTTGAGGACAGCTTCGGAGTAAATCTCTGAATCTTTCCCATGCTTCACCCAGTGGCTCCTGATCTAACTATCTGAATTGTGTGATTTTATTCTGCAGCTCTAGCATCTTGCTGGGTGGGATGTACTTCAATAGAAACCTTTCACTTAATTCATCCCACTCAGTGATTTCCTCTAACGAATTAAACCACTGCAGAGCTCTATCCTTTAAGGAAAAAGGAAAGAGCCTCATCTTCACTTGCTCATGCGGTACGTGGTTGATTTTTATCGTATCAGTCAGTCTCCGAAACTTAGTTAAATGAGTGTTCGGATCTTCCAAAGTAGTACCGCCATACTAATTTTGTTGCACAATATTAATGAGCGCTGGTTTAAGCTCAAAACTGTGTGCATTGAGTGGTGGCGGTTGTACTCCTCCAGGATTCTGATTAGGCAGAGGACGAAGACTTCACTTATTGGAGAAGTGCCCTCATCATCATTCTCATTGTTATTCTGATTTCCTCCTGGAAGTACTGGATTCTGTGGAGGTTGTTGTTGTTGGATACTTGTGACTTAAATTGGCCAGTGCCAACAGAATGCGGTTCATAACCTCTTCTTGGTTCGGTGGATTTTCCATCTCAACCGGTTGATTTCTCCTTACTCTGTGTCTTCGGGCTGTAGCTTCAATTTTCGGATTACACGGAACAAGATGTTCTTTTCCCTTAGACCTGGTATGCATGCACATTCCCTGAAAACACTAACAAGAAAATATCCACGTAAAATCGAAATCGATAAGAAGAAAAAAAAACATAAATTAAATGTGCAAAAATAAATTATTGCCTAGTCTAGTCTAGTTTTGTTCTAGTTATCAGAATAAAAACTAAAACACTAAGCTCAGCTCCCCGACAACGGCGCCAAAAACTTGTTCGCCTATTTTATAACCTAACGATCCGCAAGTGTACGGGTGCAAGTGTATATAATGGCAAGCAAGGTCGATCGCACAAGGACTGGCTTAATGACTAGTTTGATACTCTAAATATCCTAAAACACTCCTAACTAGGCTCTCAATTGAATTGATTTTAGTATTAAACTAATTTTACTAAAATATTACTTAACACTTAAGTCCAAGAATGAGAAAACACTTTATCAAATACTCAAGATTGGAAGACAAATTCTAGAGAATTGATTTTAGAATTAACTAAGTATATATGACAATTTAATTATTCTAAACTAGCAATGATAATTATCGTTATTAGACGACACTTATATATATTAACTCTCCTGTCGAAGCAATTAACTTGTAGATTCATTACCCCTAGCCACCCTTTCAAGTCGACTAGACCTAACGAACTCCCAATCGATCTTAGACCAATGCCTATGCACTTATTTCACCTCCTTTCAGAGCGCTCAACAAATACGGTATATATTGTCTTTCCATTCACAAATTCCTCCTTTCAAAGCCAACTTATGAATTATGTAGAAGTAGTTATGTGATCAAGTTAACAATTCATGAAAATAAATCACAACATATAGATAACGAATAACAACCATTAACTAGAATAGAAAAACTTCAATTAATCAAACATTCATTAAAACCTACTTTCAAAACCCTAGAATAGTAAAGACCTACTCACTCATGTTCATATTCATAACACAAATTAGTTCATAGATAAACATGATTTGAAATAAAAAATGAGAAAATGAATAAGCACCCTAATCGCCGTCTTGATCTTGATCCTGATCCTTTGATGTTGCTTTCCTCTTCAATATGACATGTAATGATCTCTAACTCCCTTTTTCGAGTTTGGGAACCTCCTTATATAGTTAAGGCTAAATTGGGCCCAAGATGGGCTCAAAATCAGCGCATATTCAGTTTTGGACTCGGAAAGCTGCCTCGACCGAGTCATAATCGCCCTCGACCGAGTTGGTCTTCTACTCGACCGAGTTGTAATCTCTGACCAATTTCACATTTTGCTCTTCATTTCTCACTCGACTGAGTTGCTAAACAACTTGACCGAGTCAAATTTTCTGACCATGCTTCAACTTCTCTTTGCTATTTCCGACGTTTCTTTCTTGTTTTTCATCTGAACCTTGCCCAAATGGACTTTTTGGCCTTTTTATACCTAAATAACACTAAAACAAGCAGAAACACATCATCTAGCTCAAAAGATGGATTTTAATCACTATTCGCCCAAATACACATGCATATGTCATAAATTACGACCTTTAATTGACCTAATATACATGAAAAACTAGCATGTATCAGCATGTTATGTGTTGAACCGTGTTCCCAAATCAAAAAACAATATTTCTCCATATGAAATTTCCAAAGGTAGAAAACCAAATTTATCTTATTTTAAAATTTGGGGTTGTTTGGTTTATGTAAGAATTCTTGATCCAAAAAGGACAAAACTTGCTAGTAGAGCTTATGAATGTGTGTTTATTGGCTATGCTGTGAACAGTAACGCATATAGATTTTTTTATTTGAATTCTCATACTATTATTGAATCGAATGATGCTGAATTTTATGAAGATAAATTCCCTTTTATATCGAGGAATACTGGGGGCTCAACTTCTAGTAATGATCCAATAAATAGAATAAGTGAAGCTCGTATGGAATTGAAATCTGAACCCAGAATGAGTAAACGTGCTAGAATTGCTAAAGATTATGGTTCTGATTATTATGTTTTCACTGTTGAACAAGACCCACAAAATATACAAGAAGCCTTGTCCTTTGTAGATGCTGAATTTTGGCAAAAAGCTATAAATGATGAAATGAAATCACTTGCTTTTAATATGACTTGGGATTTAGTTGATTTACCTTCTGGCTACAAAACTACAGGATGTAAATGGATATTGAAAAGGAAATTGAAACCTGATGGTACAGTTGATAAATACAAAGCACGCCTAGTTGCTAAAGGATTTAAACAAAAAGAGAATATTGATTTCTTTGATACTTTTGTGCCTGTTAGTCGAATTACATCAATTAGTTCTTTATTTGCACTTGCTTCTATTCATGATCTTGTTGTGTATCAAATGGATGTGAAAACTGTTTTAATTTTTTAAATGGTGAATTGATTGGAAAAATTTATATGGATCAGCCTGAGGATTATGTAATTTCTGAGCAATCAAATAAAGTGTGTAAATTGAATAGATCTCTTTATGGAATAAAGCAGACTCCAATGCAGTGACATGAAAAATTTGATAATTTTGTTATCTCACATGGCTTTAAAGTGAATGAAAGTGATAAGTGCATTTATTATAAATTAGAGAATGAACTTTGCACTATTATATGTCTTTATGTGGATGATTTGCTTATATTTGGTTCTAATATTCATGTGGTTAACAATGTGAAATCCTTGTTATGTGCAAATTTCGATATGCAAGATCTTGGTGAAGTAAATGTTATTCTTGGAACTAGGATAACTAGGTCTGTAAAAGGAATTTGCTTAGATCAGTCACCTTACATTGAGAAAGTTTTGAAAAAGTATAATTATTTTGACTGTAAACCTGCATGCACACCATATAATCCTAGTGTAAAATTGTTTAAAAATACTGGTGACAGTGTAAGACAATCTGAGTATGCGAGCATAATTGGTAGATTATGTTGTGGGATTATTATGTAGATTTACAAGTAGACCGAGTATTAAACATTGGCATGCTATTGAGAGAGTTATGAGATATTTGAAACAACTGTGAACTTTGTTTTACATTATGAGAAGTTTCCCGCTGTCCTAGAAGGATATAGCGATGCCGACTCGAATACTCTTTCAGATGACTCCAAGGCAACCAGTGACTATATATTTAATATAGCTGGTGGGACGGTCCCTTGGAAGTCAAAGAAACAGACTATTTTGGCTCAGTCCACTTTGGAGTCTGAGATGATAACATTGGCGATAGCTAGTGAAGAAGCAAGATGGTTAAGAAATCTGCGATGTGATACTCCCTTATGAGAAAGACCGATTCCAGCTGTATTGATCCATTGCGATAGTACCGCGACTATTGCAAAAGTTCAGAACCGTTATTATAACGGGAAAAGATGACAAATACATCGTAAGCACAATACTATTAGGGAATACCTCTCTACAGGGGATGTTATAGTGGATCGTATACGTACTGATGAAAATTTAGCTGATCCTTTGACTAAAGGATTAGCACGAGAGAAAGTTTGCAGAACCTCGAAAGGAATGGGACTTTTGCCCTTAGATTGATTGATTTGTTACATACGATGGTAACCCAACCTATAGACTAGAGATCCCAAGAAATAGGTTCAATGGGTAATAACAAGTCGTAAGCAGTATGTGTGAATCATGCTAATTTTATAATTTTGGAATCCTTTCGAGTATTGTTGTGTTGAAGCATGATTCTTGAAGCGATATAATTAAGGTTGAGTTTATATTTTTAACTCTTAATGGGTTCTATATGTCCAGTTGGATTGGGTACCTAGCTATAGGAGTACTCTTGATAGACTACTTATGTGAATGTGGAAGTGAGGCCGTTCCCTATGAGATTGTGGACACAATCTCTAGAGCATTCACTATATCGGGATACACGTGCATGGCCGTAAAAGTACGGGCTTCTGGACTACTCCTTGGTAGAGTTGTGAGTGGGATGTTGTTAAAGATAGAGTTCAAAACTACGAGTTACTCTAGTAAAATCTAAATCATCCACACTATGTAAAGGTTCAAGTTGATCAACACCTTTACTTATGCACAACTTTATAATACTGCTTGACGAAAATGTTTTGGAAAAATACTTTGAAAAATTCAAGTGGGGGATTGTTAGAGTAATGATTTTTTATTAAAAAATCTTTTAGTTTAATTTTTCTTTTAAAAATATCTATTTTAAATTATTAAAGACCTATTCAGTTCCGAGACAGAGAGTTTTTCCTGGGCTGGTTTATCCTGGGGACGACGGGGCTGGATACTGCTTGCACAATTTGGGTAGAGCTGCGAATCATCTTAAAGAGAGCGACCTAGTACGCGACTCAACCCAAAAAAATATCCAGTAATTTTATTCTTGATTCTATAGTGCACCAACAATTACCAATCTAGCAGGAAACTTGTCACTTGATCGAAGAGTCAATATTAAAAATGAGAGATCCAACGAAGTTGTGGTAATACAAGAGTTAGTATTGTAAAAAGACCATATAATATTCCCCTAAAAAAAAAACCATATAATATATGAGGTCTTTTTTTAGGGGAATATTATATGGTCTTTTTACAATACTAACTCTTGTATTACCACAACTTCGTTGGATCTCTCATTTCTAATATTGACTCTTCGATCAAGTGACAAGTTTCCTGCAAAAGTTCAGAACCGTTATTATAACGGGAAAAGATGACTACGTCGTAAGCACAATACTATTAGGGAATACCTCTCTACAGGGGATGTTATAGTGGATCATATACGTACTGATGAAGAGTCAATATTAAAAATGAGAGATCCAACGAAGTTGTGGTAATACAAGAGTTAGTATTGTAAAAAGACCATATAATATTCCCCTAAAAAAAGACCTCATATATTATATGGTCCTTTTGTAGAAAGACCATATAATATTCCTCTACACACTACAAGAAAAGTTATTTTTAGTGAGAGGAAAAACTGTGGCAAAAAGTAAAAAACTGTCACAAAAGACTTTTAGTGACGGGCGTTCTCCTGTCACGGCCCCTGGCTATTGCTTCCATGGCTAATTGTATATAGTGACGGGACACTATCCCGTCACTAAAAAGTATATAGTGAGAGAAACTTTACTGTCACTAAATCTATTTTTAATGATGAAAAATACTGTCACTAATATAATTATTTCCTCTCACTAAAAGGTAGCAAATAACCAATTATTTCTTTATATATATATATATATATATATATATACACTCTTGTCACTAAATGTTTTAATATTGTAAGAAATTCTTCCTCACTATATCAAAAAGTAGTTGTACATTTTACCAATTATATTATTCTTATTATTTGTATGGCTCCCCATCATAATACATCACTATAATGATAATTAGAATGTACAAAACATATATAATCAATAAAACTTATTTTTATCAACAAATGAGCAATATGTAAAGGAAGAAATGTGAAACCAATAACTTCTAAGAAGTAATAACAAAATGAAAAATTATTCACAAAACATCGTTTTGAGTCTTAATAGCTACATCCGAAAGAAGAAGAGCATTGAAACTGCTTGATTGGTGATACTGCTTTAAATATCATATTTTCCATCAAATAGTTGTCACCTATAAAATCACAAAAGCCACAAATTAATATATCACTTAGCAAAACTAAGAGCACAAAGTCAACATAAATATACCATGTAACGTGTATATCAACTTTGAAAAAATGTAACAAGGAACAAAATTCTAAGAGTATCAATAACCAAAAATCTTAATCCTGAAGAAAAGCTAGAAACAGTAAAACAAGGAAAGGTAAAACAAAATTTGTTGCATGCTATCAACTTCGTCTTCTCGTACAAAAGGCATTTGTGTTCGCAACAGTAAAAGAGTTAGTGTGTATTATGAGAAAATGCTTAATGTAAATAATATAAAAAATGAGCAACCAACAGTCACTAAAATCGCAAATACATAATCACGTCCAATGTACTTTTGCATGATAACAATTCCCCAGATCTGCACCAAAATGCCAAGGAAGGTAAGATAATAAGAAAGCAACTTATAACCTCCTATAAATTGTTAGAAACTTTAAAATAATTTGATTGAGATCTAACTTTAGTATTGATGAACTCAAGTATCTAGGGTGTACACCCAAAGAAGATGAATTCTACTGAATTTAAAAAATATATATATATATATATATATATATATATATCGCATCAAACATGAATTTACCCTCTAAATAAGAAACACAGACACTGTGAATATTTGACTTTTAGAAGTTTGGAATAATCCTAAATAGAAAAATTACTTTCTGAATTCTACAGAACTCCCTTCTTGTTTCTTGTCCATAGTTTTGCAACTTCAAGCTGGTTGTAGACATAACATTAGGTTTTTATTTTACTGAACATTTCCTATTAAAATATATATATCTTGCTTTGCTATATGTAAACGAAAAACCAAAACTCTGAAAAAGAAATAACCTGTTAATAGAATACAAGATAAAAATTTCTAGAGCACTCAAATTACCAAGAGTTTTTATGCAATTGACCTCCACCAGGTCCTTAAACTGTTTTATCATTCAGCTATGGTTGTGTATTGTAGCAAATTAGATAAAACACATGTCAAGAAAGTAAAATTTCAGCAACTAGTATTCCTAGAATTATTTACAGAAGAAAATGCATAAGTCCTAAAAAATTTATCACATTCAAAATGGTTGTATTAACGGATTGACTCTCAATTCCGAGTGAACTGAAACAACTTAGATCTCACCTCTATACGGATTCGAACACGACAGTCATTTTTATCAAGGCAAATTGTTGTGGCTCTTGCCTCCTCTATGAGCTGCAGAGACATGCACATAATTTAAAGAAATTAGACTAAAATTGGTGGTATATAAACTAAAATCTTACTAAGGTAAACTGAACGAACTATCAACAAAAATCAGCAATTACATAATATAACACTAACTCTGAAACTTGATAGAAGTATTTGACAACCTTCAAATTCATGTAAAGACAAAAGGAGTCATTTAGCTTGAAAAAATGTGAAAATTACCAAATTAAGGTATCAATCTTGATAAGAGATTAATGGAAATGGCAAGATTACCTACCATGTTTGAATTTAGAAGGAGAAGGCAAAATTTGGTATTGAGCAGACATATCATTAGGTAACAATTCTTGATTTCTTGTGTTGTAGTAATTTTGCTCTGCGTGCCCCTTCACTACCTCATCTATCTCTTTCTCAAATTCCTCCCTCTTTTTTCTCCTCAACATCTATGAATTTGCTCATCTCTTCAGTCCTGAAACCAAATATCATATCATAACCATCAATATTTTCAGAAAAGAATGCATTGTTACTTATTAAGACCCTTATCCACACACGACAGATTTGGCATGGATTCACCTTTTATTTTGGCATCACAAAGTTGTTGGATGTATTCATTGTAGAACTGCTAAGTACAAACAATGTGGTTAACAAGGTGATGTTAAAGAAGGTAAGTGTATCTAAACTTACATCTGTAGTCAGAATTCAAAAAGCTGATAACATAGAGATGCACTATTACTTTAATGAACCGACTGACTGATGATGAAACGACTAAATAAAACTAAATAAACATAACCGATTGCTTTATCAAACCTCAAGAAAATTACAAGTTTGTTATACTCTGTCTTATAACTGCAAATTACGAAACAAGGCATAATACTTACAACTAGCTCCACCTTACTTCAAGTGCTCCACCTTCCTAAAAGATCGTTAACTAGTATAGCACAAGCCTTTGGTGCAGACATAATTCTGACCAATAAAATAGATGAAGTTTAGTTAGTAATCTAAAAGACAACCCGCCAATATGCATTGTAAACCATAAATTGTGACAAGTGTTGCAAAAGGACAAACAACAATTTAAACCTTTCAACTAGATGCAAAACCAAGTCCCTTGTCTATAGAAGCATGTGGTTGTCTCCCTCTATAAAGAGAATAACTTGTCAAGAATGTGTTTTGAAGTAGATCCCCATGAACCAAATTCAACATCAAAGCTAACCCTATCTAAAATTTCATATTGTATGACAAGAGAGCCATCACATCATATGCAAACACCACTTACCAATTTTGATTCTATTTCAATAGGAGGAGGACCCGTGAATACCTAGGCCCAACGTAGAGGCCGAGGCACCGCCATCTGCCATCAATTCCGTTCCGTTGATCCTCTGTTTCTTCACTCCCATTTTAGTTGACATTCATCCCATCATTTGAAGCTTCAAAATGAAGAATAACTAAAATATTTATATTAATTATCAGATGTGAGTATGTATATATACACATTGACATAAGTTTCTTGAGAACAATCATATCCATGCATCTTACTTAAAGAGGGATGTATATAAGGCAAACACTTTCAGATGCATATAATTATTTTCATCAAAGGACATACATACGCTGCAAGTATTAAATGTCACTATGTGCAAAGGATGCAATTTAGATGAAGTTTAACCAATATTCATCAGCTTCTTTTATAACACTCTATAATCTGGTAGATTTATTTTACTCCTACGTTGTCTCTCATTTGTACCATTGCCTACTATCTCACATGGACCTTTAGAAGCATCAGACAAAAAACAAGTGCTCACAGCTATTCTCAAACATGAAAGACATTTCACTAAAAAAGAAAAATGTGAAAATCAGAAGAAATCTGATAGATTCATTTTCCTCCTATTTTATTTTCTCATTCATACCAATGCTTATTAACTCACATGGGCCTTTAAAACCATCAGACAGAAAAGGGCTCGTAGCTATTCTCAAACATGAAAGTCACTTCACAAAATAAAAAAGGAGAAAATCAAAAGAAATCAAAACAAGAGTGCCTAACTCTTTAAAACCTAAATCCACAATTTATTACTTGAATAATCTTTCAATTGACAACTTACACAGAAGATAGATAACTCAATGGCAATTTATATCCACATAAAATTAACTGAACATGCACTGATAGAGCGAGACATACTACAAAGGTATTAATTTGCAACCATTGCAATTGCTTCAAGCGAACTTATTACCTGTTGACTGCAAGATTGGCGGCGGGAAGAAGCATCAGTGCATGACGGCGACTTGTCAGAAGCATCAGCGCATGACGACGGCGAGACAGAGGCATCAATGCATGCCGAAAAGGGAGTGAGTAGCTGTGGAATTTTGAGAGACAAAATCTAGGGTTTAATTCATATGAATAGTAAAGGAAAGAAATTTTTTGAAGTTCTCCTCACCTATTATGCGAAGATCAGATGCGAAGCAAAGATATCGGCGTGCGATAGAGGAGTGAGTAGCGGCGGAGCTGATTGAATTTTGAGCGATGGGTTTGAGCCTTTGAGGAGAGATGGTGAAGAGAAATATGTAAAATGAAGAAAAAAACAAACTTTCACATTGAAATTAAATTTCTTTATTGTTTTAATTTATTTTTCCTCTTTTAACATATTTCAATTTCAATTTTTGGAAGCTTTTGGTGGGGAAATATTCCGCCTTTTTTCCCCCACAAGGTCCACAACTATTGGTGACGGTCAAAAGAAGCAATTTGAAATGGATCCTAAATTTCATCACCAATAATCAAGTTTTTAGTGAGGGTAACATTTTACTCTCACTAAAGCTATATTTGCCTCACTTATAGTGAGAGTAAATTATTACTCTCACTAATTATTTGTCACTAAAAGTAGTTTTTCTTGTAGTGACAACAACGCATATTCCTTGCCACTTTTGTTTTTGTTAATTTCGAATAAAAAAGATAGCTATACAAGAAAAGGAGGATGAAAGAAAAGAGGTTTTTGCTTCAATTTGCAATCAAGATTTCGAGTATGGGGAGGTCTCTTGTGCATCACACGGATCTTAAATTCGTAGAATCCTTGTCATGGGTTAAAAGATATTATTATTTATGCCTACAAGTATTATATGTGATGAGTAAAAGTATCATGGTGAAAATGTATCACCATTTATGCTTAAAGGTATTACATGTTTTGGGTAAAGATACTATAATACATTTACTCAGAACATGTAATATTTGAGAGCATAAATGGTAATACCCAATCCGAATTGTATCGTGCAATTGGTGTCCATGAGACTTTGTCTACAGATATAATTTGATTTCAATGCATGGCGATATAAAATTAATTATCTTTTCACGATTTCTAATTTAGCGTCGTACTACAAATAAATAATTGTCAACATTTTCTTGATATTCCTACATAAAATATTATTTTTACCAATAAAAAATATATTCAGTTATCTGAATCATAATTTAAATTATTAACTACTAGCAATATTTGATTAATTCAGACGACAAGAAAACTTCAGATCAAAGATGGAAATTGGTAACTAATAATATCGATCACTAAATAACAATGGAATAAAAATATAATAGTAACGGAAAGTGACAAGAAATCATTAGTGTTCGATTACCGACGAAATAGTAACGAAATATTAAAGATGGATATTCATCTCTACTCTGTGGATAATTTGGTCTCTAATTTTATAATAGTGATATACATTTGGTCACTAAATTTAGAGACAGAATATTGGTATCTAAATTTTGGAGACAATCAATATAGGATTCAAGCATTGCGTCTCAAAACTATCACCTTTTTTTATTTAAAGACGAATATCATGTGTTTAAAGACGAATTTTTCTATTTCTAATTTAAATTTTTCTTGTAGTATAATATTATGGCCGCGATATGAGATGGGTCCATATTCATGACAAGTTTGGTTGTAGCCCATGGCTAAATTCTTCAAACCCAGACTTTTCAGAAATTAGAAGTCACACACAACCCATTAATATTAGCTATCAACCTATTAACTCATTTAACCCTCGTAAATTAAAAATCATATTTAGGTATGTTATTGCTATGAAATTAACTTATATGATTCAAATCAAGACAACTATATTGCACTGAATCAAAATAGTGAAATATCAAAATGTTTAGAATCATCATTCTCCTAACCCATTACAGAAATTCAAACGTAATAAAACATATCAAAATTACCGATTATATGAAGATATCTTTAAAACATAAGCTTAAGTATAAATCCGGCCGTAATATAGACATAACTTGGAAAAAATCATAAATCGTCCCATAATTATAATGACTTTCACTAAATATCTCATAATTTTTGCTTTTTTAATTTCTTTTCATATATCCTGAGATCATTCAATTTTCGTCCCAAAATTCAAATTTAAGCCGGAAAATGCACGTGTCGGACACGTGCCGGCCAAAATTTGGGGATTTTTTGCCACGTGGCGTCGGAAAAAAATCATATGTCCACTAAATATCTCACAACTTTCTGCTTTTCTAGCTTCGTCCCATATGTCCTATGATTATCCAATTTTCGTCCCAAAATTCAAATTTAAGTCGAAAAATGCACGTGTCGGCCAAAATTTTGGGGAGTTTTTTGCCACGTGACGTCGGAATTCTGAGTTGGATTTGAATTTACATTTTTCTTTTTATTTTTCTTGCCACATAATCTAAAATTTTACCCCATTTCAATTTATATTTTTCTTGTACAACTAGGGCTGAGATACCCTATGGAGCTCGCGGCGGCACAACAGTAGCGATTGGCATGCCGGCGATGGAAGGAGGGTGTGAGTCGTCTTAGAAGCAGGGATCGAAATAGAGGAAAGATGTGGTGATGAAGATGAAGTGTATGGATGGCAAGCCATAGTGCTCGACAACGATGAAGTGGCAGAGGATATAGTGGTCTGGGCCGCTGCCGTGAGAGGTGGGGGTAGGGAGATTTCCTTCACGGTGAGGGTGGAGGGTGGAGGTCGGATTGAGGCTAGTTGCACCTTCACCGGAATCTACAGAAGAGAATTGCCTACGCCGGAATGGAGCGACAGGAGGAGAGCACTTCTGCCAGCACAGAATGAACACCGGTAGAGGGTGGGGGTTGTTGGCGGTGTATGTCGGGGAAGAGCGGCGGTAGACGGAGCTGCAGGAAAAAAACAGCTATAGGAAAAACAAAAAGAAAAATGTGGCAAGAAAAAATAAAAAGAAAAAATCTAGCTCAGAATTCCGAAGCCACGTGGCAACAAAATCCCAAAATTTTGGCCAGCACGTATTCGACACGTGCATTTTCCGGCTTAAATTTAAATTTTGGGACTAAAATTGGATAATCTTAGGACATATGGGACGAAGCTAGAAAAGCAGAAAGTTGTGGGATGCTTAGTGGACATATGATTTTTTCCCAACGCCACGTGGCAAAAAATCCCCAAGTTTTGGCCGGCATGTGCGTTTTTCGGCTTAAATTTGAATTTTGGGACGAAAATTAGATAATTTCAGGACATATGGGATGAAATTATAAAAGCAGAAAATTGTGGGACATTTAGTGGAAGTCACTATAGTTTTAGGACGATTTATAATTTTTTCCCAATAAGTGGCAATAAAAATTGACAATCTGCATTTTAGACTTTTAGGTTTTATCACTTTATATGTTTTCTAGGTTTTAACTTTTATTTCAAGTTCTTAAATTTTAGTACTATTAAAAGATCTCTTACCTTTTATAATTGTTGGAATGCCTTGAGCCCTGTTGCGAGCTGGTTGGGGTTCTCGGTGCCCAACTAGCAAGTCGGAGTCCAAGTGGGCGACGTGCCCCTGGTCGGGGGTTCTGTACTCTGAAAACATCATGATCACATAATATACGTTTCATCTCTTCTACCCATGGACGTAGCTAAGACATTGTTAGTGAACTACGTAAATTTTGTGTTTGTTTATTTTCGTTTATTTATCTTTCTTACATCATGTTATAACAAATTGGTATCTAGAGCCCAGTTAGGAAATTCCATAATCTGGTGAAAAAGATGTTTGTGTTAAATGTAAAAATCGACAAATTCACGGGTAGGAACAATTTCAATTTATTGCAGATCAAGATGTGTGCCTTGTTGGAACAATAGGAGCTGTGGTCATCGCTAATATCGAAAGATAAGAAGGGCAAGGTGGTGGCTCTGGGAGAGGCCGAGATGGCCATTCTGGAGGAGAAGGTGCACTCGACAATCATGTTGTGTCTCGCAAACGATATCATTACCGGGGCCGCAGAGGAGGAAATTGCGGCAGGTCTATAGTTGAAACTGGAGAGTTTGTATATGACGAAGTTGTTAACCAATAGTTGTTGTTGAAGTAAGGTCTGTTCAGTTTGCTTATGAAGCTCAGTCACTTTATGAACACTTAGATCAATGAAACACAATTTCATTAGTTGCATAATATTAATGTCAAAGTCACTGATGAGGATGCTACTTTGATTATGTTGCTTTCCCTACCCTTGTCGTATGAGAATTTTGTGCAGTCTTTCATTATTGAAAAATACACTGTGACTTTGGCAGAGGTTAGATCATCTCTGCATACCAGAGAGTTGCACCATAAGGCAACTGGTACGAGTACGGATAATTAGGCCGCTGGGCTAGTGGCCAGTGGGAATAGGAGTAAGGGATCTGAAAATTCAGGGAAAAAGAAATTCAAGATGAAATCAGGCTCCAAAGGCCCTAAACCAGATGATATATGTAACTACTGTAAAGAGACATGAAGAATGAATGTCCAAAGAAGAAGCAGAAGGAAAATAAAGCAGGTAGTGTTGTTGTTGCTAAAGGAGATAACACCAACTCTGAGGATGATTTAGCCCTAGTTGCTGCTGAACAAACACGTCACATTGATGTGTGGGTTCTTGATTATGGGGCATTTACCATATATGTGCGCGCAGAGAGTGGTTCAAAACTTACGAGCAGGTGGATGGAGGCAACATTTCTATGGCCAATAGTTCGGTTTGCAAGGCAGTTGGAATATGCTCAATTAACTTACGGACAGATGATGGTAAATTCTGTTGAATAATGTTAGGCATATTCCACTCATGACGAAGAATCTAATATCACTAAGACTATTGGACTGTTAGAGTTTCAGTTTCAGAGGTAAAGGTGGCGCTCTGTATGTCTGCAGGGGTTCTAACATGGTTCTGAAAAGTGTGAAACGGGGACTCTGTATTTACTGCAGGATTCAATTTTATAAGTTTTTGCTGTTGTTGCATCATCCGAGGTTCCCAAAGATGATCTGATTAAGTTATGGCATATGAGACTTGGTCACATGGGTGAAAGGGAGATGCAGATTCTTTTGAAAGGAGATGTTCTTGGTGGCCACAAGGTCACTAGCCTTGAATTCTATGAACACAATATTTTGGGAAAGCTACATCACAATAAATTTTCCAAGGCAGTTCATAGAACGAAAGACACACTTGATTACATCCATTATGATTGTTGGGGTCCTTCATGTGTTGAATCTCTAGGAGGCCATATTTTGTGTCTATGATTGATGACAACTCAAGAATGACTAGGGTGATTATGATGAAACATAAGAATGAAGCTGTCAAGAATTTTAAGTAGTGGAGGGCTTTGGTGGAAAATAAAACTGGGATGAAAATCAAAAGGCTGCGAACTAATAATGGTCTGAAATTCTGCTCTTCTGATTTTGATGATTTTTGCAAGAATGAGAGGATCGCAAGACATCATACAGTAAGGCATACACCACAATAAAAATGGATAGAGTGCATTAACCAAACGCTTGTGGAGAGAGCTCGATGCATGCTCTCTAATGCTGGATTAGCTCAAAGATTTTGGGTTGAAGCGGTGAGCACAACATGTTACTTGATAAACCATGGACCTCACACGGGTATCAACCTCAAAACACCATATGAGGTATGGTTTGCTAAGTCTGCTGATTGCTCTAATTTGAGTGCTTTTGGTTGTACTGTTTATTACCATGTAAATAAGGGTAAATTGAAGCCAAGAGTGAAAAGGGGAGTTTTTGTGGGCTATGGGGATGGTGTTAAGAGGTATAGAATCTTGTCTCCATCTGAAAATAAAGTTATACTTAGGAGAAATGTTATTTTTTATGAGAATTCTATATTTAATCCACGGTGAAGTTTATTATTGTGTCCGGAAACGATAGTGTTGATAAACAAGTGGAGTAGAGTGAGTCACAGAATGGTGATGGAGAAGAACACTCACATTCCGACACCAAGGTGAAAGATGTTTTACCACCAGAAACTCAACCATTTAAAGCTATACTGTATAGTATAGCTCTTGATCAAGCTAGAAAGATTGGAGTTGAAGCTCCAAAGAGATATGAGTTTAAAGATATAGTGGGATATGCATTACAGGTTGTTAAATAGGTGGATTCTCATGATCCATCCACCTACAAAGAAGCTATTACATGTACTGAGTCCAGCCAATGGCTTGCTGCCATGGAAGATGAGATGGAGTCACTTCAAAAGAATATGACTTGGGAATTAGTCAAACGGCCTCCGGAGAGAAAGATTATGACTTGTAAATAGGTTTTCAAGAGGAATGAAAGGATATCACTTGCTGAGGGTATCAGGTATAAGGTCAGAATCATTGCAAGAGGGTTCACACAGAGAGAAGGAGTAGACTATGATAAAATATTCTCACCTATGGTTATACATCTTCCATCAGAGTACTGTTACAAATGGTTGCCCATGAGGATCAGGAGCTTGAACAACTCGATTTAAAGACAACTTTTCTACATGAAGATTTGGATAATGAGATATATATGACCCAGCCTATGGTTTCCAAGTTCTAGGAAAAGAAGAATACATTTACAAGTTGATTAAGTCCTTATATAGCCTAAAACAGTCCCCAAAGCATTGATACAAGAGATTTGATAGCCACATGGCATATCTAGGCTACAACAGGAATCCGAATAATAGGTGTGTGTATCAAAGCAAGCTGGAAGATAGTTCGTATATCTACTTGGTTCTGTATGTAGACTATATGTTGATAGTTGTTAAGGGCAAGTCAGATATTCAGAAGTTGAAGGGCCTTCTCAGTGCTGAGTTTGAAATGGAAGATTTTGGTGTTGCATAGAAGATATCGGGCATGGAGATTCATAGGGATAGAAGTTAGACGAAGCTTTTCCTTTCTCAAAAGGAATATATTCAAAAGATATTATCAAGGTTTGGTATATCTACAACTAAACCTATTGATACTCCAAGTGCTGCATATTCATTTGTCTATTGCCTTTGTCCCCAAATCTACTAAGGAGAATGAGTACATGTCTCGAGTTTCCTATGTTAGTGGAGTGGGAAGTTTGATGTATTTTATGGTCTACACTAGACCTAATCTTACACATGCTATTAATGTGGTTAGTAAGATCATGGCTCAACATGGTAAGGAACATTGACAAGCAGTGAAGAGGATTTTTCGATACCTTAGAGGTACGCCTGATGTTGCTCTCATTTATGGAGGTGATACAAAATGTTTTGTTGCAGGATATTGTGACTCTGATTATGCACGAGATGTGGACATTATGAGGTCCATGACCGGGTATGTTTTCACTTTTAGTGGTTCTGTTGTTAGTTGGAAGGCTACTTTGTAGCCTACAATTACTTTGTCTACTACAGAAGTGGATTATATTGCTTTGACAGAAGTAGCCAAATAGGGAATCTGGTTGAGAGGATTGGTCAGTGATCTTGGTCTATATCATGACTATGCATCTATATTCTGTGATAGTCTTAGTGCAATATATTTGGCCAAGGATCAAGTTCATCATGAGAGGACGAAGCATATTGATGTCAGATATCATTGCTAAAAAGTGAGAGGATGATTAAGGTAAAGAAAGTTGGGACTGCTGATAACCCTGCTGATATGTTCACCAAGCTGGTTTCGAGTAACAAGTTCCAACATTATTTTGGACTTGTTAAATGTTACAAGTTGTTAGTTGTTCCATCTTTGGGGACAAATCTGTGTACGAAGATTTGCTCGTACGTCTGGGCCCTTTTTATGATGCATCTGTTGATCTGTGAGAGGATTTAATTGTTTTTATGTTTGCGCTGATTTTGTGTTTTTGGCCTATTTTGAGGCCCAGCCAGTTAGGGGTTATAAATAGTCCTATTATTTGACCTAGAGCCATTTTGTATATTGAAAACATCCTGATCACATAATATATGTTTCCTCTCTTCTGCTAGTGGACGTAGCTAACACATTGTTAGTGGACCACGTAAATTTTGTGTTCGTATATTCTAGTTTATTTATCTATCTCGTATTATGTAATAAAAATAATTATATTAAGATAAATAAACATATAAAAAATTTAAACTACTATTTAAGAAAAAAGTTATATAGTTACCCTTAAGAAAATATATTACGCATCAGTCATGTGACAACCAATTTGGATCATCTATCCCATATTTACCCTCTCTCAACCGTGTCCCACTCCAAAATCGATTCATACAACATTAACGGTGAACATTGAACACATGAATCATGAACCTGAACTATGAACTATAAAATTGTAAACACTGAACCATTAAATCATGAACCGTGAATAGTAAGTGTAGAATAGAAAATATATCCTAGTCCAAAATCGTCGAACTCTAGATCTTAAATATGGAATCAAAACATGAATCCTGAATTCTAGCCTAAATCATGACCTTAAATCGCAAAAAAAAAAAAAAAAATTAAAATTGATTTGATTTTGGAGTGGGACACAGTTGGGAAAGGGTAAAAGTGGGATAGAGGATCCATGTAACAACCCACACCCGAAGCAAAGAAAAGACGAAGGTTACTTGTTTATATATTTATAAGTACGCTCATAATTATTGTCCAGTAATTAAGAAAGTAGTTCATAGAACATAGAATCAACAACCTAATGGCGGTCAATGTGAGAGAAGAAATATGGCGGTATTTTGAATACTGCATAGGCAATGAGGAGTCGTCGTTTCTGCAAGCATACAACCAATTTGCTGCAGGCATGCGGGCTGCCCTCGTAGACTCGTTTCACGCACAAATGAGAATTAGGAAACTGGGAAATTACGTTCTCCAAGCAATGCCTAGTGGTTACTCTATAGAGCAAATGCTTGATGAGGGAAACTAGAGAAAGAACGCCCCGTACTTCTAATATTACACCTTTTAATTGATGCACATGTTGTCACGTCACGATTCACAATGTTAGACATGTGAAAAAATTCAAACTGATTTTGTTTTCCCATGGACCCCACCCCCTCCGCCGCCTCAGCCACTCTGTCGCCATCGTACAGTGGTGCCTGCACCTCCACTATCGCGGTGGAGAAATTCCAGTGGGCGACTTGAACTGTTGCCACCGGGTAGCCGTCAGCGATTTTCTTAGCTTTCTTGTTTATTTTCATTAGATTTTACGATCATCTTCATCCCCTTTTCAGATAATTCTTTTTTCTTTGATTCTGTCGGTTAAGATACGTTTCTTTGATTTCGTCATATTTCTTTCTGGTTTAAGTTCATTTGTTATTAGTTATTTCAAAGTGAACAACTGAAATTGGTTTCAGTATCATACAGAAAGTCAAACCGTAATTTTAAAAAAACTAAAATAAAAATGTAACGTTTTAGATTACCAGTGTTTCAGTTATGAGAGGTTGCATTTAAATTGTTGACATATTCTATTCCTCGTATGTTTAGTGTAACACCCCGCATTTATAAAATATTTTAATCATTAATTTTGCCTAATTTTTTTATGCATTTAGATAGGTCCGACTTATGATAGACTAGGTCTCGTAGTCAACAAAGCCAAATTCATATTTATTTAATAAGACGAAAGGCTCAATTGAATAATTTTCTAAAAGGCTTAAATTGATAGGAGATTTATTTTCTTTTAAAAGTCCAAAATCTTTTTATCTAGTTGAAGGCTTATTTTATCAATATACTTATAGGCCCTAGATATAGGGGCCCATTATTAATAAAACCTAATTAAGAGTCTTCAATATATATATGGATATATATCTCCGTTCTCTTTGTCTCACTTCCCCAACAAATTTGCGGTTGACATCTTTATATTTCCTTAACTTCTTATTATTTACTATCCCCTTAATCTGTAGGCTATTACACTAAACTAGTTTTCTAAGACCTAGGATATACATATATACTATATATGTGATGAAATTATGAAGAATGATATTCTTAGATAATAGTATTCTATTGGTGCATACGGACATATATGTATATATATAGCATATTGGTGATGAGACGTGACAATTATTATATATACATATATTGCGTCGGTATGTGCTACTACTTAATTTATTTGAGTTGTGTACATATATATAAATAACCTTCGTGTCTTATATATATATATATATATATATATATATATATGTAGTAATGCATGTGTATATGTTGTATATATGTAGTGATGTCAAAGTGTGATGTGTGTGTCTGGTAGTATGTTGATATGATGTATGGGATATTACTAAAAATATTTAATTAGGACCTTATTAATTTAAATATATTTATATATAAGGCAAGGGCAACTGAGACTACAGGGCTTAGGACTATTTGCATTCATTTAACTCGTTCAAGGTTAAGGTGGGGATTCCTTTCAAGTTCACACTTACATTGTTAGTCATTATTCAATGTTGCATTTAATTATTATGATTGATTGCAAATATATTTCATGATTTTATGAATTTACCAGGGACCCAAAGGGTTTGGGATTGAACTAAGGATCCTCATGTTGTACAACATGTGATACGTAAATGGCCAGTCCTATGAGAAGTTTTCTCTTAACTTGCTGCTCTATTTAGACCTAAGAAACTGGTCAGTCCTAAGATGGGTTTTGATAACTTATTGGTTCAGCCCTATGATGCTATTTGCTTTCTTACTATATTAATTTTTCATGATATTTAGTCTTGACAAACTGAACCCCACGGGCTAGATATAGCTCCCCCCCACCCTCCCCTTATTAATACCCTCTCTTAGGTTGTTGGAGTTGCGTATGAATTCGAGAGAGGGTGGTGATGACATATCAGTAGGAACTATATATTTATTGTGACGCACACGCGGAAACCGTATTAAAGTAGTTTATATTTTATTTTAATAAAATACTTAAGATCTTATTTATGAAGTTCTTTAATAAATTACCATGACAATATATACATGATTTCTATTTGATGAGCGGTCATAATTTATCAAATTAGTTGCTAGATGTTGTTAGTGGAATATATATTATCTGAAAAACTATATTGAATGTTTTTCTAGTAAAAGTATTTTATTTCATATTTGCCTAACGACTTATAATTTTAGATCTACCTTACTTGTCCAAAAGTTAGGAGTGTATATTTAGTCTCAAATGCTTTGGATCAACGAACTTTCTTAAGTAAAAAAAATAATTTCATTTTATTGCACTAATTTATTTATGACTTATGTTAAGCTTAGTTAATTTTCTTCCGCATATTTATAAAGGTATCATTTATTTAAATTTTTAAAAAATTACATAAAACACTATTACCATATCTTTTAAAGCATATCAGTAATTTTTTTTTTTTATAAAATTTTAACAGTCTTAGTTTTACATTATTGGTGGGGTTTTCTAATCGTAAATGTTTCTATTATTCTATGTTTTATTAAAGAATAAAGTTTTATCATTATAAAAAAAATGCATAAGAAAATACGGCATAAATGTTTTATCATTTTAACACCCTTAAAGCCATTTTCTTTTTGGCATAAGTGTATTTGGATTTAGATTTCAGCTTTCACTGTATTTGTTGTAAATTGGTTTGAAAATTTGGATTTTGACCCAAAATTGACCAATTTAATTATCTTAATCCAATTGTTAAAAAGGGAAATAAGTTGCAAATTCATAATCTACGTTTTGTGTAGATGAATTTAATGTATAATATGCTCAAAACCAATTTTGGGTGAATCAAATATTAATTATCAAAGTTAGCAACTTATTGATTCAAAGTTGAAGAGAAATTGTAGGGGAAATATCATTTATGTTGTCCCACATAGAAAAGTAGGAGTATGTTGATGCTCCTTATTTAGTAGAGCACTTGATAAGGAGTTATCAAGTGTGCTCCCCTATGGTGGACCTTATGGTGGATCCTAGTGGGATTTTAGTCTTTGGCTAAATGGACCCGAGGATGGTCCGAGCTCGGGCCGGCACGTGCACGTTGCACATGTCGCATCGACTCGCTTTAGAGGCGCACTTTCCACTTTGCACGTACGCATCGTCGCGAGGAGCTGGAGGAGCCTTAAAGTTTTGGCCAGATGGTCCGGACGGGTGGCTCGCGGGTTCGTGACGGTTCTGGACGGGTGCAGTGACGTGGCATGCCAACGTGGATCGGGATAGGAACGTACCGGGTGGGGTTGACCTGTTGGAGACCAGTGCGGATCGGGCGGTCCGAGCCCGCATCGGGTCGGGTCGGACCGACGCGCTAGCGACCAAAGTAGGCCGGGTGGGTGCGAATCCGGATCCGCGAACCGGTGCGATCCATCTCCCGACAGGGCGCGAGTCAGCCTGCGAATGAGACCACCAAGAGAACTGGTGGGTCCAGGTCCAAACTAGTTCGAGCCCAGCCGAAGGGGTGCCACCAAGGGTGAAGAGATGCATTTCTAGAAAGGCACACCACAACTCTTCAATATATATAAATAGACCCCTCCTATTTGCATTTCAATTCACTTAAAAATAAAAAAAGCAAAATACTTTCAAGAGCATTCCAATTCTGCATTAGTTGTGTCAGAAAGTTCCGAATATCTGAGTACATTCGTCGATAACTTTCGATTCGTAGTACAACGGTCTGAAGTTTTAAAGTCGTTGTATCTTTGAGGCAATTACGTCTATACGTATTGCACCTATGTGCGTGGGAATTTCGTGTTACGGATATAGAGTCAAACTTTTGCCTCGACTTTGTCTGCATAAAATACATCTTTGTCTATACACCTCTGTTAGCGAATTTCTAATAGTATCTTAACTATGCTATAATTGTAGTGCATCCGTTGTTACATTTGCTCTCTTGAATAAGAGGTTGAATTTGCTTATGCATTTTCCTAACTGAAACTAATGTTATATCGAGCTTTGAGGTATTGGTTTATGTTTTAGTTGTATGAGCCTTACGTTAGGTTGTAGTATTGCTTCTTGGAAAATCATATTATTATATTAGAGCCTTGTAAATGAGGCTTCATTGTATTATAAATAACCAAATAGATATACTTTATTAAGAAGAATAAGAAAAAAAATAATTAAATACAACGAGCGAGAATTGATATTTAGTGTAAATTTAACTAAAAAAATCTCTACAAAGTTATATATAAGTGTTCTAAATGTATCATAAAAGAACTCACCACTTCTCGGTTGACTACACTTTTATCGATAGTCGCATCAACGTAGAATTGTTAGAATTTGCATCAGTGATTGAAATATAAATAAAATATTTGTGAATAAAACTGTCAACTTTAACCTTTTTAGCAAATTAATGTATAATTCATGAACTTTTTTAGGAACTAGCCCCATAAACAATAAAGCATTTCATCAAAAGAAAAAAAAAATACCTCTTAGCATCAACAATAATATCTTTTCACCAAATCAACTACATTTCTTCATAAACACTAGTATGTTTGGAAATAGACACTAGTACCTAATAAAAATTAAAATAATATATTTATGAGCTAATAGTACTACATTTGCATCAAAATAGGTATATTAATACTAATTATTTTTCAAATAGGAATAAAAGGTTTTGGTATAAACACTAATAAATTTCTAAAAATCTACGCACAATTCGCGGATCCGTGCACGAGACAGATTGCATGTATAATGTATATACGAATTTGTCATTTATGAATCACCTAATCCATTGTGCGCATCCCTCCCAAAAAGAAAAAATTAAAAAAGAAAGAAGTTATTCAGTATAAGGAAAGACGTGTATTATATGATGGAGGTAGAGGTTATGAAATAAATTGGAGTGCACATGAGGGCTTTAACTTGTTAATAAAGCTACTTAAGACTAAGGGGCCACTTCTAAAGGCAAATTGGTAGTTTCAGCTGTTTTATGTTTCCGTTGCACTTTGCATAATTTTGTCATCATCTTCCTTTTTTTTCCTTTTCGTAATAAAATACTATTAAATCGTTCGAACTTACCATAAATAAAAAAATGCAATCATACCAACATAAAGAACTATAAAGTAAGTAAAGCACAAAGTTACCGGGTGGAAACAAATACATTTATCTAAATTCAATAAATAAGACAAATCATTATTGTGAACGATAAAATAACACACACACACAAAAAAAAAAAAAAAAAAAAAAAAATTAGTCGTAGGTTTATCACTAATCCTCTAGTAAAACCACTGAAAAATTAGCAAATCGATCTTGCAATACTCAATGATAATTGAATCTTCCAAATAAACACAGCGAAACACGAATCTCCTCTTATTTTCGGGAAACAAAAATTATATGAAGAGAGACCGAGAAACTTCCATCAAAATAAACCAAAGAGAAAAATAGAACAAATTAAAAATAATGTAGTTCCATGGGGGAAGATGAAAAAATACGTTTAGGTTTAATTGAATTACTTTGATCAATTCTTATTAATATACTAAATAAATATGACTATGATTTGTCAATTAGGTGCGGTTTTATCAATTTGAGAGATGGGTATAAAATTCAAAAATGATTTAAACTCAAAAAATCATTTTGAGTTTCAATTTATATATCTTGAGCGTCATTGCAAATATCACTTAATGTGCATTTCAACATACCGATTGGCCAATTTACATCTGACCAACAAAACCATGGCTAACACTTTTAGGAGAATCTATTTTAAAACTCCAATTCTTACTTTAGTATTGTCCTAACTCTAAAGTATTATGTATTATTGGTTCAATTACATAAAAATTCATCACATTAAGTTCATATAATTTGCTAATGAAACATAACATAAAAGTACATGTTTTTTTTTTAGAAAATTCAATCGATGCAAGTAGGCAGTTCCTCCCTAATTAAGCCTAGCAGCCCAAATTTCGTATTTTGACCCACTTAGCTATACACATGGAATATATATTAATAGATAATATTGAATCTGTCCACATTTATACAATCTTGTATTTTTTTTTTTTTTTTGTTGTTGTGGATTTGTAGCTATCTTTTCCATGTATATAGGAGTGATTTCTTGTATAATATATTGTGTTTACAATATACTCCCTCCGTCCCAGGTTAATTTGCACACTTTCCTTTTCGGGGTGTCCCGAGTTAATTTGCACAACCCCGAAAAGGAAAGTGTTTTTTACCAAATTGTCCTAATTATGTTACAAAAATTACAAATCTGTCATTGCCTAAACTAATTAATTCCACCCTAATTTAAACATAAACCAACCCTAAATTCTTAACCCAGCCCCATTTATTACCCAGCCCAAAATGAACCCACCCCAGCCCATTATCTAATCTAACCCTAAAATTCATTTCCCGAAGCCTCTCTCTCTCTCGTCTCCTCATAACCCAGCCGCTGTTCTTGGTGTTCTTCCATGAACTCAAGTTCTGATCTTGACTTCTTGCTTTCTTTTCTTAACTTCCCATTTGGTGGTGTCTCGGTGCCGAGTTTCCCTCTCGTAAAGTACCGATTGGCATCCCTTAATGCTTCCCTTTTGTAAGGGTTTTCTTATTTGAGATCGGTCTTCGAATTAATGGCCGATTTGGGTGAATTTTTGGATGATTCCCCGGAGATATCTGAAATCGCTTATGATTCGGAGGATAGCTACGTCGCCGACACTCAGTTGCCGGAGCCGGTTAAGATCGAAGCCAATGAGGAGTTGCATGACCATGATAAGCCAAGTTTGACAGTTTCTGAGGCTGGATCGGCGGGTTCCGGTGGCGAGCTCGCGATGAGTCCCGAGATCCGATCGTGGTGCCTTGATTTTCTAGCGATCTAGGTTCCATCTATAAAAAAGGTCCATGTTTTCTATCCCCTCTCTCTTGGGAATGTTATTTATGCCATGATTTGGGCTTCATGTGTTCCCGTGATATGTTGACGGAATTTTTAGGGTTTCTGGTGATTTTGTTTGATTTCTGAATTTTTAGGAGGGAATTTTGAAAGAATTCAGATTTAGGGCTGATTCAATTTTTTGTAATATTGCTGTAAAAAACTGGAGGGAACTGAAATTTTCAGATTTTGCTTAGTTATTGTGCTTGTTTTGTTTTAAGTGAGTATGGATTTTTTTTTTTTTTTTTTCTGGAAAATCTTGGTCCTGGAAAACTTTGATACTCTAGGAAATTACTAATAAAAAAAAATCTGGATAATTTCTTGATACTCTGGAAAAAATCATTTTCCGGAAATTTCGAAGATCCGTGATTTTTCCGGATTTTGAAAGTAGTTTGAAATTTTTATTCACAAATCTTTTGTTTTCAGAATTTACGTTTTTTTTTTTTTTTTTAAGATAGCTGAATTAGGATTAATAATTAAGCATTCTCCTTAATCACTAATAATTTTGTTGACTTTTCAACTCAAAAAGTAAAAAGCAATTTTTTCTTATTCCACGTGCCCGGAGAGGGCTGCAAATTAACCTGGGACGGACGGAGGGCTGCAAATCATTAATTCAAGGTGGCCAAATTATTTGTCTCTCATGGTATCAACAGTATTACACCAAAAACTCTACAAATATCATTCCGCCATTTTTTACGGAAACTCTTCCGCCATTTTTTCTTTCTTTCACGTCTGACTTATCTCTCTCCTTCTTACCACTCCATGGATATTGTCTCTACATCCATCGATTATGTTCCTCTGGCCACCCTCATCCACATGATAACTATCACATTATTTCCTCAAATTACCTGCTATGGAAAAGTCAGGTCCTCCCCATGCTTCGTTTTAACAATTTGGAATCCTTCGTTAACGGTTCGATCACTAAACCTCCCTCGACAATCAAAGATGCTACTAATGCCGACGTCCCTAACTCGGAGCTCGAAACATGGCGTAAACACCATGATCGTGTTCTCTGTCTCCTTCTTTCTTCTCTTAGTGAAGAAGCCATGATTAAGGTTGTTGGTCTTACTACCGGTCAAGAGGTCTGGACGGCTTTAGAATCAACTTTCAGTCCGTCCTCTCCCTCTCACACACAACAGCTCTGTGACGAACTTCAATTTCTCAAACGCGGTGCCTCCTTTGTGGTCGATTTCACTCGCAAATTTTACGCCATTATCCATCAATTGGCCGCCATTGGCTACATCGTCTCCGACAATGACAAGTGTTGCTTGTTTCTTCGGGGTTTAGGCCCTCAATTTCGTTCGTTATCCGAAGTTCGTCTTGCTATAACACCAATGCCTGGTTTTTGTGAACTTACAAACCAGGCTCGTGATAACGAACTTCGTGAATGAGCCATGGAAGTCGCTGACTCAGCCCCTCCACCTGCTGCCTTCTATGCCAACAAATTTATCTGTACGTCGGCACGTGGCACATCCCACTCTCATGACACTCCTTCATCAGTAGGTTGTGACTCATCTTCCCCCCGCTATGGTCGCGACCCAGCACCATCAAATGGACGTGGTTCTGCGTCATGAGGACAACCTTACATTGGGTCCAAAAAAGCCATTTACACCCAGCTGCCAAATATGTCACAGTCCTCATTCTGCCAATCAGTATCCCGATCGCTACACTCAGGAGTCATCGTCCTCGGCAGCCAACATTGTTCATGCCTTTGAAGCTCAGTGCATGGTTAATTCTCCATCTCATATCCAGTTCGATTGGTACGTGGATATAGGCGCCTCTGCACACATGATCTTCTCCACCTCCACGATGGATTCTTTTGAGCCTTATACGGGTAATGGCAGTGTTATCGTTGATAATGGTAATGCACTTCCATATTCCAGTTAGGTTCTTGTACTCTTAACCCTAAACTCCTTTATTAAATGTCTTTGTTGTTCCACATATAACTAAAACTTTGCTATCAATTAGCCAACTGAGTAATGATTTAGTTGTTGATGTTATTTTCTCTAATGATTCTTTCGTGATTCAGACTCAGGTGACAAAGGAGATATTGGCAAAAGGACAGTGTAAAGATGGTCTTTACATCTTGGACCAAGGAATTTCCACGTTGGTTGCAGCTTTACATTCTCATACTTTTAAGTCGTCATTTGTACTATGGCTTTCTCACTTAGGACATACTCCTTTTAACATTCGTTGTTAAATAAGTTAGGTCGTTTGTAACTTACTTTAATTTTACCAAAACCCTTTTTTTGTTGATCTTGTCAAATGGCTAAAAGCAAGAAACTATCTTTTCCTTTAAATGAGAAACGTGCTTTGTCTGTTTTAGATTTAGCTCACTGTGATTTATGGGGTGCATCTCCCATCGGCTCTGTTGATGGTTTTCGATATTATGTTATCTTTGTCGATGATTTTTCTTGCTTTACTTCATTGTATCCTAAGCCTGTTAAGTCTGAATTTTTTTATGTGCTTCAACGTTTCACAAATCTTATGTGCAATCAATTTAATTCTGAAATTAATTTTTTTTCAAAGTGATGATGGTATTGAATTTTCTAATAATCGTGTTCGTCTATCTTTTTAATCTCGTGGCATTCTGCATTGGTTTTCTTGCCCTTATTCACCTCAGCAAAATGGTCGTGCTGAACATAAGCACCGTCATATCACTGAAACTAGGCTTTCTCTTCTTCTTCACTCCCACGCCCCTATTCCTTATTGGGTTGATGCCTTCTCAACGGTTGTTTATATCATTAATCCCATACCCACTCTGGTCCCACACAATAAGTCTCCCTTTGAACTGTTATTTAATTGCCTGCCTAATTATAGTAATTTTAAAGTCTTCGGTTATAGTATATTTCCTTATTTACGCAATTATGCTCCATACAAATTGGCTCCTCGTAGTCAACCATATATTTTTCGCGGCTACTGTAGTATTCATAAAGGTTTTTGGTGATACGATCCTGTCTCTTTCCGTACTTATATTACTCATCATGCCCAATTCAATGAAACTAACTTTCCATTTTCTTCTAATGCACATGATTCTAACACTAATTTAGATTTTTCTAAGTTTCTTGAATTTCAGGCCAACTTTAATCCACTTGTTTCATGCATAGCAAAACCTGCACCTATTGCCGTTTCATCTCCGCCGCATCATCTCGGTCTCTTGAACCATGTTCCATCTGTCCCTCAGTGCCCACTTCAAAAAATGATGATAGCGGTCCTCCAGACCCTCTTGATCCACCGCTGCCACCGTCAATCCACCTCCACCTCTTATGGTTGTATCTACCATCCCATGCCAACCCGCGCCAATCCGGTATCGTTAAGCCTAAATATTTTGTGGATATAGCCTTTACTGCTTTGTTTTCTTCTTTGTCTACGTCTACAGAACCAAAGAGTTTCAAATCTGCACTCATAATTCCTGACTGGCTCACTGCCATGCGCGAAGAAATGAATGCTCTGCACACCAATGACACTTGGGATCTTGTTCCTTGTCCCCTGAATGCAACAGAGTGGGCTCCAAATAGATCTTTCGTACCAAGTACAAATCCGATGGTTCCATAGAACGCTATAAAGCTAGATTGGTCGCACAGGGGTTTACTCAAATCCGGGGATTCGATTTTCCCATACCTTCAGTCCAGTTGTTCAGGCTGGTGCAGTCGGGGTGATCTTAGCCTTGGCCATTCAACATCACTAGCTCTTACATCAGCTTGATGTAAAAAATGTCTTCCTACATGGCATTCTTGATAAGCCGGTCTTCATGTCCCAGCCTCTGGGGTTTACTAACCCTCGTTTCCCGAACCATGTCTTCAAACTCAAAAAGGCCCTATAAGGTCTTCATCAAGCACCACATGCATGGTTTAATCGTTTCAATAGTTTTCTCTTTTCCTTGGGTTTTACTCGCAGTTGATCTGATACTTTTCTGTTATACATCCCTCATTCTAACGTTACTAATTACTTGTTACTTTATGTTGATGACATCATTATTACAGGGAGCAATTCAACATTCCTCACGCATTTCATTGACCGTGTTCACAAGGAGTTTGTTGTCAAAGACCTACGACAACTCAGTTACTTTCTTGGCCTTGAAATTACTCACACCGACTCTCGCTTGTTCTTTAGTGCATCTCACTGAAGCCGAATTACTCGACTCAAAGCCTATCTCAACTCCATTAGTTGCAGGCGATTGCTTGGACAGTTCTGGTGAACCATCCGAAGATCCTACACTATACCAGTCTGTTGTGGGCGCTCTCCAGTATCTCACCATCATCGGCCCTGACTTGTCTTATGTTGTAAATCATGTCAAGCAATTTCTTTAGCATCCCACGTCTAATCATTTCCTGGTTGTCAAATGGATACTTCGATACATTAAGGGTATTATTCATTTTGGTCTCACTGTCACTCCTTCGGGCTACATCATTCTTGACTATTCTGATGCTGATTGGGCCCGATGTGTTGAAACTCGACGTTCCACATATGACTATTTTATATTTTTTCATGGAAACGTAGTTTCAATGGAGTGCGAAGAAACAACCCACTGTTGCTCGTTCCAATTGTGAGTCCGAATATTGTGCACTTGCAAGTACAACTCAAGAAATGGTTTGGCTAACTCATTTACCACACCCATTTTTTTAGTTTTTACGATCCAAGCTTCGTGTTGATCCAAATCCTACGCATAGTTTGAGGAAGGGGTAATAGATAGTATCGAATCAGTCCATATTTATACAAATCTTGTATTATTTTGTTGTAGATTTGTAGCTATCTTTTCCTTGTATATTGGAGTGATTTCTTGTACAATATGTTGTAACACAATTATATATAGTGAGAATACTCAATCACCAATTCAAGGTGACCAAATTATTTGCCTCTCATATATATATTTTTTTATTATTATTATGGCAAGTGTTCCCCTCCATTTTTACTTATTTCTTTCTTTCTTTCAATTTCACGATCTGTTTACACATGAACACGACCCATTAGGTTCCATTTCGCTTTGTGATCAAGATCACGATGGAGGTGGACATGCGGCGACAGATTTTAAATTTTAATGAACATGTCAATAATTGAGTTTCAGAATTTTGCCGACTAAAAAAATAACAAAAAGTAAATGACGTATTTATATGTGAGTGGGTGGGACTTGGGTGCATAAGATGCAAAATAGGCTTACTGTACACTCCCTTATTTTAAAGGAACTTGAAAAATTCGCTGAATTGAAATAGATAAAAATTTCGTGTCCGCCCAGGAAAATGGATCCTTGACCCGCGCACAACCTTGGGAGTCGCGATTTTTTTTTTTAAAGCAGCGTGTGAACACCTATTTGATAGCAATAAATGTGTTGTAGCACCTATATATTTTGTTTATTTAATAGAATGTTATTATATATAATAAGGAAACATTTATTTAGCATAGAGGTGTTGTGGCCTGGTGGTAAAGTATATAAAGCAAATATTTGCAAGGTTATATTTTGAAACCAACATTTGCTTTTATTTATTTATTTTATATACATGTTATATTTATATATTAACTAGATGTCCATCCGAGTGATGCACGTGATGAGTACTTTTTTAACAACAACAACAACAACAACAACAACAACAACAACAACAACAACAACAACAACAACAATAATAAGAATAATAATAATAATAATAATAATAATAATAATAATAATATTAATAATAATAATAATAATAATAATAATAATAATAATAATAATAATAATAATAATAATAATAATAATAATAATAATAATAATAAATTGATAGTTGATATTTTTTGTCCAATTTATTTTCTTCCTCCTTACATGTGGTTTTTCTTACATTTAATATCTTTTATTATTACAAATTAAAACTACCAGTTAGATTTTCATAAATTTTGAATATTTAATTTTTTTATATATTTACTTTTAATACCTTTCATTATCATTAATAGAAAATACCAATTATATTTTCATAAATTTTGTTAATTCAATTGTTTGAATGCATGATCTGATGATGTTGAATATTTTATTAATTCAATTATTTGAATGCATGATCTGGAGGAGAATCCACAAAAGACGGTGAATGAGACATGTGTCTCCCCTTTTTAGGGGCTCTACAAGTTTTAGAGTAGTTTTAAGAAATTAAAACAAAACAAAAATTCGGGGAAAAATTGTGGGAGCGACATATTTTTTTTTTCCTATTTTCATGCAACCTTCTTTCAATATTAAAAGGTCGATTTATAAAATCAATAATAATAATTAATAAATAAATACTATATTTATACTATTATATAAAAAAAATATATAATGTAACTTATAAACTTATATTATTAGGCAACCTAATATATACTATAAGCAAACAGTAAATATACTATAAATTGTAAACAGTATATCACTAAATGAACTTATACTTTTACTTCTAAGCAATATAATATATATTATAAGGGGACAATAATTATATTGTAAGCTGGAGAAATGAATATATTTAGTAGTATACAACCATTTTTTTTTAATACATGTAACTAGTAAACTTATATTATTAGGCAACATAACACACACACACATATATATATATATATACTATTAGACAACATAACATATATTATTAGGCAAAATAATATATTATTAAAAAAAAATTATAGTTGTACCTAATAAACGTATACTATTGGGCAATATGATATATATCATTAAACCTAAACTAAACTAAAACTAAACGCTAAACTAAAATAAACTAAACTAAACTAAAACTAAACTAAACTAAACTAAACATGATATATTATTACTAAAAAAATATCTGTAACTAATAAACTTATATTATTCGACAAACATAATATATACTATTAGGCAACATAATATATACTATTTGGCAACATAATATATTATTTAATAAATTATTAATTCATTATATAATAAATAAAGAAAAGAAATAGCAAATGCATCATAGAGGTTTGAAACATGACCTTATGCTTACATTAGGAAAATGCCTAACCACCCAGGCACCGCCAATTTTTATTAAGCAAATGTGGTCTCTTCTTAATATATAACACATTAAATGAATTAAAAAAAAAAAAAAGAAAAAAATATATCTTGCACTGGAGGGTCAAACCTGCAACCTCTTTCTTCATCGAAGAGCGCCTAACCATTAGGTTAGCTCTTGCTTTCCATATCATGAACAAAACCTTTTATTTATGTTTTTTGTTAATAGGAAAATATAAAAAGAAAAAATATCTGCTACGCTATAGCATTGAACCTACAACCTCCGCCTTTATGGGAGAGCGCCCAACCAATTTTGCTAGCACTTACTTTTAAATCCAAATGTGCCTCTCTCATTATTAAGTGTTTCGCTGAACTTAAGAAAAAATAAAGAACGCGAGGTCAAAGCTTTAATTGTGGCGTGAATTTTGCCTATTTTTTAGCAAGATATGGTTCAAATGATGATTGATCCAAAGATAATTCATTTGATATAAACTTGGACATCCTCTAGTACCTATTTGCATACAATATAATAAAAAAGGTTCGAAGTTTTCACAATATGAGTTAGCTTTTTTATTACTTTATTAAATTATCAAATTTATTTATGCATCACGAATTTATTCGAGCCTAATCAGAAAAATTAAGCTTGTTTCCTCCTTATTTATGAAAAAGGAAAATTCTTTCGTTTTCTTCTTGACTTATGAGGACTTGGAATCAAGAGTTTATTACCAAATACAACCTGAAGTATACTCATTTCTCCACTTACAATCCATTCTAAAAAAGGTCTCGATTGCAACCCGAGGTAGTCGTGTTTTACCATTTACAACCTAATCACCTTTTGTTACTAAATTCCGGCCATTTATTGAGTGCGTTAATAGCACACGAGTCTGAATGGATGACTACTCCATTCCGACCTTTTGACTCTTCATCTCCACTGTCCACTTAGCAAAGTTAAATTTTCAAAAAAATAAAAAAATAAAAAAAATAGATTCAAGACAGAACTCAAATTAAATTTCTCTCAGATTGGTTTCTCTCTCTAAAAATTCCCAACCCCACTCTCAGACATTCAAATATAAATTACTTTTTCCACAAAACTGAAACATATTTTGTCGACAAGATGCAAAATCCAATCTGTATTTATTTGCGAGAGTGAAAACTATGCGAGTTTGAAAATTAATTCAAGTTTTGATTTTTAATTTTTAATTTTGTAAATTAAAACCTGTAGGTTTCACTCATCATCTTTTTTAGAGTGAGAAATCGATCACATTAGTTTCTTTTTTATGTTGATTGCTTGACAACCGAACTTATTCTTGCGTTTTCTTTCCCACCACAATTTTATGATTGATGGAGAAGAGTGAAGTTGCGGCAAGAGCAGTGGTGGCGGCGATGCCGCTGGTTGTGAGGCAGCTTGATTTCACAGTTAATAATTTAGCTAGGAAAAATTTTGGTGCCAAAAGGAATTCGTTATTGCCAGAGGCTCAATTACAACCCAAGTGGTTGTCTCTAGGGGAACCGCAACAATTGGATGTGAAATGTCAGAATTGGTGCGTGTGTGCTGAGTTTTAAATAGAACAACTTGTAAAAATATAATTGATAGATAAACAGATCTGTGTTCTTATAAAGTACGAACTTAGTGAGAATAGAGAAGTTATTTAGAAACTTTAAAAAGGTTCGAGGAAGAATCTCTACTTCCTCTTAAGTTTATTATTAAGGTAGAATTGCAATACAATACTTACTAGACTTATAGGACTCCTTCCTAAATAGTCTATATTGTAATTACACCCCTTAACAACAAGCCCAGCCATCTGGTCCCCTAGATGGACTTTAGACGTGCAGAGAATCCCTTCTTACTGCACTTCTTGAATTCTCCCAAAACTTTGCAAGTTCTCCCGAACTAAACAAGACACTAATCTCCCGAAGAATGTCTTGACCACTGATGTTGCTACAGGGTATGAACAACAGTAGTCCTATTGCAAGCAATTGATGAAATGTACACCGTACATACTCATAAGACTCAATCTTTTCGATATCATCTCTTCATTCTTTATACTATGTTCTTCCAGCTCTTCATTTTGGGGATAGGGTATGATTGAAGCTATTTGGAGAAGCTTTTGACTTTCCTTGCTTGGCATACTTTTTGATTGATTCCTTGAAGTGAGGGAAACGATCATCATTTTGATTACCTGAAGATTTAACCTTGTCTCCTTTCTTTTCGTAGCTGGCAATCTTCATAAACTTAGCAATCAATTAATCAAGAGTATTTTTCAATAAATGTCATATTCATAAAAATTGATTTTTATAATCTCCCCCTTGGCATTCTAGTTCAAAAAATAATGTTGTTAAACCTACAACGCAAAGTAAGTTCAGGATGAAGAAGTAATCAGTCAGATAAGCACAAGATTTGAGTCAATCGAATGCTGTTCATTCGAGGTATGAACAATCAAGCACTACTAACCCTGCATAATGTAGAATCTACATAATAGTCCACTAAAAAGCAACAAGCAAATTGTCTAAGGGCTCAGCCCAAATTAGAAAAGTGATGTAATAACATATTAAAGCGAATAGTGCAATGATAATCAAAAGTTGCGACTTTCATCAGCTTCAGCTTCAGCATCTATTGAGATATGATCTTTTTCAACACTGTCTTCAGCTTCCTCATTATCCTCCTCAGTCGTTCCTTCTTCAGCAATCATTCCTTGTTCAACAGTTTCTCTAGCAGTCATTTTCTCCCCCTTTTTAGACCGAGAATGCGAAGGGTGAGAGAGAGTGCGCAAAATCTTTTAGTAGTATGCCTTTTGAGAAAGAGCTTCTTTGGCCATGTTGTCAAAGGTATTGATCTGCTACTGCAGGTAATGTTCCAACTGTCTCGGAATAGCCTACAACTCAATTCTGGAAGGGTCTTGGGGTAGAGTTTAAGTGTTCGTTGTATGGGATGACACAGTGAATGGTGTCTCTGCAGGCTGAAGAAAATCTCCACGTCTACCATCAATGAAAACGTACCCTTTGCTTGGATATGATAGCCTAAATTAGACTGGGAAAAGGAAAGGTTCTTTCGGGGTTCAATATGACCTGCAAACTCAGCAATAATTTGAAAAGCATGTTCACCAAAGTTGATAGGCTTGCCAGTTAAAATGCGAAAGATGAAAACGCCTTGGGTGGGTTTGAGAGAGGACTTGTGAGCAGTTAAAGTCCAGTTTCTCATCCCGATCATGTGAAGCATATTTCCTTCGAGAGCAAGATTAGCAGGGGAAAACCCAGAGTTAGGCCACTTTGTAACTTTGCTTCCTATGATGGTGGTGGCAACGACATCCATGTCCTCTATCAGCTCGTACTCTGGAGGATTAGTTAGGCCATAGTGAGCATTTATGAGATCAAGAGAGAATGTACAAATAGCATTCGTGCAGAATACTTTATGAAATTTGGGAGACGAAGGGTCAGTGATGGATGGGGTCAGGTTAGTATAGAATTCCTTGATAATAACCCCGCATAATCGATCAATTTTCAAAACGGTGCAATCAAGCCCTATTGCAGTGATAAGAGCAAGAATGTTGTACATTTGGAAAGAGCGAACATCTAAATTTTTCTCTCCCCACAAGGTCATAGTAGAGAAAGATTTGAACCTTGTTTCAACAAGAGGGGTGTAAAATTCCTTGGCAAGTGCACACTCCTTTTCAAACGGCTCTATGTTAGTATCGGGTTTGGACTTCTGCTTGCCTTTGCCTTTAGGTGGAATTAACTCTTTGACTTTCCCTTTAGCAATCCGGGAAGATTTTCTAGTGCTCGCAGAAGGACCAGTGGGTAGTATGAACTCCGAGTCAAGTGATGGAGCTTTAGTGGATCGCTTGTGGGTTTAGACTTGGAAGGTGCCCTGCTTGAAGTCTGAGCCGAAGTGTCATCAGATTTAGAGATAGTCGAGCAAAGAGAAGGAGTGGGCGAGACAGCCTGCTTCTTTGACGATGACGTTAGTGGTGGTTTTGGAGTGCTCTCCTTGGCCGGAGAAAATGGTGGTGTTGATTCTCCCGAGGTCAAACCGGAGGAATCATGAAGACCTGTGATTAGGGGAGACCCAATGGCAGGGGTGGCTCGTAATGGAACAGTCTCCATAACAGGGGTTTGAGCATCGCTGCCCGTTGTCGGAGTCACCGAAGTAGGAACAGGAGCAGTGCGCTTCCTTTTGGCCGCCTCTTTGGTTCGTCCCATATTCACTCCTGAAAACCCTAGAAAAAACTTGAGAGGAGAGGTGAGAGATAGAGTGAGGAAGAAGAAAATGAACATATCTTTATAAACGCAATTTCGGTGTTTAAATTCCGGAAAAGATGTGATGTGATCTTCAGGAAATATTCAAAAAGATTTAGCGAAACTAGATAATTAAGGAGCATATCTTGTACCATTATTTTTCTAAAGAATACTAGGATGGATATATTTGGAAAATATATGATTCGGTTTTTTTGGAAATTAAGGAATTCATTCGCATACCTAATTATGTAAGTGAATTTGAAATGGATCTTTAAGATCGCTCCTTATTGCACCACATATTTGGCAAACAGAAATCCGAATCGATAAGCAGAGAACTTATTTTCAATGAAACATACATATTCAATGTAAGAACTCTAGTAGAACAGCACCTTATATCCTTCCCCCCCCCCCCCCCCCTCTTATCCCTCGCACCTGGAAGCCACGTTTCACTTACAGACAACAGAAATGTTTTCGTCTTAAGTATACCCATTACTTTGTGGTGTCCTTGAAGACGAATCATGTTTCACTTAGAGCTATCAGAATTTTCGCCCAAAAGCAACCCCACTACTTCATGATTGTCGACACCATCGTTCACTTAGAGCCATTGAAATGTTTCGCCCGAAAGCTATCCAACTACTTGATGATGTATACAAGCATCAATTTTCTCTTAGAGCAATCGGAATTTTTCGCCCGAAAGCCACCCCACTACTTCTTGAAGCTAATGGTGCATTTGAATGCACGTATTCTGCAAGAACAATTTTCATTAGCTTTCACACACTCGGTCATTTTCTGTGCATGAGACTTATTTGCTCATAGCATCATTTTCCGAAGGCAACTCTTTATGACATAAAAACAGATCAACATAATCAGAGAAAATTATTCTTGCTATCTCTTGGACCGCCAAGAAATGAACATGAAGGATTAAGATCTAAAAATCTAGTATGCATGAATTTCAGAAATGCCTAGATGCAAGAAGTCCTATATGCAATGCAATAAAATATTTTTTTTTAATGAAACAGGAAAAGCGAAAGAAAATTATGTAGTGTATATTCCTAGAGACTTCCTTAGTATCAAAAATCGATTCGCATCAAGTGCCTTCGTAAAAATATTGGCCAGTTGTTCTTGTGTAGGAACATGCTCCAAAATTACAGTTCCCTCTTCAACTAGTTCTCGAATGAAGTGATATCGAATGTAAATATGCTTCGTTCGAGAATGTTGGGCATGATTTTTGGAGCGCTGGTATAATCACACAACAAATTAATGAAATTGAGATCAAACCCATAATCCCGAAGCATTTGCTTCATCCCAATCAGTTGGGCACTACAACTGCCTGCTGCAATATATTCGGCCACGGCTGTTGTTTTGATATGCTATTTTTTTTCTTGCTCATCTAAGACACTAGATTGTTTCCATTAAAGAAATAGCCTCCGAAAGTACTTTTCTGATCATCAATATCGCCTACCCAATCTGCATCACAATATCCTGCAAGACTTGTGTTAGTTTCTTGAGAGTAATGGATCCCAAAGTTAGATGTTCCTCCAACGTATTTGATTATAGGGTTAATTTCAAAAAGGAACCTGAACTTTGCGGGTTTTTATACTTTGCAACCTAAAGAATTTATTTTTTTTCGATTGGAACCTGTATTACGCGATTTGAGACAAATTGCAATTCCGGCCATATTTTCAGGCTGTATAGGCCATGTGATTGGCACATGACCTGTTTTTAGTGTATTTTGATTTTTTTTTTTACTTCTAAATACATGTATTCCTTAATTTTATTTCAGATTTCTTTTATTCCCTACCATAAAAATAATAAATTTAATTTCAAAAATTAGGCATTTTTATGCCTCCTTCTTCTTCTTCTTCTTCTTCTTCTTCTTCGTCCGTTTCCTCTGCAACATCTACTGAAATTTCTTCCTGCAACAACAATAGCGGATTTCTTTCATTTCTCCCTTCTGCTTTTCCACTCCATCATTTTGAGATAGGAGAGCCATCAACAGCCCCTAATAAGCCAAAGGGACCAGAACCTGTTTTGGTTTTGGAGTAGAGTGACCAAACCACAATTCCCACCACCAAGAGGTAGCTAATGCTTTTCAATACACCAATAGATCCGGCAGGGCCCGGAGGAAGCCCTCAGGCCGTTGTCTACAAAGTGTTAATGACCACTCAATTACAGGTGTGGTCACTAACTCCCCGACTACGGCAACCGCCTCGGTGGTGGTGGCGGCGCCACTTACTTCCTTGGCCATGGCGCAGACTTTGAGGAGCGAATGCGATGGATGTTGCCTGAATTTTGCCCTGTTGGTGATGGGTTGTACCAATGTTGTAGATGGGGATTTTGAAGGGGTGAGAAAATTTTAGGGCTTTTTATGAGGATGAAGGGAATAAGTGGAAAAATGATGGAGAAGAGAAGCAGGAGGGAGAAGTGAAGAACTCCGCCATTATTGTTGCAGAAGGGAAGAAATTTCAGAAAATGTCGAAGAGGAAGGAGAAGAAGGCATAAATGATGCTTAATTTCTTCTTCTTCTTCTTTTTTTTTTTTTTTTTTTTTTTTTTTTTTTACGGTAGAAGATGCTTAATTCTGATTTTAAATAAAATTGAAGTTCTTAATTTTAATTAATTATCTAAAATTAAATTTTAATTAAATTTATTATTTTTATGGTAGGGAATAAAAGAAATCTGAAATAAAATTAAGGAATACATGTATTTAAAAGTAAAAAAATAAATCAAAATGCACTAAAAACAGGTCATGTGCCAGTCACATGGCCTATACAGCCTGAAAATATAGCCGGAATTGCAATTTGTCTCAAATCGCGTATTACAGGTTCCAATTGGAAAAAATAAATTCTTTAGGTTGCAAAGTATAAAAACCCGCAAAGTTCAGGTTTCTTTTTTAAATTAACCCTTGATTATATGTGTGACTGCTTTCAAGTGGGATTCCTTGGCATTTGCTTGATACCTGGCACACATTCCTAAAGTGAATATTTGTCAGGTCTACTGGCAGTTAAGTACAACAAGCTCCCTATCATGCTTCGATAGAGAGTAGGATCTACATCAGTTCTAGAGGTGTCCCTAGACAACTTAACATTAGTTCCCATAAGAGTGTCCGGGTGTTTTATCCCTTCAAGACCAAATTTTCTTACCAGATTCTTGGCACACTTGGATTGATGAACGAAAATACCCTTCTTACTCTATTTGACCTACAATCCAAGAAAATAAGACAATTCTCCTACCATGCTTATTTCAAATTCACTGGACATAATGTGAACAAACTCATTGACCTTGGGTTTGAAAGTCGACCCAAAGATAATATCATCCACATAAATCTATGATATGATAATGTCTTTGTTCGTGCTTTGAATGAACAGAGTTTTGTCAATTCTGCCACGTTTGTAGCCTTGGTTAAGAAGAAATTGTGCTAGTCTCTTATACCAGGCTCGACGAGCCTATCATGGTAACGGTGAAAAGGATCTTCAAATCCTTTGGGATGTTCAACAAAGGAATTTTATTTTAAGAAACCATTTAAGAAAGCATTTTTGACATCCATTTGATATAGAATAATTTTTTTTATGCATGCAATGGATGACAACATCCTAATAGATTCTAGTCATGCTACAGGAGCAAAAGTTTCTGCAAAATTTATTCCTTCTACTTGGGTGTATCCCTGGCAACAAGTCTTGCCTTGTTTCTAGTTATGTTACCAAATTTATCAGATTAGTTGCGAAAAATCCATTTGGTTCCGATAACATTAGAATCATTTGGTCTAGGTACGAGTTCCCAAACATCATTTCTCTCAAATTACTCTAGTTCTTCCTGCATTGCCTTAATCCAGCACTCATTAGTTAATGCCCCCTTAACATTTTTTGGCTCAATAATAGAGGTATGACATGCAAAGTATGAGTATCCCATTATTTTCCGATAATCAGGTTTAGGATTACTTCTGGTTCTTACTCCTTCATTGTGTTCACCGAGGACCAGATCACTTAGATGATCTTTTTAAAACTTGGCAGGGGGTTCTCTTTTTGGATCAAACCTTTCTTCTAGAATATCTCCTTCCTTAGAGTTCTCAATATCATAGTCCTTCTTAGAAGGAACCTCAAGAGTATTTGGATCAAGTTGAATGGCCTCCTGGACATCACTTTCAATAGAGGTTCTGGAATGATTGTCAAAGACGACATTTATGCTTTCCATGACATTCTGAGTTCTGAGATTGCAGACCCTGTAAGCTCGATTATTGTAAGAATAACCAAGAAAGAAACCCAAATCACTTTTAGAGTCAAACTTACTAAGGGGTTCTATGTATTTGTAAATGTAGCACTTACATCCAAAGACATGCAGATGGCTTAAGTTAGGAGTTTTACCTTTCCAAATCTGATATGGAGTGATACCCATACCTTTCCTTAGGTACACGCGATTAAGGATGTAGCAAGCCGTGTTTAGCAATTTCAGGATTAAAAGTCGTGATTTACGACTACCGGACGAAAGAACAAGTCAAAGGAAGTCTAAACCACAAAAAAAGGGCGAACACCAGTCCGAACCAGCCAAAAACCGGTCTAGACCGGCTCAGACCGGCCTCAACCGGTCCAGGAGGCCCAACGACAGAAGGAATCGATGCGGTCGCATCCAAAACGTGACTCGGGCACGTCGAAGGGCTGAAAGCAGCGAGTCCACAACTCAGGGACGCGGTCACGTCACAGACCAGCTCGGTCACGTCGATGAGTTAACTCGGTCGCGTCGATGTTTAACTCGGTCGGGTCGAAGGTGGCGAAAAAAGAACAGGTTCAACTGACGCGGTCGCGTCAATTTTGACGCAGTCGCATCCGGAAGTGCGATTTTTGAGATTTTCCTGTTTCAAGTAGGATTCGAATCCTAGTCTCCCCAGGACTTTTCCGAAGCTTATAAAAAGACGAGAAAAGCTCTTTTTTTTAAAAAAAAAAAAAAGGAATCATACACTCCATAATCTCACATACACTTAGAAGAAGTAGAAGACTTGGAGGACGAAGAAGACAAAGATCGACAAGACGGTTTATTCGGGTTTAGTTCATTCTTTTCTTGTTTTGTTCTTTATGATGTTTTCCTAGGGTTAGAAAGAAGGGATTTTTACAACAATGATTGAATGATGTTTTAATTTATAGACTCCGATTTATGTTTTTATCTCTGTGTTTGTGTTTCTAACTGAATTTATACTGGCCATCTAGGATTAGTAATCTCGTTTAACAATTCCGCTTCGAGATGAGGGAATTGTTATCAGATGTACGACATATAGTGCAATTGTCTATGACTGTGTAGGCATTGGTTTATGAGCTTTTGTGAGTTGTTAGGATTAATTGACTTGAGCGGGTAATTATCTTAATTAATCTACGATTTAGTCGCTTTGAGAGAAGGGCTAGGTTATTTGAGTGCCGCCGAATAAACACTAGAATCTGGTTTAAAGGTCTATAAGTTGAGCAAATTCATCGTTGAAGTAAGTCCTGAAATCGAATCCCTAGGACACTTTCTTGTAAAATAGAATCCCTTTTTATCCGATAAGTCATAGTTAAGTAGTTAAGTAGTTTAAGTTCTTTAATTTAGTTAAAAACAGCCTTGCAATCTTAGTAACTAGTTAGGATAATCCTAGATAATCGGGGTATCGAACTACCTAACCTATTCCTTGTGGGATACACCTTGATTGCCACTACTACACCTACACCTGACACTTGCGGTAATTAGGGGTTAGAAAATAGGCCTGTCAAGTTTTTGGCGCCGTTGCCGGGGAATAGACTTAGCGTCTTAGTTTTTATCTTGGGTAATAGGAGGATACTAGACTAGATTTTACTTTTCGTAATTTATATTTTTCTTTTTCTTTCGTTTTTATTTATTTATTTATTTTAGTATTACGTGGTATTTCTTGTTGGTAGTTTTTTCAGGTTTCGCATGCAAACCAGATCAAAAGGGAAAGAAAATCTTGTCCCTTTCGATTCTAAAATTGAAGCAACAGCTCGCAGATACCGCACTAGAAGAAACCCCACATTTGAGATGGAGAACGTACCACAGCAACTGAATCGGGATGGAGCTCTTAACAGAGTACTGACAGCTCTAGCACGCTTGGATGACCGAGTCGCCAATATTCAGCTGGAGCTACCTCCACAGCAGCCTCAACTGCAACAGCAGCAGGAACAAGTTCAGGAAGAACCAGATGAAGAAAATGATGATGACACTCCCATCAGTGATTGTCTGCGACCTAACCCAAATTAGCAGACGGGAGGAGTACAACCCCCACCATTGAATGCCAACAGTTTTGAGTTGAAGCCTGCACTTATCAATAAAGTGCAACAAAACCAGTTTGGGGGAAGTGCTCTAGAAGATCCGAATATGTACCTGATTAAATTTCGCAGGCTGGCGGACACAATAAAGATCAATCATGTGCCACACGAACACGTCAAGATGAGGCTGTTCCCATTCTCCCTGAAAGACAAAGCCTTACAATAGTTCAACTCGTTACAAGACATCACAGATTGGGAGGATTTGAGCACTTCATTTCTTCTGAATATTTTCCAACGAGCAAGATGCTAGACCTGCAGAATCAGATGAACCAGTTCAAGCAAATGGACCAAGAGACGTTTGGTGAAGCTTGGGAGCAATTTCGGGATCTTATCCGGAGTTGCCTTCAACATGGTTTTACAAAGAAGCAATAGGTTTTCAAGTTCTACAATGGGCTACTTGCTCCAACAAGGAATCAGGTAGATGCAGCTGCAGAAGGGAGTCTGGTGGAGAAATCAGTGAGGATTCCATTCTTAATTTGGGATGACATAGCCAGAACGAGCTATCAGTGGGCAAATTAGAGAAATTAGCCGAGAGAGTGGCGAGTGTCCAAGAAGTCCAGCCAGTCAATAATGAGCCACTTGAAAAGCTCACATCGCAGTTAACAACATTGACGAGCTAGGTGAATTTGCTAACTAGTCTGACGTTAGCACAACACACAGACACTCCGGCGCAGCAGCTAGGGGGTCAGGAAGAAGTTGAAGATGTAAATTTTGGGAATCAGAGGAACTTCAACAACTTCCAGAACAATCATCCAAGGTACAATCAGTATCCTCATAATCGAAACCACCAGAACTTCTCTTATGGCAACTCAAAGAATACACTTAATCCGCCACCCGAATTTGTTGTTACAAATGGCATGATCCATGACGGTAAGAAGCCAGCACCAGAGGAGGTTGTTCAGTCACAATTTGCTAAGTATGATGAGAAACTAGCTCAAGTGGAGAAAAAGGTTGATGGTAAGTTTATTGAGCTAAACAAGAATATGACTGGACAGGGAGCTAACATAAGGAGGCTCGAGAATACCATGACTCAAACACAAGCAAGCATTGGTGAGTTATCTTCATATATAAGTCAAATGATAAAGATTGTTGGAGCCCAACATAAGCAGGGGCAATTCCCGAGTGATACAGTGGTGAATCCGAGAGAACAAAGCCAAGCCATTCAGCTGAGGAGTGGTACTGAGTACGAAGGACCAAAGGTGCCTGTTGACAAAGAAAAGGTGGTGGAGAAGGAGCAATTGGTAGGGAAATCAAGGAAGCAGAAAGAGGTTGTGAAATCAAGTGAGGGGCACAAAATCAAAGCAGACATACCACCATATGTCCCTCCTGTCCCGTTCCCACAAGCCTTGAGGAAGAAGAAGATTGATGAACAGTTCACAAAGTTCTTGGATGTGCTGCAAAAGATCCAGATAAATATCCCATTCGTTGAAGCACTACATCAGATGCCTAACTATGCGAAGTTCTTGAAGGAAGTGATATTAAAGAAGAGGAAGTGGGAAGAGTACGAGACAATGAATCTGACTGAAGAACGTAGTCTAGTGATCCTGAGGAAGCTACCACTAAAGCGCAAAGATCCAGGTAGTTTTACTTTTGAATGCAAAATAGGTAACATAACTTTTGATAAAGTACTGTGTGATCTACGGGCTAGTATCAACTTAATGCCATTATCTATTTATGAAAAATTAGGTATAGGCACAATGAACCCTACAAATGGCCGATCGTTCTATGACTTGGCCAAGGCGGATTGAGGTCGTTTTGTTAAAAGTTGGTAAATTTATAATTCCTACTGATTTCGTAGTCCTAGATATGATAGAAGACAAGGATGTTCCACTAATCTTAGGTCGCCCGTTTTTAGCAATAGGTAAAGCACTCATTGATGTACAAAAGAGAGAGTTGACTTTAAGGGTAGATAAAGTGCAAGTCATATTTTCGATTTATAAGGCTCTTCAGCATCATGATAGTGAGAAGGTAGTTCAAATTGAAACATATAGTTCTATTCATTCAGTAGATGTTGCATTGTGTAGAAAACTAGTCTCACCAAGTGATAGCGATACCCTTGAAACTTGTCTGGTCAACTCTGTTTATAGTACTGATTTCCATGACCATACTGACCTTGATCTTTTGGAAAGTATTAGTGCATTGTATTCTTTGTAGGAAGCTCCCAAGGGAAGCTCAATCTAAGAGGACATCAACAAGAAAGTGGTAGAGGAAGTACAAAAAGGAGGTGAGGGATGCCCAAAATTTAAGCCATTACCAGATCATCTGCGGTATGAATTTTTAGATAGCGAACACGGATATCCGGTAATAATTTCTTCCTCTTTAACTGATGTTGAAACTGATAAACTGCTGCGAGTGCTGAGAACTTATAAGTCTGCGATAGTTTGGTCAAATAGCTGATTTGAAGGGAATTAGTCCCACAATTTGCATGCATAAGATATTGATGGAGGATGAGTATAAACCCTCAGTTCAAAATCAACGTAGACTCAACCCGAGAAGTTAAATAGTTGCTTGTATAAATAAAATAAAAATAAAGTGTGTACAAAAAAGTAGTAGCAAAACCCAAAACGCTCTATGAGAAGGCTAATATAATAGCCGAGAAACGTGGCGCAGCGGGTATATCTAAGTCCAATATTGAAACCAACGTAGGCTCAATCCCATGATGCAGGAAGTAGTTAGGAAAGAGGTTCTTAAATGGTTAGATGCAGGAATAGTCTTTCCGATTTTAGATAGTAAGTGGGCGAGTCCAACCCAAGTAGTTCCTAAGAAAAGGGGGATGACTGTAGTGAAGGGTGATCTAGATGAGGTCATAGCCACTAGGGAACGGGATGGCGTGTGTGCATAGACTATAGGAAACTCAATGCAGCTACCCGAAAAGATCATTTTCCCCTCCCATTCCTAGATCAGATGCTTGATAGGTTAGCAGGGTATGTGTATTACTGTTCCTCGATGGTTATTCGGGATACAATCAAATTATGATTGCTCCGGAAGATCAAGAGAAAAATACTTTTGTATGTCCTTATGGTGTCTTTGCTTTTCGTAGAATGTTATTTGGGCTTTGTAAAACGCCTGCTACTTTTCAGTGTTGCATGATGGCCATCTGTGGGGGTTTGATAGAGAACATTATGGAGGTGTTTATGGATGATTTCTCTGTTTTTAGGTCATCTTTTGATACTTGCTAAGATAACTTAGCTCAGGTTCTGAAAAGGTGTGAAGACACCAATCTAGTCTTAAATTGGGAGAAGTGTCACTTCATGGTTAAGGATGGCATAGTCATTAGCCATAAAATTTCGTCTGCGGGCCTAGAAGGTGATAGAGCTAAGGTAGTGGCCACAGAGAAATTACCACCTCCTAGGATTTAAAAAGGGGTTAGAAGTTTCCTAGGACATGCGGGATTCTATAGAAGGTTCATTAAGGATTTTTCAAAAACTTCTAAACTTTTATCTTGTTTATTAGGAAAAGATACTCCTTTTGTGTTCGATGATGTATGCGCGCATGCTTTTGAGAAAGGCAGTGATCACTGCTCCAGTACTAATCACACCTGATTGGTCTCAACCCTTTAAGATAATATATGATGCAAGCGACATGGCTGTGGGAGCTGCGTTGGGCCAGAAGAGGGAAAAGCTGTTTAGAGTCATCTACTATGCAGGCAAGACACTTGATCCGGCCCAAGCAAATTACACGACCACAGAGAAGGAATTGTTAGCTGTTGTTTGTGCTTGTGATAAATTTCATTCATATCTTATACAGGCAAAAACAATAATTTATACTGACCATGCTGCTCTTAAGTACTTGTTTGCCAAACAGGATTCAAAGCCTATCAGATGGATATTGTTGTTACAAGAGTTTGCTTTGGAGATCCGGGATAGAAAAGGTTGCGAGAATGTGGTAGCATACCACTTGTCCATAACTGAGAATAAAGCAGATGCAAAGGGCCAACAGACAGCCACAAGCGATAGATTTCCATACGAGCATGTGATGGTTATGGAGAATGGTCCATGGTACAGTGACATCACGAATTACATAAAGAGTGGGATTAAACCGGATTTGTCACCTCATAAGAAGAATAAGTTCTTCCACGAAGTGAAGTTCTACATATGGGATGATCCCTATCTCTATAGAAGATGTGCAGACACAATTATCCGAAGGTGTGTCGCTTATTCTGAAGTAAGGGACATCATTGCTCACTGCCATTCTTCCCTAACTGGGGGACATTTTGCATCAGCAAGGACAACCGTAAAGGTGCTTCATGGCTTTTATTGGCCAACAATCCATAAAGACTGTCATGAATTTATCTTGCAATGTGACCGGTGCCAAAGAACAGGAGAAATAACACGGAAGCACGAGATGCCCCTTACTACGATCCTTGGAGTCGAACTGTTTGATGTGTGGGGCATAGACTTCATGGGACCCTTCTTATCTTTGAATGGGTTCCAATACATCTTGGTCGAGGTAGAGTATGTTTCTAGATGGGTGGAAGCTGTTCCGACCCAAACAAATGATGCCAAGGTGGTGCTGAAATTCCTCCAAAAGAACATTCTTACAAGGTATGGTATTCCAAGAGCTTTGATAAGCGATGGGGGGTCGCATTTTTTTAACAAGTGGATGTCAGCTTTGTTGGCTAAATATGGGGTGAAGCATCGTGTAACAACGCTGTATCATCCTCAAGTCAATGGTCAAGTGGAGCTCGCCAATCGAGAAATAAAGAAAATTCTGGAAAAGTCGGTGAATGGGAACCGGAAAGATTGGTCAATGAAGTTAGATGACGTACTATGGGCGTATAGGACGGCATATAAGACTCCTTTAGGGCTTTCACCGTATCAGCTAGTGTTGGGGAAAGCATGTCATCTACCGGTGGAGTTAGAGCATAGAGCTTATTGGGCGGTCAAGAAGTTGAATTTTGACTTCGAGGCTGCTGGTAAGGCGCGATTTCTTGAGCTCAACTAATTAGAGGAGTTCAGAAACCAGGCGTTCAAGAATTCCATTTTGTACAAGGAGCGTATCAAGTAGTTTCACGACCGAATGATCAAGAATCATACTTTTGAAACTGGTGAACAAGTCTTATTGTTCAATTCTCGACTGAGATTATTTTCGGGTAAGCTAAAATCAAGGTGGTCGGGTCCATTCACGATAGAAGCAGTCCGAGCTTCCGGGGTGGTGGAACTTCTAAATCAAGATGGCAGTACGTTTTCTGTCAATGGGCAAAGGATAAAGAAATACTACAAGTTAGATCAAATCTAAACCGTGCATGAAGTGCGGTTGAAAGAACTTAATTAGAACCAAAAAGGTCATCAAACTTGAGACGTAAAACGAACCGCTTGTCGGGAGGCAACCCAATGTTTACTGTTTTATTTTATTATTTTTATTTGTTATGTGTTTTTACTTGTTTTACTAGATTGTTTAGGTTATTAGGAACCAACAATGACAACTCAAGAGCAAAACAGAACGCGATAACAAGATGCAGGGGACAAACAGAGGACGAGGGGCAGTACAACGCGACGCGGTCGAGTCACCTAATGACTCGGTGGCGTCCAATGTTCAGCCTTGGCAAGTCGCAGGACAGTGACCAGCGATACGGTCGCGTCAAGTGATAACGCGGTCGCGTTGAGCTATCCCACAGTGCAGGTCAGTATTCCGTGACGTGGTCGCGTCAGTTCGCAAGACCAAGTAATTAAAAAAGGGGACCACGTCAGTTTTTCCATTCTTCCTCCCTTCTCTTCTCTCATGCAAAATCATGCAACAAAAAAAAAAAGAAAAAAAAAAAAAAAAAAAAAAAGAAACCCTTCCCACACACAAACAAAAAAACTTTGAAAACACACCACGAATTCACACTCTCAATCACCCACACATCACATACATCAAATCTCTCTGACCCATTCATTCACTTTGAGTTGGGCAAATCAATTTGGGTGAAAACTAGGGCATACTCGAAAATTCTTCAATTCCGACTAAAATCTCCGGTAAGACTTGCAACCCCGACGTTTTATGTTTACTATATTGTAGTTATGATGGATTATCGTAGTATTTGGTTATAATGAAGATTAGGAGTGTTCTAATTCACATTGTTTAACTTGGTGCACTTGTAGTGCTACTTATTATGATTTTTTGTTCAAATTAGAGGCTATTGTAGTGCATTGAACTTGAATTTGATAAATTTGTGATGATGGGGATGAACAATTAGCACCATAGTTATGGTTAGCATGTGCTCGTCTTTGAGGAGTTTTATCAAACATGTTATATGCATAGCTTAAATCTAGTTTTTGTTTGATTTTCTATTCCTTTTAGGCTTTATATGTGTATTAAGATGACAGATTGCTTACTTATTCGTTGTTAGACGTTCTAGGATTCGACATACATTAATGATAGGGCAAATTTTAATTATACGCATAGCCTAGGGGGTGATAGAATGAGCTCCGAAGTGCATGTTTAAAGAACAACAATGTGATTGTTTAAATTCGTCAGTCTTTATCGATCACATTAGTTGTTAAAATTTGAGCATGTTTCTTGTGTGTTAGGTTGAAAATGCCGCCAAGAAAAGTAACCACAAGCAAGAGAAAGGGCAAAAATAAAGTGGGTGAAGGATCTTCCAACCCACCTCCGGAAAGAGTAGAAATTCTACCAAATGACAGCCGAATTCTCTATGGTTTTGCATTGGAGAAAAATGAGCACAAATGACGATTTGAATCACTTCGTCAGCGCACAGTTGTGCCCACCCGTTTCGAAAATTCATATTTGACACGCGCTATGGGGATACATGATAATGTCAAAGCATTTCTTAAGATTGCCGGATTGACATAATTTATGAGATATGACACATACAAGCGGTTGAGAATTGAATTTCTCAGTACTTTTGATATTGTAGTGGCCAGTCAGCTAGAGCAGAAGAGGCCGGACAAGATTACTTTTCATTTGATGGGAGAGCACCATGAGCTGACATATGATGAGCTTGATGAGCTCTTCAAGTTTCCAGCTCCAACTGAAGGTGAGCAAATAGAGAAGTTCAATCCGAAAGAATTCTGGGGGCAATTGACTGCAGCTCCTCCGCAGGAGTATGATTCAAAAAATGCTAAAGCCTCATGGATCCGAAATCCAACAATCTGATACTTCCAAAAATTGTTAGCCCCCACGCTATTTGCTTGAAAGGAAACGGGAGCAGCCCGATAGAAGGATCTCTGCTTCATATGGAATTTCCTTCATAACCGCCGAATGGATAATTCGGTTCTTTTGGCAGAGCAATTTTTTAATGTGATCACGAAGCAAAAAGATAACCTCACTATTGGGGGTCTCATTACCACGATTGCTACATATGTTGGAGTCACTTTTGATCATATGATTCCGGTAAAAGGGGACATCCACTTCACTTGGGACTTTTTAGAGAGTATGCAGGTGGTTATCATGGGAGAGGATAGGAAGGTGCCATATGTGTTCCAAAATGTTGGGCCATACTTTCGTCTCCAGGATCCGAAGTTCACCGTTGTCTTGAGCCTTGAGGATACACTCAACCTCGCCATGTCTTCCGAGGAGCATTTGGCCAAATCCAACAGCCCTGATTCTTCAGTTTTTCAATCGGGTCACACAGAAGAAGGCAGCCATCAGGGCCCTCGTCCATCGAGAAAAAAGAGAGCAACCATTATTGTTGCATAATCTTCCGAGAGAGCCGAAGACTTTGAGGGGATGTTTACTTCCCTTCAAGCTAACATGGCAGCTCTTAGTACTCGATTGGAGAGACATCGGTCTGAAACTCGAGGCGCGTTCCAAGAAATCAACCCCATGTTGCGTACGATAATCGCCCAAGGCAATCAGGAGGCGAACTTGGAGACAGGAGCAGGATCGTCGTTGGGATGCGCTGGCTCAATTTTGGAGCCAACATGGATTCCAGCCACCACCAGCACAATGATCTGTAAGTTTAGCACCAAGTCGTACCACTCTTTTCCTCCACACATTGGCTTTTAGATAAGTTTGGGGGATGGGGTGTAACGTGGGACGTCTTGGCTACAACATTTAGATTTTTGCTGTTGTTTTCGATGTTTAGTTGGTTGTTTCGCTTTTCATATGCGATCGTTTGTCCTGCTATGTCATTATGTTGGGTTAGGTGTTGGGCATGTGTGCTCACTTGCACATTTTACTCGCTTTACTTATTTTAATTTGGAGTATCGGGTCTATGAGCCCATTTTTGTCTATTTTGTTGGTGCTACTGGGTCTGTGAGCCATATTTATTATTTAGTTGTCATGTTGAGTTTTAGGGGTCTAGAGTATAAGTGTTTTGTTTTTAGAGTAAAAAAAAAGAAGTAAACCCGAAAAAAAAAATTAATAACAAGTGAAAAGAAAAAGAAAAATTAGGGAAAGATGGATGGTGAATAATTAATGATGAGACGATTTTGAGAAATAGATGAGAAAAAGGCACATAATAGAGCATGAGACGTGAGTTGAGACGAAATCGAGCTTGAACTTAGAGTATTCAATAAAAAATTACCTTGGTGAGAATTTGAGCCTAAATTGTACTCCTTTTTCGGAGTAATATACTTTCTTTCGGTGTGAATTAGATTGAATACATGCATTATTCTCTAGAACTTGTCTTGAGTCTTCACTAAGAATGTGTCAAATTTGTGGTGTGATTTAGGAAGTGATCTTAAGCATTTTTGTTTTAAGCCCATTTACTTGAATTATGAGACATAATAGCAAAAAATTATCCCTAGTTAGCCCACTTGAGCTACAAAGCCCTTTCATAGCCTAACAATATCAGCTGAATCGTTTCGATTTAACTCTTTTTGGCCTTCATTGGATTAATCAAGTTAGAGGGAGGAGAATTGGAAGGAATTTTAGGTGATCAATTTGTGGGAAGGAATGGGAAAAGTAGAGATAATTTCAAAGATGAAGGAAATGAGAGAAAAGTGATAGGTGAAAAACAAAGAATAGCCAAACGAAGAATAGCCTCTCCTAGCAAAAGAAAAAAGTTGTCAATAAATTGCTAAGTTTGGTGAGGAGAGGCTAAGAAATTGTAAAAGTGCTTAGCTTGTTTGAATTGATTAGCACAGTCCGGTAGTCCAAAAAATGTGGTACCCGTGTATTGATTGTGAATTGAAAAGTGCTTTGTTGTAAAGTTTTAGAAAAGGTGAAGAAGTCATCTCTTATGGGGTGAGTTGCTGAAAATTGAAGAGTGAGGTTGAGTGATGCTATAGAGGGGTAGTCGGGTAAGAGATGACTTGATTAGTCCAAATATAGTCACTTATAGCAAAATATATCCCACATTACCTTAAGCCAACATTACAACCAAGAAAAGACCTTTTTTTATCCTTTTTCACACACATTAAAGTACGAAGTCTAGTTTAGACGATTGGCAAGCATATGGTAGGCTTTGTATGTAATTCAATATGAGTGAAATTAGCCTAAACACTTGAGAGATGAGTGAAATACATAACCGGTGAGGATTTAATAACTCAAAAGTTCAAAGTCTCGAGATTAGTTAATTTTCATGATATCGCATATATTCAAGTACATTGTATTTGCCTAAATTATGTAGAAAAAAATCGGCCTGAAACTGAATCATCATCCAATCACCCTAAACATTGCATAAGACACTTGTATTTTCTTGTCTTTTGTTATGTTGTTCAAGACGAACAACAATTTAAGTTTGGGGGATTTTGATACACGTTAATTATACATGTAATTAGGTCGATTTAGGATAGTATTTTATAGGAATTATGTGCATATTTGGTCAAGAGTGGGATGTATTGATATAAGTTGGAGCATTTAACGTGTTTGACTTGTTTTAAGGTGGGTTTTTAGCAATTTCAGGACTAAAAGTCGTGATTTACGACTACCGGACGAAATAACAAGTCAAAAGGAAGTCTAAACCGGATAAAACCGACGAAAACCGGTCCGAACTGGCCAAAAATCGGTCTAGACCGGCTCAGACCGACCTGAACCGGTCCAGAAGGCCAAACGACAGAAGGAATCGATGCGGTCGCGTCCAAGACATGACTCGGTCACGTTGAAGGGCTGAAAGTAGTGAGTCTAGAACTCAGTGACGCGGTCGCGTCACAGACCAACTTGGTCGCGCTGATGAGTTAAGTCGGTCGCGTCGATGTTTAGCTCGCTCGCATCGAAGGTGGCCAAAGAAGAACAGGTTCAACTGACGCGGTCGCGTCAGTTTTGATGCGGTCGCGTCAGTTTTGACGCGATCACGTCCGAAAGGGTGATTTTTTAGATTTCCTGTTTCAAGTAGGATTCAAATCCTAGTCTACCCAGGACTTTCCAAAACTTATAAAAAGACGAGGAAAGCTTGTTTTTCAAAAAAAAAGAAAAAGAATCATACACTCCATAATCTCACATACACTCAGAAGAAGTAGAAGACTTGCAGGACGAAGAAGACAAAGATTGACAAGACGATTCATTCGGGTTTAGTTAATTCTTTTCTAGTTTTGTTCTTTATGATGTTTTCCATGGAATATTGTATTAAATTGATATTAGGCATGAGTAGCTAAGCTATTCGTGTCCTAGGGTTAGAAAGTAGGGATTTTTACAACAATGTTTGAATGATGCTATAATTTATAGACTCTGATTTATGTGTTTATCTCTGTGTTTGTGTTTCTAACTAAATTTAGACTAGCCATCTAGGTTTAGTAATCTCGTTTAACAATTCCGCTTCGAGAGGAGTGAATTGTTATCAGTTGTACGACATAGAGCGCTGTTGTCTATGACTGTGTATGCATTGGTTTATGAGTTTTTGGGAATTGTTAAGATTAATTGACTTGAGAGGGTAATTATCTTAATTAATCTATGATTTAGTCTCTTCGAGAGAAGGGCTAGGTTATTTGAGTGCCGCCTAATAAACACTAGAATTTGGTTTAAAGGTCTATAAGTTAACCAAATTCACCGTTGAAGTAAGTCCTGAAATCGAATCCTTAGGATACTTTCTTGTTAATTGGAATCCCTTTTTGTGTGATAAGTCATAGTTAAGTAGTTAAGTAGTTTAAGTTCTTTAATTTAGTTAAAAACATCCTTGCAATCTTAGTATCTAGTTAGGATAATCCTAGCCAATCAGGGTATCGAACTACCTAACCTATTCCTTATGGGATCGACCTTGACTGCCACTACTACACCTACATCCGTACACTTGCGGTAATTAGGGGTTAGAAAATAGGCCTGAAAGTGCCTTACCTCTTTACCTTTACCTTTTGAATGATCAGCGGATGTGCTTATGACTGATAGTTCTTCCGATTCTGTTTTTACTCTTGACAGCTTCCTTTTGAGTGTTAGAATCTCTTTTTCTCTATCCTTGTTAACCTGTTTCAAAAAGGCAAGTTCTTGTTCTAAGGAACTTACTGAGATGACTTTTGAGTTGATTACCTGTTTAGCAGCTTTCAGTTCATTCTCCAGCAGGGTGTACTTTGCTGAGAGTATGTTTGGAGTTTGAGAAGAAGTATTTGGATCTCATTTGTTCTCGTAAAGTCTGACTCTTGCTTCCAAAGACTTTATGATATCAGCTGTCTTGTTTGCCCTTGAGGATATTTCTTCATACATGGCCTTTAGTTGTTCTGCAATAGGACATGCCTCATCATCAGAGTTCGAGACGTCTTCTTTGTCTTTTCCAAAATGTTCGTTGGAAGAACGAACATGAGTCATCAGACAACTGAAGTCCTTTGAAGGGTTACAGAGGGCCAGTTTGCTCGTATATTGAACTGTTTCTTCAGGCTGAGTTTCTTCATCAGATTCTGAGTCACTCCAAGTAGCTTTGTATACTTTGCTTTTTCTCATAAATTTGGACATTCAGCTTGATAGTGCCCATACCCTTTGCATTCTTTGCATTGATCATTTTCGTTCTTGTTTCCCGTAGATTTGACAGGCCTTATTTCTAACCCTAAAATAACACAAGTGTACGGGTATAGATGTATATAGCAGAAGTCAAGGTAGATCCACAAGGAATGGGTTAACGTAGTTTGATACCCTAATTATCTAGGATTACCCTAACTAGACACTAGAATTGGTGAATGATATTAAACTAGATTGCCAGTACTAATAAACCAAATTAATGAACATATGAGAATTTCCAATCAACGAGAATGTATCCTAGGGTATCGATTTCAGGTATTACTTTGATGAATGATTAACCTAAAAATAATAGACTTTTAAACCAGTTTTATATTTATTGGACGACACTAATTTAACCTACTACTTCTCTCGAAGCGACTAAATCATAGATTAATTAGAACAATTACTCTCTCGAGTCAATTAATCCTAGCAACTCCTAAAAGACCCTTAACCTTGCCCACACAATCATAGACAATCGTGCTATACATTATCGTCTATTAACAATTCTCTTCTCTTGAAACAGAATTATTATAAAAGTAAATTAAACCTAATTGGCCAGATTAAATTCAATTATAAGGATGAAAGCAAACACATAGATAAATATCTTAAATTGGAGTCTATAATTCAAAAGTAACAATCAAAACATATTTGTAAAAAATCCTACTTTCTACCCCTAGAACACAACAGTGTTTAGCTACTCATGTTTATAATCGAAAGAAACAATAATTCATAGACAAACCTTGTTCAAATAAACAAAGAAGAATAAACCTCGAATCTTAAGTCGCCGATCTTCGTCGCGTCTTGCTCGTCAATCCTCGATACCAAGCATTGTACTCAAAAGTATGTAAAATTATGAGTTGATATGATCTTCTCCTCCTATAAAAATCGAGTTTGGGGTCCTTTTTATAGAGTTAGGGACGAATCTTTTGGAAGATAGGATCAAAATCCTACTAAAATTAGGAAATCTTCGTAAAACTGGACTTCTGACGCGGCCGCGCACAAGCTATGTCGCGGCTGCGCACAAGCTATGTCGCGACCGCGACAAGTTGTACTAAAAAATACCTTAAAAAGGCCAATTTTGATGCGGCCGTGAAGGCTTTTTGTCGTGCCCGCGCGCCGAATGCATAGGCGAGTTTTCAGGTCTGACTTCCAAGCCATTTTTTATTGTCTTCTGGTTAATTTTTGGGTTTTGTCTCTTCCATTTAAAGTTGTAGCCCTTTGAATCAACTTTTCAACGTCACCAATTGCACCTCAATCGGAGTTGCAGATCTCAAGATATGGCTAAAATACTAGAGGTATGTCAAGCTGACAAAAAACTTCACTTTCAGGACATTTATTGGTGCGGCCACTTTGCATGTATTCTGCAGCCGCGTTACTTTGAGATTGACACAGCTTCAAAACAACACTTTTGGCGCGGCTGCTTTGCTTGTTTAACACGGCCGCGTTGCTTGATTAGTGGCAATCTTTTTTCTAGACCATTTTCGTCGCGGTCGCGTCGGTTCATCTCCGGACCAGTTCGGACCGATTTAGACCGGTTTAGGCCAATTTTTCCATTCCTTCGACTTGTTCTTTCATCCGATAGTCATAAAGTATTTTTTTGACCCTGAAATGCTCAAAATACCTTAAAACAAGCCAAACACGTAAATGATCCAAATATAATAAATCCACACAACTCTCGACCAAATATGCATGTAAATGCTGTCAAATATAATTATAAATCGACCTAAATACATGCATATTTAACGTGTATCAAAATCCCCCAAACTCAAACTGTTGTTAGTCCCGAACAACAAAACAAAAGATAAAGAATTCAAGTGATTATGCATTTGTTTATGGCGATTAGATGATGAATTCAGTTTCAGACTGATATTTTTTTTAAAACAGCTAAGCAACATAATTCAAGTGAGCATATGCGATAATGCAAAAATCAACTAATTTCGAGACTTTGAACTTTCGAATTATTCAATCCTCACTAGATAAGTGTTTCACTCATCTCTAAAGTGTTTAGGCTAATATATATTTCTGCTCATATTGAATTACATGCAAAGCCTACCATATGCTTGTCAATCGTCTAAACTAGACCTCGTACTCGATGTGGATGACAAAGGATCAAAAAGGTCTTTCTTTTGGTTGTAATGTAGGCTTAAGGTAAGGTGGGATACATTAGGATAAAAGCGATTACTTTTGGACTAATCAAGTTATTCCTAACCCGACTGCCCCTCAATAAAATCAATCAACCTCACTCTTCAAACTCAGTAAATCATCCCAAAAGAAATGACTTCTTCACCTTCAAGAAACCTTACAACTTAAGTGCTTTTTCAGCTTACAATCAACTATAAGGGTACCACATTTTTGGGACTACCCGACTGTTCTATTCAGCTCAAACAATTTAAGCACTTTATTTCCTAGCCTCTTCTTAACAATATTGAACATCATATATGCAAAAAAAAACTTTTCTTTTCTTCTTCTTCTTCTTCTTTTTTTTTTTTTTTTAGAGAAGAGACAATTTTTCCATTTTTTCACCTGTCCTTTTTTTTTTTTTTTTTTTTTTTGTGTGTTCCCTTCATCTTTAGAATATCCTCTAATTTTTCCATGTCTTCCCAAAAGTTTTCACCCAACTACCTTCTAATCCTCCTCCCTCTTACTTGATTAATCCAGTTAAGGCCAAACGGTTTAAATCGAAAGGTTTTCGGCTGACATTGTTAAGCTATGAACAAATAAGGCTATAAAGCTCAAGTGGGCTAACTAGGGATAAAACGTGAACTTGTGGTACAAAGAGCAACTTTTCACAGCTAAAAAATAGGCTTAAAACAAAAACTGCCTACGATCATTTCTAAATAACAACATATACTTGACACATTCTTAGTAATAACTCAAGGCAAGTTCTAAAGACTAATACACATATTCAATCAAAATTCACACTGAAAAAAGTCATATTACTCTGAAAATAGGAGTACAATTAGGCTCAAATTCCCACAAGGTTAGTTTTGATTAAAGATTCAAGGTTCAAGCTCAATTTCGTTTCAAATCACCTCTCATGCTCTATTATGTGCCAATTTTGCATCTAATTATCAAAATTGTCTCATCATTAACCTTTCATCATCCATCTTTCCCTTTTTTTTTAATCTTATTTTTAATCACTTATTACCAACTTAAAGACTCGGATTTTTTCTTTTCTTGTAGACTCCAACTAACAAACACAAAACATTAAAACTAAGAATAATTAAGACAATTAGAAACAAAAACATTAAACTAATAGACCCCTAAGAACAAACATGGGAACTAAATAACAAAAATGGGCTCACAGACGCTATACTCCAATTAAACAACTAAATGGGCACACATACCCAATGAGCAAACAACTAAATACGCAGCAAACAGTAAACGGATGAAGCAATAAGAAACTAAAAAGCAAAAACAGCCATGAAAAATAAATAGCGGCCAAGACGTCCCACGGTACACCCCCTCCCCCAAACTTGGCTGAAAGCCAATGTCTGGAGGAAAATAGTGGTATGCCTTGGTGTTAACTCACAAGCATTGTGGCGGTGGAGGTGGATGGAGACCATATTGGCTCCAAAATTGGGCCAATGCATCCCATCAGGTGTCCTGCTGTTGTCTACAAATGCGCTCCTTGATCTTCTGTGTTGCCGGTTCTTCAACCATGGGTTGCTTGCCCTTGCTACGACTGGAACTTGACTGGTGAATAATTGTCGCGACCACGCGATGTATATATCACGGTCGCGTTGATTTAAACTCAAAATTGAAGTTTCCAGGCGTATTTTTTTGTGGCCACGAGGAAGGTCCCTCGCGGTCGCGTTGATTTAATAGGCTCATTGCTTTATTACGATGTTTTTGTCGCGACTCCTCTACTTTGCCCCAGCTCAATTTTCTCCGTCTTTCAACCCCTGTTTCTTATTACGCTCGTCCATGTTGGTTCCTAAAACGTTAAAAACACTAAAAACACAAGTATAACTTAAAATAAATAAAAACAATAACAATAACAAAAAATACGAAAAATAGTAAACATCGGGTTGCCTCCCGATAAGCGAAATTTTACGTCTTCAGCCCGACGACCCCCGTTTCTTTATTAACCAAAAACCAACCACTATCTTTACTTTCTCTTTGATTAGTTAAGACTTTATTTAGCAACTCAGGACTTCTCATAGCAGTATAAACGACACAACATTTGTCTATTTTTTTTAGGTTCGTCCTATTATAAATGGGAAGTGTGATTACTTCGTTTTGAATACGAAACGTCAACTTCCCTTTGGGCATGTCTATCATAGCTTAACTTGTTGCCAAAAATGGTCGACCTAAGATTAAAGGGACATTTATGTTCCTTTGCATGTCAACATCTAGAAAATCACTAGAGAATTCAAAATTTTCAACTCGAATAGGCATGTCCTCTACTACTCCCAATGGTGTTAGATTGATCCATCCGCCAATTGGATAGTAGTAAAAGCTTGCTTGATTACCCGTAGCCCTAATTGTGCATACATTTTCAGAGGCATTAGATTAACACTTAAGCCTAGATCACACAACACATTCTTAAACTTGACTATCAATAAAACATGAAATGGAAAAACTCCCTGGATTTTTCTTTTTAGTAGCTCTTCGTATGGAAGTATTTGTGTTCTTTAGGAGACTCATATCTTCCTTCTTTGTGGCCACTTTCTCAGCGTGCATCGTCTTTGAGTCCTTTACCTCACAATCAGCTTCCTTCTCAGATTTATCCTGCACTACAGAAATGTACTAGAGCATTCTAAAGGAACTGGGTTAGCAGAGACATTATCATGTAAATCAGATGAATCATTAAAAGAAGAAGGTAGTATTTTCTTATTTTTCTCATTGCTGCCTTCTTTCATTTGTTATTTTGCTTTCTCTCTTGCTAATCTCTTCCTCTCTGTCTGTTCCTCCTTTGTTCTTCTTAGCTTCACTTTCTTCCAAGTGCTTAGCATGTTCGATACGGAGTTGCTCATTCCTCTTTTTAACGACTGCTAGAGAAAATGGAATAGGAGGCATGTATTCGAGGACTTCTTTTCTTTTCGGTGGTTCAACCTCAAATTTGACCACTTTCTCATGGTTTCGTTCAGTCCCCTTTGCAGCTTCTTTCAGTTCTTGACTTTCTTGTTCAATCTCGCCCCTTAAGTGGATAGCATTACACTGCTCTCGTGGGTTGATTACGGTATAGCTGGGAAATTGTCCCTGCTTGTGTTTAGCCCCAACAATCTTTATCAACTGACTTAAGTTGCTGGATATTTCTTTCATATTGTCTCTCAATTACTTGATCTCCGCTCCTTGACTAGTCACTTGCTTGTTTAGCTCAATAAACCTTCCATCAATCTTTCTCTCCAGTGGAGCAAATTTTTCATCATACTTTCCGATCTGTGACTGTACAATTTCTTCTTGTGTTGGCTTTTGGCCATCATGGATCATGCCATTTGTGATGGCAAATCCGAGTGGCGGATTAAGCGAATTCTTCGTGTTGCCATAAGAGAAGTTTTGCTATTCCGGTTGTATGGGTTGTGCCTCGGCTAGTTATTCTGGAAGTTGTTGAAGTTTCTTTGATTAAGAAGTTAACCTCTTCGACATCTTCTTGTCCTATTGACGGCCGTGCTGAGGTATCGATGTGCTGTGCTAACGTCAGACTAGTTAGCAGACTTACTTGATTCTTCAGAGCGATCAACTGAGAGGTAATAGTATCGTTTGGCTCTGCTTCTACGACACTAGCCATTTTTCTTGGCTGATTCCTCTCCTTTGGCCATTGATAGCTGGTTCTGGCCATTGCATCCAAGATTGAGAATGCATCTCTTATGTTCTTTTCCATCAAACTACCCCCTGTTGCTAGATCTACCTAGTTCCATGCTAGAGCAAGCAACCCATGTAAAACTTACACACTAGCTGCTTCTTTGAAAACCCGTGTTGTGGACAACTTCGGATAAGATCCCGGAATCGCTCCCAAGCTTCGTCGAATGGTTCCTGATCCATCTTTCTAAACTGATTGATCATATTCTGTAAATCTAACATCTTGCTCAGCGAAAAGTATTTCAATAGAAATCTCGTGTTTAAGTCTTCCCATTCGATTACATCATCTAGCGAGTTAAAACACTGAAGTGCTTTGTCTTTCAATGAGAACGGGAACAACCTCATCTTTACTTGCTCGTGTGGCACATGATTCGCCTTTATAGTCTCTGTCAATCTGCGAAACTTGTTCAGATGCACATTCGGGTCTTCTAGTACGCTCCCACCAAACTGATTTTGCTGAACAATGTTTATCAAAGCAGGCTTTAACTCGAAGCTATTAGCATTCAGCGGTGGTGGTTGCATTCCTCCGAACTGCTGATTTGCCGTAGGCCGAAGAAAGTCACTTATGGGTGTCTTGTCCTCATTTAACTCATCTTGTCTGATCTGAGCATGTCTCTGCTACTGTGGTGGTTGTTGCTGTTGCAGATTAGTAACTCTGCCATCCAAACTGGCTAACGCCCCAATACCCGAGTCAATGCTTCCTCTTGATTTAGATTCTGCGAAATGTTATCCATCTCAACTGTGTGATTTCTTCTCGTTCGGTGTCTGCAGGCAGTCGCTTCAATCTTAGGATTGAAAGGAATAAGTTGTCATTTTCCTTTTGACCTAGTTTGCATATAAAAACCTGAAACACCACCCAAAAAAAAAAAAAAAAATAGCACGTAATACGAAAATAAAATAAATACATAAAAATGAAAATTAGATAACAAAATTGAAATTGCAGAAAATAAAAATCTAGTCTAGTATCCTCCTATTACTCAAGATAAAAACTAAGACGGTATACCTACTCCCCAGCAACAGCGCCAAAAACTTGACAAGCCTTATTTCTAACCCTAAAATCTCGAAAGTGTACGAGTGTAGATGTATATAGCAGAAGTCAAGGTCAATCCACAGGGAATGGGTTAACGCAGTTTGATACCCTAATTATCTAATATTATATACCCTACCTAGACACTAGAATTGGTGAATCTTGTCTGTTAGAAGATCTTGCCCTGAAGTCTAGTGCTCTCGGTCTATGGAAATTGATCACAACAAATGCAGACTATGATAATAAATCACGAGTTTGACTTGTTGTCAATAAAAACAATATTGCGTCAAATTCTAGTGCTCTCGGTCTACGACAATCGTGCACAACAAATGCAGATTATGATAATGTAAAATTGTATTGAAGTGCTTTGAAATGCAGCATCTGGAGTTCGAGTCTAGACACATCCATTTGCCGAGCCAATATGCCCCGTAACGACTCGCCATGTTTGCCACATCATTCTCAATTCTTCCATTCTTTTCATGTTTAAGTTGGTATAAATAATCATCACACATCATGTGTTAATTAATAATATTACTAAATAAATCGTGGGATGTGATGGTTAGTATCAGATGAGATCTTCTATTTCATTCTATATTCGTCTTGTATTTTAAATCACAACTACATATTATGTATATTTGATGATATTATTAATTAACATATCTCGTGTATTATAGGAAATGGAAACAATATGAGATACAAATTAAAATGGAGGGCGGAATGTAAAATATAAGTACCAATTTGTTTATTGGAAGCTATGTGCCAAAGGGAAAGTCGATCTGTTTTCAGTTATGTAGATGACTACTTGGTTGATGCTTGCAAAATTTGCTAAATTAAAAAAGTTGCTTTCTTATTTTTGCTTCCGACGGCCCACTTTCCTGCATTCAAATCTCTCTATAAATATATCCCTCCAAAAAATGTTCAACTCCCAACCCACCCAGTTTTAGAACACAAATATGGCAAAACCCCTATCAATTCTTTTATGTGTGCTTCTTTTCCACCAATCATTGGCCATTAATGTGTTGGATTTAGGCGCAAATCCTGATGGCAAAACTGACTCCTCTTTCGCCTTTTCCAAAGCATGGTCCTTAGCTTGTGCGTCTTCCCTACCCTCAACTATCTACGTACCACCAGCCCCATTCTTGCTTAAAAACTTGCACTTCAAAGGTCCGTGCAGAAATAGAGCCATCACCATTTTGATCGACGGCACCCTCGTTGCTCCACCCGACTACAATGCCATCGGCGACGCCCGCAATTGGCTGCTTTTTGAGGGTGCCGACGGCGTTGTTATCCATGGCGGCACTCTGGACGCGCAGGGTGCCGCTTTGTGGGCTTGCAAGAAATCTCGCAAAAACTGCCCCAGTGGTGCTACGGTATGTATTTATTTTGGTTGAATTCATTGTAATCAAGGTTAGTATGCTGTTAAAGAGCTTGAATTAAATGCATGGAGATCGGTTATAGAAGAATATTGTCATGTGGGATGTCAACAGATCCATGCATGGTAGTGGGAAGAATTAACTGCTATACCAATATTTAATAACTATTTTAAGGTTAGTGAGGAAGTGGAGGGTCACGGTTACTGAAATTCTAATACATTTCTTTTTATTTATTAATAATAATATTATATATAATTGAAAATAATAATAGTTAAATTTAAATTGACATCTTGATCTACTGAGAATGAATATGAAATTTAATTGAGTTTTATATATATGCAGACATTGGGGATCTCCAAGTCGAAGAATATTGCAATAAGTGGATTAACATCCCTAAATAGCCAAATGTTCCACATTGTGATGAATGGATGCCAAAATGTGGTGTTACAAGGAGTTAAAGTTTTGGCCCCAGGAAATAGTCCCAACACCGACGGAATTCACGTACAACTATCAACCGGCGTCACCATTTTGAATTCTAAAATCAGTACCGGAGATGACTGTGTATCAATCGGGCCAGGAACAACCAATTTGTGGATTGAAAACGTTGCCTGCGGGCCAGGCCATGGCATCAGGTGAAGTTAATAAATTCAAAACTAGGATGAAGATCATGATTATTTAACCGTGTTTTTGAATTTTTGCAGCATTGGAAGTCTGGGCAAGGATTATGAAGAAGCTGGTGTGCAAAATGTGACAGTAAAAAATGTAATATTCAAGAATACACAAAATGGTGTGAGAATAAAGACGTGGGGAAGACCAAGCAAAGGATTTGTGAGAAATGTATTGTTTGGACATGCTATTATGAATAATGTCCACAACCCAATAGTCATTGACCAAAATTACTGCCCAAATAACAAAAACTGCCCGGGACAGGCATCAGGAGTGAGGATTAGTGATGTCACATACCAAGACATTAAAGGGACATCAGCAACTGAAGTGGCAGTGAAATTTGATTGCAGCAAGGGAAACCCATGCCGAGGAATCAGGCTCCAAAATGTTGACTTAACTTACAGACACCGACCAGCTCGATCCTCATGCGCTAACGCAGCCGGTTCGGCTTCTGGCTCCATCGAACCATCAAGCTGTTTGTCCTGATCACCCTGCGCTACCTGCACATCCAACCAACATTTTCATAATTTTTTTATTCTATATAGCTTTTTCCACGCTCTATCGTTTTACTTTACTAGTTTAACAAAACTTAAAATCATATACATTGTTGATCCATCAAAAAATAGCAAACATTCAAGTATAAAAATATTGATTTTTTTATGTGAATTGTCCAAATGTCCCTTAACATTGGCATGGTGAATAGGTGATGATATGATCCTTTACAGAGTACAGTCCGACATATTATTTTTGAGGGCTCTCTCTTCTCTTTAATTTCCAGATACCCCAACTATATTAATAATATATACTCCTATTAGAATAGATTAGAATATCAATATACACGGCGTCACACATTCTTTTTTTCGGAGAAATATACATAAAATATTAATTAGAGTACAATGATGGAACAAAATTTAGAGAAGAGCTTAACTCCAATGGAAAGGGAAAGAAAAAAAGAAAAAGATTGACATGTACCTTAGCATACTAAAATTTCTCATGATATATATATAATTTCATACTTTATTTAATAAATGCATATATATTGCTTGATATTGCTACTCCACACATTAAAAAAAAAAATACAATAAAATGAAACACTAAAGCAAAATATATATATATATATACACACACAATAATGATATGGAACACCACCGGCGGGTTTTCTTATAGAGCGCACCTGTTCATATATTTTGCTCCCTCACACTCACACCACTAACAAAACAGCTATATATATTATTCCTTCCTCGCCTCCTACTCCGGAAAATTAAAAAAATCACTTTTCACACCACTAACAAAAATTCGCTATATTTTTTAATCCTTTCTCGCCTGTTACTCCGGAAAATTAAAAAATCACTTTTTCCCACTATGCAAGATTTTTTTTTTTATCCGTTTTATTTATTCTCGCTAGAAAATAAAAAATTTCCACTATACTAATTCTTTTCTTCCCAAAACAATTTTTCTATCATTTTTTTTTTTTGGTTCTCTCATCTCTGTCATAGAATCTAAAAAATTTCCACTATACTAATTCTTTTCTTCCCAAAACAATTTTTCTATCATTTTTTTTTTTTTTGGTTCTCTCATCTCTGCCATAGAATCTTAATAGTAAATTATAATAAATTTTGGAATAGATCATACTGATTCATAATAATATACAAATGATTTTTTATCTATTTCTTTTGCTTCTCTCATATCTCTGTCAAAATCTTAATAGTAAATTATAATAAATTTTGGAATAGATAATATTGATTGATAATAATAGATAAAGAGAAGATACACAATCCAAATTCTAATATAATTTAATAAGATTGAGAAAATAAATATTTTATCTTCTTAAGAATTATTCTTATATAAAGTATTTTATTAGTTTAGTTCATCAATTTTTTTTATTATCAATTAGTATGATCTATTTAAAAATTTATAATAATTTACCATTAAGATTTTGTGATAGAGATGATAGAAGGGAAAAAAATTGATGAAAAATTATTTTGGGAAGAAAAGAATTTGGTTTAGTGAAAAAATTTTAATTTTCTGGAGAGAAAAAATAAAATGGATAAACTAATTTTGGGAAGAAAAAAATCTTGTACAGTGGAAATAAGTGATTTTTTTTTCTTTTTTATTTTTTTGTGAATAAGAGACGAGAAAGGAATAAAAAATATAGGGAATTTTTGTTAGTGGTGTGAAAAGTTATTTTTTTAATTTTCTGGAGTAAGAGGTGAGAAAGGAATAATATATATATATATATAGGGTGTTGAGGAAGGAATAATATATATATAGTGTGTTTTTGTTAGTGATGTGAGTGTGAGGTGGCGAAATATATGAATAGGTGGGCTCTATAAGAAAACCCACCGGTGGTTCCATATCATTATTTGTGTGTGTGTGTATATATATATATATATATATATATATATATATATATATATATAACACAAATCATGTATCCATTAGTACAAATAGTTAGGGGTGGCAAAACTCGGCACGACTTGATAGCACGATACGAACCCGTACGATAATTTTGGGTTTGGACCGAGGTCTATCGGATTTGGGTCGTCATTGGGTCAGCCCGATAAGACACGATAAAATTCAGGTCATATAGGATCAACCCAACAATGGCCCAATAATTTATTTTTTAAAATTATTACTTATTAGTAATAATATTGCATCATTTTTTCAATTTAAAACTTTCAACAATAATTTAATGCTCATAAATCTCAATTGAAGTTTTCGGATTAATAAATTGCAAGTTGCTTATAAAATTCTATTAATAATGTTTTGAATAGTTTTAGTTAATGATATTTATTGTTTAAGGTTGAAGTTGATTGATCTAGTAGAAGAACTTTTGCTTGAAGAAGAGTTTGAAGACACAATCCTATAACTGCCTAGAGGAGAAATATTGATTAGAGAATTTAGAAGAATATTGGTTAAGGAATATTCCTTATGTAATAGACCTTCGTTGTAATGTCATATTTTTGTATTTTTATTCATCTATTATGTGAATTGTGATGAATTGTATATAGAGGTATGATACTTATTTGAATGTTTAAATTATTTTTTTACTGAACAAAGCAGTCAAACATGAATATGTATGTATTAACAAGCTTATCGGGTCGGGTTATTGAATTTCTATTAGTTCAGGTTCAGGTTAACCCTTATTGATTTGGGCCTTATCGGGTTGGCCCAATAATGCCCCAACTCAGACGATTTGCCACCCCTACAAATATTAATATAGAAAACTAGAAAGTGTTTCACTCGACAAAGGGGATTTTTTTTTGAAAAGTGTTATTTTCATGGGAGGTCTCTTGTGAACCAGTAAGATCCGTGCAATCTGGGCTATGGGTCAAAATGTAATACTATTTATGCATAAAGGTATTACATGTGATAGGTAAATGTATCACGGTGAAAATGTATCACCATTTATGTTTAAAGGTATTACATGTTTTGTGTAAAGATATTGTGATACATTTACCCAATACATGTGATACATTTAAGCATAAATAGTGATACCCAACCTGGATTGCCCCGTGCAACTGTTGCACATGAGACTTTGTATATTTTCATTTTACCAATTCATCTTCTCACTTTACTCACTAAAGTCTGCCTTTTCCTATCAATTTTAAGGTTTTACCTCTGACTAGTAATGTCTCGTGTAATGCACGGGCATATTATCTTTAGTATATTTTTATTACGTGTAAATGTGTAGAGTTATAATTTATGTTATTAAAAAATATATTATCAAGATTAGATATAATTCTTTTATAACGGTTCTTTTTAATAAATATTAGTAAGCCTAATCCCAAGGTCAGTTCAACAGTATGTCGGGTTGAGTCGGTCCAAAATTTTATTAGCCAAAAAATATGGACACCAGCCTAGCTCCTAAAATATTCAGAAACAATTGCCAGCCTGTAGCTAGTTGTGTCATTGACCCATTAAGTTGGTCTTATTGGACCTGATGATACTTTAGACCAAGATTATTATGGCCAAATCCGTCTAAAATGTAGGACGGGTTGTACCAATTTTGTTACCACTAACAATCAATCACTGTCCAAACTCAAAAGTAACACCCTTCTTACCAATAAAATTTCTTCTAAATGCATAAAGAAATAGAGACATGTTAGTATGAAACTCTTCAAAGGATTTTTGTGATTGATGCCCACAAAAATATTCAGTTTCTTGGAACTTAGTAACTATTTGATTGCTTATGAGCAAATAGTTTTCAATCTAGGAATCATAGCGGTATAGAATAATTAGATGTCATATAAATTAAATTTTAAGACAATAATATGATATATGGATCAACAAGACAACAAAAATCGATCTAATAATTAAAAGAAAGAAATAGAAAAACCAAATTGGTATTTTACCATTTAAGAATCCGAAGAGTTAATTGTTGCATGTATTACTTGAACATCATAGTGAAATGGATTGTACTAAAAAAATATAATGATCTGTGCCGATTAAAATACTTCTTTGCATTTTTTTGGCAGTTGTCCTTACAAGCCAGACATTGTTCATATTCTAAGAATATCACCAATTAGTGTATAGACTTTATATTGAGAACTTTTTCATAATCATTATGACTCATCTTATCATAATATTGAATGTTTTTCAAATTGTAATTGTAATATTTAAAAAAGAAAAAAGAAAGAATTATGTTGTGAATTTGTAATATGATTCGAAGAATTTCTTTGGAATTTTTGAAAAAAAAACCCCTAGTTATAGGTCTCACTTGGATTACTATATTGTTTCTCCACCGGGACGCTTAATAAAATTGTTCTCTCAACCTTTTCCGTTGAAGTTGGTGAAGTAATGATTTTCGTGAATCTCTGGTGTCTTCCTATTATCAAATCGTTACTTTCAACTTCTCCATGATTGATTTTAACATTTTTTCATAGGCTAATCTTCTGCTATATTTATTATGGTGGTGATAGGACATAATTAAGAATTTGAATATTATTTATATTTAGTTGACCATTATTTGTTATGAAAAATTTAAAAGTCGATATCTTTAGATGAATTAGTAAGTGGCAGGCCGTTATTTTGGTAACTAAAAATTTAGATATTATTTCATATTGATTTTCGCGATTAAATTGCATTTGTTAATTATGATTTATGATTATTATTAATTATATTTATTATTGTTAAATAATTAAAATTTCCATAATTAGTAATATATTTAGGCGGAAAAATTAGTCCTGTTGTTTTCGACTGTCATATACATATATATAGATTATACTTATTGTATCAACTTATTTGTTCACTCCCAAATATTTATATATTTATATATATAGACGTACTATAATAATAATATGCTACAAAGTTAAAATACCTTGACTTGTGTAAAAACTAAAATACATTACTACTCATATATATATATATATATAATGTATTGGTTGAGAAATGGCACCTTTTACAAACTAACTTAACAAGTATAAGGGTGAATATCTAAAATATACATGGGACTTTTTTTTTTTTTTTTAATTTCATTTACTACCTTATCTTTTGTCTTTAGTAGGTGACTGAACTTTTTTCCCCATCCCAACCTAAACTTTTAAGGTTCTCTTGTGCATAAGTTGTACGGATATTTGATTCGTGCAATTGGGATCGTGAGTCAAAATGTATTAGTATTTATGTATTACATGTAATGGGTAAATGTATAACGATGAACATGTAAAATCATTTATGCTTAAAGGTATTACACGTTTTGTGTACCTTTATCCAATACATATAATATGTTTAAGCATAAATGGTGATACCCAACCTGAATTGCGCTGTGCAACTGGTGCACATGAGACCTAACCATTTTTTTTTTCATATTTACTACCTTACCTTTAAAATGTATCTCATAGGTAACTTGTCTTACCTTTAATTCCACACTTAAAAATAAAATAAAAGTTTACAAAAAAAGGACAAATATTATAAAAAGTATAAAGTAAATACGAGTATCAAATAATAAAAAAAGGGAAAATTCAGAGGAAAAAATATGAAATTACAGTAAAAAAGACCAGAACCCAATAAATTATGAAAATTTTGGTAATATAACAAATATATGAGTGTATATATATATTTTCTGTAAACAATATTGACACATTTACAAATATTCATTTACAAATAATTTGACACTTTCTAGGAGGGAGAGCTGTCGTCTACATCAATACTGTCACATTTACAAATATTCATTTGTATTTCTAATAAATTTTCTGTACTTTTTTACATTTTTCTCTGAAATTTTCCATTTTTCAGAGTTTTTTTATTTTTTTATTTTATGTTTTGGAATTTATATAATATTTTGAAAATCTTCTTCCATTTTCTAATTTTCTGAGGGTTTTTATTTTGTATTTTTTATAATTTGAAAATAAATGTTTAAATTTTAATGAATTTGGGGGATTTATTTAAAAATCTTGATTTATTTCTAAATCTTTTTTCTTGATCTTTTTATTTCTTTTTTCCTTTTTGAATTTTATGGAATTTTTGAGAATTGTTTTCTTTTAAAATATTCCTTTTTTTTTTTTACTATGTATAATTTTTTTAATGTTATTTTACTTTTTGGAATTTCCGTTTTTAATATTTTTAAAGTTTTTATATGTTATTTTAGAATTTTTTCTTTTTTATAATTTTTTTTCAATGGTCTGAAATTAAATTTTATTAATGTTAGTGTAAATTTTCAAAATCTAATTGAAAAATAACATTTAAAAGTTCTGGTCGTGATCGAAAATAAACAAAGAGTTACCTATTTGATAGGTTTTAAACGTTTAAGGGTCCTCTATTCCACATTTACCCTGTTCAAATCATGTTCCGCTTTAAAATCGAGTCATACAACATGAATCGTAAACATCGAACAGTGAATCGTGAACCCTAAACTATGAACTATTGAATTATAAACATTGAACCATTAAATAATGAATCATTAACTGTATCGTGAAATCATAAGTCTACAATAGAAAATATATCATAGTTCAAGAAAGGCCAATCCTAAATCTTAAACATGAAATCTAAATATGAATCATGAATTATGAATCTAAATTATGAACTTTAAATTCATAAATTAAAAAAAATATTTATAATTGAATTAATTTTAAAATTAAAAAATGATTAGAATAGGATAAAAGTGAGTTACAGAATGTCTTGTGATTTTGAACCACAGAGAACATCATAAGACCACTGCGCTTCACTAAGCAATTGGGCCATGATTTCTAAATTCAGTTACGAGGCTCGTTAAGTTCGTTATATTAGTCTCATGAAAATACAGTTGTGGCTCGTGGCCCATATTAAATTTGTCGCATGTGGCCCAGTGTGACCAGATTATATAACCATTAGGCATGTTAAAATTGATCCGTTCCGTCTCGATCCGCTTCGATCCGAGGTCTTAAATTCTATTTTCTAATAATTAAAGTTAAAAAAAAAATTAAAAATATTGAAACAAAGCTAATGTAAACCTAAAAATTAAAATCCTATTTACTTCACAAAAAAAATCAAGTTTTTTTAACAAAAAAAAAAAACTAACTTTTTTATATATATAAAAAAAAAAGATAGGAGCAGGGCAGGGCGGGGCGGGGCGAATTTTTTTGCCCCGTGACGGGTCACGGGGCGAGGCGGGATGGTTCAGAAAATCCAGAAATCCGACCTGACCCGTCCCGTTGACATGCCTAATAACCATCACTGATGCATAACAAATCAAAGAAGTGGATAATTTCAAAATTTGAATTCAATAAAAACTGGAAAAAATATGTATACATCATATGCAAAGATCTTTTTATATATAACGAGTTGGACTAATTTTAAAAATATCATTTCTTTAACAAAAAATATCACTTAATTGACAACAAATATTTCTAATAAATTATTAATAAAGTAATACTTTTATTAAAAAAAAAAAATCGTTTTGCTCAATAAAATGATATGTTTGGCTATCTTATTGAGCGGACCGGACCTTAAAAAATGCACTCAATACAAAAAATTGAGTCCATTTATTTAGCATCAAATTTCCACCAAAGTGATACTTTTTTCGAGAAAAAACTAATACTTTTTTGAAGGAAAACATTACCTTTTTCTTTTCATAAAAGCTAATATTCAAAAATAGCATATGTGACATCAATATGAAAGTTATAAATTGTAAACACGTATATAAAGTTGATGGTAAAAACTTATATAAAACTTGATTACATAAATTTAAAGAAACACAAAATTATTAAATTTATAAAAAAAATATTATGTTTTATTAAAAAAAATATTACAATGATAAGAGATAAAAAGTAACAAATACTTTTTTCGAGAAACATTACACATTTTTGTTGAAAAAATTATTACTTTTTTCTAAAGGTAATCCAACTAGCAATTTGTGAGTTGTAGAACAGACTACTTAATTGTACAAATATTGACATCGAAAAACTTATGTAAACTTGATCGAATACATAATTATTCAAACACATGAATTATTAAGTTTCTAAAAAAAGTATTTTTTTTTTTCGGAAAAGTATTATGTATTGTAGAAAAATTATCGCTTAACCTATATATCTTTATGGATGCCATATTTTTATTATATTTAATTGAACAAAAAAATGAGATCCGCTTGAATCGAGTCAACTCATTGTCATAAAAAAATTCATGAATATGGGGATCATTAGTCTTATTCACCAAGTGCATAGACAAAGAGATCCTTCTCTCTAACTTCCTCTCTCAAGAAACCAAATCCTAATCGCCGCGACTGGAACTTTTCTTCCCTGAACTCTCTCTAACGGCGGCGACATCGAGCATCCCGCTCACGTTTGGCATCAAGGGAGGAGATTTCCCTGCCCTTCATACCAAAGAACCAGTCTCTTCTAAAAACCTTATTGAACCTGCTTTGAAGCCCTCCTCCTCTTTTAACGTAGGCCAGAGAAAATCTGCTGCAGAGAAATTGGAGGGTAGATTGGCCAAGAAACTCTTTTATCCAGCCTCCTCGGAAGAATTTGGGCCGATCAGAGTTTATCTAGTCCAATTCTCTCCCAAGTATCGTCCCACATAGGAAGAAAGAGCGCAGAGCCCCAGTCCGACCAGTACGGAGATCGATACACAATTTGAATTTTTTCCCACACAAAACTCATCATCACTTTCTTTCCACTATACTTCTCACCTCTCACTTTCCAATTGTTCACATAAATTTAGCTTTAGTACTACCGCAAGCGAACGGTGTAGCTATGACTGGAAATAATATAAAATGCGCACGAACATAAAGCCCATGAAATCCACTCGACGGGGCGACATGCAGCGTCCATTTTGGTCTGCGTCGCGCTTGACCGAGGGGATTGCTGACACGTCGGTTTTCTAACCTAGTGTTCTGCAAGTGTACGGTTGTAGGTGTAGTAGCGGCAGTCAAGGTCAATCGCACAAGGAATAGATTCTAGGTAGTTCGATACCTCGATACTCTAGGATTGTCCTAGCTAGATACTAGGTTGCAGAAGGCTGATTTTAACAAAAAACAAAGGAATTTAACTAATTAACTAAATTACCTAATTAACTATGACTTAACACTTGACAAACAAAAAGGAATAACAATCAAGAAGAAAAGGTATCCTAGGCTTTCGATTTCAGGATATTACAATAACAATTATGTTCAACTTATTGATTTTTACACCAATCTAGTATTTATTAGGCGGCGCTCAAATAACCTAACCCTTCTCTCGAAGCGATTAAATCGTTGATTAACTAGAACAATTACCCTCTCGAGTCAATAATCCTAGTAACTCCCAAAAGTTCACAAACCTATGCCTACACAGTCATAGACAACTACGCTCTATGTCGTACGTCTGATAACAAACCCCTTCTCTCGAAGCGGATTTGTTAAACGGGATTACTAAACCTAGATGGCTAGTATAAATTTAGTTATAAAAACAAACATAGCGATAAACACTTTAAAAACGGAATCAATAAATCAAAACATAAAGCAATACATTGTTGTAAAAATCCCTACTTTCTAACCCTAGGACACGAATAGCTTACATGCCTAGCAATAATCTAATACAAAATTCTGAGAAAAACATTGCAAGAATTGAAAACTAGAAAAGTAAACTAAACCCGGATAAATTGTCTTGTCGATCTTCGTCTTCTTCGTCCAGGCAACAGATTTTATCTGTTGTCCAGTTATAAATAAGTCTATTATTAATAGTGATGTTAAAAGTACCATTTAACTAAAATAAAAAATCGTTGTCTGTTCATCAATAAACAATGGTGTGTACCATATACTCGATATTTTGGTCTAAAATCAACAAAACTCCACAAAACACGTCAATTAGTCCAATGTAACCAATATAAGCAATTCTCGACTGTATATATGTATGCAAATGCTATAAATACACACCTAAAATCGACCAAAATGTATGCATATATGACGTGTATCAAAATCCCCCAAACTTAAATTGTTGTTCGTCCCGAACAACGTAAAATAGAACAAAGACACATGTATTTACGGCGATTAGATGATGAATCAGTTTCAAACAGATTTTTCAAAAGCCAGACATCATAGTGCAAGTGAGCATGTGTGATAGAGCAAAAATTAACTACTTTCGAGACTTAAACTTTCGAAGTATTTGATCCTCACCAGGGGTAAGTGTTTCTCTCATCTCTCAAATGTTTAGGCTTACAAAATATCATTCCACTAAAATTGGACTAAATGCACAGTTTACCATAGGCTTGCCAATTGTCTAAGCTAGACGCAGTACTCGGCATAAGCGATAAAGAATCAAGTAGGTCTTTCATTTGGTTGTAATGTTGGCTTAAGGTAAGGTAAGATAAATTTGGACAAAAGTGACTATCTATTGGACTAATCAAGTTATTCCTAACCCGAATACCCCTCAATACAATCACTCAATCTCACTCTCCCAATCTCAGCAAATCACCCTCAAGGTGACTTCTTCACCTTCCCGAAAGTACTTTTCAACCAAGTGCTTTTCATACTAGTATTCGGGTACCAAATCATATGACAGCCCTATTCTTCCAAATCAACTAAGCACTTATTTCTTCTAACCTCTCCTTAACACATTTAAACAGTAAAACACATATCTACAACTGGCTCTTTCTTTTGCTTTTATTTTTTTTTTTTCGATTTTTTTTTTTTCATGCAGAAATTACACAAAAACACTGAACATAACACTAGGAGAAGTTATACTTGCTTGCTTTTGCACCTAACACTTCAAATTCCCTTTACCCTTCAATCTATCCATAAGTGCACCCACTTTGTTCCCAATTTTTAATCCAACTACCTTCCAATCCACCTCCCTCTATACTCTATTAGTCTAATTTACAGCCAAAAGCTAAAATCGAAAGATACTTGGCTTGCAATGTAAGGTTATGAACAAAAAGCTGAAAGCTCAAATGGGCTAACTAAAGGTAATTTTCACAAATTTCCGGTAAAAGGGATAACTTTAAAAAGATAAAAAAAAAAAAAAAAAAAAGGCTGCAAATCAAAGACTGCCTATATCAATTTCTATGTCACATTACACCTTTGGCATATTCACAGCAGAGTCTCAAGGCAAGTTCTAGAAACCAAGACACATATCCACTCAAAATCACACCGAAAGAAAACATATTGCTCCAAAAATAGGAGTCACATTAGGCTCAATTCCTCACAAGGGTCATTTTGATCAAAGTTCTAGGCTTAACTCAATTTCGTCTCAAATTACTTATCATGCTCTACTATGTGTCCATTTTTCAAATGTAAGCATTGACACGTCGGTTTCTAACCTAGTGTTCCGCAAGTGTACGGATGTAGGTGTAGTACTATTGTCAAGGTCGATCCCACAAGGAATAGTTTTAGGTAGTTTGATACCTTAATACTCTAGGAATGTCCTAACTAGATACTAAGTTACAAAATTTGATTTTAACAAGAATTAAGGAATTTAACTAATAACTGGCAAGCAAATAGAACTAACAATCAATGAGAAAAGGTATCCTAGGGCTTCGATTTCAGGATATTAATTCAATGTTGGATATAATTAACCGATAAATTTACCAATTCTAATGTTTATTAGGCGGCACGATAATAATCTAATCCTTCTCTCGAAGCGATTAAACCGTTGATTAATTAAGCTAATTACCCTCTCGAGTCAATTAAACCTAATAACTCCCAAACGATCCTAAGCCACGGCCTACACAGTCATAGACAACTGTGCTCTATGTTCTAAGTCTGATAATGATTCCCTCCTCACAAAGCGGAATTGTTAAACTAAATCACTAAATCTAGGTGATCAAGCTAAATTCAGTTTTAAGCACAAACATAGAGATAAACCACATAAAGAACGGAATTAAATAGATTAAATCATAATCAAACCATTGTCATAAAAATCCCTACTTTCTAACCATAGGACACGAATAGCTTAGCTACTCATGCCTAGTAATAATCCAATACAAAATTCTAATAAAAACATTGTAAAGAATTAAAACTAAGAAAAGAATAATTAAACCCGGATGAATCCGTCTCGATGATCTTCGTCTTCCTTGTCCTCCAAGATTTCTTCTAGGTGGAATAATGTAATTGATGTTCTTGATGATTGATTCCCCCTTTATCCTAGAGCTTGAGGTCCTTTTTATAGAGTTGGGGACGAATCTTTGAGAAGATAAGCTCAAAATCCTATTAGGAAATCAAATCCCCTATTAAACAGGATTTCTCTTATCGGCAGCCTTTTTGACACGGCCGTGTTGCTTAAGTGACACGGCCGTGTTGCTTTGCAATTCTTCCTTTTCCAGCAACAATTTGACACGGCCGTGTTGCAATTGTGACGCGGCCGTGTTCTGTTCCAGAGCCGTTTTGAACGTTGTGCACCATTTTTGACACGGCCGTGTTACAAGTTTGACGCGGCCGTGTCGGTTCTTGCGTTGTTTTGCTACTGGACCGGTTCAGGCCGGTTCGGACCGGTTTGGACCGGTTCTTCACTCTTTTGGGCCGGTTTTCACTCTTTTCTAACTTGTTTCCTCGTCCGGTAGTCGTAAATCACAACCTTTAATCCTGAAAAAGCTCGAAAATACCTTAAAACAAGCCGAGTACGTTAATTGGTCACTTATATAATATTTCATCCAATTCTTGACCATCTATGCACATAATTCCTATAAAATAGTATCATAACTCAACCTAATTACAAGCATAATTAACGTGTATCAAAACCCCCCAAACTTAAACTGTTGTTCGTCCCGAACATCATACAAAAAGACACAAAGAATACAAGTGATTATGCATTTGTTTAGGGCGATTAGACGATGAATTCAGTTTTAGTTTGATTTTTCTTAAAACAACTAGGCAACACAATTCACTTGAGCATATGCGATAACGCGAAAATCAACTAATCTCGAGACTTTGAACTTTCGAATCATTCAACCCTCACCGGGTAAGTGTTTCACTCATCTCTCAAGTGTTTTTGCTAACATTATTTTCACTCATATTGAATTATACGCAAAGTCTACCATATGCTTGCCAATCGTCTAAACTAAACCTCGTACTTGATGCGTGTGACAAAGGATCAAAAAGGTCTTTATTTTGGTTGTAATGTGGGCTTAAGGTAAGGTGAGATACATTTGGATATAAGTGACTATTCATTGGACTAATCAAGTTACGTCTAACCCGACTACCCCTCAATACAATCACTCAGCCTCACTCTTCAAATTTCAGCAAATCACCCCGCAAAGTGACTTCTTCACCTTCAAAAGTCCGTACAACTTAAGTGCTTTTCATTTCTGTGGGTACCACATATTTGGGACTACCCGACTGTTCTAATCAAATTCACAATTTAAGCACTTTATTTCCTAGCCTCTCCTCTTAGAATACTAGCAACAACAAACTTTTCCTTTTTTTTTTCTTTTTTTCTTTTTTTTACTTTTCCTTTATTTTTTTTTTATTTTTTATTTTTTAGGAGAGGCCATTCTTCGTTTTTCACCTATCACTTTTCTCTTATTTCCTTCATCTTTTGAAAAAATCCCTATTTCACATTCCTTCCCACAAATTGTTCACCCAAAATTCCTCCAATTCTCCTCCCTCTAACTTGATTAATCCAATTAAGGCCAAAAGAGTTAACTCAAAAAGGATTTCGGCTGACATTGTTTAGGTTATGAATAAATAAAGCTATAAGGCTCAAGTGGGCTAACTAGGGACAATTTTTTTTCTATTATGGTTCAAAGGTAAATTTCATGGTTCAAATAAATAGGCTTAAACAAAAAGTTGCCTAAAATCATTTCCTAAATCACAACACATACTTGACACATTCTTAGTAAAGACTCAAGGCAAGTTCTAGCGACTAGTACATATATTCAATCAAATTCACACCGAAAGAAATTATATTACCCCGAAAATAGGAGTATAATTAGGCTCAAATTCTCACAAGGTAAATTTTGATTGAATATTCTAAGTTCAAGCTCAATTTCGTCTCAAAACACCTCTCATGCTTTATTATGTGCCATTTTTTCATCTACTTCTCAAAATCATCTCATCATTAACTATTCATCATCCATCTTTCCCTATTGTTCTCTTTTTTATTTTTCTTTTCACTTGTTACCTTTTTCCGGGTTTTATCCTTCTTATGACTCAAAAAAAAAAAAAAAACTAAAAAAACACTAATAAGACTCTAAACTCTAAACTCCTAAAACTCAACATGGAAAAGATATGCAGTCAAACTTGGGCTCACAGACCCGATAACACCAATAGAAACAATAAAACTCAGCACAATGGGCACACGGACCCACAATTACCAGCAAAAGACTCGACCGATCAACTAAAAAAAAAAAATCAAAACTAGAAAAATATAGCTGCCAAGACGTCCCACGGCCTACCCCCTCCCCCAAACTTGGCTGGAAGCCAATGTTTGGAGGAAAAACATGGTACGCCTTGGTGCTAACTTACAAATCGTTGTTTTGATGGCAGCGTTTTGAAACCCCTACGAGCTCCGAAATCGTGCCATTTTGCTCCTACTGAATCTTGGTTCAGCCGTCTCTGCATCACGCTCTGAATTTTTGCATCTTTTTCTGCTGAGGTAATGACGCGGCCGTGTTGAAGGTTTGACACGGCCGTGTCACCTTTTAGCCAAAATTGATGTTTCTGGGTCGTTTTTGACGCGGCCGTGTCGTTTGTGTGACACGGCCATGTTGCATTCCAGTGTGGATTCGTGTTTGGAGCTTGATTTTGACGCGGCCGTGTTACTAGGATGACGCGGCCGTGTTGTTGTTGAACCAAAAATTTGGTTTCTAGGCATGATTTTGACGCGGCCGTGTCGTCTTTGTGACACGGCCGTGTTACATTTGATCTGAATCGGACGCGGCCGTGTTGAATTGGTGACACGGCCGTGTTGCTTTCCAGACAGTTCCACACGTTTGACGCCAGTTTTGACACGGTCGTGTTGAAAATTGACACGGCCGTGTTACTCTGATTTCCATCCGCATGTAATTTTTCGTCTTTTCGACCCCCGTTTCTTGCACACTTGTCCATGTTGATTCCTACAAACATAAAACACTAAAACACACGTAAAACATAAAATTAACGCAATAAAAAATAAACATAAAATAGTAAACATCGGGTTGCCTCCCGACAAACGCTTTGTTTTACGTCTTCAGCCGGACGTCCTTTTCCTATCAACCTTCTTCTAGCCACCCCAAGTTGGATGTTTTCTGAACACTTAAAGAGCTATTTGGGACACGAGGATTTTCTACAGCAGCTTGGGTAGTGTAAACAATGCTACAATTGTGCCTACCCTTTAGACCCGACTTATGTATTTTGAGTGTGATTGTTTCGTTTTGAACACGAAAAATCAACTCCCCTTTAGGTACATCTATTAGTGCTTGGCTAGTCGCCAAGAAGGGTCTTCCTAAGATAAAAGGAAATTCATCATTCCCTTTCATGTCGACAACTAAAAAGTCACTAGGGAATTCAAAATTTAGCACTCTCACCACTACATCCTCTGCTACTCCCAACAGCGTTAATGACGATCCATCCGCCAATTTGATAGTAGTAAAGGACCTTTTAATTTCCCTTAATCCTAATTGTCTATACTTCTTAAGAGACATCAAATTTATGCTAGACCCTAAATCACACATGACATTTTGAAAATCATGACTACCAATTGAGCAAGAAATAGTAAAACTCCCTGGATCTTTTGCTTTTGTTGCTCTTCTCGGTTTCATGCTTGTGGTTGCGTTCTTTTTGGGCCTGCTCGGTTTCTTCTTCGCCATCTCTTTTCCATCCTCCCTCTTCTTGGTTTCCTCTTTATCTTGGATTCTCTCCTTTAGTGGTTCCTGTTTCATAACAACAGCTCTAGATTGCTCTAAAGGATCAAGGTTAGCGAAGAATGAATTTTAAAAAAAAAAAATCAAAAGACTCATCAAGAATAGGATATGGGATTTTCTTATCTATGATTGTATTGACCTCCTCCTTCTCAATGTTTTTTACTTCCTCGCGTGATTCCTTCGCTTCTTGGTCCTTCATACTTTTCTCATGCTCCTTTAGCTCCACAACATTGCAGTGCTCCTTTGGGTTAACCACTGTATCACTCGGATATTGGCCTTGCTTGTGTTGAGCTCCTACTATCTTTATCAGTTGACTCTTGTTTGATGACAATTCTCCAATGCTTGCTTGAGTCTGCACCAATGTGTTCTCGAGCCTCTTGATGTCTGCCCCTTGTCCAGTGACATGCTTGTTTAGCTCCATGAATTTTCCATCCACTTTCTTCTCCAACTGAGCTAACTTTTCATCATACTTTTCAAATTGTGACTGCGCGATCTCTTCTTGTGATGGCTTCTTACCGTCATGAATCATGCCATTTGTAACAGCAAATCCGGGTGGCGGATTAAGTGTATTTTGCGCGTTCCCATATGAAAAGTTTTGATGGTTCTGATTCTGAGGGTACTGATTGTACTGAGGCTGATTATTCTGGAAATTGTTGAAGTTTCGTTGATTCACAAATTTTACTTCTTCAACTTCTTCTGGACCCCCTGGCTGTTGTGCTAACGTCAGATTAGTTAGCAAATTCACCTGGCTCGTCAATGCTGTTACTTGCGCTGTGAGCTTTTCAAGTGGCTCATTATTAATAGGCTCGACTTTTTGGACACTGGCTATCCTCTTTGGCATGTTTCTCTCATTCGACCATTGGTAGCTCGTTCTGGCCATCGCGTCCAGGATTGAGAATGCCATCCTTACTGACTTCTCCATCAAACTTCCACCCGCAGCTGCATCCACTTGGTTTCTAGTCGGAGCAAGTAAACCATTGTAGAACTTGCACACTTGCTGCTTCTTGGTGAACCCATGTTGAGGGCAACTCCGGATAAGATCCCGGAATCGCTCCCAAGCCTCTCCAAATGGCTCTTAGTCCAATTGCTTGAACTGGTTGATCTGGTTCTGCAGGTCTAGCATCTTGCTTGGTGGAAAGTACTTCAACAGAAAAGAAGTACTTAACTCTTCCCAATCTCTGATATCTTCCAGTGAATTGAACCACTGTAGTGCTCTGTCCTTCAGTGAGAAAGGGAACAGTCTCATCTTGACCTGCTCATGCGGCACATGATTGATCTTGATTGTGTCGGCCAGTCTGCGAAACTTGATCAGATGCGCATTCGGATCCTCCAAAGCACTTCCCCCATACTGGTTTTGCTGCACTATGTTGATTAGTGCAGGCTTCAACTCGAAATTGTTGGCATTGAGTGGTGGAGGTTGTACTCCTCCTGCCTGCTGATTTGGACTGGGCTTCAAGCAGTCGCTAATAGGAGTGTCATCTTCATCGCCTGCAGCTGGGTCTATCTGAATTGGGCCGTACTGCTGTTGTAGCTGTAGCCCTTGCGGAGGTAGCTGCTGCTGTATATTCGTGACTCGATCATCCAAACGTGCCAGAGCTGTCAGTACTCTGTTAAGTGCGTCATCCTGATTCGGATGCTGTGGTGGGTTCTCCATCTCAGATGCGAAGTTTCTTCTAGTTTGGTGTCTGCGAACTGTCGCTTCAATTTCTGGATCGAAAGGAAGAAGGGTTTCTTTTCCTTTTGATCTAGTGAGCATACGAAGCCTAAAAACACCAAAAACAAGAACTACCGCGTAATACAAAAATTAACCCAAAAATAACAACGAAAATTAAGATTAAAATTATGAAAAAATAAAATCTAGTCTAGTTTCCTCCTATTTTTCAAGATAAAAACTAAGCGCTAAATCCTATTCCCCGGCAACGGCGCCAAAAACTTGACATGTCGGTTTCTAACCTAGTGTTCCGCAAGTGTATGGATGTAGGTGTAGTACTATTGTCAAGGTCGATCCCACAAGGAATAGTTTTAGGTAGTTTGATACCTTAATACTCTAGGAATGTCCTAACTAGATACTAAGTTGCAAAAGTTGATTTTAACAAGAATTAAGGAATTTAACTAATAACTGGCAAGCAAATAGAACTAACAATCAATGAGAAAAGGTATCCTAGGGCTTCGATTTCAGGATATTAATTCAATGTTGGATATAATTAACCGATAAATTTACCAATTCTAATGTTTATTAGGCGGCACGACAATAATCTAATCCTTCTCTCGAAGCGATTAAACCGTTGATTAATTAAGCTAATTACCCTCTCGAGTCAATTAAACCTAATAACTCCCAAACGATCCTAAGCCACGGCCTACACAGTCATAGACAACTGCGCTCTATGTTCTAAGTCTGATAATGATTCCCTCCTCTCGAAGCGGAATTGTTAAACTAAATCACTAAATCTATGTGATCAAGCTAAATTCAGTTTTAAGCACAAACATAGAGATAAACCACATAAAGAACGGAATTAAATAGATTAAATCATAATCAAACCATTGTCATAAAAATGCCTACTTTCTAACCCTAGGACACGAATAGCTTAGCTACTCATGCCTAGTAATAATCCAATACAAAATTCTAATAAAAACATTGTAAAGAATTAAAACTAAGAAAAGAATAATTAAACCCGGATGAATCCGTCTCGATGATCTTCGTCTTCCTTGTCCTCCAAGATTTCTTCTAGGTGGAATAATGTAATTGATGTTCTTGATGATTGATTCCCCCTTTATCCTAGAGCTTGAGGTCCTTTTTATAGAGTTGGGGACGAATCTTTGAGAAGATAAGCTCAAAATCCTATTAGGAAATCAAATCCCCTATTAAACAGGATTTCTCTTATCGGCAGCCTTTTTGACACGGCCGTGTTGCTTAAGTGACACGGCCGTGTTGCTTTGCAATTCTTCCTTTTCCAGCAACAATTTGACATGGCCGTGTTGCAATTGTGACGCGGCCGTGTTCTGTTCCAGAGCTGTTTTGAACGTTGTGCGCCACTTTTGACACGGCCGTGTTACAAGTTTGACGCGGCCGTGTCGGTTCTTGTGTTGTTTTGCTACTGGACCGGTTCAGGCCGGTTCGGACCGGTTTGGACCGGTTCTTCACTCTTTTGGGCCGGTTTTCACTCTTTTCCAACTTGTTTCCTCGTCCGATAGTCGTAAATCACAACCTTTAATCCTGAAAAAGCTCGAAAATACCTTAAAACAAGCCGAGTACGTTAATTGGTCACTTATATAATATTTCATCCAATTCTTGACCATCTATGCACATAATTCCTATAAAATAGTATCATAACTCGACCTAATTACAAGCATAATTAACGTGTATCAAGCATAAAATCTTCTCATCATTAACACATCATCATCAATCAACTCCCTACAACTCGGGTTTTTTCCTTCTTCTAGACTCCAACAAAACAAATACTAACTAAAACAAATGCAAGAAAATAAAACTACTATGACCAAAAATATTGGGTTCATAGACCCGAAACCTTCAATAAATACCAAACACAACCCACAGCACAACATTGACTCACATGAAACAAACGGAAAGCATATAGACCACCTACATTAATACATAAAAGTAAATAAGCAGCCTAAGTCGTCCCAGTATCACCCCCTCCCCCAAACTAGGTCGAAGGCCGAGTTTGTGGGACAATAGTGCGACAGCTGGGTACTTATACTTACAAATGACTACTGTGGTAGCGGGGGTGGTGGTGGAAACCCGTGCTGAGTCCAAACATTACCCCAATGCTCTCTCTATTCACGATCGGCACGTGCGTGAGCTAAAAGTGCATCAAGCTTGTCATTAACATTTTTAGCACTTCCTCGAGTTTCCACTCGATGACGGATGAATTTTGTAGAGGGACCGCCCTCTATTTCTTCATCGGACGAGGTACTCGAGGCTGTTCCTTAGCAGGATCTCCATATCGAAAAACAGGACCAGTGCTATCAACTAATAGTGCTAGATGGTCTGGTGAAGACATAGCAATGTTGGGGCTACCATCGAGGTGTAGCACCATGGTCAAGTCTAGGTTGGGCAGCCGAAGGTATGGTCCCACATTTTGGAAAACAAAAGGAACCTGACCCTCGTTTCCCATCTTCACGACCTCCATCTTCTCCAACAATGGCCAAGTGAATACAAATTCACCTTGAACAGGTGTCAACTCATTAAACCATGTATCACGAACATCCAAATAGGACGCAATGGGAGTGATGAGACCCCCGATGAAGATGCTGTCAGACTACTTCGTGGCAACATTCTCAAAATGGCATGTTAAGAGGACCACATTGTCTGGTGTACGTTCATGCATGACCGACCATATGTAGCGCATATCCCTTTGCCTAAATGCCCCTGTCTCCCTTCCCGCGAATAATGTATGCGCGAGCATCTTTTGGAAATATCTAATCACAGGGTTTCGAATCCAAGTTGCCTGAGCAGTCTTGGAGCTATATTGTTGAGGTGGCAACAGTGGTGGGGCAGCCGTCAACTGCTCATAAAGTGTCTGAGGAACAAATTTCCCATCTTCGAGATGGTCTTCAGAGGGCTTTTTGAAGCTATACAAGTCATCCAGCTCATCAAATGTTAGTGTATGTGAAGAGCCCATCAGCTGGAATGATGTATTGTCTGGCCTTCGCTGATGTGACTGGCTGGCTACATTGATGACCAAAGTGCTCATGAACTCCATAGTGAGGCTTTCATATTTCATGAACTCTCGTAACCCTGCAATTGTTAAGAATGTTTTTATATAATCAGCAATGCCCATCGCCTTTGTTATATTGACTGTGGAGAATCGCGTGGGCACAATGTGACATGCCCGAAGTTGCTGAAACCTCGTGCTATGGGTGGGATTCCTCAAGGTGAACCCATATATGAGACGACTGTCCTGAGGGTCTGGTAACACCCTTTCTGGAGGCTCCTGTTGTTTGCCCTTGCCTTTGCTCTTGCTGGTACTTGCCTTAGGCATTTTGGTGAACCTGAAAAACACAACACCCAGTGTCGCCTTCAAACATCACCAATCTTCACCACTTTTCAGCAACAATTTTAACATTTACCTCAACATATAACCCCCTAAACCTTGTGCTAGGCCCAAACTAATGAAACTTAAGCATAGGAATGCATGAAGGGACTCTCATAAATCATTGGACACTTAATATGACCATAATATATCCTCCTATTACACAGTCTAAGTCTAGAAAGATCATAATCTCAAGGTAAAGCTATATATCATGAATGAACGTAACATGTTCGATGAAATGCTTCAATGAAAAATAACATGTTAACATCAATGTTTTTGCTTCCTACCCATTCCCAACAATCTCAAACACACAATTTCACAACCATTACGCATCAATTGACTCTAAATTACCCACGTGTGGCACAAAGTTCATCAATATTGCATATCAAAAGTGCCTAAACTAGAACTTGAAACAAGAACTCATTTTAACCCATATTCAACAAATTTTCACCCATAAATTGCATAACATTCAAGGTTATAAGCGTAAAAGAGTGAGTTAGCTAATCTTATCGGAGAAATTTAGTCGAAGAGGAAAGGATGAGCTTGTCCCGTTTTTGTGCCAATTGGGTCGAAGAAACCCAAATTCAATCAATGGAAGTGTGTGAAATAGATGTAAGATTGTGTTTATGGATGAGAGTGTGTGAAGATTTGGTGCTTTGACTGAAGAATTTGAGTGAGTGTGTGTAAAGAGGTGAGAAATCGCGAGTTGGGGAAGAGAGGGAATGAAATGAGCCCTAATTTTAAGTTTAATAGCCGAAAACGAACCTGGGCTGGGCCTCAGACGCGGCCTCGTCACGCTTGCAACACGGCTGTGTCAGGCGATATTGGCTTTCCCTTATTCTGGATGTTTTTTTACGCGGCCTCGCCATTCCATGCTGCCAAAACATTCGTTTTTCCTTTAGTTTCACCCGTTTCTTCCCCTTCTTTCACGTTTCCTCTGTAGAGTTGTTGGTTTGATGCTTTAAACACTATAAACTACAAAAGAGACTCAAAGTTAACACTACTTTAAAATGAAATTAAAACATTAAATCAATTAAAAGTTCGAGTTGCCTCCCGACCAGCGCTTTTTTTTTACGTCTCAAGCTTGACAACCTTTTCGGCTCTAATTGAGTTCTTTCAACCGCACGTCATGCACGGTTTGAATTTGGTCGGACTTGTAGTATTTCTTGATCCGTTGTCCATTGACGAGACATGTGCTCTCGTCTTGATTTAACAACTCAACTACTCTGGATGCTCTAACGGTTTTGATTGTGAATGGACCCGACCATTTGGATTTTAACTTGTCCGAAAAAAGCCTTAGGCGCGAATTGAATATGAGAATTTGTTCACCAGCTTCAAATGTGCGATCCTTGATCATTCGGTCATGAAACCTCTTGACCCGCTCCTTGTACAAACTGGAGTTCTCGAATGCTTGATTTCTAAATTCCTCCAATTCATTGAACTTTAAGAGTCGCTCTTTTCCAGCAGCCTCGAAGTCGAAATTCAACTTCTTAACTGCCCAGTATGCTCTATGCTCCAATTCAACCGGCAGATGATACACCTTTCCAAAAACAAATTGATATGGCGAAAGCCCCAAAGGAGTTTTGTATGTCGGCTTATACGCCCAAAGTACGTCATCTAACTTCATCGCCCAGTCTTTCCGGTTCCCATTCACCGACTTCTCCAATATTTGCTTGATTTCTCGGTCTGCAACCTCCACTTATCCATTGGCTTGAGGATGGTATGGAGTAGGCACACGATGTTTTACACCATACTTAGCCAATAACACTGCCATCAACCTATTGCAAAAATGTGAGCCCCCATTACTAATCAAGGCTCTCGGAGTGCCATACCTTGTCAAGATATTCTTTTGGAGGAATTTGAGCACCACCTTGGCATCATTTGTTTGGGTTGGAATAGCTTACACCCATCTAGAAACATACTCCACTGCCACCAAGATGTATTGGAACCTATTCGAGGATGGAAAGGGTCCCATGAAATCGGTGCCCCACACGTCGAACAACTCGACCTCAAGAATTGTAGTAAGAGGTATCTCGTGCTTCCTTGTTATCCCCCCTGTTCTTTGGCACTTGTCACATTGCAGAATGAATTCATGGCAGTCTTTGTGAATTGTCGGCCAATAGAAGCCACTTTGGAGCACCTTCACTGCTGTCCTTGCTGATGCAAAATGTCCCCCAGTTGGGGACGAATGGTAATGAGCTATGATGTCCTTCACTTCAGATTGAGGGACACATCTTCTGATGATTGTATCCGCGCATCTCCTATAGAGATAGAGATCATCCCATATGTAAAACTTCACATCATGGAAGAATTTCTTCTTCTTATGATGAGGGAAGTCCGGAACAATCCCACTCGCTATAAAATTTGCGATGTCACTGTACCATGGGCCATTCTCCACAACCATCATGTGCTCGTCTGGACAGATATCGCTGATGGCTGTCTGTTGGCCCTTTGCATCTACCTCATTCTCAATTCGAGACAAGTCGTCAGCTACCACATTCTCGCAGCCCTTTCTGTCTTTAATTTCTAAGTCGAACTCTTGTAGAAGCAATATCTATCTGATCAGTCTGGGCTTGGAATCCTGTTTAGCGAACAAATACTTGAGAGCCTGGACAAGATAAGAACGAAATTTATCATAAGCATAAACAACAGCTAAAAGTTCCTTCTCTATGGTAGTATAATTCGCTTGAGCCGGATCGAGAGTCTTGCTGGCATAATAGATGAATCTAAAAATCTTTTCCCTCTTCTGACCCAATGCGGCTCCCACAGCCATGTCGCTCGCATCACACATAACCTCGAATGGTTGAGGCCAGTCAGGTGTAATCAGTACTGGAGCGGTAATCAATGCCTTCTTCAATGTCTCAAAGGCCTGCACACATGCATCATCGAAAACAAAAGGAGTATCCTTTTCTAACAAGCGAGATAAAGGTTTAGGAATTTTAGAAAAATCCTTTATGAACCTTCTATAAAACCCCGCATGTCCTAAAAAGCTCCTAACCCCTTTCTCATTCCTAAGAGGTGGTAACTTCTCTATTGCCACTACCTTAGCCCTATCGACTTCTAACCCTTTTGATGAAATCCTATGTCCTAGGACTATTCCATCTTTTACCATGAAATGGTATTTTTCCCAGTTAAGGACTAGATTGGTGTCTTCACACCTTTTAAGCACCTGAGCTAAGTTATCTCGATAATTATCAAATGAAGAACCAAATACAGAGAAATCATCCATAAATACCTCCATGATGTTCTCTATCAAACCCTCAAAGATTGCCATCATACAACGTTGAAAGGTAGCAGGTGCATTACAAAGCCTAAATGGCATTCTACGAAAAGCAAAAACACCATAGGGACACACAAAAGAGGGTTTCTCTTGATCCTCCGGAGCAATCATAATCTGATTGTATCCCGAATAACCATCGAGAAAACAGTAATACGCATAACCTGCTAACCTGTCAAGCATCTGATCTAGAAAGGGAAGGGGAAAATGGTCTTTACGAGTAGCTGCATGAAGTTTCCTATAATCTATACATACATGCCAACCCGTAATCACCTTAGTGGCTATGACCTCATCAAGATCACCCTTTTCTACAATCATCCCCCTTTCTTTGGCACTACCTGAGTTGGACTCACCCACTTGCTATCAGAAATAGGAAAGACTATCCCAGCATCTAACCACTTAAGCACTTTTTTCCTAACTACTTCTTGCATCATCAGGTTAAGCCTATGTTGATTTTGAACAGAGGGTTTATACTCATCTTCCATCAGAATTTTATGCATGCATATAGTGGGACTAATTCCCTTCAAATTAGCAATCGACCACCCTATAGCAGATTTATAAGTTCTCAATACACGCAACAACTTATCAGTTTCAGAATCAGTCAGGGAGGAAGAGATTATTACCAGATATCTGTTTTCATTATCTAAGAATGCATACAATAGATGATTAGGTAACGGCTTCAGCTCTGGGCATCCATCGCCCCCTTTCGGCACTTCCTCTACCGCTTTCTTGTTTATGTCTTCTTGGGTCGAACTTCCCTTAGGAGCTTCCTACAAAGCATTCAATGCACTAACACTTTCGACAAGATCAAGGTCATTAGGGTCATGGAAATTTGCATTATACCCAGAATTAACAATGCATGTTTCAAGGGAATCACAATCACTAGGTGAGGTTAACTTCCTACACAATGGAACATCTACAGAATGAATAGAACTACATGTTTCCACTTGAGCTACACCCTTACTATCATGATGTTGAAGACCTAATAGATGGAAAAAGTAACTTGCCCTTTATCTACCCTTAACGTCAACTCCCCATTTTGAACATCTACCAATGCTTTGCCCGTTGCTAGAAACGGGCAATCTAAGATCAAGGGAACATCTTTGTCTTCTAACATGTCCAAGACCACAAAATCAACAGGTATTATGAACTTCCCGACTTTCAACAAAACATCCTCTACAATCCTCCTTGGCCAAGTCATAGACCGATCGGTCATTTGTAGGGCAATTATAGTGGATTTCATTGTGCCTATACCTAATTTCTCATAAATAGACAGTGGCATCAAATTAATACTAGCCCCTAAATCACACAGTGCTTTATCAAATGTAACATTACCTATCTCACATGCAAGAGTAAAACTACCTGGATCTTTGCGCTTGAGCGGTAGCTTCCTCTGGATCACAGCACTGCACTCTTCAGTCAAGTTGACTGTCTCGTACTCTTTCCATTTCCTCTTCTTTGAGATCACTTCCTTCAAAAACTTGCGTAGTTAGGCATCTGTTGTAGTGCTTCAACAAAGGGAATGTTAATTTGGGTCCTCTTCAGCACATCCAAAAATTTCGCGAACTGCTCATCAATCTTCTTCTTTCTCAAGGCCTGTGGGAACGGGATAGCCGGGACATAAGGTGGGATATCTGCTTTGATTTCCTTTCCTTCGCCTTGTTTCACTACCTTCTTTCTACTCATCTGTGCTTGCTTCTCTTCCACTTGCTCTACCAATTGCTCCTTTTCCACTACTTTCTCTTTGTCAACTGGCAACTGGGGTCCCTCATACTCAGTACCACTCCTCAGCTGAATGGCTTGACACTACTCTCTCGGATTCACCACAGTATCACTCAGATATTGGCTCTGCTTGTGTTGGGCCCCAACAATCTTGATCAATTGGCTTATATTGGAAGACAACTCACCAATGCTTGCTTGAGTTTGAACCAATGTGTTCTCGAGCCTCTTGATGTCTGCTCCTTGCCCAGTAATATGATTGTATAGCTCAACAAATTTCCCATCTACTTTCTTCTCCAACTGAGCTAACTTATTATCATACTTTTCAAACTGCTGGACAACTTCCTCTTATGCAGGCTTCTTTACCGTCATGGATCATACCATTTGTAACAGTAAACCCAGGTAGCGGATTGAGTGTATTCTTGGAATTCCCATAGGAGAAATTCTGGTGATTCTGATTCTGTGGGTACTGATTGTACCTAGGCTGATTGTTTTGGAAGTTGTTGAAGTTCCTCTAATTTAGAAAGTTAACATCCTCAACTTCTTCATGACCCCCTGTCTGCTGTGCTAACGTCAGACTAGTTAGCAGATTAAACTGACTTGTCAATGCTGTCAGCTGTGATGTGAGTTTTTCACGCGGCTCATTGTTGACTGTCTCCACTTCCATCACATTCGCTAACCTCCTTGGCTGGTTGCTCTCATTCGGCCACTGATAACTCATTCTGGCCATAGCATCTAAAATCGAGAAAGCTGTCTTCACAGACTTCTTCATCAAACTACCACCTGCAGCTGCATCTACTTGATTTCTAGTCGGAGCAAGTAGACCATTATAGAACTTGCACACTTGCTGCTTCCTCGTAAACCCATTTGAAGGCAACTTCGGATAAGATCCCGGAATCGCTCTTAAGCTTCTCTGAATGGCTTTTGGTCTAATTGCTTGAACTAGTTAACCTAATTCTGTAGGTCGAGCATCTTGCTCGGTGGAAAGTACTTCAACCAAAACGAAGTACTCAAGTCCTCCCAACTTGTAATATCCTCCAAAGAATTGAACCATTGAAGGGCTCTATCTTTCAGGGAAAATGGGAACAGTCTCAATTTGACCTGTTCATGTGGCACATGGTTTATCTTGATGGTATCCGCCAGTCTGCTAAACTTTATCAGATGCGCATTCGGGTCCTCTAAAGCACTTCCCCCACACTGGCTTTGCTGCACTATGTTGATTACTGCAGGCTTCAGCTCGAAACTGTTGGCATTGAGTGGTAGGAGTTGTACTCCACCAGCTTGCTAATTTGGATTAGGTTTCAAGCAATCACTTATGGGAGTGTCATCTTCATCTACTTCCTCTGGTTCCTCGTGAACCTGTTCTGGCTGCTGCTGCTGAGGTAGTTGTGGCTGTTGTGGAGGCAATTGCTGCTGAATGTTGGTTACCCTCTCATCCAGGCGCGCCAAAGCTGTCAGTACTCTGTTTATGGCTTCATCCTAGTTTACTTGCTATGGTAGGTTCTCCATCTCAGACGTGAGATTCCTTCTAGTTCGGTGTCTACGAGTTGTCGCTTCAATTATGGATCGAAAGGAAGAAGGGTTTCTTTTCCTTTTGATATGGTGTGCATGCGAAGCCTGAAAACACCAAAAACAACGAATACTAAAATTAAACAAAAAATAAAAAATGAAACTAAAGAAAAATACGAAAAATTAAAATATAGTCTAGTTTCCTCCTATTTTTCAAGATAGAAGCTAAGCGCTAAATCTCATTCCCCAACAACGGCGCCAAAAACTTGGCACGTCGGTTTTCTAACCTAGTGTTCCGCAAGTGTACGGTTGTAGGTGTAGTAGCAGCAATCAAGGTCGATCCCACAAGGATAGATTCTAGGTAGTTCGATACCTCGATACTCTAGGATTGTCCTAGCTAGATAATAGGTTGCAGAAGACTTATTTTAACAAAAACTAAGGAAATTAACTAATTAACTAAATTACCTAATTAACTATGACTTAGCACTTGGCAGACAAAAAGGAATAACAATCAAGAAGAAAAGGTATCCTAGGGTTTCGATTTCACGATATTACTTCAATAACGATTATGTTCAACTTATTAATTTTTAAACCGATCTAGTGTTTATTAGGCGGCGCTCTAATAACCTAACCCTTCTCTCGAAGCGATTAAATCGTTGATTAACTAGAACAATTACCCTCTCGAGTCAATTAATCCTAGTAACTCCCAAAAGCTCACGAACCTATGCTTATACAGTCATAGACAACTGCGCTCTATGTCGTACGTATGATAACAAACCCCTTCTCTCGAAGCGGATTTGTTAAACGGGATTACTAAACCTAGATGGCCAGTCTAAATTCAGTTATAAAAACAAACATAGAGATAAACACTTTAAAAACGGAATCAATAAATCAAAACATAAATCAATACATTGTTATAAAAATCCCTAATTTATAACCCTAGGACACGAATAACTTAGCTACTCATGCCTAGCAATAATCCAATACAAAATTCTGAGAAAAACATTGCAAGAATTGAAAACCCGGATGAATTGTCTTGTCGATCTTCATCTTCTTCGTCCTCCAAGTCTTCTAACTCTTTTTCTATGTATCTCTAAGAATATGGAGTGTCTAACCTTTTAATTCGCGAGCTTGGGGACCTATTTATAGTTATGGGTTGAAATCCTTGAGAGATTAGGACCAAAAGCCCAACTTAACCCGATTTTTGCTTTCTAGACAGAAATTGACGCGGCCGCATCGAGCTGCACTGAATTCACTCTTGTAAGCACATTTTGACGCGACCTTGAATGACATAGACGCATCCGCGTCACTTCTTGCTTGAAAATACGATTTTCTGTCTTTTGGGCCCAACGTGGCCCATTGCGCCTATTCTTGGTCCGTTTCGTCTCTAGTCTGCCATATACTCGATATTTTGGCCTAAACTCAACAAAACTCAACAAAACACGTCAACTAGTCCAATATAACCAATATAAGCAATTCTCGACTGTATATGTATGCAAATGCTATAAATAGACACCTAAAATCGACCTAAATACATGCATATATGATGTGTATCAATTGCCACTCGACCGAGTGTCATGCTCTACCTCTGCCCTCCTTCCAGCGTAGTTTGCTCGGTCAAGCAGAATTCACGATGCGCTATTTTTTGCGTTTGCACTGTATCACCTCGTTTTTTTTCTCCAAACTTCATATTTATGAACTTTTGACCCTAATATCACACAATTTACTACAAAACGAGTAATACGTCACATTTTTACAAAATGATGGAACTAAACCAAAAGTGCTAATTATACATGTAATTTCTCAACATTTTATCATCTAAATTGTTCTAAAGGCATGCATTACGTGTGTCACCAACTAATTCTCATACTCAATTAATCAAAGTAAAAGGAAAAAGGCTAAGGGAAAGGATACAAGTTTATAATGTACGGCTATAAAGAGCAATGCTAAAAGCTCAAAATATGTGACTAGTGATTGTAATGCTATTTGGTTTGAAATCGTTATGGCTATAGTAGGCTAAAAATTTATTTCTACACTCCTATAATGCTCTACTATGTGCCAGTTAAAATTTTCAGAAAATCGACCCATTATTTACACATGATTACCAATTTAATTATCCGCCTAAGACTCGAGACACAAAATTACCTACTACTACGAATCAATAAACATACATGCTTAAAAAAGCTAACTAAAACTAATATTAAACCTAAATGATGTGAAAATAAGCAAGAGCATAAGATGATAAGAACAGTCAAGATAAACTGCACTTACTCCCCCAAACTTGTTTTAAAAAAAGTTAAAGAAGAAGTAGTTTAACTTGAATAAACTCACAGATTAATAGCTGAATAGCTACTCGGAATTTACAATGATGTATTGCGGCGAACTTGTTCCATGCTCCCACACATCTCGCGCAAAAAAAAAAAAAAAGAACAAATCCTCTTTGTTTTCCTTCATGCCTCTTCTCTTGTTCACTTGCGTACAATCACAATAATCCTAATTAAAAAAATAATAACAAACAAAAAAGGAGAAAGAAAAAAATATAAAAACTATTAGGCTACCTTCCAACAAGTGTTTGTGTTTAAGTTGACGGCTCGACTTTCATTAATGTTATTCAAGATCCAAAAAGAAGTGTTTTTCTTACCATGTTGTGTTTTGCTCTATATAATTGGTGAATCTTTAATCCAAACATGAAAAGAAAGATTAAAAAAAAAAAAAGGTTTATGCCCAATTGTGATGCAAGTTTTTTAAAAGGAAAAATTGGTAAAAATATCCCGTAACTTTGCCATAATTAAGAAAATATCCTTTATGTTTGGCACTTAATGAAAATGCCTTCTAACTTTCAAAAAATTGGTAAAAATGCCCCGTCACCGGGTACAGTCAGTTACCCATCCGGTGACGGGCTTATGTGGCGTTTTTTTTCTGATGTGGCACATCAAGTTTACACGTTGGTCACCAGATATTCCTTTTAATTAAACTAGTAAATCTCACGTGCGTTGCACGTGGCACACGTTAATTATAAAAGAAAATATATCATAATCTAATTCAAATCGAATTGGCTAAAAAAGCTAAGGTGTATCATGAATTTTTTTTTTTTTTAAATAAAATAAACTTAGAGTTGGAAATTCTTTTACGAAAAAAGAAAAGAAAAGAAAAAGAAAACACCAACATAAAAGAAATTTTTACTTGATTTATGACAATGTTGCTTAAATGGTCTTATTATGTTGTATGCATAAATTATTCTCTTTGTTCTTAAAGTTCATTGTGTTGCATATCGTATGCATGAATTTTCATAATTATATTTGTTGATACTTTGATTAAATAGGTTAGAAAAGTTCTTTGTGTTCTATGTCTAAAGAATTAGTTAGATGATTAAATATACTTAGAATACTTTCAGTATTTTTTTTCCCATCAATACAAAAGAGGTTTTGCTCGATATTTATTTTCACATTATATGTGTAAGGTCTTACGTTATGTTTTGTTGGATATTTGTTGTTTTTTGAAAAAATTCTATCTTTGGTGGATGCTGTCAATGATTTAAAGTAAAAGTGATCAAATGCACATAACCACAAAAGTTGGCGGGCTTTATAGTTACATGACTAAAGCTTGAAATTTCACCTAATAATTTTAAATGGCAAAGCTAATAAGCCACAAAGATTCTTTATTTATAATACTACCTATTTAGCTAATAAGCCACAAAGATACATAATTATGTAATACCTTTTAAGTGATTAATTTTTGTATACTTAAACTTAGGACCTTCTAAAATCTTTGAATGGTTCTTGAAGACTTGCTTCTATTGTGATCTTTTCACTATTATTAAAAGTAATAGCAAAATTATTTTTATTATTTCTTCTTCCACTTTGCAAATATGAAGATAATTTTTGAAGTAAACCTTTTATCCGAACGTACATGCTTAAAAACCATAATCGTAAATCAAAATATTTTTTGTTTTATATATTCCTTTATTTTGAAATTAATTATATTTAATGTTGCGTGAAGCTTTATTATTTTATTTTATCTTTCTTTTAAACATACATATATATGGACATATATTTATCCTAAGTTTAGATTTTTTTTTAAAATCAGGGCCACTTTCTTTTAAAAAACATCAATACTAAAGAATTATTTCCTTATTGATATATGATCATGTTGCGTAAATGATCTTATTTTTGTGTATGCATGGATTATTATTATTTTTTGTTCTCTTTTTATTTTTGTCTTTTATTTAGACTTCTAGTTCTCTATGTTCATTGCGTTACACAATGTACTCATGAATTTCAAGATTATATTTTTTAATACATTGATCAAATAGGCTAGAAAATATTTATTTGGTGTTCTAACTTAAGAACTGATTGGATAATTAAATATGTTTAGAATACTTCTGATACTATATTTTTTTTCATCAACACAAAATAGTTTTTGTGTAAGGTCTCACTTTATGTTTTCTTGGATATTCATTTAAAAAAAAAAAAAAAAATCCATCTTAGATGATTTCTTGTAAAATTGACAAAATGCACATAACCACAAAGGTTAGTGAGCTTTATAATTAGAGGACTAAATTTTAAATTTTACCCATTAATTTTAGTTGTCAAAGCTAATAAGCCATAAAGATATATATTTATGTAATAATTTCAAGTGGTTAATTTTTCTATGAATGGTTCATGGTGGTTCCTGGAGACCTACTTATAGACATAATTATTTCTATTGTGAATCTTTTCACTTTTTCTTTAAAGTAATAACAAAATTATTTTTGTTGTTTTTCGTTCCTTTTCCTTTGCAAATTTGCAAATTTGAGAGAGAGAGTGAGAGAGAGAGAGAGATTCTTTTTCTAGTTTAGATTGCGTTTATATCAGGGACACTATTTCTTTTACTTTTTTTTCCCTTCACAAGAAATTCTTTTATAAATTTTTCATTATAAGATATGACATAAGTAAGTAATTAAATCATGCCATCTAAAAAAAAAGAAAATAAACATAATTTAACAAATCGAAATATTTGTCATGTGTGCTTATAATTTTTTATCAAACACCAATGTTGAATAAACTTAATTACAAAATCACAACTCATTTAGTCTATAATTTTTTTCTTTTCCATATTTTAATATATTTACACTCATGATTAATTAATAATCACATATATAGGAAATGTCGTTTATCCTTAACTTACAAATGATCAAAATATTATCAATTAAAATAATAAATTTCAACGAAAAATTCTTAAACTACCTCTATTATATTAATTTACCTCTATTACTTGCATCACTTCGTCAAATTGAAAATGTCAAAATGTTTAATTTTTCATAATCATTGACTTAAAATGATAAAAATCACATCAAATAAATATCTAAGTATATGCTTAAATAGTTTGCAAGCTCTTGATATATAACTTAATATAAAATTAACTTTTATTAAATTAAAAAAAAAAATCAAGTTAGAAAATAATTACTGGACTCTCGTTGACCCTTCTCAATATATTTCAAATTTTATTCAGAATTTTTATGATAGGCATCTTAATAATACAATTTAATCTTACCGAATATATATATATATATATTAAATTACTTGATTCTTTGTATATGTTATATTATGATCTAAGGATATTTTAGTTATGATATTAATTTGTAAGAAGCAACTCATAATTTTAAGAATTAGGAAGATATGAATAGACGTTAAGTTGAAGTTTAAGTATACATACTGTTTTGATATAGCGCCATCATCCATATCATTAAATAAAATAAAAAAAATATTTTCGTTAGTAGTGAAATATTACATTCTCATCTAATTACTTAGTAGAAGGCTTCATGGTTCAAACATAATTTAAAATACAGAAGTTATTGGTCATAAAAATTACAACTAAATAAGCTTAAATTAAATAAAATTCCATTCACTTAAAATTTCATTTATAAAAATTTAGCTAAACAAGTAATAAATATATCATATAACGACAAAGTAACAAAAACTTAAATATAAATAGGTTATTCTTTTCTTTTCTTTTTTTATTATGTCTTCTTTAATTTAGTGGGAGTTTATTATAGTGATACATATAAGTTATTTTTCTAACATTATTATTTTGAAATTAATTAGTGCAACTTAATTATATAAGAATTCACATGTTTATTCTTAAATTGTAGTTATAGATGTAGGGGTATTTATGTCCATACATTATTTTGTAAGAAACTCCCACATTTTTATAGGTAGGGGGATAATACCATTTAGTCTAGGGTATACCACTAAAAAGGAGGGAAAATGTATCCCTTTTCCCCCCAATTCCAAATCACATTAGGTTAAAATTGACAGCAAAGTGTGTAATCTCTCTCTCACCTTGTGCCTTCGACCAATTTCGGCAGAAGCTTTGCGCCTTCGAAGATGTCATACTCCACCACATCACCTGCCGGATTTATGTTGTGCGACTGCGGTTTAAGGTCAGTTCTACAGACATCCAAGGAGCCTGAAAATCGAGGATGACGGTTCCTTGGCTGCCGTAATTGGAACATAAGTTATGTCCATATCTTCATAAAAATTGATGTGTTATGTTTATGGGCTGAATAAATGCGGTTTACGGATCATGGTTTGTTCTTACATTTTTCTGTTATTTGGCAGAGAGGAGGCTGCCTTTTCTTTGAGTGGGTCGACCCACCGACTATTGGTACACCGACTATTGGTACTAGTTCAGCAACGGCGGAGTTGTACTCCGACTTGAAGGATATATCGGAGAAGCTCGACGCTGTGCAGCTAAAAATAAACAAGATTGCAAGAAAGATCAAGATAATCAAATTAGTGTCGGCTAGCTGCGCTGTGATCATGTTGGCTTATATGATACACTTATGGATGTAAGAATGTAGGGCTTCGGTTGGTTATTGGGTGTGTTTAATGTTAAATTATGTTTAGGGTGTTTCATCTTTGTGGAATGAATTTTCAGAATTTTCCCTTGTCGTATGGATATTTTCAGTTTAATGGAATTGAGTTTTAGCATTTTATATTGTATAATATTGCTTGTCCCAGTGAAGTTAATTGGCGCGTAGGTTATATACCATATTGCAGACATCAAATATTGTGCTTCCTGTACGACATAATTGTAGTCAGATTTTATGCAATGGGATCTTCTTCCAATATGGTGATTTCAGTTAGATTTTATGAAATTGTCCAAATACTACCAACACAATAGCAATAAGATTTTGTAAACTGACCAAATTAAACTAACATCCAAATAAGATGCACACACGACACAAATAAGATGCAATTCTGTGACAATTTTCACAAATAAAATTATATATGCCTAAGAATCACAGTGGCAAATGGTAATGGGATCAGCAAATTGTAACCAATTATAAACATCAACCTGTTTAAATATGGCCATTAATGGCATCATTGATAGATAATATGAATTGTACCTAAACATGGCTGAGTTTGCCTTACAATATTATCACAAAAAACTAGAATTTATCATCAACAAAAAGATCTATTAGAGCAAGCCATGCCTTAGATGTTACACAAAAACAACTTGTCCCTCCAAAATACAACTTCTTTCACATTGGTTTGCAAGCACTTGGCAATTCTCCTCCAAGAGGATATGGAAAACCACAATCGGCAGCCATTCGCTTCATTTCGTAGAGATGAACATTCTCGGCTTGTATTATTTCCCAGTTCTGAATCTCCAGATTCGGCTCATCATCCAGTGCGGCCGGCTCATTTTCAACCGGGATTGTGTCAATTACATCCTATTTTAATGATGCAAAATAGTAATAAAAATTAGCATATCAGTGGCATTTCACAATTATGCAAAACTAAATTAAAGAATAAAATTACATTATTGTATTACCATCCTACCCAATTCCTCGTTGATTTGGGTCAGCTGACTAATCAATCCCTCTTGTGTTTCAACCTCGGCATTATGATCCTAAGCATACAAGATACCACAAATATACCAAAAATCCCTCAAATTCCACAGTCCGATTGTCATAAAAAATTAGCATAAGAAATTTGGTAATGGCTGCCATATTATACCTCCAGATTTGGGAGATCAACGGGATCCCCTTCTTCTTGAACCGGTACAGCTGACTCATTTGCAGTTGGTTGTGAGCCACTTTGATCCTATTTTTTCGAGCAAGATTCAACATAAATTTTTCTAAATCATTACCGTTATACAATTAGGCAAAACCAACTACAAAATAATATATGCTGCCATATACTACCTCCAGATCCACATGATGATCATCATCCTTAAAAATTTCGTCAATAACACCTTCTTCTTCCAAATCCTCCAAACCACAATCTTGAAGGATTTTTTGTATCCTAAGTCTTTCCTCTTCGGTCTCACAGTGTCATCCTTTTTTTTTATAAAAAAAATTAAAGAATAAACGAATAGATGAAGACACTCGATAAAACAAATCCAATTTAATAGTATGAGAACTTATAAAAGGACAGTTTCATCGGTTGTGACCAGGCACACCGCAATGACCATATTTAATTGTAGTTTGGTTTCTCTTCCTATGGTGGGGATCCCGGTTTACGGGTCATCCTCTCCTAGCTACATGCTTCACTTGTGGTTCATCAGGCTCTCTTCGCCTTGCCTTAGGAGGCCTTCCAACACGCCTTACCGCTTTTGGAGGAAGCGGTGGGATTGCATCAACATGAGCCCATTCATAGCGTCCGTTAATTGGGAAAATTGTATGTCCATAAGCAGCCAAGTATGTCGCAACTCTATAGCATCTACAAGCAATACAAAAATCACGAAAATTTAGGAGCCAGCGATTAATTAACATTGAATTTGAATGAATTTTTTTTTTTCGAAAATAATGCATCTAACCTGTCGACATGGGCTATGGGATCTTGCCCTTGGCGATGAATGGCGGTTAACGCATGTTTACATGGTATCCCGGTGAGGTCCCACTTTCGGCAAGCACACGTTTTGTTGTCCAAATCAACGGCGTATTGATTACCATCAAAGCATGCAATCTGATAATGGCTATCATCAGCTTTGATAGGCATGCAATCGGGAATCTTTGATGTGTTGAAATCCAATACTTGCTGAATCCGTGGACATAGAACTCCCTTCCATCTTCGGGCCATGTCTCTATTTTCAGTGCTCCGCTTCATTAGAACATTCATAATTCGCTCAAGCATAGATAGGATCGGCAGCTCCCTTGCATTCAATATCTTACTATTAAAACTCTCACACATATTATTCATAATTAGGTCGCATCGGGGGTAGGGGTCAAAATGGGACCGACTCCATTGATGCGGTGGTTTCGCCTTTAGCAATTATAAGCTGCCACATCTATTTTTTTGAGCTCATCCATCCTTCTCTCAAAATCAGCTACGGTACAGGCTTTGGCCGCTCTCCACACCGCAACCTTGAATTAATGTCCTCTAAAATCAGAGTTTCTCATATTAAGATGCATGTGTCTAACACAGAAACGATGCGAAGCACCTGGTAGTTCTTTGTCCACCGCCTTGATCAGCCCCTTTTGTTTATCACTAATCACAGTCTATTCCCATGGTTTTTCAATTTTCAGATCTTTTCGAAGCTGCCCAATGAACCAACACAAATTTTCTCCATTTTCACAACTGACAACAGCATAGGCAAACGGAAAGCTATTGTTATTGGGGTCTACCCCAACAGCGGTTAAAACTATTCCCCCATGTGGGCCTTTCAAGAAGGTCCCATCAAGCCCAAATAATGGCCGACAGCCACCAAGCATTCCCTCCTTCAGCGCGGACAGACACACGTAAAAATGAGAGGTTTTGTTTCCTTCGGCGGTTTGATCAACATTCAAAATTATTGTTGAACCAGGATTTGTTCTCCTCAACTCGGCTGCGTAATCGCACAACAACTTATACTGCTCGTCCGCTCTCCCCTCGAGACTCTTAATCGTTCTCTGTTTACACATGAAGGCTTGCCACGGTGATATATCGCAACGAATTTCTTTGATGGCATCCTCCCTAAAAGCCCCAATCTTCCTCTTCTTATCGGTTTGAAACACGTACCCAAACCTTTCGGCTAACCACCGTGATTTCATGTTCCTCACTGTGTGTGATGGTGCACAAGAGTGGGCGGGGATACATGTGGTAACAATAAGCGAAGACTCTCCATCCCTTCGTAATACATTGACCCTAAATTCACAGTTCTCATCCTCACACACAGCATAAATCCTCCTTTTGTCACTTTTCACAAATCTCACGTTCCTGTTCTCTAGGATGGCGTGTGTGTCTATCATGTCCCGGAATTCCTTCTTCGTACTGAACACCATCCCTAGTTGTAGATTAGGGCTCCTACTGTAATCCGGTCTCCAAGTCGGATGGACCCGGTCAGGATTATCGTCATCCGACTCGTGAATGCTCCTAAGCTCGTCTTCACTACCACACACGTCTTCTTCACCAAAGCCATCAATCTGTAACTCGTCTACATCCTCTCCAATAGCCTCATCAATGTTACACCCTATCCACTCGACATTCCTATCAACGTGCCTCTCAAAGTCTAAGTCGTCTTGCCCAAATTTTGCATCTTCCTCCAATTCATAATCACTATCTCTACACTCACTATCATCATCCACTTCTTCAACTAATTCCACCGGTTTCTTTCCTCTCTTAATAGCCTCTCTTTTTGTAGCTAACCTCCTAGACGTCCTAGCCTGTTTCCGCACACTTCCCTCCTCTACATCACTTTGTTTTTCAAGATCAATAATTGGCTCCTCCACTTGAACATCTTGTGAGGTATGTGCCGCTGCCCCGCTTACACCTTCAAATTTTAGAGTGTAGATGTTCACTTCCCCACAACTTCTAGCAGCCTAAAAAATCAGTCGCAAATCCTCCTCACTAACAATTTCTTTAAAAACCTTCTCATTATCGTCTCTATGAAACAACTGAGCATCAACTGAGTTTTCTAGGTGTGCAGCAAGTCTTCTTATCTCCGAAAAGGTATACCGAGTAATATCTAAGTGGTCAAATTTGATGAGCTGTCCCTCAATATAGGCCCCAACCCAATTGTCAGGATTACCCCCATAGTGAATGCAAACGGTGAGGAAGAGACTATTGAGACCTATTCAAGTGAACAAACAATGAAAAATGAAAAATAGTTAATTAAATGTTGTCGGTCAACCAATATGCACTACAACACAAAAAAAGGACAGCAACTTCTCAGTATTTGGGACCTATACAGAAAATGACACCACATCCCCTTAGATTTATATCATGTGGGGACCAGATACAGCTATGCTAACCCACGCAAATCCAACAAAAACCTAGACAGAAAACAAAAAATAGACTAAAACCCATTAAAGGTTGTTCCCCATTACAGCAACAACATCAGAAAATAAACTTTACAGCCTGTGAACAACAACTACCACATTATAATAAGCATTCAACATCAACAAAATTCCAAAATAAGCATGAATCCCTAAGTTTATACCCACCCCAACATAAACAAAATTACCCCAAAACTACCCACGCGGACAGACGCAAACAAATCGAGTAACGAACGAAACTGAAATCCTCAAAATTATCGAACATCATGTCAACGGAAAATGAAGATTTATTCCCAAACTTACCGTAATCGGGGCAGGGGTCAGCATTCTTTCTAGGATCTCTAAAATGCATGATGAAAATCCCTCACTTTTCCACGGATTTGAGCGATTTCTGGCGATTATGGGGTTTGGGAGTAGCATTTCTGCAGTCGCGATAATGAAAGGGGTTTGCCCTAATAATTGAGTAATATTTTTGTTAATTGGAAAAGGGGAAAATTGATTTTAGTTGTTCATTAACTAGTCATGTGTGAAGCACATATCTAGTTGACACTCGCACACTGGTGATCAACGTGTAAATTTGATGTGCCACATCAGAAAAAAAAGGCCACATAAGCCCGTCACCGGATGGGTAACTGGCTGTACCCGGTGACGGGGCATTTTTACTAATTTTTTGAAAGTTAGAAGGCATTTTCATTAAGTGCCAAACATAAATGATATTTTCTTAATTAGGGCAAAGTTACGGGATATTTTTACCAATTTTCCCTTTTTAAAATTATAAATGTAAGATGACTTAAAACTTGCATGTCACTCACACAAATAATCATAATTTGACTCAGTAAAAGAATATAAAGAAATTAAACTCGTTAAGTCAATATGATGAGGTATCTTTTTCTTTAAAAATACCTTCCTCATTGTCATCCTCCAGGTAAAGCTCATCAGAGAGGTCTCTGGCAATGTCTTCTACCACCTCATGTGGAGCAATGGATACTTGTTCTTGAGAATTTTTCATGTGAAGTTCTTCTTTGATTTTTCTCTTCGACTCTCACAACTTCTCCTCAAAGAACTCTTCATTTTTGGGTTTATCGGCTATCAATCCTTGTTCCTCTAAGTAAATTTCAGTTTGAGGTTGCTCTTTTTGTTGTTGGCATGCAACCACAATAGCCAACTTATCCATCTGCACCTGAAAAGCTTTAATTTGAGCTCCTGTCTCCATTATAGCTTGATTAATAGCAACCTGCAGTTCGTTCCTCCGTTGCTAATTCATGCATTCTTATGCCCTTCATCAAAAGGTATTCTAAGTTAAGATTTATTTCCTCGACCTTGACTTGATTACCATACCACAAGAAAGTTGCAGAAAATTTCTTGTGCTACCATACGAATAAAGATCACGACCTGACCAATGATTCTCCAAAGAGTTGTAGAAATTCCCACCACTCTTATAATCCATTTTTTCCACTATATGCTCAACTTGAACTCTCTGAGACTCTAATAAGGCTATTATAGCACTAAGAGGGTGTTTGGCTAAGCTTATTTTAAACATCTTATAAGCTCCAACATCTTATAAGTTGTTTCAAGGGCTTATTGACACAAACTTAGTTTTTGCAACTAAAATTGAGCAACCGCAAGTGTACGGCGACAATAGTAGTACAAAGTGAGCACAAGGTCGATCCCATGAGGAATCGGCTCGATATCGAAAAAGTAAAGTGACATAAACATTTTAATGGCTAACTAGACGATCGAGTGGTTGGTTTTTTTTATATTTTAAGAACTAGTTAAAATAAACAATTAATTAAAGCTAATAGGATAGACTATATAGATAACAAATTATAGAGATCAAATAATTAATAAAGATAATCTAGGATTAGATTTCTATTAAGGGTAACTAACAATTATTATCCCGATCAATTTAACCTTTAAGCCGAATGCTACCTATTAGGAAACGATCACAATAATATGCAAGACCCGCTTTCGGAGCGAATTACGTGTTGATTGTATAGGATTAATCACCGTCCCCGGTCAATTAATCAAATACAACTCCCACCCAATCCTAAGACCAAAGTTCCCACAATTAGCTCAAACCTCTCGATTCTATTGTTTTATCATGTCAATTAATGTGATCTCGAATCAAATCTCCCCTCTCGGTTCCAACTTAATACCTAATAAATTGCTAAACAATTGGCCAAATCATTTAACAAGCATTATAAACAATTAATCAACTAATAGCATAACACGGGATTAAATTAATCGGGTAAAAATCACTAATCACCCATAATCTACTTTCTACACCTAGATTAAGGAAATTTAGCCAACCATGATCACAATAAGAGATAAACACAAATACATAGACATAATCATGTTCATACAAATATTAAATGAAAATGGAAAGATAAAACCTATTTTAATGTTGATCTTGATCTTCACCCCTTCTTTGCTCTCTAATTTCTCTCTCTGGAAACTATACAAATGATGAATGATAGCTAAAAAACTGAAGTGGTAGGGTTTCCATACACCGTTGGGGCCTTTTTTGAGGTATTGGGCTCAAAAATCACATAAATGGGCTAAAACCCATTCAATTCCGGAGGTCTTGCACGGTCCGAGCAAGGGCGCACGGTCATAACAGAGCAAGACCCAAATCAATGGATTTGCTGTTTTGTTGCACGGTCATGACCGTGCATGACCAAAACTGGACCTGTAGTCCAAAAAGGCATTTTTCGAGGTCTTCGGATCCGAATTTAGATTTTTCTCTCTCACGCAAAATTGTAGCCCTTTGAGTTGGCTTTCTAATGCCGCGAATTTAACCTCCATTGAATATGTATATCTCAAGATATTCCCAAAATACCAAAGGTGTGTCAGTTTAGCATTCTACACTTTCGCCTCTTATCGGCCGACATTTTTGTCCCTTGCTCTTTCACCGTCGTTTCTTCCACTCCTTTACATTATTCGTACTTTTGGCTTATTTTACCTACAAAAATGCTTGAAAACAAGGTTTTTCGACAAGAGAAAGGAAATACGAAGAATATAACAAACGGGTGCTTAGAATCTACAAAGGTATGTTAAAAACACATATTCTAAGCTTATTTTTCACCCTAATAACCCCGTTTGTCAACCCCCTCAAACTAGAACCTTGCTTGTCCTCGAGCAAATAAGAACAATACACTGAGGATTTTCTTTCTTAATTGGAGGAAAACATATAGGTTTCATTTGTTTTACTTGGAAATGTAAGTCTCAGACCAAAAGCACATTCTAATTATGCACATCACAAGTTAAGGAACTTTTGAAATCATCACAATATACTCACAGATAAGTGTATCACTCAAGCACTCAAGTGTATACAACAGGGTTGTGTATCGCTCGAGTTGTATACATATGCATGCCCTACCATATGCTTGCTTATTGTCTCATCTTTCCGTCACTTTTGATAAATACGAGCAAAAAATCAGAAAGGTCTTTTGCTTTGGTTGTAACGTAGGCTTTTTGGACTAGGTGAGATATGTTTGAGTGTAGAGACTTAACTTGGATCGATTGAGTTGCACTCAACTACTCCTCACATAAGTTTTACTCCCACTCCCTTTTCATCATTTCAACACTTCAATGTTTCTTTCACCTTCTCCAAATCACCACAACCAACTCTTGTGCATAGAATGTGAGTTAGCAATATTTTGACTTCTAACTCAATCTAAGTAAGTTCTATTATTGGTTTCTTTTGACCCTTTTTTGGTCCTAAACTATAAACATCCAATCGAAATGAAATGTAATTTTTTTTTTTACTCTCGATTTTCAGTTTTTTTTTTTTTCTTTTTTGCTTTTATTCCCCACTTTATGTTCATCATCGCACTCTCATCATTTTTGTAACTCTCTCTCACATCCACTTCCCAACCCCCTCTTTCAAACTGGTTCGATTCAAGTGTGGGAAAAAGGCTGAAAAGATGGATATGACTTATAATTTTAGCTATCAAGAAAAAGGCTACAAGTTCAACTTGGCTAACTAGGGATAATTCATATAAAAGGGTAGGAAGATGATTTTTAAGGCTCAAAATAGGTTATAATCAAAGATTGCCTGGAATCATTTTCAATGCTCATAAATATACCTCATGATTTCAAGTAGACTCAAAGCAAGTTCTAGAGGTACTATGCATATGACCAACATCACACAAATCAAGGAAAATATTGAACTCCAAAAATAGGAGTTCCTCATTTTGGCTCAAAATCTCACCGGCTTATATAGTATGATTAATCTCTTTGTTCCATAACAAGTGTGTGCACATATCACATTTTCAATCAAAGCACAAAATTGTGTATCATCATTGACAACACTTCCAATACCATATCAACCTAATATTTCCTCTTTCAAGAAATGTTTTGATTGTTTTTTCAAAAATCATCACAAATTTTTTTATCAAGATCAACACAATAGGAATTAATCAATCATCAAAGAACAAATCCAAAACATAAACTACTAATCTAAACAACCTAATCAACTAAAAACAAGATTCAAGAATTAGGAAGATGCAAGAAGAAGGCATTAAATGAACCCAAGCAAACTCAATCATTTTCGCAACCACAACCCCCCTCAAACTATTTTTAACTATATTCCAAGAGCACAAAAATAGTTTTAAAAAAATGAAAAGTAGTGTGAATTTACTTACAAACTCCCCCTGAGGGGAGGGCGGTGTTGGCTCGTAACACCCGGCTTGCACATTGAGATCTTCGAGTTGTGCAAGCATTCTCGCCATCCACCGTTGTTCTTTAGAATTTGCTGCTTGGACTTGCATCATGTCGGTCGGGGACTTCACTATGTGGTCCTTCAATCGCCATCAACTGATCTTCAACATTCATATCACCTCCGCGCTGTCGAGAGGCCGAGACCTCTCCTCGTTGTCCAGAGGACTCCTTGACTGGTGGGTGCCTCCATTGACACCAGAAGCAAACGTCTTTCTCTTTTGAGACATGGTTAATAGGAAAGAAGAACCTGCAAATATCTAACAATTTCAATCAAACTCCCTCAAACTAGAATTGAGGCATGTGTGTGAAAATTACAATAATTTAAGGATCACATTGTACACATTGCCTCATAACTAGTTTGAAAAACCCACCTCAACACATATAACACACACAATTCCGACAAGCTCATGGGATATGAAATCCTAGAAATCAAAACTATCCCAATTACTGCAAATAAGCTCCCTCAAACTAAATTTGAGCCATGTATTAAAATGCTTAAGCAATGATCATAAACACATGCCCTTAAATTAGTTTGATGGCTAATCAATATCACAACTCCGACACTAAATTGAATGAATTCATGGATGATAGCACAAAAAATGCAAAATAAGCTAAAATTTCACAAGACATGACTTAATCTTGCACCTACATGCTATGCACTCATAAAAGAAAACTTGAATTCGAGAATCAACCCATTCAATTGGGACATTTTAAGAAGGTAAGAAACAAGATTATGCACCAATTTTGGCCTTTAAATCAACAATTTAAGTACAAAATTGATTGCTCATAAGGTGTTCGACAATTTGCCTCGAGGAAATCTCAATTTCAAAAATGCTCAAATTCGATTTATATGCATTGCTCATGGCCAATGTACAACAATAAGTGCTAATCAAACAATTTCATCCACAAGAAAGTAAGAAATTCGAAGTTGAAGGCAATATAACAAAAGAACTCTAATTCGCCAAGAACTCCAAAAAGTCCGAAAACAAAATGAATTGAAAGACATACCTTGACTTCGGAGAGATGGAATTACCTTGAATCTGAGTTCTCAAAGTGAATGTGTATGGATTTCATGTGTTTTGTGAGTGTTTTGAATGAACAATCGCAAAGAAATTGGGGAGAAATTGAACCTGTTTGGTTTTAAAACTTAAAACGTGCACGGTTCGTGCGATCCCTTTAGGATGTTCACGGGCTGGACCATGCCTCCCCTGTTCTTCTCTTTTGCCTTCCTTCGCCTCTTTTTGCATTTACCTACACAAGTTGAACCCCAAAACATAAAAATAACACCTATAAACATAAATTTAACTAAACACAAAATTAAACGAAATAAACCACCGGGTTGCCTCCCGACAAGCGCTTGTTTTTAAGTCGACGGCCCGACTTTCATGAATGTTATCCAGGATCCAAAAAGAAATGTTTTTCCTGCCATGCTTTTGTTTTCTCAAGTAGGATTGGTGAATCTTGAATGCAAACATGGCAAGAAAGATCCATGGCAACATTATGAGTTTTATATTTATTAAAGAAAATCAATTTCATGCCCAATTGCGATGCAAGTTTTCTAAAATTATAGACATGAAAACTCAAAACTTGCATGCCAACCATACAAATAATCATAATTTGACTCATTGAAAGGATATAAAGAGATTAAACTCCCTGAGTCAATATGATGAGGTATTCTTTCTTTTGAGTCTTCATTGTCTTCATTGTTGTCCTCCAACGGGCACTCATTAGAGAACTCTTCGCCAATGGCTTCCATCAACTCATGTGGAATAGTCGGAAGTTGTTCTTGAGGATTTTACATGTGAATTTCTTCTTGATTCCTATTTTCAACCTCCTCTCACAACTTCTCCTCACAAAACTCTTCATTCTTGGATTTACCGACAACCAGTCCTTGTTCATCTGGGTTATTAGCTTCACTATCAAGTTGGCTTTTATGTTGTTGACTCACAATAATAGTATCCAACTAATCCTTCAAAGATTGTATTTGAGCTCCCAGATCCATCTCTACTGTTGGCTCAACCACAACTCTTTCTACCATTGGTATATTTGGAAACCATTGATAAAACGAAGAATTTGTAGCCTTCTGCAATGATTGATATTTATGAGTATACATCAAATTTTTAAGAGAATGGATCTGTTGTTGTTCTTGTTCCATAATCATCATCTGCTGCAACATTTCATTTCCCAAACTCATTATGCCTTTCTCCAATGATCTCACAAAATAACACAAGTTTTAGCTCCAACAACAAGAATCAATGATCAAAAGAAAAGAATACACAATTTTTTTTTCAATTTATATATATATATATATATATATATATATATATATATAAAACAAAAATGTCTAGAGTATCACAAAGTGCTTATAACAACACTATCCGGCTATCATTACCGATTCCCCGGCAACGACGCAAAAAACTTGACACAAAATTAGTTTTTGCCACTAAAATTGAGCAACCGCAAGTGTACGACGTCAATAGTAGTACTAAGTGAGCACAAGGTCGATCCCACGAGGAATCGGCTCGATATCGGAAAATGAAATGACATAAACATTTTAATGGCTAACTAGACGATCGAGTGGTTGGTTTTTTTTTTTATATTTTAAGAACTAGTTAAAATAAACAATTAATTAAAGCTAATAAGATAGACTAGAGAACAAATTATAGAGATTAAACAATTAATAAAGATAATCTAGGATTAGATTTCAATTAAGGGTAATTAACAATTATTATCCCGATCAATTTAACATTTAAGCCGAATGCTATGTATTAGGAAAGGATCACAATTATATGCAAGACCCCCTCTCAGAGCGAATTACGTGTTGATTGTATAGGATTAATCACCATCTCCGGTCAATTAATCAAATACAACTCCCACTCCATCATAAGATCAAAGTTCCCACAATTAGCTCAAACCTCTCGGTTCTATTATTTATTCATGTCAATTAATGTGATCTCGAATCAAATCTCCCCTCCCGGTTCCAACTTAATCCCTAATAAATTCCTAAACAATTGGCCAAATCATTTAACAAGCATTATAAACAATTAATCAACTAATATCATAACACGAGATTAAATTAATCGTGTAAAAATCACTAATGACCATAATCTACTTTCTAAACCTAGATTAAGGAAATTTAGCCAACCATGATCACAACAAGAGAGAAACACAAATATATAGACATAATCATGTTCATACAAATATTAAATGAAAATGGAAAGATAAACCTATTTTAATGTTGAACTTGATCTTCAAGTTGAATCCCCTTTCTTTTGCTCTCTAATTTCTCTCTCTAGAAACTATACAAATGATGAATGATAGCTCAAAAACTGAAGTGGTAGGGTTTCAATACACCTTGGGGGGGCCCTTTTTGAGGTATTGGGCTCAAAAATCACATAAATGGGCTAAAACCCATTCAATTCCGGAGGTCTTGCACGGTCCATGCAAGGGCGCACGGTCATGACCGTGCAAGACTCCAAAATCAATGGATTTGCTGTTTTGTTGCACGGTTCGTTCAAGGTTGCACGGTCATAACCGTGCATGGCCAAAACTGCACCTATAGTCCAACTTTCAAGGCATTTTTCGAGGTCTTCGGGTCCGAATTTGGATTTTTCTCTCTCACGCAAAATTGTAGCCCTTTGAGATGGATTTCTAATGCTGCTAATTTCACCTCCATTGGATATGTATATCTCAAGATATTCCCAAAATACCAAAGGTGTGTCAGTTTAGCATTCTACACTTTCGCCTCGTTTTGGCCGACATTTTTGTCCCCTGCTCTTTCACCCTCGTTTCTTCCACTCCTTTACATTATTCGTACTTTTGGCCTATTTTACCTACAAAAATGCTTGAAAAATGAGGTTTTTCGACAAGAGAAAGGAAATACGAAGAATATAACAAACGGGTGCTTAGAATCTACAAAGGTATGTTAAAGACACATATTCTAAGCTTGTTTTTCACCCTAAAAACCCCATTTTTCACTTATAAGATGTAATTTTTAAGGAGCTTATAAGTTAACAAAGTGTTTGGATAAAAGAGCTTATAAGCTTGCAATTGAATATAGTGATTTAGCTATAAATTTGGGGTCTAATTTAAGGTTACCATTAAACACACATTTTGATTAGTGTGTGAAATGTGTGTAGTGTGTGAAGTGTGTGTAGTGTGTGAAATGTCTGGTGTGTGTAGTGTGTGAAATGTGTGTAGTGTGTGAAATATTGTAGTGTGTGTAGTGTGAATTGTGTGTGATTTCTGTATGAATTGTGTGAAAGTGTGTGAATTGTGTGTGAATTTTGAGTATAATAATTAAGATCTAAAAAATAAGATGGAAATAAGATGGGGTATGACAACTTTTTTTTTGTAGATCTTATAAGCTCTTAGAACTTATTTTTTAGTCTTATAAGCTCCTAAACATCTTTTTTTGCCAAACACTTTACAAGAGCTTATAAGCTCCTAAGCATCTTATAAGATGTTTTTAGGAGCTTATAAGCTCAGCCAAACACCCTCTAAATGTAGCGGTTAATCGTCTAATAGACTCAAGTTCTATAACTCTAGCAACTCTCTCTTCTACTAGTATATGGAAACCATTGATAGTGTGGTGAATCATAGTTATCTACAATGATCCCACAAAACAAAATAAAGTTTAGCTACAACAATGAGAACCAAAGATCAAAAGAAAATAATACACTAATATTTTTTTTTTTTTATTATATATACACAAAAACACAAAAATAGAATAAAATAAAATAAATAAAATGTTTAGATTAAAACTTAATTATCTATCATAATATAAATAGCTTTAGCCGTCCGATCCCCGACAACGGGCATAAAATTCATTTGCTAAGTTTTAGACTCTAGCTACACACGGAGGAGTAGCAAATAACAGCAAGCAATGTCGATCCCACAAAGATCGGAGGTTTCAAACGTAATAACCTAACTTTATCCAGACAATCGAATATTGAAGATTTTATTTTTAACTAATAACTAAACTAAATAGACTAAAATAAGATAATTGAAATAAATCACCAAACAAGACAAATAAGGATATATCAGAAAGCAATAACGTATTCTAAGGAGTCGATTTCGATTATGTTTCAATTAAGATTTCTATGTGATTAATTAATTCTTTAAAACCGAATTTTAGTTCCTATAAGATGACAAAAAAGTTAGTGTAAACCCCTCTTGGAGCGAAGGAACCATTGATTATATGCAAGAGCTACCGTTACCGATCAACTGCTATACATGTAACTCATAAAATCACTAAAGAACAATGCCCTCACAAATATCTCAAACTTCTCAGTTTTATTGAATATTTATGCTACATGCTCCAGTCTTATTAATAAATCTCCTCTCTCGAATCTTGACTTATTAAGCCTAATATGTAAAATAATTATCTGATCATTAAACACACAAGTAAATTCAGAACACAAAGATAGCAACATCGAATGCAATTCAATTATAAATAAAGCTAAAAAAAATCCACATAATCTATTATATAGCCCTAGATTAAGAAAAATTAATTAGACATAGTTGTATAAAGAATAAAAAAATAATCTAGAAAATAACATGTCTTCTACAAAGAAAGTAAAACATAAAACTAGTTTCTAGCGCTTGAGTTCCTGATCTCTTTCTTCTCCTTGATTTTCCCTTGTGCTAGCCAAAAACCCATAAAAAAATACGTAAAAACGCGTATACAATGCAAACGGCTCGACCATGCAGCATCCCGCTTGATCAAGTGACGAGTAGATCTGTCCAGCACAACTTGTCCAATTTCAAAGCCATATTTGGATGTCTTCCGTTTGGATTGGGCATTCTCTATTTTTGAAAAAGTTGTAGCTCTTTGAGTTATCTTTTCAATACCATTGATGTCACGTTATTTGGGCATGTATAATTGCAGATATGAGCAAAAAACTCAAGGCGCGCAAGGATGAAACGTTGCGTTGTGCTCGACCGATTACGCGACCGTGTTTTTCTTCATATTCTTGTCTCACGCTCAACCAACTCTGAATAGGCATACTCTAATTGTCATCTACGCATCCAAGCATCGTACTACTCGCGCCACTCGACATTTTTTTGTATATTTTCATCGTTTCACCTCTTTCTCGCTCATTACTTATCCAAACTTCATTGAGATGGATTTTTAACCCTACAAACACAAAATTCACCGAAAAAACGAGCAAACACATCACATTTTCATAAGATAATGAATTTAAACACAAAACACCAATTATATATATGCAATTTATTAATATTTCATCATCCAAATGAGCCAAAAAAGCATGCATAAACTATGATTATCACTATTTAATATTGATGTTTTTCTTTTTCTCTTTTTCATTTTGATTGAATGAATTCTCAAGGTTTGAGAGTCGGCCCGCTACATGGACTTAATCCATGTAATTGTGGGGCAAGAGTGGTACTCTGATATAGTTCAAGTGCACAGAGCATTCACTAATTATTAGACCAATAATTTTGGATTTTGGTCACGTAGGTATAGGATTGAACGAAATATGTTTTACTCGACTAGTGATTCAAATTTGATTATGATTGAATTCAAAAAAATATATTTTATATTCGAATTCAAATATAATACTCCCTCCTTTTCTTTTTTATTGATCTTTTAGTTTCTTAATGATTTTTTGAATTAATTGATCTTTTAGCTATTTTCACCATTTTTCTAAATTTTGTCCGTTGTCAATCCTAAAATATATTTTACTTTTCAACCTAAATCTGAGATATATGTGAGAGAGAAAAAGAGACTATTACCTAGGGTATATTTGGAAAAAATTTGAATTCGTAGTCCTTCCATTTTTTTCTAAAAGATCAATTAAAAAGAAGGGGGGGGGGGAGTATAATTGTATTCGATTCAAGTAATTTGAATATTTAATTTGTTTATATATATGCTGATTAAACATAAAAAATATAAATTTTAAATAATTTTTTATAAATAAATATATATTAAAATTAAAAGAAAATCGAATATATCTGAATTTCTTTCACAATTGAAATTCAATAAACCATTTTAATATGACTATTCTTTTTGAAGTGGAATAAAATTCGTTAGTAGTCGATCAATTGAATTCGTTTGTGACACTAGTGAGAGGAATTCTTAAATGTTGAAGAAGAAGAAATTATGTTATGATGATGAGATGCGGAAGTCGGCATCAAAAGTGGTATCATGTTTTCACAATTTTGTGCATTTCTTTGTTTACCAGGAGTACTACTGAATTAGAGCGCGCGCTACGGAACATGGAGAAACCCAATAAAATTTGTATAGCTCCTCCAGATTCTTGCTAATTAAATGATAGTAACATGGCGTTCAGATCATAGAATTTAATTCTTCTGTCTCAATAATTTAATTACTCCATTCAATCTCTTATCCCAAGAATTCATCTCAATATGTCAATGCAGGTACATGTTTTAGTACTTCACGTGAGATTGAGATCTAAGTCACTTGGATTTCCCACCTTATTTGCTGCCAAAATGATTCCCCTTTCTCATATATATAATCTCACTTCCCATCTAATCTTATCATTCAAAAAAAAGAAAAATGCCTAAATTAGTAACATGTTTTTGGAAATTATCGCTTGTTTTGATGGTTTTACAATTGTGTCCTTCTTCAGCCTACAATGTCGTCTCCTTTGGTGCGAGAGGCGATGGAAGAACTGATTCGACTGCGGCCTTCCTGCGCACTTGGCAGGCAGCGTGCAGCTCCTTTACCCCGGCTGCAGTGTCTGTTCCAAGAGGCACATTCTTGATTAGAGCGGTGTCGTTTAAAGGTCCTTGTAGGAACAGAATCCGGTTCGAAATAAGTGGGACCATTGTTGCTCCTGATAATTATAACATTATTGGCAATTCTCGGTATTGGATCTTATTTCATCAAGTCAGCAGACTAACAATCACCGGGGGAGCAATCGACGCCAAAGGATCCAAGTTTTGGGCTTGTCGGAGACGAAACGGAGGATGCCCCGCCGGAGCAAGAGTAAGCTACATAAACATTAATTACAATATATATCTGTTCCATCTTATATTTCACAATCATTGAATTTTTGAATTAACAATTTAACTGACTGAGAAATGGAATTTGGTGAACCTGCAGTCGATATCGTTTGAATGGTGCAACGATGTTTTCGTTTACGGTTTGACATCGTACTACAGCCAAACGATCCACATGACGATTAATCATAGCAGCAACATCAGGATACAGAACATGAAGATCATTGCACCGAGTAAAAGCCCCAACACGGATGGCATCCACATTATGGCGTCGAGGGGTGTTACAATCACAAGCAGCACAATTAGGACAGGCGACGACTGTATATCCATCGGCCCTGGATCCATGAACCTGTGGATGGAGCGTATTGCATGCGGCCCAGGACACGGTATCAGGTATGCAATGGGCCGCAATATCTACTATATATTTATATGCAACTCTGTTTGACTAACTGACTTTTAACATGACAGCATTGGAAGCCTAGCAGACAGTTTCAATGAAGCAGGCGTGCAAAATGTGACGGTAACAAACTCGGTTTTTACAAAGACACAAAACGGCGTAAGGGTAAAATCGTGGGCGAGGCCTAGTACTGGCTATGCCAGGAATCTTATGTTTAGGAATCTCATAATGAGGAATGTTGCTAATCCAATTATCATTGATCAAAGGTACTGCCCTAATGGCAGTTGCCCTAATCAGGTACTTACGTCTACCCCTCTCTCTTTCATCAACACTTTCTCTAAATGTTTGACCACATGAATTTGCAGAGTTCTGGGGTGAGAGTAAGCCAAGTGACGTACAGAAACATAAAGGGGACATCGGCCACGCAGGCGGCCATGACGTTCCGGTGCAGTCCGAGCAATCCATGCAACGGAATCAGATTGCACGACGTCAAACTTACATATTTAAATACTTTGCGGAGGCCTACTGTTGCATACTGTGAAAATGCAAGGGGGTCTAACAGGGGCACTGTCTTCCCAAGGAGTTGCTGGTAGCGTTTTTTAAAAACAGAACCTTAAATGTATAGATTGAAAATCTTGATACATTTTTGTGCTCAAAAGATTATAGTTAATGGCCGACTGAAGCTCAGCTGGTTGAGCCTCTTATATTTAAGTCTACAGATTTTTACTAAAAGAGCTGCACCTTTGTCCGAAAGGCTGTAATAATTGATCAGCTTGTGAATTAAAAGCTCTTTTCATTAATTTAAGCTATGATAATTATGATTTTTGTTTTCTTCAAATGTCATAATTATGAGTTATAAAGCTTGTTGGAACTTAAATATCTTCCAAGTTAAAAAATAAACATAAAGCAAGCCTCGAAGATAAGAGGCGCAAATTCCGTTTCGCATCCTTTGTTACATTATTATATATCTAATCTTTTCTTATACTATCTTTAATACATATGTGACACAAATCAATTAAAGACATCATATATACAAGTGACATCGAATGAACATCATAAAATATGAAAAATATAATGGAAAATATCATACATATCTTGTAAATATGAAATATTTAACTGATAGATCAATGAACAAGAATCTCACCAAAGATCACTCAAAAAACCAAAAACAAAGTAAAGAAAAACGATGAACTCAAGCTGCGCAGATTCGAAACTAAAACGAGCAACACACACCAATGACGTGGTTTGATCAATTTGATCTACATCCATGGAGGATCACAAGTCTTCAATCCACTATAACCCAAAATCAATTACAAGATTACAACCGAAATTCACAAAACCCCAAAATAATGCCCTATTTTTTGTTCAAGAATCCTAACTCTCGAATTGATCACTCTGAGTAATGTAACCAAGGGGAAAACTGACTAAAACTATTTATATCATCATTGCGAACTAATGTGTACAGAAATCGGATCTTGAATCAAGCTAGAAACGGGTCAAAATGGCGGTTGAACTTGAGCTACATAAATCGTTGTCATAGAGCATGTAAAATCGTTGTTAAAGAGCCGTCTGTTATAACAGATTTCTTAACTGCCGGTTCGAGTCTGTTTTCCAACCAGTTCTTCAATCCGGTCAGGTTCTGCTTCACCCAAACCTAGTTCTGAACTTATTAAGCTGATTTACACTTGAACACATACTTCTTTGATGAAATTAACCATTTTACAATTCTCCACCTTAATGAATCAAAGAACTCAATCATATCCTCAATCATTACTGATTTGCTAAGTTTAAACACACGACACTAGCCGTATTAAGTCTGTGTAATGCTGAAACTTGCTTCTAGGAAGAGATTTGGTGAACATATATGCTGGATTTTCTTCAGTAGCAATCTTCTTCACATAAATCACACCCTTCTCCACCTCATCTCTTACAAAGTGCTTTCTTACATCAATGTGCTTTGACCTTTCATGGAATACCTAATGTTTAACTAATTGAATTGTGCTTTGGTTGTCACAATAAACTGTCATAGATCTCTGCTGTACTCCAAAATCCTTTGAAATACCTCTAAGCCACATGGCTTCTTTCACAGCTTATGTAACTGCTAAGTACTCTGCCTCAGTTGTGGAAAGAGCCACAACTGACTGATGCACAACCCTCCAACACACAGCTATCCCATAAAATGTAAACATATATCCAATAATAGACGTTTTATTGTCTAAATTCCCAGCACAAAACCTTGGATTGGTTCACCAAAATTACACTTCTTTTCAAACATTAATCCTACACTTCATGGTCCTCTTTAGTATCTTAAAATATACTTCAATGCTTCCTAATGTGGTTTACTAGGATTTGACATAAACTTGCTCACCATTGCCACTCCATAAGCTAAATCTGGTCTGCTACAGATCATGGCATACATCAAACTTCCTACACCACTTGCATAAGGAATTTTACTCATATCCCTCATCTCTTGTTCTCTTTTTTCCTTTTTGGAGACTGATCCTTGGACAATTTGAACTGCTGTCCAAATGGTGTTATCACAGCCTTGGATTCATGCATATTATATTTCCTTCGTTCCTTCCTTAAGTACTCAGACTGAGATAACCACAGCTTCCCACTGTTTCTGTCTCTCAAGATATCCATGCCAGAATCTTCTTTGCATTGCCTAGATTTTTCATCTCAAACTCTGAATTCAACTTTTGCTTTAGCTGCTCAATCCTAACCTTACTCTTACTGGCAATTAGCATATCATTTACATAGAGTAGTAGATAAGTAAGCACATTCTTCCCTTGCCTCTCAAGATAAACACAACTATCATATTTACATCTGTCAAAACCACACCTATCATGAACTCATCGAACTTCCTGTTCTACTGTCTTGGGCTTTATTTTAAGCCATACAATGACTTCTTCAGGTGATACACTTTGTGCTCATTTCCAGGAAGCAAAAAACCTTCTGGTTGTTGCATGTAAATGCTCTCCACTAACTCTCCATGTAAGAAAGCAGTTTTGACATCTAACTGCTGTAATTCTATATCATCTTGAACCACCTTTGCTAAGAGCAATCTGATGGAGCAATGTTTCACAACAGGTGAAAACACTTCATTGAAATCAATTCCCTCTTTTTGTGTGAAGCCCCTAGCAACTAGTGTTTCTTTATACCTCACTTTCTCAGTTCCAACTGTCTCAGCTTTCTTCTTAAAGATCCACTTAGAACTTAGTATCTTCTGGTTCTTTGGTTTCTCCACCAAAACCCATGTGTTATTCTTCTCAAGTGACAACAATTTTTCAGTCACAACATTCATCCAATGCTCACTCTCATGACTAGAAACTACCTCTTTGATGTTTTGAGGTTCCTGATGTTCAACAGACTCAGCAACAGCTAATGCATATGATACCATATCTGCTTGGCCAAACCTGTTTGGAGGTTGAATTACTCTCCTTACTCTATCGCTAGCCAAATTATAGTTTCTCAGCCCTTGATTGTCATCATCCTATTCATTTTATGAATCATTATGACCCTCCTCATCTTGTTCATTTACAGTTTCTTTATTTTGACCTACAAGCTCCACCTCAACTGGAATATTTATAGTTGAAATGTTTTCATCTACTTCTGAGTTTGATCCAGTGTGTTTATATCCCATTTCTAGTTCATTAAAGGTTACATCTATGCTTATTATCACCTTTTCATGACCAGTTTCCAAACACCACAACTTGTAACCCTTTACTTCTTTTTTATAACCAATAAAGATACATCTTAAAGCCCTTTGTTCAAGCTTATCTTGCCTGATATGTGCAAAAGCTAAACATCCAAACACCTTTAAATCAACATAATTTGAAAATTTCCCATACCAGATCTCATCAGGAATTTGAAAATTGATTGTTGAGGAAGGTGTTTTGTTGATCAGATGGCATGTCGTGTTGACATCTTCCCCCCAGAATAACTTAGGTAGTTTTGCATCTACTAGCATGCATCTAACTCTTTCTAGAATGGTTATGTTCATTCTTTCAGCTAGGCATTCTGTTGAGGGTTAAGTGGAACAGTTCTATGTCTTGCTATTCCCTTGTCCTTGCAAAATCTGTTGAACTCTTCAGACAAGTACTCAAGTCCATTGTCAGTTCTCAGGTATTTGAGTTTCTTGCCCCTTTCATTTTCCACTAGAATCAGCCAATCTCTGAAGTTATCAAAAGCATCACTCTTGTGTTTCAAGATGAACACCCATACTTTCCTGCTATAATCATCTATAAGAGTCATGAAGTATCTCCCACCCTTATGTGTCTCCACCTTAGTTGGCCCCATATATCTGAGTGTACATAGTCCAGCACCTCCTTGGTGGAGTGGATTCTTTTTCCATAGGAATGTTTTCCTAAAACACAGTGATCACAAAACTCTAATTGAACATATTTTGTATTTCCAAATGCTTCCTTCTTGGCCAGTTCAGTCATTCCTTTCTGTCCAATGTGGCCTAATCTCTTATGCCACAGCAATGCATCAGAGGAGCTCATAACACTATCAGCAGAACCAGTAAATGACTTCCCTATGAGGATGTACAGTCCATTTATTTTTTTGCCTTTAATGATTATTTTCCCAGACTTAGTAACATGTATGTAAACCCCCTCAGTATTGAACTCACATCCTAAGGCTGTTAATGAGCCAAGTGATATTAGATTACTTTTTAGAGCAGGAACATACCTTACATTTCTGAGAAGCCTTTCCACACCATTATACATCATGATTCTTAATGATTTATTTCCTTGGAATTTGTAGGTGTGATCATTTCCAAGTAGGACAGATCCTCCATCAAACTCCTGTAATTCTTGGAACCATGACTTATGAGGGCACATATGGAAAGAACAACCAGAGTCAAGCACCCATTCTTCACAGATCTTTCCATCTGTTACAGTCAACACCTCTGCAGTATCATATCCTTCCTTTGCTACTGCTGCATCTGCTTCCTTTGCCTCATTCTTTTGTTTTCTGTTTGGGCAATTCTTCTTGAGATGACCCACCTGTTTTGATGAGAAACATCTCCTCTTCTCAATCCAATCAGAGCCTTTCTTTCATCCATCTTGGTTTTGTTTCTGATTCTTAGATTGATTTCCTTGAGGTTTTCTTCTGGAATTTATTTTTGTTGAACTTAACATTCAATCCCTCTACTACTGCTTGAGGGTTCTTCTTTCCTGAAATTTGAAGAAACTTTGTTTTCAGGGAAGTTTGAATCATATCTAGATTCAGTTTGTCCTATCTTCCAAACAATAAAGTGTCCTTGAAGTGCTTAAATGATTTTGGAAGTGCATTCAGCAGCATTAAAGCCTTATCATCCTCCTCCATCTTGACCTCAAGATCCTCCAAATCATCTACAAGACGATTGAATTTATCCAGTTGTTCCAACAACCCTTTGTCATCTGTCATCTTGAATCCAAGAAGTTTCTGCTTGAGAAACAATATATTTGTAACTATATTGCATGATAAAGCTCTTCCAATTTCTTCCGGGCTTGTATTGTTGTTGTAGTCTTCAAAACTTCTCTCAATGGCTTGTCACCAAGGCACAAAATAATCGCACAATGCGCCTTCTCAGCCAGTTCATCTTTCGTGGCATTTTCAGCAATTGAGCACTTGTCCTCTGGCTTCCATGTAGCTGCCAATCCATGTTGTGTAAGAACAACTTTCATTTTCAGTTTCCGCAAACCAAAGTCATTCTTCCAGTTGAATTCATCCACATCTAACTTCATTGATTTCATCTCCCTCCGTTTCCCATAGACGGTGCTACTTGATAGATCAATGAACAAGAATCTCACCAAAGATCACTCAAGAAACTAAAAACAAAGTAAAGAAAAACGATGAACACAAGCTGCACAAATTCGAACTTAAACGAGTGGCACACACCAATTATGTGGTTCAATCAATTTGATCTACATCCATGGAGGATCACAAGTCCTCAATCCACTATAACCCATAATCAATTACAAGATTACAACCGGAATTCACAAAACCCCAAAATAATGCCCTATTTTTGGTTTAGAAACCCTAACTCTCGAATTGATCACTGTGAGTAATGTAACCAAAGGAAAAACTGACTAAAACTATTTATATCATCATTGCAAACTAATGTGTACAGAAATCGGATCTCGAATCAAGCTAGAAATGGGTCAAAATGGCGGTTGAACTTGAGCTACATAAACCGTTGTCATAGAGCCTCTAAAACCGTTGTTAAAGAGCTATCGATTATAACAGATTTCTGAATTGCTGGTTCAAATTTGTTTTCGAACCGGTTTGAATTCTGCATCACCCAACCTCGATTCTGAACTTATTGAGTTGATTTACACTTGAACACATACTTCATTGATGAAATTAACCATTTTACATTAACCAATCAAAATATTCTTGATGGTTAGTATGCATAAAAGATCGCATCTAATATGGTAGTGTGTTACTTTATGGCAATCATTGAGATTCCTTATTCTTATAAGTTATCTTTTCCAGTGACATGCATATTAGACATTGAATATAGAATTTTTCCAGCCCTCATATATGTCTCTCTATATCTCTTTGTTGAAGTATCACTAAATTCCTCCAATAGTCGAAGGTGTGTATAATCGGTGGATGTTATGGTAGAATTCGTCAAAGTGAGTGACAAGAACGATTTGCATCATAGTGCTATCAAACAAGCTTATCGACAGGCTGCTCAAGATCCACTGTTGGTGAATCGATGATGATCGTAGTACTATCAAAGAGGCTTGAAGACTGGCTGCTCAAGATCTATCGTTGGTGAATCGACGATCTTCTTTCGCTAGTATTCAAAGGTTTATGTCGATTCCTATATTTTATGTGTTTATGTGTAAATACGTATCTATATTCTAACAGTGGTATCAAAGTAATTAAGGCTCATTCTCGCTTGATTTAATTGACCATAAGTTATATATTACTAGTACAATATATTATTTAGTAATAATGAAATAAAAAGTCCTCGTTATTAGCACGAGATGAATACGATGCTTTTTGTATCCGAAATAGGTGCATTTTTCAGTTTAGAAAAATATGTATGCAACTTGGAATATGTGCCACATTATTCCACTTGTCTTATGGCAAAGGGTTTCGTGATATATGTTTGATATATACAAAATAATGATATATACATTTGGTCAATTATAATGAGCACCATTGACGGACCTACATGGGGCCGGGGGCACTGGTCCCTCCCCCTGTCGAAATGTGCTACTATATAAGTGTATTTTAGTCAATTTTAACAGAACATAATTAAATAAAATAAATAATTTTATTGTTTGACTTGAATATGATTTAATAATAATCAATCGATATATTCTTAAGTGTACACAATAGAGATAAAAATTTAAAAAAAAAATAGAATGAAATGTTTAGAAACACTAAATCTTGATTATCTGTTTTTTTTTTTCTTTTTTATAATTGAATCAATTTATTAATCTTATTAATATCATTAGTACTTTTTACTTTTATATATATATATTTGAATATTGTTGAAACTTATAGACAAATTTAGAGATACCCCTCCCTTTTAGATTTCCTAAAACTTTAGTTTAGAATGTAACTTAATCAAATATTAAATCTAGAGTATAATATATGAGAGTTTGTTTTCGAGCCTTCTCAAAATGAGGCACCTACTTTGTATAAAATTTGCCTTCAAGTCTTAGAGTTTAATTAGAAAACTTTAGCCTGATAAAGCAAATACCTAGATTTGTCTATAAATGGACCCCCCTTGAAAAACTTTCTGGGTCCGTCTAAGCATCATCTTTGATACCAATTTTGACCCTGAGCATGAAGTAATTTTTAAACTAGTTCGGCTTAGCGGAATTTTGGAAACACGACTTTTAATATATACATATATATATGTGTGTATGTGTGTGTGTATGTGTGTGTGAATTCGGTGTATATTTACTAGATATCATATTTGCATATTATGGTAAACATTATTTGATGATGCATGTATTAATTGGAATTATGTTAGTGATAGATTGCGTGTTGACATTTTTGGGTGGTCATGTTTCTATGTGTTTATTTATTATTTATACGACAGCCAACATATGAAGATGGTGGTGAAATGAAGTATCAAAATTTTATATATTAGATTCTTGTAGTAGGGTTCATGAACATATATTGTAATTTTTTAGGACTTACGTATTAGAGGGGCTATTTTTTCTGGGCTATGTAACATTTTTTGTACTTCTTATCACCATCATATGCCAAAAAATTCTCTCAACATAAGCACCAAAAAACCTTATGTATTATGCATTCTTATTAAATAGATAAATATTTTTATTCTAGATCATTTGATTTTTTATTATCTTCTTCAATTAAGTGAGAGATGATTATGTGTCCGTGTGGAGAAATTTTCGATCTCATTCACTTGTGAGAAGTAATAAAATCTTATTTGGATCTGAAATCTAAAATAGACCGATATCTAACATATTGTACAAATACAGAGATAGACACACAAGTGACATTTTATGATCTTTACAATTCTGGAAAACTTGATTGCCAGAACTATGCCATGTGGGACCATAAGATTCAGTTTTTGCTGCATCACAAAAATATCCTTGACCAACTCACCACCACTATGGATATGCCTTTTGAGCCACAAAATGGATAAAATCACCAAAAAGGTCGCGATACGGACTCGTATAATAAATGGATTAATCAAGATAATTATGCGGACTATACTATGTTGAGTTGTATGCAAAATCATTTGTTTCATGCGTTCGAGACGTATCTTACTGAACTTGTCGCGAAAGTCGCTCTAAATCGATGTGATTAGAACGACCTTCTCAAACCTCAAGCGTACAAGTTGTGACAGAGGTAGTATAAAAGATATTGTATCCACGGGGAGAATTTTCCGTGAGAATCGGCTTAATCACGTTCGAGTAAGTTAGGTTAAATGCAAATACAGAGTGTGGACTCATCTAAACAACATAAAGCAATAAATAAAGCAAGGAGGGAACCGATCGATGGGGAGATATACCCGAAGCTCGGTTTCACACAAGCATGATGAAATTGACAATTCAAGGACGATTAAAGGAAACATGTGTGAGTCCTATAAGGTTGAATTCTCGACCCAATCGATATCATGATTGGGTGATAATTTTGAAATACGGTTGAGGTGCCGTATTTCCCTAAGATAGCTAAGCAATTGAGGTTCGATGTAGACTACTTACACGGATGAGATGTACAAACTCGACCCGGGCCCCGAGTTACCAACTACAAAAGACTAGAAGAGGTTAGCCGGACTTCTCCTATGCTAAAGACAGACTTAGGGGTGTAGTTCCTACACACAACTAAACCTAATTTCGCTCACTCTAGTCAAAAGGCTCTACTCCCCCTTTCGATAGGTCTTCTCCTCCATAAGTCTCCGTCCTATAAATTGGGTCTTGATTGATTCACGTTCTCAGGTTAAGTTCCTCTTCCATAACAATCTAAGGCACATAAATTCAATACTAATATCATTTAAGATCAAATCGAATTTCCTCGAAAGGGTGGCAAACCCTAGCCTAGGTTTCGATTATTGATTCTCAATTGCACAATCATACGAAATAGGGCTAAGTTATCGAAATCTCAACCCACCGAGTCGAGCCTATAACAAGCCCTAAGTTCATATGAAAATCATAATAAATCAATCAAATCCTAACCTAGGTTACCACAACCCGCAATAATTCCAACAATCAATCAACGAATCATCAACCCCGAAGCTTGGGCTACTTCGGGGCTTCTGGAAACACGGAAATCACTCACAAATCATTAAAGCAATAAAAGGAATCATCAACAATCAAGCAATAAAAGAAATATAACCTGAAAATAATGAGAAAAGATAGAAATTGCTCAATGCATTGAAAGAAACCTCGAAATCCTTTGATAAAATAGTCGGGTGTCACAAGCCCCCGAGTAATCTTCGAGTTCTCCTACAAAGACGTCTTCCTCCTTGAAAGGAGGAAGAAAAATCCTAGTTTTCTAAGCTAAAATCTGAAAATGTAAAGAGAATGAGAGAAAAAGAGTGTAGAGGAAGATTTCAAAAAGAGGCAAGGTGTTGTTGTGATAATGGATAATTTATAAATGAGAGGGGAAGGGATATATATATAGGTCCCACAACCCCTAAAATATATAGAAACTTGACCTAGTAGTAAGGGCATAAAAGTAAAATACAAATAGAAAAGCAAGGGATTATAAGTTGTTGAGTCGAGCTTATTGTGCGCGCTCGACTCGGCCTTCTCGTGATTTCTGAGAAAACTCCATACAAATTCAGCCTTCATTTTCAACTACAAAGTTCTATATCTTCTTCTCGGCTACATGTGGCAACTTGAATCACTTAAATCGGAGATTGAACGAGGAAGTTACGGCCAAAACATGAAAACAACACGCTGAAAAACTAGACACACACGCAAACCGCCGCTGCCGGCAGTATGGGCGGCTGTCTTACTGGGCCGATTCTAGACAAACTACAGGTAGTCCTGCAGGTCCGATAAGTGTTGCGGCTGTTTATCCGGTTCAGCCCCTACTTTATACCTCCGTCTTCCATCGCCGTTTCGGAGCCCTTTCTCTAATTTTTTCAACCCGACCCCTGCATGGCTTTTATTCGTGACTCGATGAACTTTGATTTGGACTCTCGTCGAGTCTGATTTAGGCTCATTTGGGCCTCAGTTTGTGGGCTGGTATATGCGATCGTCCTTGTCTTCTTTCCTTCTCAATTTGGGGCTTTTCTATCCATCTTCTTGGCCCGATTTCTTCACGAACTTTTCTCACGGCTTGGTGATCTTTAGTTTGGGCCAGACATTGACCTATTTTGGGCCTGTTTGGGTCTCAGGATATGGACCGGAGTTTGAAAATGGACTCGGATGATCTTCTAAATTCTTCCGATTTTCCTAACCTTCAAAATACGACTCAAAACACCCAAAAGCACATCAAATCATATTAATAAGGAAAATCAACCCGAAAAAACAATAAAGCATGAAATTGCACATGAACATAAAATTACACATAATTCCCTACAAAATATGAACGTGAAAAGTGCAAGAAAAATGGTAATTTTTATGTTCATCACCTACAACTAAAGAGTTGTGGGAAGGCCTAAAGGTCACGTACTAAACTACCTCAGTAATGAGATTAAGGGCTCTTACCCTTAAGTTTAAGCGCTGCATACTCACGCTATGAGCCAGCATCTTGATGTCATGAAAGAAATGATTTGAGAGCTCCAAAATGCAGGAAATGAACTTATTGATGAACAACAAATTTTGTCAGTCCTAAGGTTGCTACCTGAGGCAGACTTGGGTACATGTTAAGATTGTGCTCACACACAACGATTAAACCCAAACCTTTGAAAGCGTCTTCAATAATCACGAACGTGAGTCTGACCGTCGAGAGGCGAAACGAGCACAAGCAGCAGCTTTTGTCGCACACACTAGACAACGCAAGCCTAACAAAGGCAAATGTTGGAACATACAAAAAGACGTTGGGCAAAGCAATGGTAAAAACCAAACTTGGGCCAGCAAGGTGAGAAGGCTACAAAGCGTCACCGTGGAAAGGGGGCGGAAAGAAGACAAATAATTGGTATAAACGTGGCAAGTCGAGCCCCTTTTCTCGTACTTGTTCTGAGCCAAAGAATGTTAGACCCGCTCCTAGCTCTTCTGATTCATTTGTTTGCTCACATGCGTTCGTTGCTAATTCTCTCCATGGTTGGATTGTAGATACGAGAGGAACCAAACATGTTTTAGGCATATAAAATTTATGCCCAATCAAATAATGTCACATGGACACAACATATTGCATATCAATTAAAATCTTATATCTATATTTTGAGAATTTAATTAAATTAATTGCTAAAGTGCATAGATAAAATAATTGATATTTAAATATTAAATATTTTCTACCAAGTCAAATACTGCCAGGTGTCCAAATCATATTTCTTGGCAATCAAGACACAATCTTGCATACAAACAAAGAAATTTCCAACTTTTGGTAATCAAATCAAATCTCTCTATCAAAGGCAAAAGGATCACCAAATCAAATTAAATCTATCCATCGAAGGCAATGAGGATCCTTATATAAATTGCATCATTCCATCTAGTGTATATGGAAAGAACTCAAGAAGTGAAAATATAAGTGCAAGAATCATTCCAAAGCAATCCACGTTGTTCAAGGCATTCAAGGCGTTCTTCGAGAAATCCATCAAGAATCGGCATTTGATCTGAGATTAAGGTGTCGAGCTCCTTAGATCGGCGTTATTCAAGTCATATATTCAAAGGCATTCTTCGTGATTTGACGGGATTCAAGGCGTCCATCATGAGATCTCCAAATACTGAAGTTTGATTCAAAATTAAGGTATTTATCCCTCGAGTTAGTTTTATAAAAGTCAAAACGCAATTTGAAGAACATCTAATTGAACTTTTGCTCCAAGTTTTTAAATCCAAGAGATATTATTGAAAGGAGAATTAAAGGAATTCTAGGGATTGTACTCCAAATTATATTTGATTTGATATTTCAAATTTGCACGATTTTGTTTAGGTTAATTTATTTTTACACAATATTTGTTGTTACACATGTGACACGAGATAGAGCAAGATTCATCGATTATCATTGAGTTTCGGCAGGCAACCACTAAATTGCTAGGGAAATAGCACACAAGAGGAAGTTGTAGGAGTTGGATCATACCAGCTCAAGCTTAACATTGGGTGCAAGTTGCTCCTCAGTGATGTTCTTTATGCGCCTAGTATTTGATGCAATCTACTTTCATTTTCAACACTTTTAGGTCATAATTTTTGCTTTCATGTTTGATCAGACTTTGTTGTCTGTTTTCCTTGGCAATAACCTTTATGGCATGGGCTATATGAACAATGGACGTTTCATGTTGTAATATCTAACAAATATTTCTTTTATTTCTTTATCTGTTGATATTGTTTATGATTATGTTAAACGGTGTGCGAGGTGAGGATACATAGGACAAGAGAGGATGACTAAATAAACTTGAGAAGGTCTTTTAGGCAATCTTGCTAAAGTCAACCTTCATGTGTGTGAACCATGTCTGGTAGGAAAAGCCTACCGGAAGCCTTTTAGAAAGGTAAAGAGGGCTACTCAACCTTTAGTGTTAGTTCACTCGGACATACGCGAACTTGTAAATGTGAAGGTACGGCATGGTGCATTCTATTTTCTCACGTTTATTGATGACTATCTGTAACACACCTCCTTAGTGGGATGCTACTTACTCAATATGACTAGAACTTTTGACAATTCATTCCAATAACTATCAAAACAATAATCTTTCGCAGATTTTTGGACAGGAAAATCTGGATAAGACACCATATGAGTTGTGGACTGGAAGAACGCATAACATATCATACTTCCATATGTTTGGTTGTAGATGTTTTGTGCTAAACAATGGAAAGGGATATCTAAATGCTTTCGATGCTAAATCTGATGAAGGATTATTTTTGGGACATTCATCAGTAAGCAAATCACTTATAGTGTTCAACAAGAGAACTCTTATGGTGGAAGACTCACCAGATGTGGTCATTGATGAACCCTACAGTAACTCAAAAAGAATTGAAGGGATTACATCAAGGGTAGAAAAGATCATGTTGGAAATGAGTAAGGAACCTGTTTCTTATGTGGAGATCTAGCAACTAGCTCTGACTGATGAAGAGCCTATTGTAGAAGAGGAAGTAGTTGCTGAAGGTACTGCAAATTCTACTGCCGAGGCTACTGTACCAAAATCTACAACACTACAAGGAGCTTAAAAAGCATCTCAGCAAGATGCTGTGAATCAAGGCTTGGAACTAGACAAGAGGTGGCTAAGGGATCATCCACCCACCCTGGTATAGGGAGAATAAATGATGGAGTAAGGACAATAAGATCTGCACCTTACAAAGTAATGTTCTCCTTCTTCATATCTCAAATGGAACCTGGTATCATTGAGGAAGCTCTAAGTGATTCTAATTGGGTTCAAGCCATGCAGAAGGAGCTAAATGGGTTCGAGAGAAATGAAGTATGGATTTGGTTCCCAGACCTACTCATCAAGGTGTAACTGGGACCAAATGGGTGTTCAAGAACAAGCTAGATGAGTCAGGGCTTGTTACTAGGAACAAAGCTAGGTTAGTTGCTTCGATGAAACCTTTGCCCCTGCAACCAGACTTGAAGCAATCGGAATATTTCTGGCCTATGTTGCACATAGTAACTTCACTGTATATCAGATGGATGTGAAGAGTGTGTTCCTAAATGGACGTCTAGCTTAAGAAGTCTTTGTTGAGAAACCACCAGGTTTTGGGAACACAATTGAAGATAAAGTCTACAAGCTGAAAAAGGCACTGTATGGCCTTAACCAAGAACCTCGAGCTTGGTATGATACTTTATCAGAGTTTCTAGTCCAAAGAGGATAACAGAAATGTGTTGTAGACAAAATCTTATTTCGAATCCAAGATGGCAAGAGTATATTGTTAGTCCAAATTTATGTTGATGTCATTATGTTTGGGTCAATAACAAAGAACTATGCAAGAAGTTCTCCCAACTAATGCAAAGTAAGTTCAAGATGAGCATGATGGAGAGTTAAGCTTCTTTCATGGACATCAAGTAAGGCAGTTGATGATGGCATCTTAATTACTCAAGGGAAGTACACAAAGGAGCTGATCAAAGTTTGGGAAAGACAACTCAACTTCAGTAGGAGTTCCTATGAGCACTTCAACTAGGTTTGACAATGATGAAGATGGAAAGGATGTTTATGTTACAAAGTACATAAGACTTATTGGCTCACTTCTGTATCTTACAGCAAGCAGACCTGAAATCGTGTTCGTTGTAGGAGTTTGTGCACGATACCAAGCAGCACCGAAGGAGTCTCACCTCTAAGTAGTGAAGAGGATTCTAAGGTATCTAAGGGGCACAATTGGGCTAGGGGTTTGGTACCCAAGAGATAGTGGAATTGAACTTAAAGGATACTCAGATTCTTACTTCACAGGTAGCAAGATTGACCGCAAGAGCACTAGTGGTACATGTCAATATCTTGGAAATAGATCCATTTCATGGTTTAGAAAGAAGTAGGAATCTATCGCAACATCTACTGCAGAAGCAAAACACATCATTGCTGGAAGTTGTTGTGTGCAAATACTGTAGATGCAACAACAATTGAATAACTATGGGATACTCGCAAGAGAAAATCCTATAATGTGTGATAACACGAGTGCGATTGCTATCGCACACAATCCAGTTCTTCATTCAAGGACCAAGCATATAGAGGTAAGACATTATATCATTCGCGATCATGTCTAAAGAAAATATTTCAAGCTTGAAAAGATACACAAAGACATGCAGTTAGCTGATATCTTTGTTAAACCTCTCTGTGAAACTTGTTTCAATATGCTTTGGACCGAATTTGGGATGCTACTTATGTAGGAGAACCCCTGTAGGTAAAGTTTGTTGTTGTGGGAAGCAATAGAACAATCTTTAAAACAATCAACAGACACAGGGGCAGAATCCCTCAAACCTCTCAGACCTTTTGCTATTGATAATTGACAGGCCTAATTTCTAACCCTAAATACCGCAAGTATATGGGTGTAGATGTGTATAGGATAAGTCAAGGTCGATCCTCAGATAACATGTTAACGCAGTTCGATACCCCAATTTTATAGGATTACCCTAAGTAGACACTCGAATTGCAAGGTTGATCTTAATAAACTAAATTACTTATACTAATTAACTTAACTTGTCAAACGAATAGATTTCAATTAATGAGAGTATATCCTAGGGCTTCGATTTCATGAATTACTTCAATGTTGATATGTTTAACTTATAGACTTTTAAACCAATTTTTAGTATTTATTAGGTGGCACTTAAGTAACTTAGTCCTCCTCCCGAAGCAACTAAGTCGTGGATTGCTTAGGACAACTATCCCCTCGAGTCAATTAATCCTAACAACTCCTAAAATCCCCTTAACCCTTACCCACGCAGTCATAGACAACTACGCTATATGTTGTACCTCTATTAACGATTCCCTCCTCTCGAAGTAGAATTTTTAAACATGTAAACTAAGCCTATATGAACAAATTATGCTTAGTTATGGACTAAAACAAACACATAGATAATACTTAAAATCGGAGTCTATAAATCAAAACCTTAAATCAAAACATTATCGTAAAATACTATTCTCTAACCTTAGGACACGAGTAGTTTAGCTACTCATGGCTAGCATCAATTCAATACAATAATTCCTAGAATACATCGTAAAGAAATAAGAGCTAGATAAGAAATAATTAAATCTGGTGCCATCGACTCGTCAATCTTCATATGCTCGTTCTTCAATGTGTATATGATGTAATGTAGTTGATGATCCTAAAAAACGAGCATTACTTATCTTTTTATAAACTTCGGAATAGTCCTGGGAGCTTAGGAATCAATTCCTACTTGGGACAGGAAAGTTCTTCAAAAATGGACTTTTGACGCGGTCGTGTTGTGCTTCTGATGCGGGCGCGTCACTTTGGACTTGAAATTTCTTTAAATCGCAGCATTTTGACGCAGCCGTGTTGCATGTCGGACACGGCCGCGTTGCAACAACAGTGCAGATTTGTATTGCGACCTGTTTTTGGCGCGGTCGTGTTGCATCTCTGATGCGGTCGTGTCGGTTGACGTCTGGTTTGACTTCTGGACCAGTTCAGGCTGGTCTGAGCCGGTCTAGGCCAGCTTTTTTGCTGGTTCGGATCGGTTTTTGCCCTTTTTTACTTCCTTTTGACTTGTTCTTTCGTCCGTAAGTCGTAAATCACGACTTTTAGTCCTGAAATTGCTCAAAAATACCTTAAAATAAGTGAAACACGTTAAATGGTCCAAATTATATAAATTTATCCAACTCTAGACCAAATATGCACATAATTGCTATAAAATACTATCCTAAATCGACCTAATTACATGGACAATTAACGTTTATCAATAATCCTTATACAACTATGTATTACAAAGAGACAATGAATCCCTAACACCTAGACAATATTTTCCAACAGCGTCCGGTGGCTCCCATCGACTTGTTTGGCACTAACACGACAATTCTTCAAAGCCGCACGAGCTCTCCCGAACTCGTCTTGCTATTCTTTCTCCCAAAGGTCCTACGACACTAACTTTTTTAATGCTATAAGCACCACCGTATCTACTGGAACAACTTGTTCCTCACAAAATCAATAATTCTAACTAGCAACAATAATAATAATATCAGACTGTTTATTTTTGACAAAACTAATATGCTCCATGTTCTTGGTAATTATTTCCACGCCACCATGCAGGTATTAATAATCATCACATATTCACCCCACTTGGCTAAAATACATCAATTGTTTCCAAACTGTTTCCAAAGTATTCACACCATTCTTTTGTTCTGCAATCTCTATCCTCAGTATATCTTCTCTTAGATGCTTTACAAACAAATCCATAAATCATATCTTTCCCCGAAGCATAACATATCTTTTAATATTTTCCTATACCTTAAAACTAAGCAAAATTAATAACAATAACGTAACAAAAATTTTAAAATCTAAAATATACACCTTAATAGGATCAAATTGAATAATAATAACTACTGCAATTTATCTTGGTCGGAACAAACCGAAACAAATGTTCGAATAGTCAAATAAATCCCACATCGAAAATACAACAGAAGGGTCATGGGCACATCGGGAAAGATGGATCTCTACTGGAACGAGATATTTTTGGGAGTAAGCCAAAAAATATATAAATTCATGCGGCCGCGGCTAAGCCAAAACAAACAATCTCATGCCAATATGAGATTAGGGGCCCATGAGGGTCTAACTAATGATATCAAAGCTATGGTCCAAAAAATAAAGTCGATGTGATGGAGATCCTCAGAGTACCAAATAAAGGTGGTGAACCCAAGAAGATGAATGACGACTGACCCAAGTTGTTGTTGAAATACACTTCACATACAATCACCAAGAAGATATTCGGACACTCTAAACAATGAAATAAAAGAACGAATGATAAATGTTCGTATGCAGAAACCCAGAATGGCCGAACAAGTAAGAAACACAGAAATGAAGAGTGAAAACACTCCAAAATGTTTTACGTGGTTCAATCCAATATGATCTACATCCACAGAGGCTCTACACACCTCAATCCACTATATCAAGGTAGAAATTACAAGAATTATCCAACAACTAGAAAAATCCCAATTCTGGAACCGAGAATTACGAACACATAGTAAGTACAACCACTAAGGAGGTTTATCAGGATCAAGATAAAGGATTGAATATAAAATAAGAGGGAAGGCTCAAGATATACAAAGGATAGACTTTTTATTTATGTAAGAACAAGGATTACAAGAGAGGACTCTAGACTCAACTTAGCTTCACTTAGCTTGGTTGTAACATATGCCAAGCACCCCTATTTATACTACAAGTCCTATGGAATATTACAAAGCATATTCCTTAGATATTATTCTAGACATAAGGACAAAGACTAATAATATCTAGATATTTTATCTAATGACAATGACTAGTGACAATGACACTAATATCTAGATATTTAAGTACACAATGACAATGACATTGATGATAATGACACTAATTATTTTATCTATGATAATGACACTGATTATTTAATTCCCCCTGTCTCCAAATGAGGGCTCTGCTTCTCCGTTATCATCATCTTCTCTTTCAGGATCACTTTCTTCACTGCCTGAAATAAGTTCATCCACATATATTTTATGTCCTGGAAGGTATCTTTTCCATGTAAATGACTTTCCTTCAACTCTGTATATTGGATGATCTCGGATTTCTTTTGACCATGAATATTGATCATGAAAACTCAAGAGAACATGACGTATTTCTTGAATAAAATCTGGGGGGTACGTGTCTGGATCATGCCAGTTTGTTGTAATTGGACAAAACAACTTTTCGTTGATGGTTGATTCCTTTATTCCATTTAGTTCTGTTAAAGCACGAGCTCTTGCATGATATTGTCTTCCGTCAAAGGCTGAATCATTATAACCAGTCTGCACATAGGCTTCATATCTTTTCTTGATTTTGATTCCTTCTTTTTCCTGTTCTGGAACAGTGGATATTTTGAATGTGATGAAAACAGTGTGTCCACTTTGTTCCCTGATATTCTTTTGCCACCAAGTAATGTCATGAAACAGTGTTAACCACTTACACAGTATTTTGTAATGTGGTTTTCTCCTGTTCATGAGGCATTTTGCTAAGTATTGCAGCATTGTGCTTTTATCAATGAGCACTCCTATTGCGTACAAATCAGCAAGATACCACAAGAGTAGGTATGCTTCTTTTGGAAATGAACCGTAATGACATGGGTTCATGTATATGGTGGTGAGGAAAGGATATACCGGATGATAAGGCAGATGTAAGAGTGGTCCTTGATCTAAGCCATATCGATGGATGTATATCTTCAAGAACCCATGAAGTGTTTTAATACCTCTGATGACAAGAACGTCCTTGAGGATTTCTTCTTGAAGGTTTTGGGGCATGTGCTTGATCATGGCCTCCATGTGTTCCTTTTCTGGCTGTTCAGGATTCATCATGTAGATCATCGGAATGACTGATGAGATTTTTCGTTGTGTTCTGGATAGGAATTCTGGGAGGAAGTTATCTTTTCCTTTTATATGTTTGACATCAAACTTCCATTGTGAGAACCAGCTTGCCCATCTAAGTAATTGTGCCTGAGGAAGGACCTTCTGCTTGAACTGGATCATTTTTGGAAACGAGGACATATCCATTTCTATGACGAAATGTTGTCCTACAAGATGGAATTCAAACTTTTCTATTCGTCTTTTGACTGCAAGGGTTTCTTTATATGTAGAGTGATAATGATTTTCACTCTCTTTGAAGACTCCACTCTTGTAGCCGCACAAATGCCTGTTTCCTTTTTCATCTTCTTCCAGTAAGATTGCGCCCCAGTAACAATCACTTGCATCTGTTTGGAGAATTCTTCTGCCTTTTGATGGAATTTTTAGTGCTGGAAGAGTTTTTGATATTTTCTTCAGTTCTTTTACTGCTTCTGTGCACTTTTGGTTCCATGGAGGAGCATCCTTTCGTAGTTGTGCTGAAAGGATTGACCTGTGTTTTGCCAAGTCATGGATGAAATCTGCCATGTAGTTGACGATGCCAAGAAATTGCTGAATCTGTTTGAATGAGAGCTTTTCATCTGAAACTCATCTAGCTGAGAAGCAATATGAGGCTGTAGATGGTACTGCCCTTTTGAGATGTGCATGCCTAAGAAGTCGATTTCTGTCTCACCAATGACCATCTTTTTCTCGGATAACATGATTCCATATTGTTGGACAATGTTATGAAATTTTTCCAACAATTTTGTATGAGAATCAATGTCTGGAGAGAAAAGTAAGATATCATCAATGTATACCAGAGCGTTTGAAAGTATTGGCTCGAAGATTCTGATCATCGCCTTCTGGAACAATGATGGTGCTGTCTTTAATCCAAATGGCATGACTTTCCACTGGTAGTGACGATCTGGAATGCAAAACCCTGTTTTAGGCCTGTCTTCTGGTTTGATTCCAAGTTGCCAAAAACCTGCCTTTAGATCGAACTTTGAGAAGACTTGTGCTTGTGGAAGTCTTTGGAACAAAACATCCCGTTTTGGTAATAGAAACTTATCGTCTGCCAAGAAATGATTGAGTGGCTGGTAGTTGATTACCAATCTCAGCTTCCCACGTACTTGCTCTGATCTTTTGTTGACATATAATGCTTCACATGCCCATGGGGAGGTAGTAGATTCAATGAGATCTTCCTTTTGGAGTTGATCTACTTCTTGGAGAGCCAAGTTATAATGATCTGGATTCATCCCTGGATGGCTGGCTTTTGTAGGATTGATGTCTTCATTTTTCTTGAATGGTAATGAAATGAAGAACTGGGGATTCTTCCACAATGGTGAGGAGCACTTTGTGAGGAATTCAGAATGAGAGCTGGTACAGGAGGTTTTGATTATCTCATCTTTGATGGGATTTAGGATTTCTATTGGGTAGAGATGAGAGACTGTTGTCCAAGGTAACAGATGGTTTTTATGTTTCGGGCCTTTTGGGTGCCATGAGACTCTTTTGAGGCTGTGTAAGACATCAAATCCAAGTATGAAGTCTTTTCCAGGAAGGTTAGACCCATATACCTTGGATTTTACCATATATCCAGGAAAAAGTTAAATGTATATTGGTTTGCTAATCAAAGATATATGGAAAACCTGGCCATTTGCAGCTTTGAAGGCTACGGAACATGTTTCCCAATAAGTGGATGGAAGGATTTCTGGTTTCATAATAGAGGATGCGGCTCCAGTATAAAAATAGGCAATGACAGGGATAGGCTTGTCATATTTGGTGGGAAAGATGTCGATTTTTGCATTTGGGGAAGGTTGGGAAGGATAGACTAATTTGGCTTCTTGTTGTTGTTCAGATTTGCACATATCCATCGTGTAAAGATCAAACATCATGAATTGGTCATCAACTTCTTCTTCTTCAGTATCTTGCTCTGAATCATCTGATGAACTTTCTTCATGTTCTATTCCCATGGCAAGAACAGTGTCATCAGTTGGCTCATCGTCGAGAGAAAATATGGATTCGAGATCTGCATCATCAATATCTTCAATTTGTGCAAGATAACCAACAAGATTATCTCTCTTCCTTTTGTTTGGACATTGCTTTGCATAGTGCCCTTTATTCTTGCAGATGTAGCACCGATCTGACTTCTTGAACCCCCTTCTTTTCTTTTTTCTGAAGAACTTCCACCTTTTGTTTCCAGATAATTGTGGAAACTTTTTCTTCCATTTGTACTTCTTGTCTCTTGGAGATGATGAACATCCACACTTCTTTGTCTTGCATTTGATAGACAATTGTGGACGATCACAAGCTTTTCCTAGAAGTTTTCCTTACTCCTACAATTGCTTGAAAAATCTTTGATGATTGCATAATTTTTCAAGAGCTGCGAGGGTGGTTTGATATATCTCTCCAAGTGTGGCCGTATTAAGAGGAATGTGCTTGAGAGATAGTTGCCTGGAGGTTTCATTTCCCAAAGGATCTGGAAGAGAATTTAAATATGCCTGCTTGAGATTGACATCATCCATGCCGCCAAGGGCATAGAATCTTTTTGACATTATTTCATAATGTCGTTCAAGGTCTTTTCTTCTGAAAGAGCAACATCTCATGCTGAGAAATTGTTCTCTTGCTTGAGTTGTGTAATGTTCCCAAGCGCCAATAAATTCATTATGAATGTGTCCAATGAAGGCGTCCACGTTTAGAGATTGTCGAATTTGTAGTTGTCTGTATGCGCCTAGACTGATCCACCATTGTCTCAAGCGTCCATGGAATCTGGACAGTATCCTGTCTGTGACTGCAAGGAGATTGCTTCCTGGGTAGAGTAATTGCTCCATACACCAAGCATGCATTTCATAGACTTTATCTCTCCATTTTGAGGGAGGAATGTTGTCAAAAGAGAAACCATGATAAGAACCTCCTTGGGCTTTAGACGTCCAATCTGGTGGTGGATGTGCTCTTGGTTGATCTTGCCTTTCTTCTGAAGGATTGTCTGCTTCACTTTCTACTTCTTCTTCAAAAGGAGTTGGTTCTGCCATCATGAATCCTGGCATGATGACTTCTTCCTCTGAGGTTTCAGATGAATCTTCATGTTGTGGGATCAAACAAGGCTCTTTGCCCTTCTTGGATTTTGCTAGGTCTTCAAGAAATGATGATATTGGATTAACACTGTGCTCCACCATAAATTGTGAGCCTCCTTCTTCAGATTGAGGTTTTGACTCTGTTGGGGCAGCAGTTGATGTTTTTCTTTCAGAGTCACTGGTAGAATGTCGCTTTTTTGCAACATGTTCTTCAAGTAATTTTGTAGGAAGAAATGAGGATGAACCAAAAGGACTTGGATCTTGGGGAAGTGGAGGAAGAGGTTGTGGATTAGTCAACAAAGGAGGTGGTGTATAAACCGGATAAGGGGTAAATATATCATAGGGTACAGTGGCTGGAGTTTTTGGTGGATTTTGCAAAGAGTATAATTGTGCTTTCAAGAATTTGAGCTCTGAATCTTTTTGTGACATTATTGGGGATGTCATGGATACAGTGGTGGCTAAATGCAAAAGCTCTTGGTGTAAGGAAGAGATTTTTTTATTTAGCTCTTTGATTGCAAGGTCTATGACTGTTACCTTATTATTCAATTGATTCAGAAGATTATTCTGGGCCAGCGTGTTCTCTGATTGCCAATTCAGTGTTGCTTCTGCTGCGCTGATCTGTTTTTCAGACCCATCTGGATTTTTTATGATAGGATTTTTTATCTTCCAAGAATGCTTGGAATTATCTTTTTCAAAATCCAATGGTGGAAACTCTGAGTTTGAAGAGGATGGCCTGAACATGTAGCAGGATGGGATTTCATCTTGTCTGGGAGGTGTTGGTGTTGAATATAGAACATAGTATTCAAATGATCTTCCAGTTGGTTCTCCTAGAAGGCCAACTCCAGTGTCTCCCGACTCATATCTTTCTTTCAATTTTTGTTGGGAAGACTTTTTCTTTCTTCTGCGTTGCCTTGGTGTTTCTTCTTCATCTGAACTTTGCATCGTACACATTTCACAATAGCAGACGTCGAAGAATTTATGCCCCTTTTCATCAGTGAATGCATATATGGGATCACCAAGAGAATTGAATGCTTCAACTGGAGTGTTGGCGAGATAAACTTCTTCTGCTTTGACTAGAACAATCAGTGGCTCAATTGTATTTATCTCCGCGCAGAAAATGGATGGCCTGGGTCTTTCACTAGCTTCCTTTTTGAATGAGATTTCTACAGCTCCATCTTTGCTTTTATTGATTGTTGAATCAACAGATTGTATGGGGCTGTTGTGCTCATGGAACTTCTCATAGTTGGTTACCCATGATTCTGGAAGTAATTTGAGTAACTCGTCTTTTGGAATTTGCCTGGGAATGTGGATGCATGACGGACTATGCTGAGACTCCATCTCTATGAGTAGAGCATCATCTGTATCTCTTGGAAGACTCAGATCCATTGCATGATTTTGAACTCGATAGGCCATTTGATAATGAAGAGTTGCAGCATTGGTGTTTCCAACTTGTGGTGCTCCCGTGATCTGAAGCTGGATTTTGATGCTCTGAATGATTTGTGGATCTTCTAGAGCCATGTTGAAGTTGGGAAAAAGAGTGACAAACATTGTGCCTGCATTGAGTGTTGTTTGTAGAGTTGCAATGCATGCATGTCTGTACTCTTTATATCTGGTATCAAGTAGAGCAATTCTTGCTACTACTGGGAATCCTTTTCTTCCATGAAGAGTGAGTGCTAGATGAACTGCTCCATAATGAAGATGAGTGTATCCATGTGCTCTCCACTGATAAATCATTCCTTTGTTGAGACGAAGTGGAATCATTTGCTCAGCTTCTGTGGCCGGGACTAAGTGTTGTTCTAACTATGAGGCTAAAATAAGCTCTTTGGCGATACGCTTGTTTGAACCAAACGCATGGCGTATGACTTTTGGAATAGAAGAACTTGGTTTGGTAAAGGCTCGATATGGGTTTAATAGAGGGAGTTAAGTAATAGGAACTTTACTATCTTCACCTACATATTCTACTTCATAGAGATAATCAATTTTGCTGGAGTTTGATTATCTAAGAGAGGAAGGACAATGAGTTAAGGTAGTTGAAGTACTATCCATGGTGTAATTTGAGACCAGAAACCAAGAATGAATGCCTTAATTCTTATCCATCCTTTGAAATACTAAAGACAATAAGTTATCTCCTTTTTATACAAACTGAGAAATATAGAAAAATAAACCAATTTTTTGCTTCAAGGCTATAAAACCGAGGCAATACTTTCAATCTACTACAAGCCTCAAGGTACACAATCCTTAAAACTTCTTTTTGGCTAATTTTTCTATATTCTTCTTATCTTTGCTAGTAAGATTTCTGTTGTGGAGGACCCACTGTGTGGCAACCACAGAGCATACTTTCTATACAAAGCATATAGTAGGAGATAGCTTATTGACAATAAGATTTCTCAGGAGGATAAGAGCCAAAGCTTAGACTGCCATGGCTCTGATACCAAGAATTACGAACACATAGTAAGTACAACCACTAAGGAGGTTTATCAGGATCAAGATAAAGGATTGAATATAAAATAAGAGGGAAAGCTCAAGATATACAAAGGATAGACTTTTTATTCATGTAAGAACAAGGATTACAAGAGAGGACTCTAGACTCAACTTAGCTTCACTTAGCTTGGTTGTAACATATGCCAAGCACCCCTATTTATACTATAAGTCCTAAGGAATATTACAAAGCATATTCCTTAGATATTATTCTAGACATAAGGACAAGGACTAATAATATCTAGATATTTTATCTAATGACAATGACTAGTGACAATGACACTAATATCTAGATATTTAAGTACACAATGACAATGACACTGATGATAATGACACTAATTATTTTATCTAATTCTCTTTCTACAGTGATGTATTCGAAGGAAAATGTGTAAATCGTGTTCTCCTCTTTAAGATCTTCAAATATATACCAGGATTGTATCTCGAATCTTCGCCAGTTGAGAGCTCTACTTGCTGCAAGTTGCAAGCTCAAGTTGGTTACAAAACAGTTATTCTGCAACAGTTTTATGCAACGGTTTTTAGCTGCCAAAACCGTTGTATTTGGCAGTTTAACCACCTGTCCACTTAACCCCCTTAAACCCGGCACACTCTTCTTATCTAGATAAAATTCGATCCTTCCAGTCCGGTTCTTGAACTCTTGAACCCGGTTCTGAACTTACAACACACCCTATTACATATAAATGTTATCTTAATGATATTGAACTTATTCCATAATTCTCCACCTTAATGAAATCAAGTGAGTATCATTGCCTCTTATTTTGTCACATTACCTCATGCTTTAGTTACATTGTTCAAGCCTGATTAGACTCGAGCAATGTCTCAACTTATTCCCTGGTATAACTTTAGTCAAAAAATCTACTGCATTGTCATCAGCGTGTACTTTCTTCACTTCCACAGCCCCTGAATCAATCACATCTCTTACAAAATGCATTCTAACATCAACATGCTTTGACCTTTCATGAAATGCTTGATGTTTTACCAAGTGAAGTGCACTTTGATTGTCACAAAGTATTGTTACACACTTCTGGACAATTCCTAGATCTCCCAGAATTCCCTTAAGCGATACAGCTTCCTTGATTGCATAAGTAATGGCCATGTATTCAGCTTCTGTAGTAGATAGAGCTCCTACAGATTGTTGTATACTCCTCTAGCTTATTGCAGTCCCATACAATGTAAACACATATCCAGACACTGATCTTCTAGTGTCCATGTTTCCTGCAAAATCAGCATCAACAAACCCCTGTAATGGAACAGTATCTAGAGCTTGTTTTTCAAACTTTAACCCTAAAGCTACTGATCCTTTCAGATATCTCAAAACCTATTTTAGAGCTTCCCGATGAGTTATTCCTGGATTTGACATGAATCTGCTTACCAAAGATACACAATATGCTAAGTCAGGTCAACTGTAAATCATTCCATACATCAAACTACCAACATCACTTGCATATGGTACATGTCTCATATGTCTTTCTTCTTCAGTGGTCTTGGGACATTGATCCTTGGACAACTTTGTCTGTCTGACTTACTAGCACACTAAGACTCTTAGACTCATGCATGTTGAACCTCTCAACCACCTTCAGAAGATAGTTTCTCTGAGATAAGAACAGCACTCCAGATTTCCTGTTTCTGTTGATATCCATTCCAAGAATCTTTCTTGCATCTCCCAGGTCTTTCTTGTTAAATTTTGAGCTTAATTTCTTCTTGAGCTGTTGGATTTTATGTTTGCTCTTACTAGCTATAAGCATATCATCAACATAAAGTAGAAGATACACATGATCATCCTTAGACCTTTTATCAAAATAGACACAACTGTCATATAAACTTCTGGTGAAACCTGCACTTATCATGAACTCATTAAATTTCTTGTTCCACTGTCTTCGACTCTGTTTTAACTCATGTAGTGACTTTTTGAGGAAGCACAAATTCTCCTCTTTTCCTGGAATTACAAAGCCTTCAGGCTGTTTCATGTATATGTTCTCAACCAAGTCACCACGTAGAAATGCAGTTTTAACAACTAGCTATTGTAGCTCCATGTCTTCTTGTGTCACCATAGATAATAATAGCCTAATAGAACAACGCTTTACCACAGGAGAAAAGACCTCATTCAAATCAATGCCTTCTCTTTGAGTGAAACCCTTTGCAACAAGCCTTGCCTTGTATCTTACCCTCTCTACTTCTCCAGCTGCAATCTTCTTCTTATAAATCCATATAGGACTCACCAGTTTATGCCCCTTAGGTTTATCTACCAGTTTCCAAGTGGCATTTCTTTCTAGTGACTCCATTTCCTCCATCATTGCACTTATCCAGTGCTCACTTTCACTGCCACTGACTGACTCTTTGAAATTTTGTGGTTCCTGGTGTTCTATGTCTTCAGCAATGCTTAGTGCATAGTATACACTCCCTGCTTGCCCATAGAAGTCTGGCCTTTGAATTTGCCTCCTTGGTCGGTCTTTGGCAATGCTATAGGTTCTCAAATTTGTGTTGTCTGTTTGCACATCTTCTTCTCCTGATGAACAGTCACTTGAGTGTTGATCCAGATACTCATTCCTTTGAGGATCTTCATTCATCTGAGGTTCCACCTGAACTGATACATTTTCAGTTTCAATAGCACCATCAAACTCTTCCTAATTGCCAGCAGTGTGATATCCCATGACAGACTCATTAAACTTGACATCCCTGCTTATCATAAGCTTCTGATTCCTAGGTTCCAAACACCATAGCCTGTATCCTTTGATTCCTTCTGGATATCCTAAGAACACACGTCTTTGTGCTCTGGGATCAAGTTTATCTTGCTTAATATGAGCATAAGCAAGACATCTAAACACCTTTAAGTCTGTATAGCTTGGAACTCTGCCACTCCATACTTCCTCTGGAGTTTTAAATCCTAATGATGATGAAGGTGACATGTTGAGTAAGTAACCTGCTGTATTGGTTGTTTCTTCCCATAAAACCTTTGGCAAACCAGCATCAATCAGCATACACCTCACTCTTTTAAGTATTGTTCTGTTGAATCTTTCTGCAATACCATTCTGTTGAGGATTCATTGGAACTATTCTGTGTCTAGTGATTCCTCTTCCTTCACAAAATTCAGTAAACTCAGTAGATAGATACTCTAATCATTATTTGTTCTTAAGTGTTTGAGTTTCTTACCCCTTAAATTTTCCATCTGAATCAACCATGTTTTGAACTTGATGAATGCATCACTCTTGTTCTTTAATACAAACACCCATATTTTCCTACTGAAATCATCAATTATAGACATGAAGTTTCTTCCTCCCCCATGGATTTCAGTTCTAGATGGCCCCCAGATATCTGAGTGTACATAGTCCAATGGTTCTTGAATAGTGTGAATCCCTTTAGAATAAGGCAGTTTCTGTGATTTTCCTAATGCACATTTATCACAGAAATCAAGGTTTGACTTCCAATTTCTCCAATTAAGCCTCTCTTGGATAGTTCCTTCAGACCTTTTTCCCCAATATGCGCTAACCTCTTATGCCACAGTATTAGTTCATTCTTCCCAAGAATACTCACCACACAGCCAACAGGCTTTCCAATCAAAACAAACAGACCATTATGTTGTTTTCCTTTGATTACCAGTTTATTTTTCTTGGTTATGTGTAAGTGATCATCAACAAACTTGCATTCACATCCAGTGGCAATAAGGGATCCTAAGGAGAGTAAATTCCTTTTTAGACCAGGTACATACCTTACATTTGAGATTGTTCTGGTAATTCCATCAAACATGGTGATGTTTACTGAGCCAGTGCCTTGTACTCTGTAGGACTGATAATTTCCCAGCAAAACACATCCTCCATCTTCTTTCTTTAGATTCTGAAACCAGTCTTCATGAGGACACATATGAAAAGAGGATCCAGTGTCAAAAACCCATTCCTTCTCCATCTTTGACTCAGTAATATTCAGAACTTCTGGTATGTGTTCTTCCTGTTCAACAGCAGCAACTTCAGCACTTGATCCTTCCTTCTTCTTCTTCCTCTGAGGACAGTTCTTCTACAAGTGTCCAACTTGTTTAGAGTTTAAACACTTCCTTTTTTCTATCCATTCTCCAGATTTCTTGAAGATGTTATTTCCCTCATTGGAGTCTTTGAACCCTTGGCCCTTCTTCTTTGGATTGTTTCTTTTTAACTTTATGTTCAAACCTTCACCAGATTGGTTCACTTTCTTGTCTCCAAGATTCTGTAGACATTTGGTCTTCAAGGCAGTAATAATTGAGTCAGAACTCAGCTTATCTTGCCTTCCAAACATAAGAGTGTCTCTGAAACTTTCCAGAGATCTTGGTAGAGCATTCAGCACCATCAAAGCCTTGTCATCATCTTCAATCTTAACCCCAAGATCCTCCAATTCATCCAGGAGTTTTGTAAACTCATCTAATTGATCAGAGATTGCCTTTTCATCCACCATTTTGAAGACCAGTAATTTCTTCTTGAGGAATAGTTTGTTTGAAACTGACTTGGACTAGTACACCTCTTCTAGTTTTGCCCAGGCCTCTATTGCAGTTTTACACCTGGAAATCACCCTCAGTGGTTTATCACCAAGACACAAGATAATCATACTCAAGGCCTTCTGATCTATTTCCCCAAACTTGGGTTTCTCAGCCTCCACCCATTCATCCACAGATTTCAGAGCATTTGAAAGCCCATTCTGGATCAAGATGGCATTCATCTTGATCGTCCACAAAGCAAAGTTATTCTTACCGAAGAATTTATCCAAATCCATCTTCAATCCTACCATAACTCCTTCTTCAGGTATGAGTGTGGTTTCCCACAGACGACGTCAATTGTTGTTGAAATACACTTAACATACAATCACCAAGAAGATGTTCGGACACTCTAAACAATGAAATGAACGAACGAATGATAAATGTTCATATGCAAAAACCCAGAATGGCCGAACAAGTAAGAAATGCAAAAATGAAGAATGAAAACACTCCCAAACATGTTAAGTGGTTCAATCCAATAGGATCTACATCCACGGGCTCTACACACCTCAATCCACTGTATCAAGGTAGAAATTACAAGAATTATCCAACAACTAGAAAAATCCCAATTCTGGAACCGAATTGAGCTTAAGAACCCTAGCAATCTAATTCTCTTTCTACAGTGATGTATTCAAAGGGAAAATGTGTAAATCGTGTTCTCCTCTTCAAGATCTTCAAATATATACCAGGATTGTATATCGAATCTTCGCCAGTTGAGAGCTCTACTCGCTGTAAGTTGCGAGCTTAAGTTGGTTACAAAATAGTTATTCTGCAACGGTTTTCAGCTGCCAAAACCGTTGTATTTGGCAGTTTAACCACCTGTCCACTTAACCCCCTTAAACCCGGTTCACGATGCACTCTCTTCTTATCTGGATAAAATTCGATCCTTCCAGCCTGGTTCTTGAACTCTTAAACCCGGTTCTGAACTTACAACACACCCTATTACATATAAATGCTATCTTGATGATATTGAACTTATTCCACACGAGTGAAGGTAAGTGTCGACTCAGTGAGATAGAGCAAATTTTCGAGATGCGAAAGGAATTGAATTCACGTAAGATGTGGCCCATAACGTAGTGATGGTTGGTACCGACTCGATGGAGATTGTCATTCTAGGGGAGGCATGGTGGCCTTTGTTTGAAGGGAGAATTGTTGAAATTAGGGGTGGGATCGATTCAGGTTTCGAGTGGTCGGATTTTTCGAGTGGGGTACCAAACTCATCGGGTATGCGAAAAAATTACCCAAATTTTGTACCAGCGAGTGCGACTATCCGACCCTGTGGGTCAGGTCGGGTCGAGTTTTCATTTTTTTATTATGAATCAGGGTTAGCTATTTTTTGTAGATAAATTTTGTACATTTGCAAATTTAATTAGTTTTTCTCCTCAAGGGAAAATTTATCACAAGCATATGTTGCATGAAATTTGAGTTGAAATTTCTAGCTTGAGTTTTCAATTTCAATTAGGATTTTGATATTAATAAATATGCTATTTCATCAAAATTTTATTACCATAAAATACAAGATGTAATGTTGAAATAGGTTTAGAAATTCGAACTATTTTGCCAACTACCCAACATTAGAATAAAAATTTATGTGCGTATGATTGTTGTTTATTGGGATATGTATTGACATAAAATATTTCACACGCAACACAAATTTATTATTTATTAAGAACGTTTGTTAATGGATATGGAAAAGATGTATTGAAGGCCATGGGAGCATGAAAAAATAAGATGTTTGATGCTTCAAATTCAATATGATATATTTTCTCTATAATTTGATTGGTGAACCCAAGAAGATGGATGATGACTGATGGGCTCTATGCACCAGGCAGATGTTGGCCTGGATATAGTTGAATCCGAGTCCACTAACCATGGAAGTGAGCCCTAAAAAGAGACGACGAAGCTCAATGGACAAGGCGGGTGCTAGCCTAGAGCTCTATAGATCAGGCATAATTGACCTGGATAGAGCGACGTTCCGAGCGACGATAAGTGCCGACTCAATGAGATAGAGCGGAGTTCCCAAAGGCGAAAGGAATTGATTTCATGTATGATGTGGCCCATCACGTAGTGATGGTTGGTGCCAACTTGATGGAGATTGTCATTCTAGAGGAGGCATGGTGGCCTTTGTTTGAAGGGAGGAATGTTGAAATTAGGGGTCGGATCAGGTCAGGTTTTGGGGGGTTTTTCGGGTCGGGTACCCAACTCATCGGGTACGCAAAAAAATTACCCGAACATTTTACCCGTGAGTGCAACTATCTGACCCGCGCGGGTCAGGTCGGGTCGGGGTTTCATTTTTTTTTATTATGAATTAGGTTTGGCTATTTTCTGTAGATAAATTTTGTACGTTCGCAAATTTATTTAAGTTTTCTTCTCAAGGGAAAATTTATCACAATCATATGTTGCATGAAATTTGAGTTGAAATTTCTAGCTTGGGTTTCCAATTTCAATTAGGATTTTGATATTACTAAATTTGATATTTCATAAAAAATTTATTACCACAAAATAGATGTAATATAGTAAAAAGATTTAGAAATTTGAACTATTTTGCCAACTACCCAACATTAGAATAAAAAGTTATGTGTGTGTGATTGTTGTATATTCGGATATGTGTTGACATAAAATATTTCACACGCAACACAAATTTATTATCTAATAAGAACGTTTGTTACTGGATATAAAAAGTGGTATTGATGGCCATAGGAGCTTGAAAAAGTAAGACGTTCGATGCTTCCCATTCAATATAATATATTGATTGGTCAACCTTTAACAATATATAATTACTTACGTAATTTAACAAATTGTTCAACTTTTAATTAATTGGTGTTCAATTGCTCATGTCACAAGATAACATGGTTGAAAAATTCTCCAATGGATCAATACATTAAAGTAAGAAACTTATATTCAACTAAACTTTAAAATTAGAAACTCAAATCAAACTCAAATTTAGTTAAGCACGAAAAACCTCTAAAATTCAAACACAACACCAAAGAAAGTTCTAAAATTCGAACAGCCACAAAACTAACTCTAAGACTTTACAATAAACATAAACAAAAAAACAAACAAAAAAACAAAAAAAAAAACAAAAAAAAACAAACTGCAATGCAAATACCCAAACAAAGTGCACAGTTGCACTACATTCACAAACAAAATTTAGAAGCATTACAAAAAAAGAAAAAGACAAAATGAGTGTAGTGGTCGCGTATATCCGATATGTCCACCTGAGACAAAAGAAAAAGAAAAAAAGAAAAAAAAGAAAGAAACAACACAAAAAACATAGTTGGTCAAAGAAAGTCACTTATCATTACTTTAAAGATGATGAAGATGTTGGATAAATTCAGACATCCACAAATATTGTATCTATTCCCAACTTCACTATTTCTAGAAAGAAGAAGAAGAGGAGGAGGAGGAGGAGGCGGATGATAATAATAATAATAATAACAATAATAATAATAATAATTAAAAAAAAAAAAAAAAAAAACTCAATTTCTTTCAAGTCTTCCTCCACACTTAATGGTTGGCCATCGTATCCAAGCCAATCTTGAGCACATGTAAGAGCTTGAACTATTTTAGGAGACAATGAACTCCTAAATGCATCAAGAATATGCCCACTAGTACTAAATGCAGACTTTAAAGCAACTGTCGAGACTGGACCTGCCAACACATCGCGAGCTAACTTTGAGAGAATATATATGTATAAAAATATTAAAAATAAAAGATTATAAATTTTGGATAGGTTTGATTATTTCGGTGGTTTATTTTATAAAATCGATATGAACCGAATTAACCAAAAATCGAAAACTAAAGCACTTTTAAAAAATCGATCCAAATGATGAATTTCGATTCGAATCGACCGGTTAATTCGGTTCAAACCAAATTTTGCTCACCCCTACGAAAGATAGCCAAAAGTTCATCCTTGTTCGTCAAAGTGTCCTACACGATGAGGTTCACAATATGTGCAATGCACCTCATATGGACATACATTCCACCAATAATATTTGTACTTCTATTCTCAAGTTTTTATTATCAAATATGCCATTGCACCGTCATTCGAAGAAGCATTATCTACAGTGATCGTATATATGTTGTTAATCCTCCAATCTAATAAACACTTCTCTACCCTTACCCACCTCCTCACTTTTATGTCTAGTAATTGGACAAAATTTCAAGACCCTCTTGTGTAATTTTCACTCATCATCAATAAAATGCATAGTGAGGCTCATATCATTCATTTTTTTAATCGACGTCCACATGTCTGTAGTGATGCATATTCTTTAATAGTGGTTCATAATAAAATCCTTCAACTTATTCTTTTCGACTACATACACATTATAGACATCACTGATAATTGTCTTTCAGTTAGGAATCTCAAACATGGGGCAAACGGTATAGGAGTAGCGTGGGAAACCACGTTTCTCAATTGTCTTAAAGGAAAGCTCATCAACTATTATCATATAGCACACAACTTCTCTTGCTTTAGCTTCGTCAAACTTCCATGAAGAGGGAGATACCTTGTCACCTAACCGAGTTAGTTGCTTTGGAGTCTAAATCTGACTGCCTTCTCCTTCAGGTTTTTTTGCAACAATTATAGTGGTTCTTGAGAGGCTTTATACCATTTTTTCTTAGATCAAACTTAATCACTCGACTACAATACTTGCACCTACCCTTCCGTATTTTTTCCACTTCATAAATGAACTTTTCGAAATGAACCCAATACTTTGACCTAGCTTCTTCCTTAGTTGCATCTAGTTTTTGGTTTTTAGAAGCAACTCTCTCATCCTGAATTTCCATCCCATTTTCTCTATCATCATAATGATCAAGAGTATCAAAATTTATCGAATCACTTTGACTTACTTCTCGACCACCGTCTCTTATCCTTTTGTTGGTTTCTCTCTAACACGTCAATATGTATTCCTTTTTAACTTGACATCCATAAGATGAAAAAAAAAAATGCCAACAATAAAAGTGAGAAACCCACAAATCATTTCACAAATAAAACCACAAATAGGGGGTTAAAATTCTAAAGAAGAACATAGCAACCATATTTGCATATATTACAAATAATGCAATGGAGCCACTCTATATCATCCAAATAAAATTTAGAAAGATTACTGTGTTCACATTCACATCATTAAAATAAGATCTCTAAAGTATGTAGTATACAATATATCAATATCCATGATGTAAAGAAGTATGTAGGTGTAGGTGTAATCAATTAAGACATCAATGATACATTTGAGAGAAAAAACAAAGACAAGTATTCATTTAATTTTCCATTCTTTCTTGGAACAACTTTCAAGTTTGATAATCTGCCACATTTGCTTATTCCTACTATATATTTAATCGAAGTATGCGTTATACATTGTGTCAAGATGAACACTGATGGGCGTTCTATATTTTTTGACAGTTACGCTTAATGGCTTATACATCCACTGCCGGTATCAATAGTGATTTAATTGTCTTTATGCGATTTTTGAGAGGATTTTCAACAATTTCACCACATATTTACATAAAGCCTAATTTTTGCAGACAGAAATAGTGATTTCACAGGCTCACAACTATATTTTCACAAAAGAATCTTAAATGCATTTCATCTTTGATAAGTTCTCCTTTCACAATAAAGTTCAAACAGACATTGCATGTTACATGCATTTCTGTTGCAAAAATCAGATTGGAAAAAAATTGCTTTCATAATGCCAAATTCAATTATTTTTCAGCGCTACCAGTCTAAAAGATCTAAGAAAACAATGTCAATTAAAAAAAAACAAAGTGAGAAAGAAACAGGAAGATAAATAAAATACCTGTGATGCTGAGCAGAAATCCAATGAGGAAAACAAAGGTTGAGCTCTGTCGGCAACAGGGGGACGATGGGGTGCAGAAGGCGTTGAATAGTGAATGGGCTGATTCAATTTTGAAGTTGTGAAATGGTGAAACCAGTGTTTGTGGGACCGGACCGGACAAGCCACCGGTTCAAGGTTCGACCGGTTCAACCGGTCAAAGATAACTTGTTGATTTTTGAATTTCGATAGTTCTTTATGTGTAATACAATCAAATTTGATACTAGAGTTTAACTTGTAAAACAAAATTCAACATATATCAATATCAATTAATTCAAAAATACTTCTAACTCTAATTTTTTTAATAACATCCTAGTGCCAAATTTAAAATAAGACGGGAAAAATAAGGGCAAATGAAGATAAAGGTGAAAATCCTTTTTTTTTACTTAAAATAGGCCAAAACACAACTTTATTTTAAAAAAAAATAAAAAAAATTGAATATAATCCGGTTCGACCGGTTCGGTCGTTTCGGCGGTCGAACTGGTTCTCACCGATTTTGACCGGTTTTCAACGGTTTTATGTGATTTCCGGTTTTTTAACGCTACCGGACCGGTTCCAGGCCCAGTTCCCGGTTGAATCGGTCGAACCGGCCGGTCCGGTCCGGTCCCACAAACCATGGGTGAAACCTAACCCTCCTATGTTTTTCTTTTTAATCGGGTACCCTGGAAAACCCAACAGTTAATAAAAACCCGACTCGATGAAACTCGACCTCTGCCGGTCAGGTTCGGGTATTGAAAAAAAAAACCGCACAGCCTAAAAATCTGACATGTTCTGGTAAAACCCGCACAAGTCAGGTCGGGATCGGGTACCTGAGGTGAAAATACCCAACCCTAGTTGGACTAGTCAAATTAGTCCCACATAAAATATACAAGGAAAGAATCATTGGTATATAAAGAAATATGGATTTTTATTTGTATGGGACTTTTTGGGAGTAAGCCCAAAAATAAAGGTTTGGCCCAAAGTAGCCAATATCATGCTATTATGGAGATTCGGGGCCCATGGAAAGATCATGAACTTATAAGGAAAGATGGGTCTACATTGGTATGAGGTCATTTGGGAGTAAGCCCAAAAATAAATTCGTGTGGGCTCAGAACAAGAGGAGAATATCATACCGATGTGCACGGGCCTATCAGGGCCCAATACCAAAGCACTTTCAATATCATGACTGCCTGCATGTCATTAAAAAAATTGGAGACCGCACTAGGTATGAAAGACAGCAGACACAGAGACCACACAAGACGTGGAAGGAACACATGACCACCATTAACACCATGATTATTTGCATGGTAGTTGTGGAAGTCATTTAGATCTATAAAAGCACCAAACACCAATAAAATAAAGAGGAAAGTAGATAAGATATTGCACTTGGTGTTAAAGACGCACAAACGCAGAGACAATACAAACGTAGAATGTGCACAAGATATGAAGGCTACACAAGATGTGAATTTAACACCAAGGCAAGGAAAACTTTACCAAAGTACAAACTCAAGAATAGGGGGGAAAAAAAAAGTAAATATCAAATAGATAATAAGTAACTTATTGGTTTTTATAAATTAAATAACAAATTTTCTTTATAACAAATAACAATTTTTGTAACAGAAACCATACAGCAAATCTAATCTTTAGAAAAGGAAAAAGGTAAACAAAGAAAGGAAAAATGTAAAGAAATGAAAAGGTCTTTACGAGGAAGCAACCGATGAGTAGGGATGTCAATGAATTGGGTAGGGTAGGGTAGGGTACGGGTAAAGGTAAGCCATTCTCATACCCTACCTATATATAAACAGTTATGCCCATATCCTACCCTATTACACTATATTTTGCCTTGGGTAGAATATGGGTAAAACCAAACGAGTATGCGATTACCCGCGGATAATCAGGCTATCCTATATTTCACTAACATATATAAAAGAAAAAATGCAAAATTACATATAAGTCAAGAAATAGTATTTCTCCAACATTCAAAATTAAGCCAGAAAAGCCAATTATTTCACTAAGAACATTTTAATCTATAGTTAGAGTAGCATTGACAATGGTTATTTATTATTTGGTCATTGGCTAATTTTATTTGCCTCTAACGTACAATATATCTACTTCTACATATTTCACCAACTAAACTCCATTGTTCAGTATATATAATAAAATATTAATATATATACACAAAATTTATATATATAAATTATATAAGTATATCTAATATATATTGCGAGTAGACGGGTAGGGTTTACGAGTTGGGTAGCCGGGTATAACACTAAACCCATACCCTACCCTTACCCTATTAAAATTCAGCGAGAACGGGTGATATCCTACCTGTCACCCTAAAACACGGGCAATGCCATGGCCGTTTAACCCTATCTTGTTCGTGAAATTAACATTCCTACCGATGAGGGGAGCCAATTCGGGTCTTCTACAATTTAAAGCACAACATTTCATGCCACAAATAGTTTATGACATGCAATCATTATTGATATATTAAAGATGTTATATTATATATATGTAAATAATTAAGCATTTGGTGTAAGAAATTTTATACCCTCTTAAGATTCGGATTATAACTCAATTTGCAGCCATTAGCATCTTGTTTTCTTTTTCCTTCTTTTGATGAATTCATTTTAATTTTTTTCCAAAAATCTTGAAAGGAACCATGTACGTGTATTTCAGACAATCCTCCTTTCACACGTGAGATAATTATCTTCATTTAAGTCGATTATAAATATATTCTTTTGAATTGACATAAGTAATAAAGGTTTCATCTAGAGTAGAATCTTCGACAATTAATGGTCGCCATTTAATGTTCTAGAGAGTCTAGAGGAAAAAAAGTACGTTCCAGAAGGGAGCAATTTTATTTTTCCAGAGAGTCACTACAACAAAACATAGATATTGAGACACTTGTTTTGGGAACATATTTTTTAAGTGTCTCAACAAATAAATATTGAGACACTTTTAGTGATTAATTTATTGGAAATATGGCCTTCTAGGCTTCTACGGACAATCATAATTATATTAACATATTAACATATACTCCCTCCATTCAAGGTTAATTTGCAGCCCTCTCCGGGCACGTGGAATAAGAAAAAATTGCTTTTTACTTTTTGAGTTGAAAAGTCAACAAAATTATTAGTGATTAAGAAGAATGCTTAATTATTAATCCCAATTCAGCTATCTTAAAAAAAAACGTAAATTCTGAAAACAAAAGATTTGTGAATAAAAATTTCAAACTACTTTCAAAATCCGGAAAAATCACGGATCTTCGAAATTTCCGGAAAATGATTTTTTCCAGAGTATCAAGAAATTATCCAGATATTTTTTTTTATTAGTAATTTCCCAGAGTATCAAAACTTTCCAGAACCAAGATTTTCCGAGGAAAAAAAAATAAAAATCCATACTCACTTAAAAAAAAACAAGCACAATAACTTCAGAATCTGAAAATTTCAGTTCCCTTCAGTTTTTTACAGCAATATTACAAAAAAATGAATCAGCCCTAAATCTGAATTCTTTCAAAATTCCCTCCTAAAAATTCAGAAATCAAACATCCTAATTCCTATAAATGCCTAACTTTACAGCATTAAAGTTGCACATAAATGCAACAACAACCAAATCAGAAATTACATAAAAATGACAAACAATAGAAAGGAGTCGAACTTGGCTCCATCAGACCGGAATCGGATTGCGCAGTATCTGTTGGCCAACAGCACCAACGGGGTGGTCCACAATGGCAAGATCCGATCCACGGCTACATCATTTGGAGTTAGCCCACGGACGGTCCACTACATTTGGGCAGCTGCAAAGAAACAAATCGAACAGGGGTTACCGGTGGTATTTTTGCAGCAAACACGAACAATAAGACCAAAAAAGGCAGAATTGGATACAAGCAGTTTCAAGGCAATCCCGTTTTGTAGGCGGGGCAGCATACGCAGATTGGCAAAAGAGTTAGAGGTAAGTAAGAGCTCAATCGGTAGATGGGTTAAGAATGGGGTTATAAAACCACATACAAACGCAGTAAAACCCACATTGACTGCAGCAAACAAGGTGCAAAGGTTGAAGTTCAGCTTGAGTCAATTAAGCTTTGACACAACAGCAAATAAAATCAACTTTGCAACTATGCATAATGTGGTACATATAGACGAGAAGTGGTTTTACATGCAAAGAGCAAGTGAAAGGGCTTATAAGTTAGCCGAAGAAGATGATGTGTATCGGTCTTGCAAGAGCAAACGCTTCATAACAAAAGTTATGTTCATGTGTGTTGTTGCTCGACCTCAGTATTCAGCCGAGGGGCAGCTGCTATTCGATGGAAAAATTGGCATATTTCCATTTACGAAACAGGAACCAGCCCTACGTAACAGCGTTAATCGGGCAAGAGGGACTATGGTTACAAAGCCCATTGAAACTATCAACAAGCAAGTCATAAAGGACTGCATCATAAACCAGGTTTTGTTCTTTCATTTTCAGTCTAGAATTTTTTTTTATTAGTAAAGGCTATCAGCCAAAAATCATCATCTAGCCCAAAAAAGTACGCAAGTCACCCGGATGCCTCGCCAAAGCAAAGTTGACTGCATCGGTGACATTGCTTACTTTTTTTCAGAATTAATCATGTTTTAAATTCTGGAAAAAATCATGTTTTAAATTCTGGAAAAAATCATTCAAACATATTTGTTCGCAATGGCAGAACACCAAGAACAGCGGCTGGGTTATGAGGAGACGAGAGAGAGAGGCTTCAGGAAATGAATTTTAGGGTTAGATTAGATAATGGGCTGGGGTGGGTTCATTTTGGGCTGGGTAATAAATGGGGCTGGGTTAAGGAAATGAATTTAGGGTTCGATTTATGTTTAAATTAAGGTGGAATTAATTAGTTTAGGCAATGGCAGATTTGTAATTTTTGTAACATAATTAGGACAATTTGGTAAAAAATACTTTCCTTTTCGGGGTTGTGCAAATTAACTCGGGACACCCCGAAAAGGAAAGTGTGCAAATTAACCTGGGACGGAGGGAGTATTACATAATTTTACATACCAATTTCTCTTCCCATTTGGTGAAAACACGCAACCCTCTTCCCCCTTCTCTCTCTCTCTCTCTACGCAAGCACATATAACATCAGATCTTCGAGATCTTCTTCGATCTCATCGAGATTTTCTTCGATCTCAATTTTTTTTATCAGTATTCTCTCTCGATTATTCAAATCTCATCTCGTCTCCCCACAAAATCTCTCTCGCGCACACGCTGAAGAAAATTTCCAGAATCATCTCGATTTCACTGATTTGAAGATGATCGAACAAGATAAATGAGAGAGCTCCGAGGTCAAGCTGAAGCAAAGATGATTAAGGCAATACATCAGCCTATAGAGAATTTCAGGCAACAATACATCAATTATCTAGCAATTATCGGTGCGACGGATGAGGTAAATATTGTAGCTAGTTACAGTTTATCAGGATTATGATGCTAGTTTTATGTATGATAAATAAATGATTAAAATATTGAAATGGTGGTGTCTCCACCAATTGATTTGGTGATGGTTTTGGATAAGTGGTAGCCAATTTATTGATGCTTGTTTATATTGTTATAGAAAAAAACTTGATTGTCTTAGGGTTTTAGTGAATGAAATTATTCTGAATATGTTGAGAAAAGATCTCTAGTGCTTATTTTGAAATTACAGTAGCTCCTTAGTTGATGCAACTGCAATGCAAAATTTTATGTTGAGCAACTTCTATTTTAATTAACTACTTTTTCTATTATTATTGGCCTAGTTGGATACAGATGTGTATGTTCATGAATGCTACTATTTTTAGTTCATGAATGCTAGTGTGACTTCTTCTTTGTGGTTAATTTCTTGAAGTAATCCATGTACCAAGTCTTTTCTCAAGATATCACTCATCAAATAGGCAGGTCTTCTATTAAATCATTTGATACTAGTGGTCTTGCTTGCCCAAGAACTATTACTTCATTTTTTGTTGTATAATGAGAAGTAATATGTTACATTTACTGTGTGAGTTTATTTTGTTGCTTTGTTTGTAGATTATGCCTCCTACAACAACACCTCGTAGCAAGCAGAAGAAAACCAAAGTAGTTGACCAGCCTTCTTTTGTGTTTGATTCTACCAAAAATGACACAAGTCAGCCACAATCAGATTGTATTTTTCGCTGTTTTACTTCTAATTATGTATACATAACTTATATCATGTCCAAATACTCAATATATATTCTTTTTGTTGCCAAGAATCAAGAGATGTTCTTCGAAGGAGACCCCCTAGCAAGCAGAATAGGGTAACAGTAGTTCAACGGCCAACTCAAGTACATTATTTTACCACACATGGTGCAAGTCAACCATAACAACCAGGTTGTATTTATCATATTTTTTCTTTTATATTTGTGCACAATTTTAATTTTGTTTAAATACCTTATATTATATGTATATTTCTCTTGCAAAGTATCAAGAGAGGATACTCGAACTGGACCGCATAACAAGCAGAACAAAAACACGGGGCAGGCTCCTCAAGTAATTGATTCTACCACACATAGGACAAGTTTCTCACAGTCAAGGTTGTCAAACTCGCGATTTTAAGTAGAATCAGTGGTGTGTCAGTAAAATCGGATCGTAAAATCGAATCGTAAAATCGTAAGATTCTACTATCTATACAAAATAACCATATATTTAAATTATTCTAAATATATTTTAATTACAACAAGTTTTGAATAGATATTACTTATAAAATATACATATATTATATACACATTTAATCAAAGAGAAAAGAAATATAATATGGAGAAATGTTTTAGGCATCATGATTCATATATATATTTAGTAAATCATTTTTAAATTGTAATTATGGATACTTTAATTTTAAGAGAAAATTAACAAATAACTTTAGTGAAATTAACTACTACATAAAAGATATAAGATATATTTTTATGAAGCTTAGATTTTAATTTAGAACTTGATAATTAGAAAAAAAATTCAGCAAATTGGCTCTCTTTGAGTATAAATTGATCTAGAAAAGTTTTAAAAACCCAATTTTAAATTGGTATAAATTCTACAATTGATATTATATGTTTTTTAATTGGTAAAATAGAGTAAAAAGCAGTATGTTATAAAATTGTTAAACTCATACACAAAATCGTAAAATCGTAAAACTCGTAAAATCGCATGAGCAAACTCGAGAGTTTACTCTGATTTCATCAGATTTCGATTTTATCACGAGTTAACTCGTTTAGGGAGAAATAACTCGTAAACTCGTAGAATCGTAAGAGTTGACTCGAGATTTTGACAACTATGCCCACAGTCATGTATTTTTCAATACTTTTCTATAGTTTTTCTATAGATAATTTTATTTGTCTTTTTCTTAAACCTATTTTTGTTGTTAATTTGTAGGGGAGGATGTTGAAAATTTACCTTCTACTGATATTCCACTAAGATCGGTAAGTAGTTTTTCAGTTTTCTGGAGTAAACTGGCTTTGAACTTACTTCATTTTATTTTTTGTTATAAAAAGATCATTTTAAGTTTAATATTGTTATTGTAAATGCTGAGTTAAAACTCAAATATGGCCATGTCGTTTCTACTACCACACCAGGCCACTGCAAAAACTAAGTGGTGTAGAATATTTATTTCCAGAAAACTATCATTTAATAGGAACATAGGTGAAAACATTATTCAATTTGGAGTATCACTTTATGAAAGAACAGGGACCTAACACTATTCCTTGAAGATAGCATCTTTCTTAGCTTTTATTTTGTGTATTAGGTAGTTAGTATGGAGCAATCCTAATTGATGCCACATCATACTTTCATATATAACTCAAGGTTATGTATTCTTGTCTCCACATTTACAATTTTTTTGTGAATGAGTGATTTTATTCTTTATCTACTCAATTTCTAGATGATGCATCCTATCACAAGACCACGTAGCAAGCGTGTTAGACTTCAAGCAGTTCAACAACCACCCCAAACACTTTTTGCCTCTGCCGTGGATGATATGTTTGATACAGAATCAGGTTTGTATTTAGTTAAATATTTTTACAAAGTTACTTCAGTTTCATTTCATGCATAGACTAATTTATGTGTTTGTGAATGATTAGATCAGCCTAGAATGGATTTCAACCCACACCATACTGCTAAGGGACAACCTATTATGAATGAATATGATATTCCTTCTACTAAAGATGCAGGTGCGTTGCATTTCTTTATATATATATACATACATTTTTTTTTAACTTAGAAAAAGTTGGAGCTTGTGACATGATTGCTATTTGTCAGCTGTTAATAAAAGAAAGAGAGTACGAGGGCCTACATCTATGCCAAAAATTTTGGGGCAGCCTCCTGAAGAGCTTATAATTGTTTCCTTCAATGCATTTGGTCAACCAAATGATAAAAGCAAGACAAGCAGTTTAGCTCATTTCTTGGGTACAATAGCAAGAAACGGAAGATATTGTCCACTTCACTATAACGATTGGAGATTGATGCCTCAGTGTTACAAGGATGAAATGCTAAAGACTGTTAAGGTATTAGTTAATTAACATTTTGTTGGAATACCCCTTATACTCCTCAATACTTTCTCTTAGCAGAATTGTTATATCATTCCACTGACACTTTATTCTTGTAGACCAAATTTGATTTGCAACCAGGACAAGAATCATATATTTTGAAGTCAATTAATAAGAAGTGGAAGAATTGGAAGAGTCTTATGAAAACGGTGATTCTTGATCCTGATGCACCACTGGAGCGATTGAAAAATGTAATGGATAGAGTTGATGAAGATCAACTTGGTACTTTAATGAAGCATTGGATGTCGAATAAATCTAAGGTATTAAACGTGCATTACTTGATAGATATAATCTTACTTGTATGAACATTGTCTTTTAATTATATTCTGGTACATTACTTGATAGAATAAAATTATCTTTTTTAATTTATGATTTACCTAGGAAATGTGTGAAAAGAATAGACAAGCTCGTGCAGAATTGAAATTGTTTCATCTTATGGGCAAGAAAAGCTTCGCATTGTTAAGAGAAATAATGGTAACTTCTTTATCTATCTTATAAATCATTTAATTCTTCTTTTCCTGTTTTCAGTTTGCATAATATCACGTAATATATATTTTAATGAGCACGCAGAAGGACAAACTTGGCAGGTATCCTACAAGAGCTGAATTATTTGCTGAATGTTATTTTAAAGAAAGTCCAGACATAAATTCAGTAGCAAAAGCTTCAATTGTTAGTTCTAGCTTGGGATTTCAATATCTATTTTATCTTCTTTTTTTTTAGTTCATTTAGGGAATAAATTTAAACAATAATCTGATTTTTCTTTATTTATAAATGCTACAAAATTATAATAGGATGAAATGGAACAACTAGAAGAACATTCTCAGAGCCCAAATACTGGTGATCACTTTCTGAAATCTGACGCGTTTGCAAAGGTAATGGGCCCAGACAAGAATGGGCATGTTCGTATGTTTGGTTTGGGGGTGACACACGCCGATGTCTATGGAATTATACCAAGCCGTTATGCATGTTATAGAATGGCCATGGAGTATAAAGACAAGTATGATGAATTAAATGAGAAAGTTAAAAGTTCATCAACATTAAACGAAGGGAGACCGTCGGTTGTTGCATGTAATGATGCTTTAGGTTGTCCACCACCATCTTCTAACGCTGAAGAACCATTTGCATCAGTTTCACGACCAAGGCATATTCGGGTAAAGAAAGATGTACTTCTTTTAATATCATTTCAATACCATATATATTTGATTAATAAATTTATAAATTCATGATATTTGTAGGTTCATTCTTATGTTGTTCTGAGAAGTCTTGTGGATATAGATGAGATTATTGCAAGTGGCTATGTCAGTGAGATGGATAATGTTAGAGTTAATGATAAGGAATTAGGGCATGGGTGGTGTGAGATAATCATACAATCTTTGGTTAAAAAAGATGTGAGATTACTCCAACCTTATGACCACATACAAACAATTGGCGATTCTCTTGGGGCCCCCGTTGCTTGGCCATTGTCCTTGGTATGTATTAGTAAACAGTTTTATCAATTATTTTGCCTCTTCGCTATTGTCCAAATAAATGCTTGGCCTTGTATATGATGAAAATATTTAGCATTGAGTAGCAATATCATGATCTACGTGCTAGAACGCCTATAGATACTCTAAGAGTTGTTATTTCAAGAGGTATATGTTACTACTGATTATTATTGTATTGATGATAGGATATCTTGGAAGATTTAAAAGTAGTTGGAGGATAATACTTTTGATGTTTCTCATGAGTAGATGAATGTTGAATATTAATATTAGATTCTCTCATTCTCTTTTATCTCAAAAATTCGTTGACATGTATTATTGTGATGCAGGTTGCTTTGGATGTAAATGATGATTGATGTAGAAAAACAAATATATGCAGCCAGGGAGAGGTAAGACTATTGGTTGCTCTATCAATTGATCATCTCTTAGGCTTTAAATCTGGGAGTAGCAATATTGTTGCTCATAGTTTAAACAAGTTTCTTATATGTTCTTGCTTGGTGCATCCAGTCCCACTTTCAGTACTTCACACAATAACTTGCAATTAACTTGTATAATTTTTTATTGCTAAGCGATTGATGAAAATATTAGGCAGCTCTCGAACTGTCACATCGTCTACCCTGGGATTGATTTTCAGAAGGTATATCATACATTAGGGTCATTGCTTTGTAAGGAAAAAGGAGTATACACAGTTAAGGCTTTCAATAAGTACAAGCCCTCTAATCTTTGATGCTTTGTAAGTTCCTGTATTCTCATTATTGTGTTGTTGATGGGGGTGTATTGTAAGCCACTGAAAATGTTGTATTGCTGTGTACTTGTTGCAACAATAATTCAAAATTTCAGAATTATTTTCTGTTTCCTTCTCTAGAGTTGTTGATAATCGAATAATTGTGGATTTGGTTCCTTGTTATAGTAATTCATTGTCTTTGAATGTTTTGTATTTTTTATTTAACAATCCTTTTAAACTATGAATGTTTTAGCTTGTTAAAACATGTGTATGTATGTATGATTTCATTTCAGTCATTTGTAGGTGTCCTATAAATTATTTATAGGGACACTTTGATGTGTCATTAGATGATGTTTTTAATAATATGGCATCATTTAGGGACACATATACCTGTCTCATAGATTCATTAATAAGACACATGTAAGTGTCCCAACATAATACTATATAGAGACACTTTTAAGTGTCCGTAAGAAGCGTCCCAAGAAGCCAAAAATCTTTTGGGACACACCCCTACGGGGACGCTTAAATTTAGTGTCCCTAAAACTCTAAGTGTCTCAAAATGTCTTTCTTGAGACACATTTGTATGTCTCAATAGGTGATTTTTGTTGTAGTGAGTTAGAGTATGGTTGTTTAGGTTTGGGCCAAATTCAATGTTGATCCAAACCCAAATTGATCATGTTTGTTTGACCGGTCTTCTAAGCCCTCCAAACCTTTCTACTTTAATTAATCATTACAATTCTCAATACTCAATACAAAAAAACCGTTGTTTAGCGACAACAAATATTCCGATGATACTTAGCGATCGATTAACGACGAAAATTGATATGTGGAAAAAAAAATTATTACCGACGAAATCGACGGAATTTATCGACGAATTTACTTCGGTCGGAAATCCGCCACTATTTCGGGAGGCACATAATTTCCATCAATTTGGTGAGGGAATTGTTTGACGTTTACAGCTAATATTTCCATCACTTTAGTGACGAAATTGATGATGAAATTTGCTTCATCGCTAAATAATGATGGAAATTTTCGTTGCTAATCATTCAACAACCAAAACATTGCCGTTTTAACAATTTTTCGCGATGGAATTTTACGTCGTTAATTAATGACGAACACCATTACTTTTTTGGGTGGCAAATATCTCGACGAATTTAAGCATTAAACCGATCATCAATTAACAACATCTTATACATCACATCACCTTTTACAATTAATTAAGATATTCAACGCTACAACCATCCAAACAATCAATCGATCATAATTCTCAATACTAATTTAATCATTAAACCAATCATCAATTAATCACTTTTTACACACATCACATCACATCACATTTTACAATTAATTACAACAACCACTTCCACAACTATCCAAACGTCAAACACCACTTTTTCACTTCTCGAACAACTTACCCAGTCATTTACCTACAGTTATAAGTGTCCCAGCACCCCCAGCCTAAGCAAACATAGCCTAATTAAGTCGTAGACTCACTCACTATAAATGCCCATATAATATTTCAGCTTTTTGTTATCTACCAAATAAGGGTATAATTTTTCTCCTAATCTAAGAACAAAGAAAATTTTATTGCTTACACCCTAAGGTAAAGTGGTCTAAGTAGGGGATGTTTTTATTAGTTCAGTTATTTAACTTGGTTTAGAGTTGAACTTTTTCTTACCTCTACCCAGTTGAATTAATATGGTACTTAGATTTTTTTCCGACTCTTTGCATGAGGCATAAGTAGAGTATCGGAATTCAAACAAAAAGCTGATTCTAGAGGCAGGTGAATTTAAAAACCTGTCAAACTTTATCGAGTTGTAGAAGAAATGATGTTGTGAATGGTTTAGCTCAGTTTAATTTTCTTTTTAATCGGATCATCCATCCATTGAGACTGAGACTATTTTGCACAATTATTTTCCGATAGGAGAAGACTATCTTATTTTGGTATTTAAACATTTTCCTGAGACAATCTACTAGGATAGATAAAGATATATTTCGGTTCTATTAAAGGTAGAACAAAATTTCCTTCACTGCATAAAATTATTTTGGTAAATAATATAATATCATATATAACTATTTTTTTGTAAAAAATAAATAAATAAAGCTTGTTTAGAGCAGGTAAAGATAAAATACACAAAGCACTTGCGCATATTTAACTTCAAAAATTTGCCCAGGAGAAATAGTCACATTACATACTGAACATATGTCACGTGTCAATTAGTATTTTATTGGTTGGAGAGAGTTGAAATTTGAAGTAAAAATTATCAGCATGTCTATTATTATTATTTTATTGGTGGGAAGGAGTTGAAATCTGACTATTTTATAGCTGACTTCACAAAATTGATTCTTACGTACTATAATAATAAAATAGGATTTCCCATTAGACTTTTGGGATAATTTATTTAAGTTAAACACTACCATAGGGGGTCTTTTTGGGCCTTGGCCATCAAAATCCATGCCATTAAGGATTTCTCAAAGAAGAAAAATTTAATCCATCTCGAAAAAATAGATGCTTATTTCTAAATAAAGAGTGTTTTTGGTTGCTTTTATTTAAAGAATGATTAAAATTATAATTTATACAAAAATTAATTAAAAGTAACTAGTATTTGAGAATAAAGTGATTTTGGCCAAAACTTAAGAAATAAAGTATTTGATATATAATAACTTAACATCTCTTAATTTATTGAAATCAATATTGAGAAAATACATAAGAGCAACATTCTTGTTGCTTGGGGCTTTTATCTTCCAAATTAATTATAGTAGAAATCTTTTTTCACAAGCACTCAACCAATTATATATATATTATATATATAAAAACTCGTTTAAATTAAGCACATGCAATCACAACCTTAATTTGGACGATGGCTATTGACCTTTTAGTAAACCACTTTACTATAAATATTCCCATCAATATCATTCCACAAGAATAAAGTTGATTTCATTTGTGTGTCACTGTTCTCTTTATAACCTTTTTCTCCCACTTCTCTTTTAATCCGTCTCTTCTACCGTGAAACATTAACCCTCCTCCTTCACTTTTTCCAATTCCCAATCCCCTCCCAATCGATTTCCGGAAAATGGTGGCGGCGGCGCCAACAACAATGGAAGCGGTGGATCAGTGGGGTTGTAGAGGAGGAAAGGTTCCTTTTATTTTATGTCCTTCGATCATTTTTTTCTTTTGTTTTTTCATTTTTTATTGTTGTTTGGGGGACGTGCTAAATAAGAATTTGCATAGATTTTTTTAGAGGGAAGTAAGATGATACTAAATCAATCATCGGGCGAACGCCCTACATTAGCTGCCACAACAACAAAGGTAAAAGAAGGAACATCCTCAAGCCAAATTACAGTCTCATCGAGATCTACTATGAATGAGAAATTGTATGTGCCACCTGATTTACCATTCGGGGTACGAATATGTAGTCATTGCATCATATATGATGTGCAAAATGCCATATATCATGAAGAATAACATCCACATAGCCATCGTGATTGTCTGATTGGATAGCAAATGCATGAGGGTTTGGTTATCCCCTTTAATAGTGATCTCCCAAATATTGGCCTCCCTCGTGGTTTGCAAAGAGAAATTGAGCAAAAGGCTTTCAAGCAAGAGTGTTGACCCTTGTCCTCGAGCGCGTTATCACCAACCAACAATACTTCACCTATATGATCCCACACAACAAACCTCAAGCCAATAACACCATTTGGATATGAGGTGACGTCAGAATTCAGCTTCCAGCCACCTTCAACTGGTCGAGACTAGTAGCACGTAGAGGTACGAGCAGAAGTTGCTCTAGCATCTATATGTGGATTTTGCATAGTACAAGGACCAGTAGCTTCACGTATCTGCTTCAAAAATCAAGCCAATACTGCATGGCTTTTTGTTGGATTTCCTTTGGCTCACCTTTTCATTATTAAAGCAATTTATATTCCGTACACGCCTATCCATCAGCTCCCATCAAATCATTCGGAACGACCAACAATTGTGTTTCACGTTTTCAATACAAATATGGCTAAGCTGCCAAACGTGCTGGGCTAGAGGGCACGAAATTTGAATATGTTCCACTATTTCATTCCCTTCACCACAAATAATGCCAAGCTTGCCATAGAAAATGGTGAAGCTTTGGTGCTGTATAAACATCCCAAATTTTGATTCAATTTTTTTCCGTCAATACTTGGTACAAGGAGGTTGTTCGCCAATTGTGAAAATTGACAAATGGCCAAATGATAGGCGATTTAGACACTAAATTTTCCAGAGCTTGCTAGTGTCCAAACCCTGCGGTCTGGGGGAGAGGCACAAGCTGATCGGAAAGGGTAGAATTGATTGGGCATCATCCTCTGAGAAGAAAGTGCAAACCATATCTTCATCCAATTTTTTACCCTTTACATCAATTAAAAACAAGACACATGCATTAGGATCCAAGGGTTGTAGGATGGAATGCGGTCTTAATGAGTTATCAATATTGATCCATTTGTGCGACAAAGCATTTCTCGTGTTGCCATCGCCGACTCGCCAAGCACTGCTACTGTTTACAAGGTCCTGGGCAGCCAAAATGTTGCGCTAAATATAGTTCGGCTTGTAGCCTACCAACACATAATTAATATTTTAATTAGCAAAGTCTCTTGCTTTAAAAATATAAAGGGCAATGAAGTGGGAGTAGAGAGTAATCGCCAGTGATCATAGCCAAGTTAAAATAATAGATCTCAATGAATTTGAGGCCCCCAAAGGCTTTGACCGGGTTAATTTTCCCCAACTAACCTAATGATATTAACGTTTAGATTTCGTTGAACCCCAAAAAAACCGAGCAAGTGATTGCTCTAGATCTTTGCACGTGGAAATAGGGAACAAAAAACAAATCATGACATGATTCAGTATAGCCTGGAGGATTGTCTCGGTCAGTGTTTGCTCCTTCTAAGACTTGATTTGGCTCAAACTCGCTCAACGATCACTTTGAGCACCCGTGTCTTGGATCGCCCAATAAATGTTGGCAAACCAAGATACTTCTCAAAGTTATGGGCTCCCCGAACCCCAAGGATCTCCGAGTAGCTATCCTTCGCTGCAGTCACCACATTTCCACTTGAACTCAATTCGAATATATCTAGATTGATTTTTTACATTGATGCCCCTTCATACTGTCAAATAATCTTCTAGACTTGCTCACATTTATCTTTGTTTGCTTAGAAGAAAAGAACACTTTCATCGGTAAAAAAAAGTGGGAAACCAGCGGGGCCGTTCGAACTACCCGAATTCCATGAAGTCGTCCCTCGTGTTCGGCCTTCATTAACAAGGTTGAAAATCCCTCTTCACAACACAAGAAGAGATAAGGTGATAGTGGGTCCCCTTGCCAAAGTCCTCTGTCATGGGGGAAAACTTTAGTAGAGGATCCATTAACAAGAACCAAGTAAGTAACAGAGGTAACACATCGCATACGCAAAGAAATCCAACGATGATCAAAGCCTAGTCTAAGAAGAGTATATTGGAGAAAGGGTCACTCCACTCTATCGTAGGTTTTACTCATGTAAAGTTTAAGCGAAAGTATACCTTTGTTACCAGTTTTCTTGTTACCCATGAAATGGAAAAGCTCTGAGTAGGACTAGTAATGCTTAGTAGTAAAGATTTTAGTCTATTAGCTATCACCTTTGTAATAATATGAAAGATAACGTTACAGAGGCTTAGGTCTAAAATCTTTAGGAGTTTCGAGCTTTTTTATCTTCGAGATTAAAACAACAAAGATACGAGTTAAGTTACCTGGGTCGTGGCCATTATTGAGAATATTCAGACAGGCAGTAATCACATCATCTCAACTATATGCCAAAATCTATGATAAAACAGTGGAAGCATACCGTCCGATCTAGGCACTTCAATTAGGTGCATTTTCTTGAGCGTCTTCTGAATCTCAAGCCCTGTATAAGTATTATGCAATCTCCGATTCATATCGGGGCTAACTTTCTGGTCAATAGAAAGGAGAACTTCGCTGATATCTAATGATTCTTAGGGTGAAAATATAGATATGAAAAAGTCCCTCATGGCCTCCGAGATATTTGATTCCTTCTGATGAAAAAAAGGAGGTGCTCCGATCACCTACCTCGAGCCAAAGAGCCCAAGATCTATGGCTCTAGAGGATCTCTTATTTTCCTTCTAAATCCTCGATTTCTGCTTCAATCTCTTTTATGCGCTGAATATATGCTGCATCCGGATGTAGTTTTTGGAGTAGGCAAAAAAATTCACAAAGTTTTCTGAGTCATCGTCGGACATTGCCAAACACATTGTCATTCCATATCACAAACTCTCTGCATAGCCTGCTACTTTATCCGAGAACAAGTCACCTCTCCCTCATCTAACCCACCCTTCTTTCACCACATTCTCACACTGCTTATGTAGCAACCACATCTTCTCAAACCAGAAATACATGTTTGATGATTTCCAAATGACCCTAATCATCGGGCCGTCCTGAATTCAACCTCATATAAAGTTGGTGCATGGTCAGATGTAATAAAAGCAAATGTTGAATCCTAAAGTAGCTAAAATGGTTCTTCCACTCCTGGTTTGCCAGGAATCTATCGAGACAACACTGAACATTATCAATACCATGTTGACCATTAGTTCGAGTGAAGGGGTAGCCGTAGAAACTAAGTCTTCCAAACCATTATCTACCAAATAATGCCAAGAGTTCCGCATTAGGCAGACCGCCCTCCAATTACCCCCATTTTTTGTCATCCTGATAGAGGATTTCATTGAAATCCCCAAACACTTGCCAAGGTTCCCTTGTTCCTATGTTTAGAGATCGCATAAGAGTCCAAGTTTGCACTCTTTCACACTACTCCTGCCATCCGTAGATGCTGGTATTATGCCACTTCCATTGTGAATCCTCCATCTTATAACTTCCCGATACATGGTGATGTAAGAATGAGGCAATGGTAACATCAAACAGTTCCTTCCATAATAAACATAAACCATCTTTCCTCGCTTGTTGCTCCCATTCACAAGAAATTGGCAAGCAACCTGTGACATGAAGTTGCCTAGTGTTCACTTGCTCCATTTGGCGTGCAGGTAACCATATGGAAGATGACGCTCGGGCCCTCCTCATGTCGGATCTTTTGGAGTTCTTGAATTGTCACACGGTTCCCAAGCCTGCGACAGTTCCATGCTAATGTACTCATGGTAAGCGGGACTGCTGATAGTCGCGGCCATTGTGTCTGAAATTGATCCTCAATTCTGCTCACCACCTTTTTATTATTGTAACTTTCTTTATGTACTTCGGAGGGGTGTAGCCTCTTTATTAGGTAAGAGTATGGAGTTTGGGAGACTGGTATTGGTTCTGTACATTTGGAATAGGATTTCAGCAGGGATTAGTGTTTCAATGAGTAGTGAGTGATTAGCGATGGTGGGTTGGTGGTTATGGGTAGCTTGGTATTTTCGATTTGAGGGATGATTTGGGCAGGCTATGGGGTGTGCGAATGGCAGGTCTAGGCAAGTTGTTAAGTGTGTTGTTGTTGTTTGGGGGATTGCCAGTAGGTGGCTGGGATTAGGGAGGGTGTAAGCAGCCTTTTTTGTGGGCTATATGGTATTATGGTGTTGGTTGGAGGGTCATCAGTGGGGTTGTGTGAGCGGGCTTGGAATATGGCATCAGTTTCCATTGGTTTCGGCAGGTTGATCTTAGTGGCAGTTCTGGCAAGCTATTGTTGCGGGGTAGGGTTCGCATGTGTTGCTACCTTCACCCTCTCAATCCCTTTTTCTGGACCTGTTATGTCCCGGATTGGGTGCACGAGTCGTCATCCGATCCATGCATATTATTAGATCTCTTCTTGGTAAAGTCCTCAAATATTTTCTGTTGGGCCGTGGCATTATTTCTTTGTTACGATGTGCTCTCAATTCAGGAACAATCATATTTCATCGGAGACGCTGGCACCTAGTCTCCAAATGGTAGCTTATCGTTAAGTAGTTACAACAAACCATTTGATTCTTTGACAACGTCGCATTCCCTCTTCATATGTCCTAACAACCCACAGACATAACAGAATGACAACAGTCTCTCATATTTAAATTTAATCCACACTTTGTGGTTTTCAGCCAAGCACACATAAGTTCCTCTCTTGAGTGGTTTGTTTAGGTTTAGTGCTACCCAAACTCGTACACTTTGCCTAAGCCTGTCAGCCTTCGATCTATCGATGTCTAAAACTTGGTCAATACGTTGAACCACTTCCATAATATACTCTTCTGATCGGGCCGCATGTGGCAAGTCATATAGACGAACCCGAAATGAAGTCTCAGAGAAACTGATAGCAGAAGGTTTTTCACTGATTCCCATCTCTTTGAGCACTGTGAATTCGTTCTTGAAGTGAAAAGGTTCTAAGGAGACAATGTGTTCAATCACTGAGACTTTATTGAATTTGAATGAAATGAAATTCGTTTCACACTTCTTTATCTATTAGTTTGTGCTTGTTATCCTCATAGCTTCTAGGAACCTAAATGCGTTAAAAGATTTGTGAGTCCGCACCTGGGCCATCAGACATAGCGAAGACGTTCGGTCGGGTTCACTATCTGCTATAAAGAGTCTCACTGGTTCTTCTTCATCTTCTCTCCAATCGGCTATCTTATTGGTTTCCTTTGGAGAACCATATCCAATACAAGTTCGCAATTTGTCTCCTGCAAAATAATCAGCAATCCAGCAGCAATACAGAGGTAGAAGCAAGAATGCAGAATGGCAACTTCAATTCAGAGAGAAATATCACGTTATGCTGCACATACTTTAATATATATGGAGTCCCCTAACAATTAATTTAGTGCCCATACTCATGAACAATAAATGCATATATGGAGCTAGCCCTAACATTAGTTCCCTAAAAACCAAGTAAAATCAGTATAAATGCGGAACCCTAGCAATAAATGATTCACCCAAGACCCAGCTTAAATTTTGAAGTTTGTAGAAGATCGGGTCCAAAAAAACAGAGCCCCATAATAGTGCTTAGTCACAAAAAAGAAAAAGAGAGAGTAGGGAAAATTACACTTATTCCAGCAAGCGTTGTTTGTGAAGTTGTAGCTAGTCCGACCGTACTAATATCAGAGATCGCAAAGGATCATAGAGAGGCCTAAGAAAGAGGCCAAAGAGCTCCGAACCATAGGAGTCAAAACCCTAAGCAAGACGGACGAATCAGGATAGATTCACTTGTCATGTTTTGTTCCATTTGATTAAGTCATCTCCTTTTGTTGAAGATTTTCATCCTCTTGCAAGGAGTTTTTGTCCTCTCAAAATAAGAGGAATATTTTTTTACATTTTGAATGGAGATCTGCTCCAGTTGGCATCCATCTTGAAGTGCAGTCAAGTGTCTATTAGATTTAGATCTTCTTGAGTTTATATCTAGTGAAATATTATACCGATCAAACAATTACAGTTTGAATCGTTGCATCTTCTGTTTATCCAGTATTGGATGAGTCCAGTTATTAATGAAAACACTCTTCCTAAAAAAAAGAATAAAAAAAGAAAGAAAGATAATAGGGCTGATTTCTATTTTAGTTCAACCTATAAAAATGAGACCATTTATTCCATATTGTCTTATTCGGTACTCCAAATTATAACTACCACATGCCACACACATATTCAATAACATCATCAATTAACATATGTCATGTGGTGGTTATTCTGGAATATCAGATGGAGCACAATCTGGAGTACAAGAAATATTGTCTTTTAAGATATTAAAGATTGTCTTTAAAACCCACTTGCTAATACACTTTACCTATGGAAACATTTAGAGAAATGCCATCTATTCAAATGTAGCAATAGATCATCATCTATTAAGATATTCCTAAGCAATACTAAGAAGGACTTTTGAGACAACAAAATTTGGTTTCAAATCATGAGTATTTGTCACTACTTAAGAGTATTTCACAACTATATTATTAGAGACAACGAGTAAAAGACAACTCTCATATACCTCAAAACTTTTTACATATTTATTATCTCGCATACACAAATAAAAATAGTTCAAACGATATCATATTAAAGTTTAAAATTTGTGAACAATAAAAAAATCACAAGAAACTCTGCTGAAGACTACACTCCTCAAGTGTGATGCAATGACAGTATAAAAATTAAAAATAAGTTGCATGGAATGTCCTCAAATGCGAAAGTTAACAATAATTTCACTAGTGGAGAAAAACTCAAGCATCCGACTGTATAGCAGAAACATAATCACTTTATTTCCATGCTTGATACTTTGCCTCCATTTCTCTACTGTCATTCTTCACTATTTCACGAAGCAATCTTCATCAGAGCAATATAACCATTATATAGGACGCAATAATATAGTCATCACCGGAACTGCAATACAAGGAACAAACTGGACTACAACATAAAAGACCTACTAAACAAATGATAATTACTGTAAGGGCTAATAACATACTCAAGACTCAAATGAGTAACCACAATCTTGCTTAAGCATTTCATATGACAATTATTAGATGTCTCGCGAGGAATGGGAACAACCACATTGCTCATCAGTTAATGCAAAATTGATCATACAACAAGATTCATAGAAAACAAAGCGTAGCGAGTAGCGTCGCTAAACTTGTAAAAGCGTAGCGAGTTGCGTTACTAAACTTGAAGTCACGACTTTTTCCACGACACAAAGCTATGCGTGGGTAAAACTAATTTTAGTGACACTTTAGTCAATGCGTTGTAAATATTCAAATATGGTGACGCTAGTATTTGTCGCCATTATAAAGATCCGTATATTATTGTGCAATGAATTCCCGACGGTAATTATTGATTGCGTCGTTAAATCAATGACGTTTGTAAAATTACACGTCACAAAATTACCAACGTTTTTTTTATAATTAGCGTCATTAAATTTATAACATAACTTAGAAATAGCATCGTTAGATTTGCTACACAAATATTGGGTAAGTGTCATAAAGTTAGTGACTCACCCAAGTTAGCGTTACCATATTAGTGACACTATTTATGATTTTGCGTCTGCAAATTGGCAACGCTAACTAAATCAGCGTCTTTAATATAGTTTAAGTTCTACAATTAACACGTTTGAAATCGATACGCTTTTAATAAAATGACATTAAATTGATGACACTCCTTATATTTAGCGTCTTAAATTCTGCAACACTTTTATGAATATGTGTCATCAAATTTACGATATTTCTGTAATGAAGACCTTATTCTAGCTACACTTTTTTTTTTATTATTATTTATAGTCCCTAAATTGGTGACAATTCTATAAAGTTTGTCCCTAAATTAAAATAACGGGAAAAAATCATAAATCGTCCCATAACTATAGTGACTTCCACTAAATATTCCACAACTTCCTGCTCTTTTAATTTCGTCCCATATGTCCTGAGATTATCCAATTTTCGTCTCAAAAATCAAATTTAAGTCGGAAAATGCACGTGCCGGCCAAAATTTGGGGGGTTTTTTGCCACGTGCCGTCGGAAAAAAATCATATGTCCACTAAATATCCCACAACTTTCTGTTTTTTCTAATTTCGTCCCATATGTCTTGAGATTATCTAATTTTCGTCCCAAAATTCAAATTTAAGACAGAATATGCACGTGCCGGTCAAAATTTGGGGATTTTTTGCCACGTGGCATCGAAATTCTGAGCTAGATTTGAATTTACATTTTTTTTTCTTTTTTCTTGCCACATTTTTCTTTTTCCTGTAGCTGCTCTTCTCCTGCAGGTCCGTCCACCGCCGCTCTTCCCCGACAGACACCGCCAACAACCCCCACCCTCTGTCGGTGTTCATTCTGTGCCCGCAGACCTGTCCTCCTCCTGCCGCTCCATTTCGGCGTAGGCGATTCTCTTCTACAGATTCCGGTGAAGGTGCAACTAGCCTCAACCCGACCTCCACCCGCCACCCTCACGGTGGTGGAAATCTCCCTCTCCCCGCCTCTCACGACGGCGGCCCAGACCCCTATATCCTCTGTCACTTCATCGATGTCGAGCATTATGGCTTGCCATCCATACACTTCATCTTCATTACCCCATATTTCCTCTATTTCGAACCTTGCTTCTGAGACAGCTCGCACCCTCCTTCCATCGCCGGCATGCTGGCCGCTACTATTAGCGTCGCCGCGAGCTCCATAGGGTATCTCAACGCTAGTTGTACAAAAAAAAAAATCAATTAGAAGGGGGTAAAATTTTAGATTATGTGGCAAGAAAAAGAAAAATATAAATTCAAATCCAGCTCAGAATTCTGACACCACGTGGCAAAAAAATCCCCAAATTTTGGCCGGCACGTGCATTTTCCGACTTAAATTTGAATTTTGGGACGAAATTTGGATAATCTCAGGACATATGGGACGAAATTAGAAATGTAGAAAGTTGTGGGATATTTAGTGAACATATAATTTTTTTCCGACGCCACATGGCAAAAAACCCCCAAATTTTGGTCGGCACATGTCAGGCACGTGCATTTTCCGGCTTAAATTTGAATTTTGGGACGAAAATTGGATAATCTCAGGACATGTGGGACGAAATTAAAAAAATAGAAAGTTGTGGGATATTTAGTGGAAGTCACTATAGTTTTGGGACGATTTATGATTTTTTTCCCTTAAAATAACTATATACGATAAAATAAATTTTTAACAAAAGAATATATGAAAATCAAAATAAAATACTTCAATATATATATGAAATAGTTTGAACATAAAGCCAAATCCAACTACACATCATTAAAATTTAAATTTATCCTAATAACCAAGAAATTCAATCAAACAAAAACATGCAAAAAAATTGTCCTAAATATGGAGAAAAACTATTATCTAAGATAACGACAGCTCTAGGGCTTCCACTTTCTTCAATCACGTTCCAAGGTCCTGTGTGAAATAAATTACAAATAACAACTTATTCAGCTTTTAGAGAAGCATTTGATGATCTGTGGCCCAAAACAAATCAACAACAAGATCAAAGAAATAAATATAGAATATGGAGAATTACCGGCAATTATTCATTCAACTTCCTAAAAGCTTGAAATCTTTAAGCACTTTAAAAATTTGAAAATCCTGGTACATTCTGCAATAAGAAAATAAATAAATGTAAGGAAAAAGTAATTTGTTATGAATAACTAAAGTTTATATACAAACCTGTGAGAAGATGGTTTTAAACTGAAGAAAATCACGTTGAAGACTACGCATGACTGTTTGAATTCGTTCATTCTCTGATTTCATTTTCTCCAGCTTCCTCTCATTCTCCTCTTTCAATTCAGTTATTTTTCCCTCATACTCAGCTTTCAGATTTGCAGTTCGTGTTTCGTAACGTACCTCTCTGTCAGCAAGTTGGTTTCGCAGACCTTCAATTTCACGTTGCATTGTTTCTCTTGGCTGCACTTTTTGACCATTTATTTGCGTAGGCGTAACTCCCAAACCATATCCTTTTGCTCTTCCATACGGATCCTCCCCTACAAGTTCAGTCAACACTTCTTCTTCAATAGCATTTGCGTGAAGATTCTCAGATGTAGCACAACGTTCGACTACCATATCTGTAGCCGTCTTCTGCTACCAAGAACAAAATTAATCAAAATGGATAATTATATAAAAGCAGTCATCATAGTAGTATATTGCAAATATTTTTTCATAATCTTACAGACTTGTAAATTGTAGTTATATTATGTGGGGCATATTTTTTAAAAAAGAATGTGTAAAATAAAGCTGAGAATAAAATTCTAAGACAATAGTTGTTAAACAAGTTAAATACAAAAATCAAGAAGTTCATAATTTTTAAAAGCAAAAAATAAGGTAAATGCTACAAACACTTATTTATATGGCATCCTCTAAGACATACCACTATTTTTTCTGCTTCTTTATTAACAAATTTTTCATTTTTTTCTTTTATGCGTAATTCCATAGAACTCCAAGCATCCCGGCTCCTTTCCATATTTTTCTTTCTGTGACAACATTCAAATAAATCAATAAATAATATAAAATATAATTAAGTTCAGCTTGATAAATATATAAGCAAAAAACCTTTCATCTCACATGTTCTTCCTTGACCCGTGCAAAACTCTTTGAACCACAAGTATGGGGTGTTATATTGTGTGACCTTGCAGTCCTACCTCTATCAGAAAGTTTCTGGAAGTAACAAGTAAATATGATAAGTGTAATATTACAAAAAAATTTAGAGTTATATAAACCTTCTCCTATATACCTGACCCTTTGGTGAATACCAATATTTATCCAATTCCTTCCACTAACTTGGTGGCACATTTGGGGGCACCTTTTTAGCAGTATCTTCCATTGCCTTATCAAGTTTAAAGTGTTTCTCTTTTAAATCAACCTTGAAGTTTTTCCACTTCACACCAAGAGATTTCATCACCCATTTTTTAAAATAAAGATTATCAGGGAGCTCAAAGTATGTCTACATCAAAGTATTAAAAAAATATGGTTAATTGTAAAAGAAAATGTAAACATACACTTTCGAAAAAAAATCTTGCTTTATGTTGAGAAAAAAGATAAACAATATGAATTACCTTAGTCAACTTCCACAGATGTTCTTTTTGCGCATGTGGCAGTAGCCTCCAATCTGTATATTCTACAGAACAAAGCTCTGGCTTCTTAGCCACAGTTCCAAGCCAACCAACTAAAATTTCACCTCATGAATCGGTTGTCCAAACGCATTACATTCGATAACAATCTTATCTCCTTTAGGCAAAGTCCACACCTCCCTAGCACGCATAACACCTCGTTTTTTCCTCACAATTCCTTGCACATCTAATTTATTTAAAATAGTTAGCAATAACCATGATTCCTACTAAAACACTTCATATTTTATTATAATAAAATTCAAATATTTTTAATTTAAACAACATCGAGCTCTATCAGATCATTTCTTCTTTAGTGTCAAATTGTTGCTCAATATTCATTTCTTCAGGAGTAAACAAATCATGAAGACGACTTCCCAAGCTTGCCATTATCTTTATACCTTTTATTGAAATAATGAACAAATGAAAATATGTTTGTCAAAAAAATTATAAACAACAAATAGAGATCCACAATTTCCGATATTTTATAAACAAATATGATAATATGATATCTAGAAGAAGAAGCGTTCACAATTTTAAAAATTAAGAAAATATTCTTTTTATACACATATCAAACTGCACTAAAGGGTCAAGTTAATCTTATGAATGACACATGCTATAGGATGAGTTAAAATAAATAATAAAAAGTTATTAGAAGCTAATTACAAAACGACTACTAAAGCCATTAAAGTGAAACAACAGGACAATGCTATTGAAGAAGCTATCCAAGGTTCTCATATTCTTTGGAAAACTTCAGGAAAATATATTATTTCATTCACATACATACGTGCCTCTCTGTTTGCATCACAAATAAAATAAAATCAATTAAAATAAACAAACACATTCAATCTCATGGGTTCACACCCTCCCCACCCCCTCCCCCCACCACAAATACTCTTCCTGGATCATGACAAAGTGAGAAGATTGACCATGTCAAATTGAATTATTTAGTGATTAGGAACATAATGATATTTATCCGTCAGTACAAGTTTTCTGATCAAATAATAAACTGAAAATAAATAATTTTCCAGAATCAACTTGAACTTAATCACAAAATAAAATCGAAAATATTTTTTTTTAAGTTCTAAACTATACATAGAAGCAATGCATCATATTAATAATATTAACAAAATGTGTCAATCAAACAAAAAATATGAAGAAACCGCAGACGAATCTAATAAGTTGCAAACCAAACCACAATGAGAAACAATAAATCATTTTTTCTACGAGAGAGAAAGAAGATTCATAATTACAAATACTTACAAACCTCCTTGAATTGTCCAGCCTGGTATCGTGTGATAGCAGTAGAGATATAGAGAGAGTAGTCTTTTCTGATATATAGTTCTCCCGGGATACAGAAGATTACGGTGTGAAGATAGGGAGAGATTGTGATAAATCTTTATCAAATATGGAGAACGGTAAACGTGGGGTAAAATGAAAAATTCCCGCGCGCCTAACGCAATCCCCTTTTTTATTTGGATCCTCTGTTCCCAAAATTTCTGCCCCATTTTGTGCAATGAAAAACGATGTCGTTCTCTTTCATGTGGACTGTGGAGAACAAGAAAAATAATTAAATCTGATGAAGTGAAATTGGAGAGGAAAAATCGTAGCAATTGTAGGATGCAGGAACAAAGTGGAATGAGGGTTGTAGGATCCTCTGCTAGGTTAGAAACCCATCAATTATTGTTGGCCATATACGGTGCCGTTTCATGCAGCTGATCAAGCCACATTCTTACCCTTTTTTTCTTTTTTCTAATATCCTTTTCTTGTTTTGTTCCAGGATAATTTTATGACTTTTTATGTTTTTTTGGTTTTATTATTATGTTTTCTTTTCTTTTCTTTTCTTTTATTTTTCTATCATATTATAATTATTTTAAATTATTGTCATATGAAAATTAACTTGTCAGAATAAAATCAAGTTCGGTCTAGCCTACCCACTTAAGTATATTAAGATTTTAGATCCGATCTGGGACTCCTCAGGCCGTTAGAATATCGAGTCAGGCAAGTTGTGCATTATTCCGAACATATTCCAAAAAAATAATAAGTTAAAAGATTATTGAATCTCGGTCCAACCTATCTCCCTTAAAACATGCTAAGATTTTCGATGCCCGAGGCCGTCGGGCCATTAACCAATCGAGTCGGACAAGTTGTGCCCAATGGTATTCTAGGCATATACAATAAAAAATTCGGTTCAAAACTCAACGAGTTCGATCCAGTCTATTCCCCTTAAATATACTAAGGTTACTACTCCACTCCGAGGTCTTTGAGTCATTAGCCAATCGAGTCGGGAAAATGTTGCATAGGAAGCACATGGCCCTAATCCATGACATTTTTTAGTTTTATTGCAGTAAATGCTTTTGTAACATTAAAAAAATTCCTTTTATCTAACATGATTGGGACTAAAGTTGTCACTAATTACATTCAATTATATTACTTGCTTTCGCACAATAATTTTAAAATTTACGATTTAGCTATTTGATTTCAGATTTTAGCTATGATTGGCCGATAGTAATTTATTCTGATCTTATTTTTTAAACAAATTTATACTACTAATCATTCCAAGTTATTAAACTACTTTTGTTCACAAATAAATGACATTTTAGATTTTCAGGTGGAATTTAAGAAATTTGAATGTAATAATTAAGATAAAAAAAAATAAGATGGAAATAAGATGGGGTATAACAACTTATTTTTTTTTAGATCTTATAAGCTCTTAGAGCTTATTTTTTTTATCTTATAAGTTTCTAAATATTTTTGTTTTTGCCAAACACTTTGCAAGAGCTTATAAGTTCCTAAACATCTTATAAGATGTTTTTTAGGAACTTATAAGCTCAGCCAGACACCCTCTAAGACATCGATGTTTGATATATTAAGACTTATTCACATTATCTCCTTAACAATAAAAGTATGGGTTGTTTTTTATAATTTAATGTAGTGACTAAATTACCCTTATATTTTTTTGCTCGACATTTTCTAATTACTTGAGTCTACAATAGGATGAAATTTTCTAAAAAGTTTTTATATAAGACCAAAATAATAATAATAAAACAACAATAATAATAACAACAATAGTGATACTAAATTGTGAACATAAAAAAATGTCCATAATTTTATCAAATATTAGAGTTCGTTTGTTTAAGATTGTGATCAGTAGATTTAGAGGAGCGAATCCCGATAAAGCACACTCATTAACTCCCTCAGTCAGGTTTGGCCAAACACTCCCCAGTCTTAAGCAAACGGACCCTTAGTTTCTCCTCATATGGAAACTATATTATTAAGTCTCCATACGAGAAGGAAATTCTTGTAATAACAATAGTTTATTAATTCATTTAAAGTCAAAATGAAACTACCAAAATACATAACTATATTTTAACTCTAAATTTTAATTCATATAAAGTTAAAATGAAACTATTGTAATAAATAATAGTTTATTAATTCATATAAAGTCAAAATGAAACTACTAAAATACATAACTATATTTTAACTCTAAATTTATTTATTTTAAACAAAAAAAAAAAAAAAAAAAAATTAATATGCACAATTAGTAATTTTTACTTTATTTCGTAAGACAATAAGTTTCCATACGAGAAGAAAATTATTGTAATAAACAATAGTTTATTAATTCATATAAAGTCAAAATGAAATTATCAAAATACATAACTATATTTTAACTCTAAATTTTAATTCATATAAAGTTAAAATAAAACTATTGTAATAAACAATCGTTTATTAATTCATATAAAGTCAAAATGAAACTACTAAAATACATAACTATATATTAACTCTAAATTAATTTATTTTTAACAAAAAAAAAATTAATATTCACAATCAGTAATTTTTTATTTTATTTACTTTATTTCGTAAGAAAATAATGATACTAAATTGTGAACATAAATACATATCCACAATTTTATCAAATATTAGGTTCTCCTCGTATGGAGACTATATTATTAAGTCTTCGTACGAGAAGGAAATTATTTTAATAAACAATAGTTTATTAATTCATGTAAAGTCGAAATGAAACTACCAAAATGCATAAGTATATTTTAACTCTACATTTTAATTCATATAAAGTCAAAATGAAACTATTGTAATAAAAAGTAGTTTATTAATTCATATATAGTCAAAATGAAACTACTAAAATACATAACTATATTTTAACTCTAAATTTATTAATTTTTTTTTAAAAAAATAATTAATATGCATAATCAGTAATTTGTACTTTATTTATTGTAAGATAATACTCCCTCCGTCCCGGCTGAGTTTGCACACTTTCCTTTTCGGGACGTCCCATCTAAGTTTGCACACCCTTAAAAAGGAAAGTTTTCTCACAATCTACACCCTTAAAATCTCCACTTTCAATCTTCACCTTTAAAAAAATCAACCAAAAAGTAAAAAGCAGTTTTTCTTAATATACGTGCCGACTCATATGTGCAAACTCAGCCGGGACGGAGGGAGTATTTCGTAAAATTATATGTTTCATGTGCGAAGCACGTGCACCTTACTAGTAACAAAAATCATAAAAAATAATTTGCACATAAATCGTTCCAGTAGTGCTGGCATTCTCCATTTGATAGTTAGCACTATAGTAGAACCATTACTAAATAAGAAACAACATAACAACAATCATTTAGAGGGAGATGCCATAATATTCTTTACAAATAAAGTTCAAAGAAGTGTCATTATTCCAACAATTTCCAAGAACAGATTACTACATTTGGGAGTCAAGATACCTTTTTTTAATTGTTATTGTTAATAGATTTTTTAATCAATAATGTATATTTTATATTATATTTTAATTATGAAATGCTTATATTAAAAAAATATATGGTATATATTAGGAAAAAAAAAAAAAAAACTAAAACAACATGGTGGGTCGGGGCGGGTAAACCCCGTGGGTTACGGAAGCGGGCGGGCGAGTTTTCTGGGGAGATGGGTCACAACGGGTTACGTAATTAATTCTTTCCATGCAGGGTGGGTCTTGGGAAAAGCCAAACCTGCCCCATTGTCATCCCTAGTCGTTAGGCGGTAGGTTACGAATTTGATTTTGTGTTAAATCAATTATTTTAGGCATTTTTTTTTTTTTTTTGTAGACGGATTAGTTTGGCTATTAGTCGGTCTAACCGCCTAGACACCGACTAGCCGCTAAGTGGTGCCTTACCGACCAGCTTTTGTGTTTAATGAAAATTTTAGGAATTTTCTAGGTCTAAATGGTTTAGTCGGGCGATTAGTTTGTCGAGGCAGTCCAAGCAAATATAAATTTTTCTTTTCTTTATAATTATATATATATATATATATATATATATAAATATAATATATATTAATTAATTATATAATTTCATCAACTTATATTTATAAATGTTATAATATTTTTTAAATATTGGAGACATATTATAACCAATAAAAAAAAAAACACAAACAAAGTAAGACTAGCGACTGCCTAGTTGGTGCTTAGACGCTTGGTGGTCCTAAAATGTTCTACTACGACTATTGATTTCCAACATATACGCCCTTTAACCAGTAAAAATTTCACTAGATTTTATGACGTAAAATGTAGAGCGTTACTGATTTTATGACACAAAATATAAAGCGTAATATGTCCTAGATGCAACATGTATGGTGTCAATAATTTCATGACACAAAATATAAATTGTCATCTGCCTTACAACTCTTATTGTAAAGCATCGTTGAGTTTATGATACAAAATACATAAAGTCATGGACTTTCCCAACGCAAAATGAAAAAGCATCACTAATTATATGACTAAGAAAAAAGTCGACAGTATTATGACGCACATATAAAACGTCTATGATTTTTACGACGCAAAATGTAAAGAGTCATCGGTCTCAAGACTCAAGATGTAAAACGTCACTAATTTTATAACAAAAAATATAATCGTCACCAATAATGTGACGCAAGACTAATAGTGTCATTGATTTTGTGACACAAAATTTAAAGTGTAAAAGATTTTATGACACTATATAAAAGTATTGTTGGTTGCATCCATATCTGATGGATCCCAATATAGTTGGGAAATATATCTGACGAGATATTTAATATCTTATTAGATATATTCCCGATAGGGATGGAGATCCTATCCATAATAGGAGATAGATCTCTCCCATACTAGTATATATACGAATATACTGGTATTCGTATACTACGAAAAATCAATACCACAGAATACATATTTCTCCCTTTTCTCTCTAATTCTCTATCTTGGAGAATCACCGGAGTCCTCCAAGAGTCTAGGGTGAAGTAGACGGCGAATGCTCTAGTAGTATTCATCCAGACGAGCTAGTAGACGAATTAGAGTACGATCCGTCAGTTTGGGAATCGACCGAATACGTTCCGCTGCAACTCAATTGAGGTACATCGATTCCCATATACGTGAATATGTGATTTACGTGCTTTAATCTCTAACAGTGGTATCAGAGCGAGTTCAGATTCATTCTCGCCTGTATCTTTACGTACTTATCCCACGTTTTTTTTTTCTTCCATATTATTTAATTCTGTTATTAATATTTTTTGCATGGGTAGAATTTTTCTAGTAAGTCATAAATAAAAGGGACTCATGTTAAATCCATTTTTTTCTTTGGATGGGGATTATGTAAACAAATCAAATTGAAGAAAATAAGAGTCCCCCTTCCGTGATTGAATAACAGTTTTAGAATTAAAAAAAAAAAAAAATCTGGATGATTCAACATGCTTTCGTTCCTGAAAATGTTCGCCGTCGCCGGCGGCGCGATCGCTGCACCGACGGCGCGACTGACCTGCGCTGTGGTTGCTCTTGCGCGCGCCGGTGGCGGCGTCTTGCTGCTCCGGCTGCGCGCGGCTGCCAGCACCGCTGCACTCATCCCTGCTTCGTTTTTCATTCTCTCGCGCGCTGCCCTTGCGCAGCTGTCCTGCTGCGCATCTTCCCAGAACGAAGGCGAAGGCGGCGTGGCCGCCCTGTGCACGGCTGCGCTGGACCTGTGCGCCGCCCCTCCGCCGCTGCTGCCCTGTTACGCTCCGCTGCAGTCGCTCTTCTTGCGCTGCGCTGCTGCTCCGGCGGCGGTGGCGGTAGTGGTGACGGCGGCGGCAGTGGGCTAGGGTTTGTAAAGATTAGGCTGGGCCCTGTGTTTGGGCTCAAAAATAAATCAGATTAGGGTTTTTTTTATGGGCTATTTTTTTTATGGGCTGGGTCATATTGGGCCTAGTCCTAGGCTAATCTGAAGTATTTATTTTGGGCCTTTTAATCCTTTTAATGTTTGAATTGGGCTTAATAATTCAGAATTTATTTGGCAAATTTACTTGGTGGGCCTTAATAAATTAAATAAATGATTTTGTGTCAGGCCACTTTAAATTAATTACATGTCTTATGTGATTTAATTTAATTGTTTGCGTAACTTTTATTACGTGATATGATGATTGATGTATGTGTGAGATGGTTAATGACAATGGTGGTTATACGATATTACGATGTATTTTTTTTAGAATCATGTAGTAGGAATGAAAATTGTAATTTATTTATTTATTTTTTCGTTTCTCACTAGGGCACATGTATTAGAGGGGCCATTTTTAAGGCCATGTAATTTTTTTGTTGTTTCGTATTTACCATCATAGGTCATTAACATCTCACTTTATTATTATTATTATTTTTATGAATGTTATTGAGATGGACAATTTTTATTCGCGATCATTTAATTTTTTATTATCGTCTTCAATTGAGTGGGAGATGATTATGAGCCTATGCGGCGAATTTTCGATCCCATTCACTTGTGAGAAATAATAAAATTTTATTTGGACCCGAATAAAAATATTAAATAGACAACCTTCTAACATATTTTGCGCATAATATTAACAGAAATGGATGCCCAAATAGCTTTTTCTGATCTTTACGGTTCTCGCAAACTAGATGGCCAGAACTATGCCATGTGGCACCGTAAGATCCAGTTTCTGCTACATAATATGAAGGTCCTTGACCATCTCACCGTGACTATGGCCGCGCCGGTTGAGCCAGAGAACGGTCAAAATGCCCAATATCGTCGCGATTTAGACGCGTACAATAAGTGGGCGAATCAAGATCGGTTTGCGCGCTATACTATGCTTAGCTGCATGCAGGATCATCTGATTCGTGAGTTTGAGACGTTTGCTACAGCTAAAGAGTTGTGGGACGGCTTAAAGGTCACGTACGGGACTACCTCGGCAACGAGACTAAGGGCTTTAACCCTTAAATTCAATCAGTACGTACTTGACCCTATGCACACCATGGGCCAGCATCTTGATGTCATGAAAGACATGATTCAAGAGCTTCAAAATGCTGGAAATGAACTCACCAATGAACAACAAGTTTTGGCAGTCCTAAGGTCGCTACTTGAGCAGACTTGGAGACAAGTTAAACTTGTGCTCACACATAACGAACAAATCCAGACCTTTGACAGCGTCGCCAGTCATCTTAGACTCGAGGCTGACCGTCGAGAGGCGGAAAGAGCACAAGTGGCTGCTTTCGTCGCACATGCTGGGAAACGCAAGCCTAACACAGGCAACCGTTGGAAAAAGCAAAAGAATGCAGGACAAAGCAACGCCAAAAACCAAAACTTGGGCCCGCAAGGTGAAAAGGCTAAAAAGCGTCACCGTGGAAAATGGGGCGGAAAGAAGAAAGACACCTGCTATAACTGTGGAAAGACGGGTCACTTTGCTCGTAGTTGTACTGAGCCAAAGAAGGTAAGACCTGCTCCTAGCTCATCTGATTCATTTGTTTGTTCACATGTGTTCGTTGCTAATTCTCTCCATGGATGGATTGTGGACTCAGGAGCAACCAAACATGTGACAAGAGATAGAGCAGGATTTGTAGATTATCATCGAGTACTAGCGGGCAACCACTACATTGCTATGGGAAATGGCGCGCAAGAAGAAGTGGTGGGAGTTGGTGCATACCAGCTCAAACTTAGCACTGGGCGCGAGCTGCTCCTTAGTGATGTGCTTTATGCGCCTAGTATTCGGTGTAATTTACTTTCAGTTTCATTACTTTTGAGTCAAGATTTTTCTTTCTTGTTTGAAAAGACCATGTTATCTATTTTTCTCGGCAACAACCTTTATGGCGTAGGACATATGAACAATGGATTTTTCCTGTTGGATTTATCTATTGAATGCGCTTCTTTTATTTCTTCGTCTGTTGATGTTTTGAATGATTCAAATAAATGGCATGCAAGGTTAGGACACATAGGACGTGAAAGGATGACTAGGTTAGCTAGAGAAGGCCTTTTAGGCAATCTCGCTAAAGTCAACCTTCCTATGTGCGAACCATGTCTGGCAGGAAAAGCCTGCCGGAAGCCTTTTGGAAAGGCAAAAAGAGCTACTCAACCTCTAGAGTTAGTTCACTCGGACATATGCGGACCCATAAATGTGAAGGCACGACACGGTGCATCCTATTTCCTCACATTTATTGATGATTATTCGCGCTATGGTTCAGTGTATCTCCTGTCTCACCGCTCGGAAGCGCTTGATTGCTTTAAGCGATTCTTAGCGGAGGTTGAGAACCAAAGAGATAGGAAACTTAAAACTTTACGCATTGATAGAGGGCGAGACTACTTGTCTGATCAGTTCAGGCAATACTGTGAGGAAAAAGGGATCAGAAGACAACTGTCAATTCCATACACTCCGCAACAAAATGGTGTTGCAGAGAGGAGGAATAGGACACTTCTGGACATGGCCAGATCAATGATGGTGCAAGCAAATCTACCAATATCCTTTTGGGGAGATGCAATCTTAACTGCTACCTACATATTAAATCCTGTGCCGTCTAAATCAGTTCCTTCGACCCCGTATGAGTTGTGGCATGAGAGAAAGCCCAACTTAGAAGGTTTGCGCCCTTGGGGATCAGCAGGGTTTGTTCATAATACTTCCCATAAGCATGGGAAACTTGGTCCTAGAGCAGTCAAACATATCTTTATAAGATACTGTGACCACTCGAAAGGCTATGTGATGTATGGTGAACATCCTGACGGAGGAATGACAAAAATTGAGTCACGCGATGTCAATTTCCTCGAGAAGGAATTTCCAACAATTGGAGAAGTTAAAGGAGATCTTAAACTTATGAGTTACAAGATCCCGAAGACAACGCTGGAATTCCTGGCAAGGATGTGGTTTTACAACCAAATCCAGCAATCGACGGGAATAATGAGAGCGATCTTAGAGTCAGTGGGAGAATTCCATGGCATGAAGACTCTCAAGATCTAGAGTTGTGCAGGAGCAAGCGTGGAACGGTTCCCCGAAGACGCTTTGAACTCGAAGGGAAATCTTTCATGTGCGCAACAATGGATGTTGATGAGCCAGCCACTTATGAAGAGGCTGTAACTTCTCCAAATGCTACAGAGTGGATAAGTGCTATGGAGGAAGAGATGAGTTCGATGGCTAAGAACCAAGTTTGGGAACTAGTCGATCTACCGTCTGGACGCAAGACAATTGGGAACAAGTGGGTTCTCAAAGTCAAGCGAAAAGCAGATGGCTCGATAGACAAGTATAAGGCTCGCTTGGTGGCGAAGGGCTTTACCCAAAAAGAAGGTGTGGACTATGAAGAGACATTCTCCCCGGTGGTGAGGTTTGCCTCTATCCGTCTCATTTTAGCAATTGTCGCCCATCTTGATTTGGAATTGTTCCAAATGGATGTGAAGACAGCATTTCTCAATGGAGAACTGGGTGATGAGATCTATATGGATCAACCTAAGGGTTTTCAGGTAAAGGGACAAGAGCGCAAAGTGTGCCGCTTAAAACGTTCCATTTATGGACTGAAACAATCATCCAGACAGTGGTACCTTCGATTTAATCGAGCTATCACTTCGATAGGCTTTACGATGGTTGAGGAAGATCACTGTGTGTATGTCAAAGGGGATGAGAAGAATTTCACAATTCTCTCATTATATGTGGATAACATTTTGCTGGCGGGAAATGATACGGAGATGATTGTTGCCACTCAGCAGTGGCTATCATCTACTTTTGAGATGAAAGACATGGGAGAAGCAGAATACATACTTGGTGTTAAGATACACCGAGATCGCTCAAAGAGACTCTTAACTTTGTCTCAAGAGACTTATATTAAGAGGGTTCTGGAGCGATTTCGTATGCATAATGCTAAACCCGTTGACACGCCTATGGAAAAACATTGTATTCTTAGCAAAGAGCTATGCCCAAAAACATGATGAAAAAGAAAGCATGGCTAAGGTTCCTTATGCAAGCGCGGTAGGGAGTTTGATGTACGCAATGATGTGTACTCGACCAGACTTGTGCTTTGCAGTAGGGATGGTGAGTAGGTATCAAAGTAATCCTGGACGCGCTCACTGGGCTGCAGTCAAAAGGATACTTAGATATCTAAAGGGGACAAGTGATTTAGCTTTGTGCTATCACGGCGGCAGTTTGAAGCTACTTGGTTACAGCGATGCTGATGGATCAGCAGATAGAGATGAACGCAAGTCCACGTCGGGATATGCATTCTTGTTAGGTGGCGCTGCTATCACTTGGTGTAGCAACAAGCAGCCTTGTATATCTCTATCCACTATGGAAGCAGAGTACATAGCTTGTACATCTGCAGTTCAGGAGGCTATCTGGTTGAGAAGATTTCTTCAGACTTTGCGCGTCACGGTGCATGTAGATGATGCAGTAGTTGTCCTTTGTGATAACACAGCTGCACTGGCATATGCTAAGGACCCCAAGTATCATGGGAGGACCAAGCATATTGACACCAGATACCACTTTATCCGAGATAATATTGCGCAGGGGCAAGTGGTTCTCAGGCACGTTCCCACTGGTGAAATGATAGCTGATCCTTTCACCAAGCCTTTGAGTAGAGATGTATTTCAAAGGCATGTTAGAAGTATGGGACTTCGTAGAATTTAAAATTCTTTTAGCCTGTATGAACAATTTTATTTATCAATAAAATGTGCCCTTATTATATGTTAGAAGTAGTGTGTCTATTATGTGTGATATGTCACAAAGCTTGGATTGTCCCACTCACACAGGAAATTGCCCTGGCGCTTTGGTGAGCGAGCGGGATGAGACTGGCGGATCAAACACTTGAGTGATCACCTTCGTGAAAGGAACAACACGAAAGGTTGTTGCCCGTAGTCGCCTTGGCAAGAGGCCAGGATGAGATCATACTCGATCGATTATGAAGAATGTCCTAACTTCATAAAAGCTTCTTAATAGCCGAGTGTGCAAATCATTAGGAGTTGTGTTGGAGACAAATTCCTAAGTGGACCACAGGTCAGACGCTAGAAGAGCGGCTGGACTAAGACTCTATGATGTTCAGAGCGTGACATGCCCAAATTTGAGTGGGAGCTCCATCATAGCATGTATTCATACTACATGTGCTTAATGACGACCTTACTAAGAGGAGTGACCGAATAGATCCCTGCTTCGTCACTGTGTGAGCTCTTATAGTGTTTTTTGTGCCCTTTGGGACTTTGGACTTTGTCATGAAGTGTAAGCTTGATGACGCTACTTTAGCATGTGTTCAATGGCCATGGTTGACACGGTCTGTCGGAGCATGACTAAGAAAGTTGTCAAGTCCAAACAGATTGATATTAGAGGGCAAGGAAAAACTAAGCTGGTAATGCACTTGTGTACTATGGCTCATAGGCCGGCCGACTAAGTCGAATTAGTTTTGACATAGTCATGAGCATATATACAAATTAAGGGGTCAAACATGCTCTATATGAATACGAGGGGTCAGAGATGTTTGGTCTAGTGCAACCAGGTAGTTTGGGGTACACAGCGAGTCTCCTAAGTTGATGAGTTATGTTAGTTGGGTGATAACTTAATATAACTCTCCTCACTATGTTCCATTCTGTTCTCGCTCGGTCTCACGCCTTAGTCTCTGTATGAAAGAAGAGATATGATGATGAGAATTGTGGAGTTTTTCAGATTCGAATAAGTCGGATCAGATTTGTATGAGTGGGAGATGTTGGTTGCATCCATATCTGATGGATCCCAATATAGTTGGGAAATATATCTGACGAGATATTTAATATCTTATTAGATGTATTCCCGATAGGGATGGAGATCCTATCCATAATAGGAGATAGATCTCTCCCATACTAGTATATATACGAATATACTGGTATACGTATACTACGGAAAATCAATACCACAGAATACATATTTCTCCCTTTTCTCTCTAATTCTCTATCTTGGAGAATCACCGGAGTCCTCCAAGAGTCTAGGGTGTGAAGTAGACGGCGAATGCTCTAGTACTATTCGTCCAGACGGGCTAGTAGACGAATTAGAGTACGATCCGTCAGTTTGGGAATCAACCGAATACGTTCCGCTGCAACTCAATTGAGGTACATCGATTCCCATATACGTGAATATGTGATTTACGTGCTTTAATCTCTAACAAGTATCATTAAAATATTAGATATATTGGCATTGTTTATGTATGTGTCGCTATTTGCCATAAATTACATACACTTTTTAAAAAGCGTCAGTAGTTAAAAAAAAAAATATGACACTTTTAAAAAAGTGTTGGTAAGCAATATTTCGTTTTGTCACTTTTAATAAGTGTTAATAAATTAGCGTCAATATAAGACCTTTTTCTTGTAGTGCCCCCTTCTCATGGCGAGTATAATCAGTATTAAGGATACTTTGTTTTCTATGAATCTTGTTGTATGATCAATTTTGCATTAACTGATGAGCAATGTGGTTGTTCCTATTTCTCGCGAGACATCTAATAATTGTCATATGAAATGCTTAAGCAAGATTGTTGATAAAGCGCAATCTGGTGAACCCGGAAACTGAACGATAATTTACGCAAACTGAATGTAAAGACACACAGGAGTTACGTGGTTCGATCCGGAGATCTACGTCCACGGGCAGAAAACGGCACTCGCCGGAGTGTTTCTTTTACTAGAATGTTGAGTTTACACGGAGTAATTTAGAATACGGAATTCGAACCCCTAAATCAGGATTCTCTCCTCCTATTTATACTATCAAATCAAAACCCTAATTGACCCTGCTGGGCCTACGCGTGTTGGGCCGGTCGGTGGGCTCAGGCATTAACCCGACCCGAGCTGATCCCGTTATCCCTATCAGATGCCCCCCCCCCCCCAGCCGGAGCGAGGTAGGAGCTTCGGTTGTCACCGGGGTGGAAGAAGGACCGGGGTCGCTGGCGGGCCGAAGTGTTTACGGAGGACCGAGTTTAGCCGCGTCGCTGGGACTCTGCGGAGTGATTGGCGGACGCAGCGCCGAGCTAGGTCGAGGTGCACGGGGCATGTAGTGAGACACCGAACTTCTCAAAAGCGAAGAACGCGATGTGACAACGTGGCCGAGGTGGAGGGTACACCGGGGTGTTTATTCTGGCCAAAACGGAGAGGACACCGGAGTGTAGTAGTTTAACCGAGGTGGAGGGTACACCGGGGTGATTCGGTTGTAACCGGGGTGGAGCTGAGGTGTCTCCCCGGGGGAAGATGCCATCCAGTGCGAGACCCATCGTTGGGCCAAGGAGCGGGAAGTGGCGGCGGAGACCGGTGTGTAGGAGGCTTTCTACACAGCTTTAACACATCTGCCGGAGTGGCCGAAGTTCGTGACATTCGAGGGCCCGCGGAGGGGAGAGAGCCGGAGCTCAAGGCCGAGGAATAACAGAATCCCGTAGGACCCGGAGGAGGTCCGGGAATAGATCTCAACGCCGGAGCGCCGAACACTGGCTCGGAGGCCGTAGATAATTGTAAAGAAAAATCTCCCCGGACGGATCGGGTTAATAGGTGTTCGGGAACACTATATGGACGGTGCCAATTAATCTCCCCGGACGGATCAGGGGAGAGATTTAATTGTCCGGAGACGGAGGTTTAATTGTCCGGAGACGAGACGCGAATCTCCCCGGACGGATCGGGGGAGAGATTTAATTGTCCGGAGACGGAGGTTTAATTGTTCGGAGACGAGACGCGAATCTCCCCGGACGGATCGGGGGAGAGATTTTCTTGTCCGAAGACGGAGGTTTTAATTGTCCGGAGACGAGACGCGAATCTCCCCGGACGGATCGGGGGAGAGATTTAATTGTCCGGAGACGGAGGTTTAATTGTTCGGAGACGAGACGCGAATCTCCCCGGACGGATCGGGGGAGAGATTTTCTTGTCCGAAGACGGAGGTTTAATTATCCGGAGACGAAGGTTTAATTGTCCGGAGACGAAGGTTTAATTGTCCGGAGACGAGACGCGAATCTCCCCGGACGGATCGGGGGAGAGATTTGATTGTCCGGAGACGAAGGTTTAATTGTCCGAGGCGCGAATCTCCCCGGACGGATCGGGGGAGAGATTTGATTGTCCGAAGACGGAGGTTTAATTGTCCGGAGACGAGACGCGAATCTCCCCGGACGGATCGGGGGAGAGATTTTCTTGTCCGAAGACGGAGGTTTAATTGTCCGGAGACGAAGGTTTAATTGTCCGGAGACGAGGGTTTAATTGTCCGGAGACGAGACGCGAATCTCCCCGGACGGATCGGGGGAGAGATTTAATTGTCCGGAGACGAAGGTTTAATTGTCCGAGGCGCGAATCTCCCCGGACGGATCGGGGGAGAGATTTAATTGTCCGGAGACGAAGGTTTAATTGTCCGAGGCGCGAATCTCCTCGGACGGATCGGGGGAGAGATTTGATTGTCCGGAGACGAGACGCGAATCTCCCCGGACGGATCGGGGGAGAGATTTTCTTGTCCGAAGACGGAGGTTTTAATTGTCCGGAGACGAGACGCGAATCTCCCCGGACGGATCGGGGGAGAGATTTAATTGTCCGGAGACGGAGGTTTAATTGTTCGGAGACGAGACGCGAATCTCCCCGGACGGATCAGGGGAGAGATTTTCTTGTCCGAAGACGGAGGTTTAATTGTCCGGAGACGAGGGTTTAATTGTCCGGAGACGAGACGCGAATCTCCCCGGACGGATCGGGGGAGAGATTTAATTTTCCGTAGACGAAGGTTTAATTGTCCAAGGCGCGAATCTCCCCGGACGGATCGGGGGAGAGATTTGATTGTCCGGAGACGGAGGTTTAATTGTCCGGAGACGAAGGTTTAATTGTCCGGAGACGAGGGTTTAATTATCCGGAGACGAGAATCTCCCCGGACGAATCGGGGGAGAGATTTGATTGTCCGGAGACGGAGGTTTAATTGTCCGGAGACGAGACGCGAATCTCCCCGGACGGATCGGGGGAGAGATTTAATTGTCCGGAGACAGAGGTTTAATTGTCCGGAGACGAGACGCGAATTGGCGTATGGGAAATGATTATGACACGGCCGTGTTCTAAAGCTGACACGGCCGCGTTTCTGTTGAACCAAAAATTGGTTCCTAAGCATGATTTTGACACGGCCGTGTCGTTTGCGTGACATGGCCGTGTTGTTGTTTGAACCAAAAATTGGTTCTTAAGCCCGATTTTGACACGGCCGTGTCGTTTGTGTGACACGGCCGTGTTGCAATCCAGTATGGTTTCTCGTTTTGAGAAACTTATTGACGCGGCCGTGTCGTTTGTGTGACACGGCCGTGTTGCTGTTGAACCAAAAATTGGTTCCTAAGCACGATTTTGACACGGCCGTGTTGCAATCCAGTGTGGTTTCTCGTTTTGAGAAACTTATTGACGCGGCCGTGTCGTTTGTGTGACACGGCCGTGTTGTTGTTTGAACAAAAAACTTACATGGCGGTGATGATGCCGAGGCAGCGGAGGACGGCCTGGCGGCGGCGGTTATGATGCCGAGACGGCGGAGGGCGGCCTGGCGGCGGCGGTTAGGATGCCGAGACGGCGGAGGGCGGCCTGACGGCGGCGGTTATGATGCCGAGACGGCGGAGGGCGGCCTGGCGGCTGCCTTGTCGTTCCCACAGACGGCGCCATTTGATAAAGCGCAATCTGGTGAACCCGGAAACTGAACGATAATTTACGCAAACTGAATGTAAAGACACACAGGAGTTACGTGGTTCGATCCGGAGATCTACGTCCACGGGCAGAAAACGGCAATCGCCGGAGTGTTTGTTTTACTAGAATGTTGAGTTTACACGGAGTAATTTAGAATACGGAATTCGAACCCCTAAATCAGGATTCTCTCCTCCTATTTATACTATCAAATCAAAACCCTAATTGACCCTGCTGGGCCTACGCGTGTTGGGCCGGTCGGTGGGTTCAGGCATTAACCCGACCCGAGCTGATCCCGTTATCCCTATCAATTGTGGTTACTCATTTGAGTCTTGAGTATGTTATTAGCCCTTACAGTAATTATCATTTGTTTTGTAGGTCTTTTATGTTGTAGTCCTGTTTGTTCCTTGTATTGCAGTTCCGGTAATGACTATATTATTGCGTCCTATGTAATGGTTATATTTCTCTGATGAAGATTGCTTCGTGAAATAGTGAAGAATCACAGTAGAGAAATGGAGGCAAAGTATCAAGCATGGAAATAAAGTGATTATGTTTCTGCTATACAGATGCTTGACTTTTTTCTCCACTAGTGAAATTATTGTTAACTTTCGCATTTGAGGACATTCCATGCAACTTATTTTTAATTTTTATACTGTCATTGCGTCACACTTGAGGAGTGTAGTCTTTAGCAGAGTTTCTTGTGATTTTTTTATTGTTCACATATTTTAAACTTTAATATGATATCGTTTGAACTATTTTTATTTGTGTATGCGAGATAATAAATATGTGAAAAGTTTTGAGGTATATGAGAGTTGTCTTTTACTCGTTGCAACTTTTCGTGGAGGAATAATAAGAATAATCATTAGTTATTGCCTTCTAATTAGAATATGAATTAAGGCACTAAAGAGTGCATTATAAGTTGTAATGTGTAGAACTAACAATCCTATCATGACACTTTACTACAAAGAAAGAGATCTTTTGTGCAACATTGTTTGAGACCACAATTGTGATCACTAATAATATGTTTTTTGTGACCACTTGTTGTCACAAATCTCTCTACAAATTATTTGAGATCATTTTAAGACTACTTTTAGAGACTAATTGTGGCAAACAAATATTTGAGACTCATTTGAGATAATTTTTGTCGTCATAAATATATTATTTAGTGATGACATATTGTCTCTAATAATATAGTTGTGAAATACTCTTAAGTAGTGACAAATACTCATTATTTGAAACCAATTTTTTTTGTCTCAAAAGTCCTTCTTAGTAGTGCTTAGGAATATCTTAATAGATGATGATCTATTGCTATATTTGAATAGATGGCATTTCTCTAAATGTTTCCATAGGAAAAGTGTATTAGCAAGTGGGTTTTAAAGACATTCTTTAATATCTTGAAAGACAATATTTCTTGTACTCCAGATTGTGCTCCATCTGATATTCCAGAATAACCACCACATGACATATGTTAATTGATGATGTTATTGAATATGTGTGTGGCATGTGGTATTTATATATTTTGGAGTGCCAAATAAGACAATACGGAATAAATGGTCTCATTTTTATAGGTTGAACTAAAATAGAAATCAGCCCTATTATCCTTCTTTCTTTTTTCATTCTTTTTTTTAGGAAGAGTGTTTTCATTAATAACTGGAATCATCCAATACTGGATAAACAGAAGATGCAACGATTCAGACTGTAATTGTTCGATCGGTGTAATATTTCACTAGATATAAACTCAAGAAGATCTAAATCTAATAGAAACTTGACTGCACTTCAAGATGGATGCCAACTGGAGCAGATCTCCATTCAAAATGTAAAAAAGCCTTCCTCTTATTTTGAGAGGACAAAAACTCCTTGCAAAGAAGACTAATAAACTCCTGCTTGAGGAGGATGAAAATCTTCCACAAAAGGAGATGACTTAATCAAATGGAACAAAACATGACAAGTGAATCTATCATGATGCGTTCGTCTTGCTTAGGGTTTTGAATCCCATGGTTCGGAGCTCTTTGGCCTCTTTCTTAGGCCTCTCAATCATCCTTTGCGATCTCTGATACTAGTACGGTCGGACTAGCTACAACTTCACGAACAATGCTTGCTGAAATAAGTGTAATTTTCCCTACTCTCTCATTTTTTTTTTTTTTTTTTATTGGTGACTAAGCACTTTTATGGGGCTACAAACTTCAAAATTTAAGTTAGGTCTTGGGTGAATCATTTATTGCTAGGGTTCCGCATTTATACTGATTTTACTTGGTTTTTAGGGAACTAATGTTAGCGCTAGCTCCATATATGCATTTATTGTTCATGAGTATGGGCACTAGATTAATTGTTAGGGGATTCCACATATATTAAAGTATGTGCAGCATAACGTGATATTTCTCTCTGAATTGAAGTTGCCATTCTGCATTCTTGCTTCTACCTCTGTATTGCTGCTGGATTGCTGATTATTTTGCAGGAGACAAATTGCGAACTCGATATGGTTCTCCGAAGGAAACCAATAGGATAGCCAATTGGAGAGAAGATGAAGAAGAACCAGTGAGACTCTTTATAGCAGATAGTGAACCCGACTGAACGTCTTCGCAATGTCTGATGGCCCAGGTGCGGACTCACAAATCTTTTAACACATTTAGGTTCCTAGAAGCTATGAGGATAAGAAGCACAAACTAATAGATAAAGAAGTGCGAAACGAATTTCATTTCATTCAAATTCAATAAAGTCTCAGTGATTGAACATATTGTCTCCTTAGAACCTTGTCACTTCAAGAACGAATTGGCAGTGCTCAAAGACATGGGAATCAGTGAACAATCTTTTGCTATCAGTTTCTCTGAGACTTCATTTTGGGTTCGTCTATATGACTTGCCACATATGGCCCGATCCGAAGAGTATATTATGGAAGTGGTTCAACGTATTGACCAAGTTTTAGACATCGATAGATCGAAGGCTGACAGGCTTAGGCGAAGTGTACGAGTTTGGGTAGCACTAAACCTAAACAAACCACTCAAGAGAGGAACTTATGTGTGCTTGGCTGAAAACCACAAAGTGTGGATTGAATTTAAATATGAGAGATTGTTGTCATTCTGTTATGTATGTGGGTTGTTAGGACATATGAAGAGGGAATGCGACGTTGTCAAAGAATCGGATGATTTGTTGCAACTACTTAACGATAAGCTACCATTTGGAGACTAGGTGCCAGCGTCTCCGGTGAAATAGGATTGTTGCTGAATTGAGAGCACATCGTAACAAAGAAATAATGCCACGGCCCAACAGAAAATATTTGAGGACTTTAACAAGAAGCGATCGAATAATATGCATGGATCGGATGACGACTCGTGCACCCAATCCGGGACATCACAGGTCCAGAGAAAGGGATTGAGAGGGTGAAGGTAGCAACACATGCGAGCCCTACCCCAAAACAACAGCTCGCCGGAACTGCCACTAAGATCAACCTGCCGAAACCAATGGAAATTGATGCCATATTGCAAACCCGCTCACACAACCCCACTGATGACCCTCCAACCAACACCATAATACCACATACCCACAAAAAGGCTGCTTACACCCTCCCTAATCCCAGCCACCTACTGGCAATCCCCCAAACAACAACAACACACTTAACAACTTGCCTAGACCTGCCATTCGCACACCCCATAGCCTGCCCAAATCACCCCTCAAATCGAAAATACCGAGCTACCCATAACCACCGACCCACCATCGCTAATCATTCACCACTAATTGAAACACTAATCCCCGCTGAAATCCTATTCCAAATGTACAAAACCAATTCTAGTCTCCCAAACTCCATACTCTTACCTAATAAAGAGGCTACACCCCTCCAAAGTACATAAAGAAAGTTACAATAATAAAAAGGTGGTGAGCAGAATTGAGGATCAATTTCAGACACAATGGCCGTGACTATTAACAGTCCCGCCGACACACCATGAGTACATTAGCATGAAACTGTCACAGGCTTGGGAACCATGCGACAATTCAAGAACTCCAAAAGATCCGACATGAGGAGGGCCCGAGCGTCATCTTCCATATGGTTACCTGCACGCTAAATGGAGCAAGTGAACACTAGGCAACTTCATGTCACAGGTTGCTTGCCAATTTCTTGTGAATGGGAGCAACAAGCGAGGAAAGATGGTTTATGTTTATTATGGAAGGAACTGTTTGATGTTACCATTGCCTCATTCTTACAACACCATGTATCGAGAAGTTATAAGATAGAGGATCCACAGTGGAAGTGGCATAATACCAGCATCTACGGATGGCCGGAGTAGTGTGAAAGAGTGCAAACTTGGACTCTTATGCGATCTCTAAACATAGGAACGAGGGCACCTTGGCAAGTGTTTGGGGATTTCAATGAAATCCTCTATTAGGATGAGAAAAAATGGGGGTAATTGGAGGGCAGCCTGCCTAATGCGGAACTCTCGGCATTATTTGGTAGATAATGGTTTGGAAGACTTAGTTTCTACGGCTACCCCTTCCCTCGAACTAATGGTCAACATGGTATTGATAATGTTAGTGTTGTCTCGATAGATTCCTGGCAAACCAGGAGTGGAAGAACCATTTTAGCTACTTTAGGACGGGTTTTCTATTATCCCGGGATAATAGAAAAAATTCCCTTATGCACATCTACTCTATCAATATTGAAGATTAAGATGATATATGTAAATGTAATAATCATCTGTCCCCACATTTCAAAAGTTCAGCTCAGGTATACAATGTAAAAACACATATAATTGGAGTTAAACGAAATATATATAGCATGTGATGCAGCTCATATTGTATAAAACCACACCGACAAGTGATCCCAAACAAGGGACAAGCATCATTAGGTTTCCGGTGATAGTAAGAGGAACAAAAAGCAATTGTTGCCACGCCAATGAAAAAGATTGCCCAATGGCAAACCTCCCCTGGAAAAATTTCGAGCAAAAATAAATGATGAAAATTGAAACATTTAAAAATTCATGTGAATGAGCATCATATCTAAAGTTTTTCATCACTAATTAAAAGGAAACATGCATTTTTGCACCTTGGCTTAAAGTAGTTCTCATATAGCAAAGTACAAGGCCAACCAACAAACCTCTAAGAAAAGGGAGTTAGATATCACATTCAAAGCATTCGGTATTCCTACAAAAATCGAAAAAAAAAAAGGAACAAATATTGTGAATTTCAGCTTCCATGAAAAAATATGACAAATAGCGGTAAAAAAATACCAAGACGCATTGTAACACTTCCACTGTAATATATGCAAATCTTTGATCAGGTGAACGATAAATAAATTCTTGGTAAGGTGAATAATTTCAGAAGAAGTAGAACATGCACATGCTTGAATTTTAGTAACCAGATGATTTGGAAGAAAAGATTACAATTTGTTCCCGCTTACCGTTCCTTTCCATTTATTCCAACAAGATGCAATATAATTCTTGGCTAACAAGATGCAAACAAATTTTGGGTCGCAACATTGCAAAACTCTTGCTAACATCAGTTATAGTAACATCACAATTAAAAAATTATTATTCAATAGGAGATACTCTATCAACAATATGTTCCGTGCTGGAGGCTATGTTCAGAAGAAGTCAGCATAGAACTTGTGATATGAAAACTGCAGCAGCAAACATGTTCGGGTCTGAATCTGCAAAAGTAAAAAAAAGGTACATGCTAGCTTACATGAATCCTCTCAGATCTCTTCATCCCAGAAAAATTAGAAATAAAAGATGCATGTTTGAAGTTTTTCTTAGTTAAAACCTAGATATAAGTATATACAGCTCAAGTCTTTAATGTAAAGTTATAATGATTTTTTCACAAAAAAGGTTCATATAAGATTCATGAACCACCTATCTAACTAAAGAATGATACGAGCCGTTACGGGTGTATGCAAGGAAGAGACCAAGAGTGGAAGTGGATGAAAGTAACGAGCTTTGATGACAGTTGCTTATTCTTATTATTTCTTTTTGTTTAGTTAGGATTTATCTTTGTTGATTTTAGTTAGGATTTATCTTTACTGATTTTAGTTAGGATTTAGTTTTTATCTAGATGAGCCCATGGGCTTTAGATTGGTTTATTTATAATTGTTGACAGTCTTGAATTTTGATTATTACGTTGATTTTTTATCATAAGAGAATTCTTCTTGCATACAGCGGATTTGCTGGTTACTAGGGCAATTCGAGGGTAAAATCTCGGGTTTCTAGGATTATTCTGAGTTCATTCTTATCAATTGGCATCAAGAGCCAGGTTGATCAACCCACACTTCCGCAAATATGGTATCCAATAGGCAACATTTTAACCAAATTGAAGCCAGAATGGAACAGATCGCCGAAACACTTCAGACCCTATCCATGCAACTAGGAGGTGCTGATAACAGACGGCAGAATGACCATCGGGGGTGCAACATCGTGCACGATATAGATAGACGCGAGCGCAGGAGGGGGCCGCGCGATAGATACCGCGAGAGGGTTCGCCGCCGAGCGAACGTTCGGGCCGACGGCCCAGGGGCCGCGACAGGCTCGTATGGGACAGAAACGGTGAGAATTTATTCGACCAAGCTCCAGAAGGATTCAGACCCGACGGGGCAGAACATGAATCAGAAGAAGATCAGAGTCCGAGCCAAATTCCGAGGGATCAGTTTACAGCCGTTATTCTGGTAAGGCCCCGGATCATCGGCCGAGGGGAATTAAAATTAATTTACCAAAATTTAACTGTAACGACCCAAGTAATTGGATAGACAAGGCCGAACAGTACTTTAAACTCATGAGCATGCAGAGATGAGACTGGGTGAAGGTGGCATCCTACTACCTTGAAGAGGACGCGCGCCAGTGGTGGCGATGGTTCATGCAGACCGGGGGTCGTCGAGAAGTTTCGTGGGAACAATTTACGAAAGGGTTTTTGCTTCGTTTTGGAAATTCGCAGTTTGAAGACGCCGATGAGGCGTTGAACAGATTAAGGCAGACAGGAAGTTTCCGTGACTATCTTAAGGAATTCGAGAAATTGGTCAATCGTGTGCCACACTGGCCTCCGACCGCAATAAAAGGCGCTTTCATGGCTGGACTAAAAATTAAAATTCCAACGAGGTAAAGATGTGGAAACCACGTATGCTGCAAGAATCGGTCGAATTGGCAACACAAAACGACGAGCAATTACGCCAGGAGACCCCAGGGGACGAATAATCGAGAAGGAATTTTCCATGCAAATCGGGGCATGGGAATCCAGCAGTGGGGACCGAACCCGGAGGGACCAACCACGACGACGAAACCAGCCGTGGTGGGACCTGGACAAGGATGGGGACGTGTCCAGTTGACAAATGAAGAAGTGAATCGTAGGCGGCAGGAAAGATTGTGTTTTACATGCAATGAAAGGTACACATGGAACCATGTATGTCCAAACAGAAAACTAATGCGTCTGTTCGTTGACGTAGAGGAGGAAGAGGGGGATGATCAACCCCCACAATATGATGAGGAAGACAGGGATAAAGAGGAAGGAGACGAAGTTGTACAGTCGAGTACAACCATGGGCCAACCGACTGTCAAATTAGACACGCTGCATATTTTACGAAGCCACGAAGGAACCCAAGCGCTAAAATTTCACGGAGCAATAGGACTTGAAAAGATCCTGATTTTAGTTGACACTGTCGCGACCCTAAACTTTATGTCGCAAAATTTAGCTGATGCATTGTAAATTCCAACCACTCGGCTTAACGAGCCGAGAAACATTCAGACCAGAGGGGGACGAATTCAATCTCACTTCTGGTACGAACAAGTGCCAATATCTATTCAAGGACTTTAGTTTGGGGTGAATTTATATGGTGTTCAACTGAATAACATCAACGTGATATTGAGCATGTCGTGGCTTGAGGTTGTTAGTCCAATGTTATTAGATTGTAAAGCATTATCTTTGAGTGTATGGAGTGAAAATGAATTATTCCTTCTCAAAGCCATAGGATATAGAAGTCCATAGGAGATCGGGGTTCAGCAAGTATATCACGAATGGATGCAAAGAGCCGACTGCTACGTGTTAGCCGATAGGAATGGTTGACGCCATGAAAACACGTGGTGAACTATCCAACGAAGTCGCACAAATCCTTTCGGAATTTCCAGAGGTCACTAGTGACACTAATCACTTACCCCCTTCAAGGGAGTTTGATCACCAAATTCGATTGACTGACAAGAGCAAAGCCGTGAATATGGCACCATACCGATATGCGCACTTTCAAAAAAATGAAATTGAAAAACAGGTAGAAGAGTTGTTGGAAGCTGGGCTAATTCGTTATAGTACCAGCCCGTTCTCGTCACCAGTGCTTCCCGTCAAAAAGAAGGACAACACATGGCGATTCTGTACAGATTATAGGGCATTGAATGCGATGACAGTCAAGGACCGTTTCCCTATTCCGACGGTAGACGACATGCTTGATGAATTACATGGAGCTTTATATTTCTCTACATTAGACTTGAAGGCCGGTTATCATCAAATTCGGATGCACTCGGACGACATTCACAAGACGGAATTTCGAACGCACAGTGGCCATTTCGAATACCTAATAATGCCGTTTGGATTGAGCAAATGCCTTCTACATTCCAGGCAATCATGAACCACATATTCCGGCCTTATTTGTGCAAGTTCATTCTGGTATTTTTCGATGACATTCTTATCCATAATCGTTCTGGGGAGGATCATTTAGGGCATTTGCGCATGGCACTAACTGTATTGAAAAATAATCAATTTGTGATTAAGCCTGCCAAATGTTTCTTTGTTGTACAAGAAGTTGAATATTTGGGTCATTTTATCTCCCAAAATGGGGTGAGGGTCGATCCGCGAACAATTGAAGCAGTAGTGACATGGTCACAACCAGGGAACATCACGGAATTACGGGGGTTTTTGGGGCTAGCAGGGTACTACCGCAAGTTTTGTGCGAAATGTGGGGAAATTGCTCGACCCCTTAATAACCTTACCTGAAAGAATAAATTTCAATGGACATCAGAAGCACAACAGGCGTTTGACAAGTTAAAACAAGCCATGAGCACGACTCCAGTGCTCGCCCTACCCAATTTTGAAGAGGAATTTGTGATTGAAACTGATGCATCGGGAGTGGGTATTAGCGTTGTGCTTTCATAGCGAAACAGGCCTATCGCGTATATGAGCAAGGGGATAGCGGTGACCAAACAATCATGGTAAATATATGAAAAGGAAATGTTGGCTATATTGGAAGCAGTTCGAATTTGGAGATCGTGTTTTTTGGGAAGACAGTTTAAGATAATCACCAATCAGCGTAGTCTGAAATATCTACTAGATCAGCGGATCACCATGCCCGAGCATCAGAAATGGGTCGCAAAACTACTGGGTTTTGATTATGAAATTATTTATCGGGCCGGAAAGGACAACAGTGCAGCGGATGCCCTATCTCGGCGGAGTCAGGACTCAACTCAATTCGGTAGAAACACTTTGGCAATGACGGGGGTAACCTTGACCGTCATAGGTCTGTGGCAAGAAATTGCGGCAGCCACAACGGCCGATGTTCGACTGGGCTCCCGACTGGATCGAGTTCGAAATGGGACGGAATATGATAAGGCATGGACGTTACGGAATGGGTGTCTCTCGCGGCAGGGGCGCGTAGTGGTGCCTAAGGGACCACTTCGGGAGCAGCTTGTGCGTAACTTTCACGCTTCAGCTTTTGGGGGTCACTCCGGGGTGTTATGCACTACTAAACGGCTGCGTAAGCTATTTGACTGGATGGGGCTGTGTGGGGATGTTGTGCGGATCATCCGGGCATGTGACTCATGCCAGCGAAATAAGGTGTCCACACAACAGTCGGCGGGCCTACTGGCCCCACTGCCTATTCCGGAACAAGTTTGGACTGACGTGTTAATGGATTTTATCACAGGGTTACCCCGATCGAATGGTAAGGATGTCATCTTTGTTGTGGTGGATCGTCTGACCAAGTATGCCCATTTCGTGGCCCTCAGTCACCTTTTACGGCTAAGAGTGTCACAGACCTTTTTGTATGCAACAATGTGCGCTTGCATTGATTCCCTAAAACTATTGTGTCGGATCGTGATCGGGTCTTTCTCAGTAAGTTTTGGCAAGAAATTTTTAAATTGCAAGGGACTGAATTGAAGATGAGTTCTGCCTATCACCCTCAAACAAATGGGCAGACAGAAGTTGCTAATCGGTGTCTTGAGCAATATTTACGATGCATGACATATGACAAACCGCGAGACTGGGAGCGTCACTTAGCGTGAGCAGAACACTGGTATAATACGACCTACCATGGGTTAATTAATATGACACCGTATAAGGCAGTGTATGGTCGGTCGGCTGTGCCTATTCCGACCCACGAGTCGGGCTCGACGATCGTCCACGAAGTGGATGTTTAGTTGACAGCAAGGGATAAATTGTTGCGTGAGCTGAAGTCCAATTTGCTACTTGCGCAGAATCGTATGAAGCAATATGCTGATGGTAAACGACGGGAGGAGCACTTTTAGGTTGGCGAATGGGTGTTTTTGTGCTTGCAGTCATACCGACAGCATTTGGTGTTGCACCGCATTAACCAGAAGATTGCGAGAAAATATTTTGGGCCCTTTCAAGTGTTGGAGAGATCTGGGTCAGTGGCTTATAGGCTAGACCTCCCCGCTACTTCGAGAATTCATCCGGTGTTTCATGTGTTGTTGCTTAAGCGACATGTGGGAACAGGTCAGGTGGCCCAGGCCACTTTGCCCCCTTATGCGGCTGATGGGGCTCTGGACCTTCGGCCGAAGCAGGTGCTACGTTACCGGTGGCGTAGGGCGGGTAGTCAACGGATTTTGGAAGCTTTGATTCAGTGGTTGTCGCTGTCGGAGAAGGATGCAACTTGGGAGTCGGTGGATGTCCTTCGAGTTGCGTTTCCCTCCTTTAACCTTGAGGACAAGGTTCGTTTGGAGGGCGGGGGTGATGATACGATCCCGTTACGGGTGTATGCAAGGAAGAGACCAAGAGTGGAAGTGGATGAAAGTAACGAGCTTTGATGACAGTTACTTATTCTTATTATTTCTTTTTGTTTTAGTTAGGATTTATCTTTGCTCATTTTAGTTAGGATTTATCTTTACTGATTTTAGTTAGGATTTAGTTTTTATCTAGTTGAGCCCATGGGCTTTAGGTTGGTTTATTTATAATTGTTGACAGTCTTGGATTTTGATTATTACGTTGATTTTTATCATAAGAGAATTCTTCTCGCATACAACGAATTTGCTGGTTACTAGGGCAATTTGAGGGTAAAATCTCGGGTTTCTAGGATTGTTCTGAGTTTATTCTTATCAATGAACCAAACATATCACAAGACCAAATAAGCAAAAAAAACAAAAAAAAAAAAAAAAAAAAACAAAATTACAAAAAAAAAAAAAACAAAAGAGTTAGATACCATAGATTCATTAATCAACATTTACCAAGAAGGTAAGAGGTCACCATAAGAGTTCTTTTTTTTTTTTTTTTTTTTGTGTTTGTGTGGATATGATAGCTAATTAATGAGCCTCTTCGTTGGATTTGGATAGCCTAAACTTATGGATATCGACACAGACCAATTGCAATAGGTCCCTGCTTAATTAGTAGGAATCGTAATAAGTGAAAATGTGTATGTACAACTTTAAAGAGCAGGTACCTTTATGTGCAACAATTCAAACATAAAAGTAATTGGTATTTGTTACCTTCTCGGACATCATATATAAAAACCAATTATAATAAAATTATTTCAGGTGACGAGACAAATCTGTAATAGTTAGAGGACTTCAACATATGATATCCATTAATTTAACGTAAGAACAAAGGGAATAATTATTTTATACTATCGAAAGAATAAAAGAAACACAAAGAACAATCAATTGGTAAAACATAATAGAAAGGTTATACTATCTAATCATGATGTACCGACACATAAGGAAAAATTACTCAGACTTGTGTCCCACAATTTGGTTGGTCAAATCATCCATGAGAACTATGAGGATGATATTTAGCTGTCATCATTCCAGATGGTTGCAAAATCGGCTCATCCCTAAGACTAATGATTTCCTGCATTCGCTTTTGGCTTTTATAAGAAAACTTCAAAATGAAAGAATATGAAAATTAATCTAACGAATAAAAACAACAAATTCAGAGTTATAAGCTTATAAGTCTAAGCTCATTGTGGATGTCATACCATACTTGAGACACTTCCAGTAAAACTGTAGGTCTAAAATTGTATCATCTTTCAACAAGGCAACCTTGATTTTGACTTATTTTAGACTATAGGGAGTTTACATAGAACATATTGAACTAGTTACGGTAGTAAAACAACAACAAAACAATCCATTTCAAGAAAAATGTAAGCCATCTAGCATGCGCACGTCTCATTCTCTAGTGCATATAGATCATATTTTACAGATCCCATGAAACAACATTGTCGAAAAAAGATTGCACATACAAAGAACAACAACAACAACAACAACAACAACAACAACAACAATAATAATAGTTGGTCCCAAGTGGTAGAGGTTTAGGGGGGTGAATAAAACCTCTAACTATATCGATTTTTCTTTTCAAATACTTAGAGCATGGCGTACTTGCATGCTATAGGAGACTAGTTCTTACAGCAAAGCTAAAACATTAAGTATCCTAGGAACAATAAACTTACAGCAAACTGTTCTTATGTTATTTACAGCAAGCAATGCTCAAGGAAATTTTTGTGCAACGAAATATGCAAATACATTTCAAAAGTTACAGTAAGTAATATATAGTTTGTCATAATAGTTATAAAAGCAATAAGAAAATACACAACAAATTATAGTGGTAAGAAGGTGGGGGTAATCCTTCTACGTTTACTCTTCCCTCACACAGGAAAAATTCACTAAGTTGTTCACATAGTACAATCTTATCTACACCGGTGTCCAAGTCCAACTTGGCACCTTACATTAGTTTTTGTATATCCTCGGAAAGACTACTCGTCTACTATACACGTTTCTCAGAACAATCCTAGCATACTTTGAATCTTCCTTACAACAAACATTGTTCTATGCTACGAAAGCATAAGTTCCTTGTTGCATGCTCTTTACAGCCTCTGTTCCGTATTTCTTACTACAGACTTCTTGGTGTATATATCCTAGATGATCTTGCTAAATGTTTGCTTCGACTTTTGCACAAGTAGAACTACAACGATTACAGAGTATATGGGGGCACTAGTTCCTTACTTACAATATGGTTTTGTCATCATAAAAAATATACACAAATTTTATAAAAAAATCCCCCTTTCTGATGATGTCAACACTCAAAGATAGAAAACTTAAAGTCACAAGATAACAAGTTGTTAGTCCAAAAACAGTTAATCATAAAAAAAAAGTAGTCATAACATAGCATGATGCAAGATTACAAGTTGTAATCATTTGGCAGTGAATGATAACTATTTTATTCGATAGTTTATCATCTATTACAGTTAAAATATGTATATGCCAAATAAAAACTATCTTAAAACCATACAATACACAAGATAAGAGGGACGGAAGTTTTTACCCAGCATCAATTCTTTTTATCTATTTTTCTTTCAGTGACAAAATTTAAATTGTTGTTTGCCGTTCTTTTTACTTCTTCCTCTTACTCTCTCTTCTTCATTTAGATGCATCCTCCTTCTGGATCTATCAGGGTCATCTAAATACATGATATGCTCAAAGCGCCTATACTCGTAGGGATAGTTTGTATCATTTCCACTTCGCTCCTTTTAGCTCAATTTAAAATGGAGTCTTCCAACTTAAAGTTCCATTCCATAGGCTTGCAAAAGATGTTTAGTTTCACCTTCAACATCATTGTAAAATCTTTCAGAAAGTAGATAGTTAAAGAATCTGAAAATTTCGGTCATTCTCCATTTATCAATCTCCGTTCTTGATGGATTCCATCCATATGGAATTTGAAAGGCTCGTAGAGCTTGGAACTCTTGATACTACTGTTCTTGAGCCAATTTTCATACTTCATGAGAATCAAGAGATTTGGAGTGGCTTTTGTTCTTCTTGAGGGGGCAGGTTACGTATGATAAGGAATATAAGGAGGAACCATTCCGGTAGCCAGGTATATCTCATGCAAATTGGTGTTTAATTTGTCAATTACTTGCTTAATGCGTGCCTCTGAATCTATCATGAATTTTCCAAACTCTCTTTCTTTCCGAGTTTTCCATTCCAACACTCTTTTCTTGGTTTCATGCTCCTATCTTCTTTGCTTAGCAATATCATTTCCATCAATGATTATATGATGGTCAATATGATTCCGTCAGCTTCTCTTTCCTTGCGCAGTTGGGAGATTTCATCCTTTAAGGACTTAAATCCTATTGTTTGCTCTTTCAATTGTCTCCCACTTCAGTATCGATGTGACAAACGGGGGTTTTCACCTTGTAAACACACTTAGAATAGGGGTATTATTGTCTTATTATTGCATTCTAAGCTCCTATTTATTATTTGTTTTGTATTTTCTTCCTTTCATAGGAAAAACTTGTTTTTGAGCGTTTTGGCAAATAATTAGGACCAAAAAGCACAACGTGGAAAGGATGGTCATTGAACATATGTTCAAGTTTTTCTTTTGGGGGGTTCTTTCCTTGACATTTCTTCATAATAAGGTGATATGATTTATGGGCTTAACACAAGCAGTGCAATGGACGTTCTCAAGTTATTTACAATTCCCTCAAGCCCAAATTAGATTTTTTATTATTTTCGCCCACTTTTCTCAATAGTCCCCATCCCATTTTTTCCCATTTGTCTACTCAACATACCAAAATACAAATAAACAATTTTTTTCCCTTTCTTTTTATGCGTCCATGCTCTCAAACGTATCTGTTTGGCTTCCACCTTCTCTGAGTTCTTTTTCTCTCTTGAAAAGCCCTAATTTGATCAAAGTTTAGTACTTATGTGATATCTCTCCTCAACATTCCTCTTGTCACCATGGTTGTCACTAAATCTTCTCCGGAAAAGGGTTGTGGCACAGCCTCACTCTCCGCCAGAAAAAAAAGGCTCGTTGAGCTTCTTTAGCCGCAACGAATTCTACTTCTTGGTCTTCCGACCTACGTGGCTCGGCGTCTTCTCCGCCGTGTCCTTAGAAGGTGTGTCCACTCACAGAGAACGAGGGTCTGCCATCGTCCTAAGCTACTCATTTCTTCTCGGTCATCTTTGTTAGAAAATTTATGTTTAGTTTTGATGATGACAAAATCTCATGTAAGGTAAGAATTAGTGTCCCATGATTTATGCAATCAATGAAATAGATAAAGGCTAGTACTACTTAAGCTAAGTTACAGTAAGCACGCAACAAAGACATCAAGGCTACATGCAATAAGGAAGTCCAAGGAAATAGTAAGGAAATACAACAAGTGCGCAAGAATGTTGCTTATGCTAATCCAGCATACAACATTTCTTGAAGCAAGGAAGATCTAACTAATAAGCAAGCAGTAGTCATGTCAACAGTGTTAATGGAAAGGTTAAAAGCCAGAGTTTAGATATTAAAAAATATAACCAGTAGAGACAAGATTTGAATCTTGTACTGACTATCCAATAACTTGCTAACACGTTACCTGACATAAACCAAAAGCAACACTGGACACTGACATCAAACCACAACCACTTTGACCCAATTTTCGCAGAAAGAACACTCGACTCTAAAGTTGTACAAGGAGCATTAAGTGTAAACAGAAATATTTTCTCACTTTTCAACAAGAAGATATCCCAACTGCTATAAATAGAAGGAGATGGAGGACGAAGAAAAGGCTACTAATTTATTGAGCAACTAAATTATTTCTCACCAGGAACTCAAGTGTTCGTTTTCAAAACTTTAACGCATATAAAATTCTGATATTCTTTCAAGAGTTTGTGCAAAGTATATAAGAGCAAATAGCAAGTAGCAAAAGCATTCAAGTGAAGATTCAAGTTGTATCCAGATTCTCAAGTCAAGCTAGCTCTCAAGTTTTGCCTCAATTTTAATCCTTCTCAAACAAGGAAGCTTGCCCAAATCTCAACTGATATTCAAGTTTATAGGCAGCTTCCATAAGTTGAAGAAAAAATTTCATTAAAGCAATCTCACCAGTGGTTTTTGAACGGGAAGACTTCGTTTGAATTCGGGATTCAAAGTAAACTAGTTGTTCTGAGGAACGTGTGTATAGTAGAGGAGTAGCCTTCCTAGGATAGACAGAAACTATTGTAAGGAGCTAAGTTAAACTTAGACATTGGCATAGCTAAGTTTGTACTGTGTGAACAACTTAGTGAATTATTTTCCCTATGTGAGGGAAGAGTGGATGTAGAAGGATTACCCCCAACTTCGAACCACCATAATCTTTGTGTCTATTTTTATACCTACTATGGCAACGACATACTACTTACGTACTGCATTGATTCGTAAGAAATCAGATTTCCAATATTTTGCTGCATAAAACTCTAGTTGAGCATTGCTTACTTATAGTAACCTAAGACTATTCTGCTTCGAGCCTACTGTCTTAAGTCACTGTACTGTATTAGCTTTGTTTTACGAACAAATTTCTTACAGTAAGCAACAAACTTCAACTTAAAGTATTTGAAAAAGAAAATTGAGTTAGAGGTTTATTTATCCCTCCCCCCTCTAAACCTCTACCACTTGGGACCTACAATCTTGTCTCCCGAAGTGGAACCAGCAATCCTAAATTGTCTCTTCATCTTTGCGATCTCCGCCGCTTCGATAATCCAGTCGTCTCCGAACTGCAGGTGGTACCTCTGTTCCTTACTCCAGTAACTCTTCAATTCATGTCGGGAATGATGATGATCTTGCTGAAACTACACTAGATCCGCCGTAAGGGTCATCTATTCAAAAAATGGTAACCCCTCTTCATGTTGATGGTGTCTGGACCCTTTATAATGAGTGTCGTGTGCATAGTATGGTGTTCTATTATTAGTTCCTGGCTAGTTTAAAATTTCATCTTGAGTGTGTCTTTGATCTGGTTAGTTATGCTAAACATAGGGTTATTGATTTAACTGAGAAATATGGCCGTTTTTTCCACTTTGTCCTTTCCAAGGGAAATTTATCCCCATGTTGTACATGAGTTTTATGCTAATATTCTTAATGCATCCCCGTATCCAACTAGTCTGAAGTTTGGGTTTGTTTTTGCCAATAATGTTGTTGTACCTTTTTTTGCTAAAGTAATCAATGCTTACCTGAAGACTCCATCTCTACCACGTTTTCACTGTCTTCTAGAAGTGGCTCGGGAGTTAACTAGGGTGCTTGTACTATGTTTGGCTCGAGAACTCTCTACAGGCGATTTAGTCATACCATATGAAGCTCTTCATAACAGTTTCTCTAACTGGACTCCAACCAAAAATGATTCTATTTTGGTTATTTTACAATCCCAGTGTATGTATATAATGGGAACATGAATGATGGTTGATTTTGGGGAAATTGCTTATGTTTCAATTACGAAGCACGTCTAGTCATCTAAATCTGACTCTTATCTATGCTTTCCTTTCTTGATATCTGGGATCTGGTTTATGCCGACATCTAAATTCTTCCACATAAGGTTCCAGAGGTATGTTGTGGTCCCAAAAAACTGTCAGCAAAGTGTGTGTTGGATGCCGATAAGGCTACTGAACAGGCAGCAGTGGATCCTCTTCCTTCTTTTCCTCCTTCAACATTCCCGACGATCTTCCATCATCTCATTTTGAATTGTCTTAGTTCATCTTGGCCTATGTGCAGCAAGTGCAGTCTTCTTCTGAAGAGTTTCACCGCTCTCATCAGTGTCACTTAGCAAGTGTGCATTTTTTATCAAAAAGGGGGAGAGATTGTTGCTAAGGGAGAAGCCAGAGGTAAAGGGAAGGGACAAAAAAGATGCTCAAAAGGCAAAGGGAAGAGTAATTCGGTTGAGGGAGAGTCATTTTCTGATGATGAGCAGTAGGCACATAAGTTCTTGTTTGATTATAATCTTTTTGGCACATTTGATTGGAATATGTTGATTCTTGGTTGTAATTGTGGGTCTTGTTGTTTTTTAACAGAGAACATGTTCTTTTATGACATTTCTTTTATGATGATTTATTGGTATTTTTGTTGGACTACTTGATGTTTGTTCATTCAATGGCTAGTGTTGTTTTAGGTTTCTAACATGTTGGTTTATTTGATTCATCGAGGATTATATCTCGATGATTTATTGATATTTTTGTTGGACTACTTGATGTTTGTTCATTCAATGGCTAGTGGTGTTTTAGGTTTCTAACATGTTGGGTTATTTGATTCTCGAGGATTATTGTTGAAAGCATACTTTGAGGGGGAGAGTTTCTCCACCAAACCGCCATTAAAAGAGGGAAGTGTTTTCATGTTGCTTTGGTCCTTGTTTGTTTTTTACAAAAATACCAAAAGATGGGAGATTGTTAAGGTGTATATTCTAGATTTTTTCATTTTTGTCACATAATTGTTATTAATTTCGCATAGTTTTAATGCAGGGTAAAATATTAGAATATACAATATGCTTGGTGGAAAGATATGAGTACGGATTTGTTCGTAAAGAGTCTAAGAGAAAAGATATGGTGAGAATAGACATTGCTGAATAAAGAGAGGCATGAATAGTTTGGAAGTAGCTTGGATGGTCTTTAGCCCAGGGGTGACTATGCGATGATTATTAATATTTGCATGATGGCGTGAAAATTATTACCAAGAACAGAGAGCATTTTAGTTTTGTTAAGAATTGTTAGTTTGATATTATTACTTTTGTTTCTATTTAAAACTATCGATTTTGTGAGGAACAAGTTGTTTCAGTAGGTAAGGTGTGTTTATAGCATTAACAACATCAATATTGAAGGATTTTTGGGAGAAGGGACCTCAAGGCGGGTTCAGAAGAGCTCATTCAACATTCAGTGGATGCCATGTTAGTGTCGAACAAGTCGATGAGAGTTGCCAGACATAATTGGTATAAATCGTTGTCTCTTTGTACAACCTAGTTATAGACGGATTTGTTATATCTCGGTATGTGATTGTATAGGCGAAGATGTAAAAATTCAGACAAAGTCGAGGCTAGAGTTTGACTCTATATCCGTAAGACGAAATTGCCACGTACTCAGGTGCAATACGTTTAGTAGCAAAACGCCTCCAAGATACAACGACTTTAAAACTTCAAACCGCTGCACTACGAGTCGGAAGTTATCGGCGAACGTACTCGGATATTTGGAACTTTCGGACTCTACTAATGCAGAATTTAGAAAGCTTTTGAATTGCAAAGAACTTATGAATTCGAATGTATGAAATGAAATGTGGAGGGGCCTATTTATATATGTTGAAGAGTTGTGGTGCCTTTTTGGAAAGGCACCTCTTCACCCCTTGGTTGCACCCTTTGGACTGGACCCAACAGTTCACTGGGCGGACGCACCCGCTGGCTGACCCGCGCCCTGGTTCGACCCGCCCGGCCTGCTGGCGGGTCGATCCGACCTGACCCGACCCAGTTCGACCCACCGGGTTGTCCGGTCCGGTTCGACCGGTCCGAGCCGCCGACCCACCGGGTTGTCCGGTCCGAGCCGCCCAACCGTCCAGTTCAACCCGGTTCCTGACCGGACTCGGTCCACGTCACCGCACCGCCTGACTCGAACCGTCACAAACCCGCGAGCCATCCGTCTGGACCACCTAGCCAAAACTTTAAGGCTCCTCCAACTCCTCGCGACGACGCGTACGTGCGAAGTGCAACTCTAAAGGCACTCAATGCGACATGTGCGTGCGGGCCCGGGCTCGGGCTCGGGCTCAGATGGTGCGAAGCACCATCCTCGGGTCCATTTTAGCCAAAGGCTAAAATCCCACTAGGATCCACCATAAGGTCCACCATAGGGGAGCACACTTGATAACTACTTATCAAGTGCTCTACTAAATAAGGAGTATCCACTTACTCCAATTTTTCTATGTGGGACAAGTTCCCATAAGTTTCCTCCATAAACTCTTCAACTTCCAAGTTTAAGTTGCAACCTTTGACAATTAATATCTCATTCACCCGAAATTGGTTTTGAGCATATTAATACATTAAATTCATCTACTCGAAGTGTAGATTTTGAATTTGCAACTTGTTTCCATTTTTAACAAATGGATTGAATTAATTAAATTGATCAATTTTGAGTCAAAACCCAAAATTCCAAATCAATTTCCAACAATCCCCCACATGAATGATATTAATGCAATGTACACCTAAGAAAGTCCCAACGAGCCGTCCCTTCATCAGGATAGGTAGCTTCAGGCTTTGAACCTTCCTTAGTGAGATGCCATTGGATTTACTCACTGCTCAGTGAACATGATGTCTTGAACTGGTCAGCTTTTGTGTAAATCAAGTACAATGACAACCACAAAATAACGACTCTAATATCCTTTTGGTTCTCACGTTGTTGTCCATTTTGTCCATGGACCTTATCTCGGATTCATAAGTGTGTACTGAAAATATTACATTTGTCAGTTTGAAGCGGCCCCACTTCACACTTATATAGGTGATCTCCTATTAAAGGTACCATGAAATACCTTACCACGAAGGTATAGGAATCATTAAAAGCTGTTAAGCTTACCCTTACCACAAGTCATCAGGTTTTGTACTAAATAGGTACAATTGGCACTTGATCGGAATCGAGAATGAGCTTGAAATTTGTTTTCAAGTGCAAAACTGAGTGCTTCAAAGCTTAGTTGTCTCGTTGAACCACGTTCTTGGGATCCTCCAGTCATCATGGATGAGTTACCACTATGAACACTCTTTAGTGTGTGGGTTTTAGCCCCATTCCCCTTACCGCGTTATACATTTGATCTCGACCAATGCCTTTAGTCAGCGGATCCGCAATGTTGTCTTTTGACTTTACGTAGTCAATGGAGATTACCCCACTTGAGATTAAATGTCTAACGGCATTGTGTCTCCTCCGGATGTGTTGAGACTTACCATTATACATGTGGCTTTGTGCCCTCCCTATAGCAGACATGCTATCACAGTGTATCATCACAGGAGGCACTGGTTTGCACCAACCAGGAATATCCTCTAAGAAGTTCCGAAGCCATTCTGCCTCTTCACCAGCTTTGTCAAAAGCAATGAACTCCGATTCCATTGTGGAACGAGCTATGCAAGTTTGTTTAGAGGATTTCCAAGTCACAGCTCCTCCACCTATAGTGAATACATAACCACTGGTGGATTTTGAATCTTTTGTATCAGATATCCAGTTTGCATCTGTGTATCCTTCCAATACGGCTGGATATCTTATATACGAAATTCCATGATTCATGGTATGTTTTAAATACCTTAAAACTCTCATCAGAGCTTTCCAGTGATCCTTGTTAGGATTACTTGTAAATCTACTAAGTTTGCTAACTGAATATGCTATATCCGGACACGTACCATTTGTCAAGTACATCAGGCTTCCGATAATTCTTGCATATTTCAGTTGCAGCACTGGGTCTCCTCTATTTTTGGCTAAGTGTAGATTAACATCTACAGGAGTGTTAGCCGGGGGTACGTCATAAGCATCAAATTTCCTCAACACATTCTCAACGTAGTGAGTTTGTGATAGGAAAATTCCATCAGAAGTTCTAGAGATTTTCATCACTAGAATGACGTCAGCCAGACCCATGTCTTTCATGTCAAAATTTCGTTTTATCATGTTTTTAGTATTCACGATCGAGTCATGATTACTTCCCGTAATAAGCATGTCATCGACGTATAGACACACTATCACATATCTTGTGGAGTGCCTTTTATATAGACACACTTATCGCACTCATTGATTTTGAAACCATTTGAGAGCATCACATTATCAAATTTTTTATGCCATTTAAGAGGTGCTTGTTTGAGTCCGTACAAAGATCTAACAAGTTTACACACCTTCTTTTCTTGGCCAGGAACTACAAACCCTTCAGGTTGTTCCATATATATCTCCTCCTCCAATTCCCCATTTAAGAAGGCCGTCTTCACATCCATTTGATGTATCTCAAGGTTATGCAGAGCTGCAATAGCAATGAGAACTCTAATGGAAGTGATCCTCGTAACTGGGGAATACGTATCAAAGAAGTCGTATCCTTCTCTTTGTTTGAACCCTTTGGCTACCAATCTAGCCTTATACTTGTCAATTGATCCATCGGCTTTATACTTCCTCTTTAGAATCCACTTGCATCCAAGTGGTTTACAGCCTGGTGGTAGATCTACACTCTCCCACGTGTGATTTTGCATGATGAACTCGATTTCACTGTTTATTGCTTCTTTCCAGAGAGGAGCATCTGGACTGGACAATGCCTCATGTATTGTCCTGGGTTCACTTTCCATCATGTATGATAGAAAATTCGGCCCAAAGGACTTTTCCTTTCTGGCCCTTTTACTACATCTCAGTTCATCATTAACTTCAGGTTCTTTATGAACCTCAACAGGCGAACCATTTGCAATTTCATAAGTTCTTTTATGAGAACTTACTTCTGTGTTTTCCTTCTTAGGAAATATGTGCTCAAAGAACACTACGTTTCTTGACTCAATAGTCATTCCCACGTTTATGTCAGGAATGTCTGATTTGTGCACCAGAAATCGATATGCACTACTGTGATGCGCATATCCAATAAAAATGCAATCAACAGTTTTGGGTCCTATTCTCACTTGTTTCGGCTTAGGTACTTTAACCTTAGCTAGGCACCCCCACACTTTAAGGTAATGGTAGGAAGGTTTTCTTCCTTTCCACAACTCGTACGGAGTTTTGTCCCTTTTCTTATGTGGCAATTTGTTAAGAATGTAGTTGGCAGACAAGATTGCTTCCCCCCACATGTTCTGGGGTAAGCCCGAACTTATCAACATAGCGTTCAGCATCACTTTTAGAGTACGGTTCTTGCGTTCTGCAACGCCATTTGATTGAGGTGAATATGGAGCTGTAGTTTGATGAATAATACCGTTTTGTTGGCAAAATTCTTCAAATGGAGCTACATATTCTCCACCTCTATCACTACGAATCACTTTGATTCTTTTGGTAAGTTGATTTTCAACCTCATTCTTATAATTTTTGAATGCCTCAATGGCTTCATCTTTACTTTTCAAAAGATATACATAACAGTATCTTGTGCAATCATCAATAAAAGTAATGAAGTAATTCTTACCACCTCTAGTTTGCACAAACTTTAAATCACACACATCAGTATGAACAAGTTTTAGAGGTGAAGTACTTCTATTAACTGAATGGAATGCTGTTTTGGCCAATTTTGCCTCCACACAGATCTCACACTTTTGTGAATCAAATTCCTATCTCGGTATGTGATTGTATAGACGAAGATGTAAAAATTCAGACAAAGTCGAGGCTAGAGTTTGACTCTATATCCGTAAGACGAAATTGCCACGTACTCAGGTGCAATACGTTTAGTAGCAAAACACCTCCAAGATACAACGACTTTAAAACTTCAGACCGCTGCACTACGAGTCGGAAGTTATCGGCGAACGTACTCGGATATTTGGAACTTTCGGACTCTACTAATGCAGAATTTAGAAAGCTTTTGAATTGCAAAGAACTTATGAATTCGAATGTATGAAATGAAATGTGGAGGGGCCTATTTATATATGTTGAAGAGTTGTGGTGCCTTTTTGGAAAGGCACCTCTTCACCCCTTGGTTGCACCCTTTGGACTGGACCCACCAGTTCGCTGGGCGGACGCACACGCTGGCTGACCCGCGTCCTGGTTCGACCCGCCCGGCCTGCTGGCGGGTCGGTCCGACCCGACCCGACCCAGTTCGACCCACCGGGTTGTCCGGTCCGAGCCGCCCAACCGTCCAGTTCGACCCGGTTCCTGACCGGACCCGGTCCACATCACCGCACCGCCTGACTCGAACCTCCACGAACCCGCGAGCCATCCGTCTGGACAACCTAGCCAAAACTTTAAGGCTCCTCCAGCTCCTCGCGACGACGCGTACGTCGAAGTGCAACTCTAAAGCGACTCAATGCGACATGTGCGTGCGGGCCCGGGCTCGGGCTCAGATGGTGCAAAGCACCATCCTCGGGTCCATTTTAGCCAAAGGCTAAAATCCCACTAGGATCCACCATAAGGTCCACCATAGGGGAGCACACTTGATAACTACTTATCAAGTGCTCTACTAAATAAAGAGTATCCACTTACTCCAATTTTCCTATGTGGGACAAGTTCCCATAAGTTTCCTCCATAAACTCTTCAACTTCCAAGTTTAAGTTGCAACCTTTGACAATTAATATCTCATTCACCTGAAATTGGGTTTGAGCATATTAATACTTTAAATTCATCTACTCGAAGTGTAGATTTTGAATTTGCAACTTGTTTCCATTTTTAACAAACGGATTGAATTAATTAAATTGGTCAATTTTGAGTCAAAACCCAAAATTCCAAATCAATTTCCAACAGGATTATCAATAACAAAATGTTTGATGGGTCTGAGGAATTCAGTCCCCGTGATTTTTACACTCCCGTGTTTATTTTCTGGTTCGTATTTATTTGTTGGAACATAGGAAGGTTGTTTAGAAGTTTTAGATCCGATTCGTTGTACTTACAAACTTATAATGTTGTAATATATTGTGTTTTTTTTTTCTTTTGTCGCCCTCTTCTTCTCACCCTTCAGTTAATGTTGGTTTTCTAGTTTAGAGTTTTGTACTTGTGATCTCTATTTCTAATTCATACAAATCTCTTTCGTTACGCTCTTTTATTAAAGAAAAGATCGATATATTCTAAGAATTATGATGAGATCTGTTACTTGAAATACAAAATTAACTTGAAATATTTCTGGCAGATAATTTATAAATTGTAACCCGTTAAAAATAATTGTATGAGAGAATTATTTTAGAATAAAACCAACAGCAAACTTCTTATTTAATTATTATTTTTTCCTGTGAAAAAGACAATTTTCTTCAAATCAGTTTTCCTGAAGTCAAAGGCTTCTTGTTTGTTCTTTCTAAAAAATATAAGAAAAAAAAAATAGTAATTGCGGATATGAGAAGATCCGGACTGGTGTCCGTATATATTAACTTTTCATTTATCATAATCATTAGCCGGACAACCACTATTTTTCTATATTAATTATTTCTCACAAGCACTGCCTGAAATCTCACTATTTCAGTTAATAAGCGTTACAATTATATTATTAATAATAATACGTAATCACTAATTAATTGTATCATTTTATCTCGTTTAAAAATGATATAATTTGAGACAATTAAAATCGTGTCAAATGCATATTAAATATTTTTTCAATATCTAATTCTGTAAATATATAATTCTAAAAATAACTTTAAATAATTTGTAGGGGATTTTTTTATTATAAATCGCCACATAAACCTATAACTAAATATAATAATTATGAGTGGGTCTTGGGTGCACCATGTGCACAATAACCTTATTGTGCATCGGTTCGGCCGATTGTGACTAAAAAGGAAGTTGGGCCGTGGAGTTGGCGACTGTGACTCGAACATACTTTATGAAATTGCATGTCAAACATACTTTATGCAAATATCAAACATACTTTATGAGTAAATCAACCATACCTATGTTAGAAATTTTGTGTCTTTAATCTATTTCACTTCAAAATTGTGACTCAACATACTTTATGAAATTGTCAAACATACTTTATGCAAATAACAACAATAATGCATGTTGACGCTCAAGCATACTTTATGAAATTGTCAAACATACTTTATGTAAATATCAAACATACTTTATGAGTAAATCAACCATACACAAAATCCTAATATAGTGCACTTAAGGTATGGTTAATTTACTCATAAAGTATGTTTGATATTTACATAAAGTATGTTTGACAATTTCATAAAGTATGTTTTGAGCGTCAACATGTATTATTGTTGATATTTGCATAAAGTATTTTTGATATTTGCATAAAGTATGTTTGACAATTTCATAAAGTATGTTTGAGTCACAATTTTAAAGTGAAACAGATTCAAAACAGAAAATCATAATATAGTGTACTTAAGGTATGGTTGATTTACTCATAAAGTATGTTTGACAATTTCATAAAGTATGTTTATCGTCAACATGCATTATTGTTGATATTTACATAAAGTATGTTTGACAATTTCATAAAGTATGTTTGAGTCACAATTTTAAAGTGTAACAAATTCAAGACACAAAAATTCTAACATAGGTATGGTTGATTTACTCATAAAGTATGTTTGCTATTTGCATAAAGTATGTTTGACAATTTCATAAAGTATGTTTGAGTTATAGTTGTGCGCGGCCGCGCCCTCTAACTCCACAGCCCAAATACCCTTTTCAGTCACAATTGACCGCGACCGCGACATTTGGTCGCGGCCGCGGCTGAACCGATACACAATAAGACTATTGTGCACATAGTGCACCCAAGTTTTTGCCAATAATTATGTGTCTCAAATATTATGTCACAAAAATCATTTTGTCGCAGTGATATAAAAAGAGTTGCAAATTGTACATTGCCAAATAAATAATGACTTATTTGGTGTTCATTTATTGAAGTCACGTTTGGATACTAAGTATCCTAAAAAAAACTTTTGAGACAATAAAAAGTTATCTTGAATAATGAGCATTTGTCATAAATTAAGAGTATTTGTCACAATTTTATTATTAGAGACAACATGTCATTATTAATTTGTCGTTTCAATAAATCACACGCAAATAATATATTTATGACGACAAAAGTTATATCAAATGCGTCTTAAATATTCTTGCAACAACTATTTATCTATAAAAGTAGTCTTAAAATGCTCTCAAATAATTTATAGGAAAATTTGTGACAAATAATGATCACAAATAACTAATTATTAGTTAACACAATTGTAGTTTTGAGAAATGCTATATAAAAGTGAAAAGGCTTCATTTGTTGTAGTGGTACATGATATTTTATGGAATAAGATGGCATTCCTATAATCTAAGAGTGAAAAGGGAAAAAGGAGGGTATTCACCTCACCAAATAATGATTAATGTAATTATGGATAGAATCCCATGAGAAAAGAGAGAGGGGGTGTGTTTGTTTAAAGTGGAGGAATGTTAAATTATTGTTGCTTGAGGTAAATATGGTTGAGAAAATATGTTGAGGATGAAAAGAGGTGTTTGGTGTTGCTGGTTATACATTGAGTTGGAGTTTGTTTATATTATTAAATTGAGAAAGATGATGAGATATGTATAAGAGTTACGTAGAGAATGATTGGTTATTGATTAAAGTAGATATTAAGAGTTGTATTTGAATGATGATGTACATTATTTTTAGTGAATGGTGTTTTGTTGTTTGTAAGTTATTTTAATTTATTGATTTTTTTTTTAAAATAATATTTGTATACTAATTCAAAATATAATTATTTTTTTAATTGGAATATTATAAATTATTTTTTTAAAAAAAAAATTAATAGTTTTTTTTTTTTTTGGTAATTTGATTAATTATCTCAGACGGCTTAAGCAAGGAGGAGGGGGGGGAGGGGATGGTTGAAGAGATAAAGCTTGAGATTAAAGGCGGAAGGGAGGTAGAGAGAGAGTGTTAGGTGTTTTATCAGAAATGAGAAATAGGAATGTTATTGAGTCGAGTGGTGGCACTCTGTCTTTAAGATAAAATTGCTCGTAATGCAATAGTCTTCCAAGATAAAACAGTGAGAAAATCATATGAGAAAGATTGGAAAGTGGGAACAGACTGAATGAATGTGTGTCCGAATTATTACAGGAGGAAGATTGGAAATTGGGAATATACTGAATGAATGTGTGTCCGAATTTGAACAGTAAATGTGAAATTTATAGCCCGTAATGTAACAGTCTCCCAAGATAAAACAGCGAGAAATTCACAGGAAGAAGATTGAAAATTGGGAACAGACTGGATGAATGTGTGTCCGAATTTGAACAATAAATGTTCTATTTATAGAGGGAAGACGGTATTAAAATCTATCCGGATTCAGGGACTAAAGGATAAATCTTAATTTAAATTTCAAAGAGGACGGTTAGAAATTTCGAAACAGACTGAATGAATGTGTGTCCAAATTTGAACAGTAAATGTTCTATTTATAGAGGGAAGATGACAAGTTGAACAGTAAATGTTCTATTTATAGAGGGAAGAGAATAGGTATTTCGATTAGAAATTTCGAATTTAAATTTCAAAGAGGGAAGACGGTATTAAAATCTATCCGGATTCAGGGACTAAGAGGGTGTTTGGCTAAGTTTATCTAAAACATCTTATAAGATACTTATAAGATGTTTTTAGAGCTTATAAGTTGTATGATCTTATTTTAAAATAAGTTATAGAAGTGTTTGGATCAAATAACTTATAAGATCTCTTCAAATCTTGTAAGATATTGATGTGTTTGGTAATAAGATTTCTTTTGTAATTATATTTACCAAAAAATGTATATATAAAAAAAGCTTATAAAAAAAAGGTGGGGGAGTGATACTTTTTTAAAAAGAGCTTATAAACTCTTGAGGAGCTTAATTATATATCTTATAAGCTCTTTTTAAAAAATTATCCAAACAAACTTTGAGAGCCTATAAGCTCTTGAACATCTTATAAGATGTTTTAAAGATCTTATAAGCACTGTCAAACACCCTAAAAAAGATCTTATAACCACTGCCAAACACCCTAAAATCTATCCGGATTCAGGGACTAAAGGATAAGTCTTATGTAATTCAGGGAGCAATTTGAAAGCTAAGTCCAAGTCCCAGACTCGGCCCTGGCCAGTCGGCCGGCGCGCAGGTTTTCACTTGAAAACGCACTTGCCTAGGTCCTTTCTCTTCCACAAACTTGAAAATCCCCTTGGGGCCCAAATCCTTTATGGAACTAAATCATTATATATTTAACTTTTTCTAGCATTGTGAGACAAAGTAATTTGGCCAAAGGTTTACCCTTCTTTCATGACTTTAACACCTATATTCATGTACCAATATCTCTTTTATTTTTTGATGAATTTAGAGAAACTTGATACTATACTAATCTATTCCATTAGTAGATTAAGCATGTACGAAGTTAAATGAAATTTTCGACATGCGGGGCTATTAGTCCAAGTCATAAAAGTTGGGGGATAACTCATCCCTTTTAGCTAAATGTAGTTAAATATCTTAAAGAGAGAAATTTGTTTAGTGAAGGCGATGCAGAAGAGACAGAAAGAGACTGATATGTCTGTTCAGCTGCACAAGAGATCCTGACCTTAATGCTCAATCAATTGGGGAGGACTTAACATATAAGCAAACACCTTTATAAAATTGGTCAATTACCAAAAACAACTTGTACAATGGACCTTTTTTACTTTTGCAATCTAAATTTTTTATTTTTTCCGATGACAACCTGTACTAATGTTTTTTGTCCATTTTTAACCTCCGGCGATATTTCCGGCTATATAAATCATGTTCATTTTTGTACCAATAAGATGGCGACACGTGACGACTAATAAAATATTAAAAAAAAATTCAGAAATTTCATTAATAAATCCAGAAAATAAAAAAAAAAATCAGAAATTATTTTAGAAATTCCAAAAAATTATTTAAAATTAAAAAATATTTATAATCCAAAAAAACAATTCTAATTCAGAAAATTCATTTATAAATTCAAAAAAAAAAATCTGAAATTAATTTGAAAATTCTAAAATTTATTTAAAATTAAGAAAAAAAACATTTAAAATCAGATAGCTAATTTTAAAATTTAGAAAATTAAAAAAAGTTATTTTAGAAATTAATTTTTAAATACTAAAAAATAATTATAATTTGTAGAAAATTAGTATAAAAGAGAAGGGAACTTCATATATTCCGGTATAAATAAATTTAAGAAGTGCATTTTACGAATTTAATTTTTGGGATTATAAATAAATTTTTTGAATTCTTAATAAATTTTAAAAATTTCTAAATTATTTTATTTTATTTTATTTTATTTTTTTAATTTTCTGCAGTTATAAATGAAATTTCCGGTTTTTTTTTTTATTTTCTGATTTTGAAATTATTTTTTTGACTTTAAATGATTTTTCTTAATTTTAAATAAATTTTTAGAATTTTCAAATTAATTTTAAAATAATTTTTTTTTTTGTTTTTAGAATTGATAATGAAATTTCTGAATTTTTAGAATTTTTTAATTAATTATAAAATTATTTTATTTTATTTTTTCTATTATAAATAATTTCTTAGAATTTTAAATAAATTTTTAGAATTTCTAAAAGAATTTCAGAATTTTTTTTTAATTTTCTAGATTTATTAATGAAATTTCTGAAAGTTTTAAAATATTTATTAATATTTTTTTAAATATTTTATTAGTCGCCACGTGTCGCCATCTTATTAGTCCAAAAATGAACATGTGCAAGTCACATGGTCTATATAGCCGGAAATATCGTCAGAGGTTGCAAATTAAAAAAAAAAACAATTAATACAGGTTGTCATCGGAAAAAATAAAAAGTTTATGTTACAAAATTAAAAAAAGCTCATAATACAGGTTGCTTTTGGTAATTGACCCTTATAAAATTGACATATACTATGCTATGAAACAAAGCGAGCATATGGAAAAAGAACCAAGTAATGAAGTTTTAGGCAAGATTTCAATTTAAATTTATTAATTTTGCACGTGTAATTTAGGTTGGCAAAATGTAGTAGTTTCCAAGAATAGTGTTCCATTTGTGGTTGGTTTCCAGCTTCCAGGTGTGGTATATAATACTCCCTCTACCCCAGCTGACTTTGCTACTTTACATTTCGATTCGTCCCACTTAATTTTTCACATTCTTAAAAAGAAAATTTATTTCACAATCTTCACCCTCAAAATTCCCACATTCAATCTTCAGCTTTAAAAAAAATAAAAAAAAAAATAATTTTTTTTTTTAAATCCACGTCCGATCAACTGTAAGTTAATTGAGACGGAGATAGCATATATAATTAGAGGAAGAGAGGGAGTAGTGTGTTTTTGTCCGACTGCCAACGTTGACCGTTGAAACGAATTCGCTTCGGCATTTCTGTTACTCATCTCATCTATAAGTTTAACTTTATCCACGGAATCAAATCCAACATAATTAACCTTCACTAATGCGTCACCCTATCCTTTTTTTATAAATAGAAAAACTATTACAATAAAACATCCGTTCATTAATTATGATTTTTTTTCCTCAACCTCACATATCGTAATTTTTCCCCACAATAATAAATACTCTGAGTTATGCACACCTACAACATAATAAATTGAATCATTTTGAACTGAATAACTAAACCTGGTACTAATGTTAACAGAAAAACTGCAATACAAGACCTCCCCTCAAATGACAATATCTATATCAAGCCGGCACCCACAAACGCTAAGTCTTCTCTCAAACAACAATTTATATAGGTCGACATTCACTATTATTTATTGTAGGTCACATCTTAGGTGAAATTTCATTGTTACCGCTGCTCTATCCAAGTCAGCGCCTCACAAAGCTCCAGTATGCCATTCCATGGTTACAACCCCTCAAAATTGGATTAACCTAGGTCAGCTTCGGTTGGTCCATAGAACCTTCATCACCTTCTTGAGGCTCACCACCTTTGGTGGCAAATCTAGATCAATTAACCTAACTTTCTTTGCACAAATGATGTATCTAGATCAGCTTCGTCTGATTCACAATATCCTGATGATTTTCCCGAGGTTGATCTTGGTTAACTTCTTCTGGTCTATAAAGTTCTCATTGTTGATTTTTTCTTTTTTTTTTCTATTTCAAGATGTTGGAATTTTATATGTAATCACGAATTTAAGTTATAAGTAGTGGATCGAGTGAACTCAAATTATAGTGTTGAATAATAATGATTGACGTAGTATTTGAATCCAATAATAAAATGGTACATAATTATCTCTAACTTACTCTAATACTATTTTATTCATAAATATGATCCAAAATTGTGTGCCTGAAAAGTGAGCAAACAAGAATTATGGGGCAACAACGAAGTTCGAAAATGATAAAAGTCAATAAGTCGGAGATTTTTAATTAGTTGGTTAATTGACATCACTGTATGCGTTCCATTTAGTCTTACATATGTCACTGTATTAATGCATTAATGGCTCTATTCTAAGAATTTAGGACTGTTTCACTACTCTATTTCTTCTTTTCTTAGACTTCAACCATTTTTCAACTTAATTGAAGCTTTCCCCCAATCTTCCCGATACATGAAAACTTGTCACCAAAAATTAATGACCCACCAAAGATCAACAACTCAACTGCACACAAAAATAACTACACACAGAACCAAATCAAGATCAAAACACCAAAAAGGAAACACGTGACCGGTGACACACCCAAAAATTTAATTTCCAGGGAGATCTAAGAGTTCGTCTCATGCGCTAATTTTTTTAATTATGCTTTAAGATTAAGCGATGATTTCTTTGCCAAATAGGGGACAAATTCTAATAAGCTATATTTTTTCATTATATTTTAGACTCTAAACTTATAATATTGAATAAATTATATTAAAATAATATTTTTTGTTAAAAGCTAAAAGAAAGGAAAACCATAGTGCTCCCCTAACATATGTCCATGAATCTCAACAATACTCAACTTTATAAATAAAATTAGGAAATATTAACAATTTTGATAAAATTAATAAATTGATTTTAATTAAAAAAAAAGTTCAAGGTGCAATGTTTTTCTATTCATTCTATTTTTCTATCTCTATTACTTATACATAATAGGGTTAATAATACATCAATTTATGATTATCAAATAATTATTCAAGCTAAACAATAGAAATATTTATTTTATTAATTAAGTTATATTAAAATCGACTAAAAAATATATATATATATAATAACACATGTACAGAGTCAAGGGGACGAACCCGTCCCCTGACCCCACCTCTGTCCGTCCCTGCACGTGCCAATAAAGGAAAAATCTAGCAAAAATGGAGGCGAGGGAATATACACTTCTAGAAGAGGGACAAGTTTATGTTGAAGTGAACTACCCATGTGACCTAACTATTATGATTGCTTATATTGTACATAATCTCTCTTTCTCCCATTATTACATAAACTAATGTCATAATTAAGCGATATTCTATTGACGATAATATAATCATTTTTTCTTGCTCTGTTGTTTTTTGTATATACTCTCATTGTTATTTTTACCTTTTGTCGCACCAAAATTCGGACTATGAGAGATTTTTAATTGGTAAGTCTATCCTAATATTTCAATTTATTCATTTAGTTATCTGCGAACATCCGAAGCGTCTTGCTTTAAAATTTCAGGAGCAACGATGCATACATTGTACAAAGCTGAAAGAGATTATTATAGGTCAAATTAAAATCCATGTAGTTGGGATTGTTATTATTATGTGTGGATGGAGGATTAGACTTTGGTCCCTTAACCTTTACTATAAACTTGGTGAGGCCATACTACTAACCTATCAATGGCTGGGCAAATGACTTTTAAATTCATCATGTTTTACATTGAATATTATTTTAGAGATGACAAATTGTGTCGATTAAGTCGTTATCAGCCAGTTCGATAAGCCCAAACCAATAAAGTTAATGTGAACCCGCTTATCAAGTTTATTGACTTGAAAACCTCAACTCAAACACGACCTGATAAAAACCCGATCACCTAACCCCCATAAGCCCATGAATACTTGTATACATAGTTATTTCTTATTGTTTTTTGTCAGGCTCACTAAGTGCAGTACTACTATTGATCATTGTAAAAAAGTACAAAACAAATATACAAAAAATCGAAGGTTTAAGACATTAATCATAGTTATTAAACAAAATTCTTTCAAGTTCTTCCATCAATATTTCCCCTCTAAGTAGCTAGGTTCCATGTCTCAAACTCTTTTTCAAGTAAATTTCTTACACTAGATTAATCAACTCTAACCTTTTAAATAAATTATTTTTCAAGTAAATTTCTCTCCCACTATCAGTTTGGTTTTATCCCAGGTAATAGAATCCACCATTGTATTGCCTACACTTCTGAATGCTTTAATTGTCTGAACAAAAATTATGATGGGGTAACTTAGCTTTCAACATTGACATCCAAAAGACATTTGATACTGTGCGATGGGATCACCTCTTGCATTTTTTACGCCGTGTGGGGTTTGCGGAGGTGTTTGTGGATCATATTTCTAGCATTTTGTTGTTTGCACGACTTTTGATCCTGATTAATGGGTCTCTGGCTGTTTATTTTGCCTGTTCTCGGGGAGTTAGACAAGGGGATCCCTTATCTCCGCTCCTCTTTATCTGACTGAGGATTTTCTAGGTAGGCTCATTGAGGATTGTCGCGATGGCTATGATGGGCTTCTCGTGCCCCCGTTCCTTCTCCATACTGATCATATCCTATCTTTTGTAATGCTGTGATTTTTAATGTGAAAACCTTGCGTGATGTGCTGCTCCATTATGGTGCGGTTTCCGGACATCATGACAATATAGACAAGTTTCGGATCTTCTTCGGGGAGCATGTTTCGCCTAATCGCAAGTGCAGGATTTTGCGCATCATAGGTATGGGTGAAGGCTCTTTGCCTACTCAGTATCTTGGGGTTCCCTTTTTCCTAGGCGCCCCCAAGACCTCTCATTTTCAAGCCCTCACTAACTCGATCCATGCTAAGTTCTCTAGATGGACACTACAAGAAAAAAGGTTTTTAAAGACACCAAAAAGTGTCTTAATAGATACCTTATCCGGCATAAGAGGTTTTAAAACACTTAAATTTAGTGTGGTATATTCTAATGTAGCAATAGGTGGAAAATACTACATCACACTTGTTGGTGTCTTTTTTTAATAAGGCGCCATAATATTCTTAGACATATTGACCGCACTGTCGAGGTGCAATAAAATTAATAAACCTAGTTTTCCTCTTCTAACTTGTAGAAGTGGCAAGTCAAGGTCAAACCCACAAGGAGCAGGAAGATATAATGCGTTTTATGTAATAACCTAAGATACTAGTGACATATAAATATATATATATATATATATATATATATATATATATATATATATATTATATATATATAATGGGGGTTTTTTATTTGATTTAATTAACTAATTAAACTGAACACAAGAAATAACCAAGTAGCAATTAAAAAGTACTTAAAACTTAAGTATGATAAAATCCCAGCCTTTAATCTAGCCTCTTTCTAATCGAATCACTCTTATAATTAATGCAATTGTTATCCAGTTTTAATTATGAAACTCCTATCCCAAGATTAGCAACAAGCGCTGCTAACCTTGTTACCCCTTATGTTTAACTAACCAAAACAAGCTCTTTAGTTAGTCTATTCGATTGAGTGATCTTAGGAGAAGCTCGCTAGACCTCATTAACCGAACGCATAGAGTACTAAGGTAATGGAACGGACACGGTGTTGGGCTCGCAAGAGCGGTACAAGGGACCGCGACTTATGTTATTATACTGATTAAATCACTACTTGCTACTAATGGCATACGTTTGTAACGATTACATATTATGACAATTACCTAACGATAAATATGTGATTAACTACCTAAGTGATCAATCTAAGCAACAATGCACATAAGAATGTAAATACGCCTGATAAAGCGCAATCCGATTATCAAATGAACTCCGAACGAAAATCAGTTTGTAACATAAATCAATGCGAGAAACTTAAAGAACATAGGATGTACGTGGTTCGATCCGGAGATCTACGTCCACGGGCTTAAAATATCACCTGACGAGGTGTTTCCCACTATCCTTTTCAAGCTTACACGTAATAGTTTAGTAGTACAAAGTGCGAACCCTAATTCTGAGTACAATTCTCCTATTTATACTACTAAACTCAAAACCCTAACTAAATCCCTATAATTACACCTATCATCTCTGCATGGGAGTTGGAAGAAGATCGTGGGGATCTTACTTTCCAAATATGCCACGATTGGGCTCCAGGTTCATGCGCGCTTCTGGACCGGCGCGCTTCTGGGCCGGTTATTGAGCTTGCTTTCCTGGGCTCAGTTGCTTCGGGTCGAGTTGATCCGGCCCGGAGTGTTGACCCGACCCGGAGTTGCTGAGCCATACCTATCAGATGCCTCCCCACCAGCCGGAGCGAGGGAGGAGCTGCGGTTATAAGCATGGTGAGGTGTAACAGGTGCTGAGTTTGAGCGAGGCAACGAAGCAGCGAGCAGGATGGGATGTTGTCAATGGCGAGCCGAAGTACCCCTAAGGTCCGAGAATTAGCTGGAGCCGAGATAATCCACACCCGAGTGATGGGATCCGCGAGGGCCAAATCGGACCGAACTGAATGACCCCGAGGTGAAGTAGTCGACCTGATCCGTAGTGAAGCACCCCGGGGGGAGGAAGTCGACCGGAGCTGAACTGGAGTACCCCGAGGGCAATAAGGTTTAGCGGAAATGAACTATAATTTGTCCGAGGTGAAGTAGACACCGGAGTGAGCCCCAAAACTTCCTGGCCAAGAATGAGGTTGATGTGACTGGCGGCGCCATCATGAGAGAGAGAGATGTGAAGTGACGCGTTTGGATATTTCCAAGGAGCGTGTCCCCCACGCGTCTTGGTAACTGTAACGCGCGTGACCATTACGCACGAATCTGAGACGCAAAATTTGAAAAGGCCAGATCTAGGCCGTTGATTCAAGAGTATATATATAGAAATAGTTGCACAGTATACTTCATCTTCCTCATTTGCGATTGCAAGTTTCAGAAAGCGGGAAAAAGGAGACTCATTGGTGCACTTGTGATCCATCTCAAACCAAGACCAAGTAAGTATGTCTTCTTCATCGTCTTCTTCTTCAATTAGGGAAGTAGGAACCGAGAAAGCCCCGCTAAATGTACCACCCATACGTTTTATTATTCCAGAGAGATGAGTGAATAGGATGGTGTATAGGGCTGATTTTATGGAGTCCGGTACCCGGGCAGTGGGGTTTGGGGAATGTCTGGAGGAGGAATTCGAAGTGTCGATTGTAGCACTGCGGATGACACGGGTGCAAATAGAAGCCCTGATCCCCTCATTTCATTTTCCGTTTAACTTAGAGTACATAGTGCCGGAGCCCCGCGACAGGGCTTGTTGCCCACCAAAGGGCTTCATTAGCGTATATATAGATCATCTGAAGATAGGAATAAGATTCCCGCTGTGGGACATCGTGGTGCAGCTGCTTAGGTTTTATAACATTACCCTGAGACAATTAGCACCCAACGCCGTGAGGCAAGTAGTTGGGGTTTACCGTGGTATGCAAAAATGCCGGGGTAGAACCTAGTGTAGAGTTGTTCAGGTTTTTCTTCCAACTGAAGGCCTTCGGGAAATCGAAAGGCTGGTACTCATTCAGCCCCCGGGCCCGAGGTGGTTTCAAAGTACAAAACCCGAGCAAGGTGGAGGGGTGGAAGGAGAAGTTTATTTATGTGAAGACGGGGCTGGCCCTCCCGAGGTGGAGGAGGGAGGAGGTGTTGGACAATGCCCCGGTGACGGAGCCGGAGCCGGAGCCAGAGGTGGTTAGGCAGTTCCGGACTGTAGGTACATTCAAGACCCTCTGCACTGAGGAGGAGCTGGAGGAGGCTGGATTAAGCCCATATTACTCGGGTGATGCAGAGGGGGTATCCACCCGGGGGCAGGAGGCGGAAGCCGGGGCTGCCGAGGAGGGTAGGAACTCTGAAAACTGCGTGATATTGGCAATTTTGTGCAGGACTAACCCCCGAATCTTTTTGCAGTGGGACGCTTTGGAAAGGAGCCTGCTGGAAGCCCCGCGGTGCTCGTGGCAGCAAAGATGAAGGAGATAGCGACTGAAGTGTCCCCCAGAGGAAGGTCGTCACCCAGTCCAAGGCCATCAATGGGGTCGGAGGAACGGGTGGTGGCGACGGGGTCAACCCCTGGTACTAAAAGGAGGTCGGAACCATCCGTGACAACTCCGGGGGTGGCCAAAAGACTCCGCACGGAGCAGAGCGCCGAGGTAAAGTTACATAATCCTTCGCGGAGGTGAAAACCTGGCGGATAGTGCTTGTATAGTGTTGATATTGACCCCGGTGTTTTGTTTGTGAAGGGGCAGGGGCCCATAAGTCTGTTGGGTTTGGAGGGGGCGGATGCCGAGGAGCTGCTGCACTTGGCGTGGGGGATTATGGACCTCGGCCGAAGGAGCGAGAGGGAGGCCAAAGAGGAGTTGGCTGAGGTTGCAAGGGAGCTACGCGCGCGCAACGACAGATTAACGCACGATCTGTCCGAGGCGCGCAAGAGAGCTGCCTTGGTGGAGAAGGAGGTCGCGCGGCTGCGCGAAGTGGAGACGGAGGCTGGGGCACTTCGGGGTGAAACGGCCGAACTGTGGGCGGAGATAAAGGCCCGGGAAGCGGCTGTGGTGGACGGGCAAGAGGCAGTGCTGAGGGCGTTTGCCGAGAAGCTGTTCCAGACGAGCACCTTCCTCGATTTTTAGACCAACTTCGTCAGAGTTGGGGATACGGCCACCCGATCAGTGCTGCTGGAGAAGATCAAAGAAGTCTATCCGAATGTAGACGTCTACCGTCCGGAGTTCGGATATGACTTCAACGCCGTGGGAGGGGTGGAGGAGGCGTATTATGATGCTCTGGCTCGTGTCCCGGAGTGGCCCCTCGTGAAGGCACTGGCGAAGAAGAAGAAGATCTTAAGTGCCGAGGAGATCACAAACTGCGAGGTGGACCAAGACCAAGAGTTCCTGGCATTTCGCCGGGGTGAGTTCGTCCCAGAGCCCCGAAACAAAGAACCACCGCCACGCATGGAGATCGCTGCGGAGGCTGCGGGAAAGGAGACAGGAGTGATCGGAGATGTGCAGGAGGTGGAGCACGATGTGGATGAGGAGGACGGGGGGGTGCCGGAGGCAGTCGAAGGAACCGAAGAGGGGGAGGTCAGTCGTTCCCCGCAATTTTGATGCCCTGTCTTAATATAGTATATGATAGAAATAATTGTAATTCTGTTGTAAAAACCTTTGACAATGTATGCTCGTCTTTTTGAATATAAATTTGATTTGTCCATATGAAGGAATAATTGCCCAATGATGTGTTGAGTTTTATCTTTTGCACTGATTGTGTTGTCCGATCAGGAGGATACCGCGGAGCTACATAATACAATAAAGAAACTCATGTAGTCCTCAGACTGGTTCCGCGGGGAGAAGGATAACCTGCAAAAGCAAGTGGTGCCTCGGTTGGAGAGAAGGGTGGCCATAGCGGAGAGAAGGGCCAAAGAGGCCGAGGAGGCACGAGCCAAGGCCGCGGAGAAGGCTAGAGACCAGGAACTGAAGTACTTGTCGACGGTGGCCGAACTTGACCGCGTTATTATCCATCAAAAGGAATATGACCGAATACTAACGGATTACGGCCTGCTGACTTTCGAAGAGGTTGAGGAGCGGATCACCGAGATCCAAGGTGAAATCTCATCGCTGATGATGACTGGTCATGCTGAGTCCTCGGAGCTTATAAGAAAGCGGGAGGTGCTGGAGTTACTCCTGAATATGTACGAAGGTCTGAGAGGACGCGGCAGGTGGCGGCACACTGCCGAAGAGTATATCCGAGCTCCAGCCGGGGCCAAGAGATTGCGAAAGCGCCTCGGAAGGGTAAAAAGAAATCGGCGAGAAAAGGCAAAGGGATAGTAATCCAAGAGCCGGCCCCGGTAACCGCAGTCGAGGAAGTCCCCGTAGTTGTTGCGAAAGAGGAGGTCGAGAAGCTGGTTGAGGAGATCGAGGTGATGGACCCTGCGGAGTGGGATCCCGCGGAATGGGCCAAGACTTCGAGACCAGCGCCTCAGCGAAGTCCTCGGGGCAGGGCAAGGGGTGATGCTCCAAGACAAGTGCCAAGGGTGAGTCCGCGGCGCAGAGGGAGCCGTAGTAGGGAAAGAGCAGGGGCTCAAAGTCGAGAAGCCTCGGGATCCCGGAGGACACGGAGAAGTTCCCGAGACGAGTCTCAACGCCGGAGCGCCGAGTATTAGCTCGGAGGCCGAAAATAGGGCTTACTTTTGTAGCGTTGTATGCAGTAATGTAAAGAAATTTTTGTGGAGGGTAAAAATGATAGAGACATTTTGGGATATAATGATATGTACTGTGAAAGAAAAGTAATGAACTTTTAATCAGAATGTATGCGTAATTACTGTAACAGGTACCCGGGAGCACCATATGTACATGATGCCTGCTAGAAAAACAAGGCAAAGAATCTCCCCGGACGGATCGGGCGGGAGTTAAGGACCTCTCCGGTTAAACGAGCGAGAGGGAATATAAGTCCGGGGACCAAATGTTAATCTCCCCGGACGGATCGGGCGAGAGATCAAACTGTTCGGAGACGGATAATAATAGTAAGTCTAAGCTAGGGCGTCCCCGTAGCGTAGAAGAAAGTACAGTAAGATTCGTAAAGTAAAAACTTTATTCAAAGTAATTGTCGGAATAATTAAAAAATACAAGGGAGCTTATAACCAAGAATACGTGACAGTATGGGAATTAAAAAATAACGTACAAGGAATGTAAAGGTAGAAACGATACTTGACCCTTGGTGATCAGAGATAGAAACGCCTTAGGTTGGTAACATGCCAAGTTCGGGGAATCGGAGTTCCATCAAGGTGCGCTAACTGGTAGCACCTGGAGTCATGCGCGGCAATGACGCGATAAGGACCTTCCCAAGTGGCATGCAATTTACCCTCGGGGGCAGCCTTGCTCGCTGAGTTGAGCCGGAGTACCAAGTCTCCGACATTAAACTGAGTACCCCGAACCCGGAGGTTGTGATACTGAGCGGCGCGTTGCTTACACTTGGCTTGCTGGATGAAAGATTGATCACGACGATATTCGAGCTCGTCTAAGTTAGCACGGATGGCTTCATTATTAGCCTCGGGATCCAAAGTCACGAGGCGGGGACTAGGCACGCCGATTTTTGCAGGAATGGCGGCCTCGGAACCGTAAGTGAGGCTGTAGGGGGTTTCTCCGGTCGAGGTGTGCGGTGTGGTGCGATAGGCCCAAAGAACCTGCGGGAGATTCTCGGCCCAAAGACCCTTAGCTTGATCTAAGCATTTCTTTAGACCCGTAAGGAGTGTGCGATTGGTGACTTCGACTTGACCATTGGCTTGAGGATGAGCGATCGAGGTGAAAATTTACTTAATGTGGAGCTCCTCGCACCATGACCGGAAGGGGTCATTGGCGAACTGTTTGTCGTTGTCTGAGATAATGGTGCTCGGGATGCCGAAGCGGCATATGATGTTACGCCAGACAAACTTCAAAATGTTCTGACTAGTGATGACGGTGAGAGGTTCGGCTTCAACCCATTTGGTGAAGTAATCAATAGCAACCACAAGAAATTTGAGTCCCCCCGGAGCGACCGGAAACGGGCCCACAATATCAATTCCCCATTGGATAAATGGCCAGGCGCTTTGTATGCCAGTGAGTTCGGTTTGCGGTAGATGCTTTATGCGAGAGTGTCGCTGACACTTGTCGCACTTGGCCACCAAATTATGGGCATCGTTAAACAATGTGGGCCAATAGTACCCCCACCGAAGATTTTTCTTGGCCAACGTCCGTGAACCAATATGGCTGGCACAGGCCCCCTCGTGAAATTCCCGAAGAACATGATCAGCCTGGGCAGGAGTAAGACACCGAAGACTCGGTTGTAAGTACGACCGGCGGTACAAAATCCCATCGTGGAGTGCATACTTAGGTGCTTTAAGAACCATCCTCCGAGCTTGCAATTTGTCGGTCGGCAACGTACCATCCCGGAGATAATGGATGATCGGGGTCATCCAATTGGGATTGCTTTCAGTCAATACGGAGACTGTGGCCTCATGAATTGCCGGATGAAGGGCATCTTCGACTATGATGTCCGGAGACATGTTGGTAAGGACCGTGGAGGCCATTTTGCTGAGAGCATCAGCTTGAACATTCTGTTTACGAGGTACCTGCTGGATATCAACCGAAGCAAAAGTTGACAAAAGTTTGAGTGTCAAAGCGAGGTACCTTCTCAACGTTTCATCCTTGGCCGTGTAGGTGCCTTTGATTTGATTAGAGACAACCTCGGAATCCGTGAAGAGCTGGAGATGGGAGGCTGCAAAGGATTGAGCAAGCCGGAGCCCGGCAAGGACTGCCTCATATTCCGCTTCATTATTAGTGACCTGGAATTTAAACCGTCGGACGTATTTGATTTCAACGCCCTCGGGGCCAATGAGAAGGACCCCAGCACCACTTCCTCGAACCGCGGAGGCACCATCCACATACAGTTGCCACTTATGGGTTGGAGCTTCGAGGGCAGCGGGGTTAGGACTGGCACCATCCACAGACAGTTCAGGGTTATCCACTGGCACCTCGGCCAAAAAATCTGCGAGGGCTTGACCCTTGATGGCTCGGCGTGGGAGAAATTGAATATCATATTCTCCCAGCTCGATAGCCCACTTAGCGAGGCGCCCCGACACATCTGGCTTGACAAGAATTTGACGAATAGGGTGATAAGTAAGAACCCTGATATCACGTCCTTGGAAATAAGGTCGTAGACGTCGGGCCGCCATGACGAGAGCTAGCACTGTTTTCTCCATTATGGAGTATCGGGTTTTTGCCCCTTGGAGTGCTCGACTCACAAAATATACGGGGTGTTGTGTTCCATTAGCGTCGCGCACAAGAGCCGCGCTGATGGCTTCCTCGGCGGAGGCTAAATATACATATAGAGGTTCTCCGGGGAGAGGAGCGGACATAGTGGGCAACTGCTTAATATGGTGCTTTAGGGCCTCAAAAGCTTCGGTGCACTGCGGTGTCCACTCAAATTGCTTTGCCTGCCGTAGAATTTTGAAGAATGGAAGCTGGCGCTCTGTGGCCTTAGACAGGAAACAATTTAGGGCCGCCAAACCACCAGTAAGGCGCTGAACTTCCTTTACCGTCTTCGGCGTTTGCAGATCCAGTACATCCCGAATTTTGGCCGGATTGGCCTGCAGGCCATGCTATGAGACCACATAGCCCAGAAATTTTCCGGAGCCAACGCCGAAGGTGCATTTTGCCGGATTGAGACGCAAATTATAATGTCGCAAAGTGCTCAATGTTTCAACAATATCTTGCACACATGCAGATTGAGAGGTACTTTTTATAACAAGATCATCAACATATACCTCAACATTACGACCAATTTGACCTCGGAAGACGTGATCCATAAGGCGCTGGTAGGTGGCTCCCGCATTCTTAAGCCCGAAAGGCATTTTCTTGAAGGCAAAGCATCCGAAGTCAGTGATAAATGCCGTTTTTAGTGCCTCCCAGCGATCCATATGGATTTGGTGGTATCCCTTGTATAGATCCAAGAAGCAAAGTGCCTTGTGCCCAGTAATGGCTTCGGCTTTTTGGTCGATAGAGGGCAAAGGATAACAATCTTTTGGACAGTGCTTATTTAGATCAGAGAAATCTACGCACATTCTCCATGCCCCGCTGGACTTCGTTACCATCACCGGATTAGATAACCAAGATGGGTAATGTACTTCAAACAGGATGTCTGCATCTAGAAGCTGTTGCACTTCAATTCGGATGGCTGCGTTCCACTCCGGAGCGAATTTCCTCCATTTTTTGTTGTATGGGCTTCACATTGGGATCAATATTCAACTTGTGAGTTATGATATCCGCAGAGACCCCGGGCATGTCCAAGGGAGACCATGCGAAGACTTCAGAATACTCCCGCAAGGTCTGGATGATGGCATTATGTAACCACGGCACATCCACAGCGCCGACAGTTACAGTTTGCTCAGGCTTGGCTGGATCAAGCGGCACCTGAACAGTGTTGTCCCCTAGCGATGTAGATGAATCAGGTGTGAGAGCCGAGGTTGCTACCTGAAACTGCGGCTTTGGGGGAACCCTTGTTGCCTTTTTGAGCGCGACGTACATGCACTCCTTAGAGACTCGTTGATTGCCGCGGATAGCCACCTCGCCATGTGATGTAGGGAATTTCAGCGCGAGGTGGTATGTGGAGCAAACGGCTCTCGCTGGGGTAAGCTAGTCCCGACCCAAAATCATGTTGTATGGGGACGGGGAATTAACCACATAGAAATCTACGAAGATGGTTTTTATCGCCGGATAAGTTCCAAGAGATGCTGGGAGGTTAATAACTCCTTCAGGTTGGACTTCACCCTGGGTGAAGGTCTGTAGCGGTCCGGGGGCCGGTCGGAGCTGCTCACGAGGAATTCCCATTTTTGAAAACAGTCGGTGAATATGACTCTAACTGCGGCTCCATTGTCGACGAAAACCCGCTTTATCGTAACATTAGCTACGGCCATGTCAATGACGATGGCGTCGGTATGTGGGGTGAGCTCGGGAACAGGATCTTTGTCAGTAAAACTGACGGTTTCAGATTGGTGGAGGCGTTTGTGACGCAGCTCCTCAGGAGGAGGCTGGCGTGCTTTCACCTTCAAGGCACTCCGGGAAGCCCCGGTGGGGATGGCTCCATAAATCATGTTTATGACATGAGTAGGCGGATTGTCTCCGGGTCCTCCCTGAGGAAGCGGTGGCGGAAAAAAGTGGGGTTGTTGACGATTTCCTTGGTCCTGCCGCGCATAGTTGTTGTGCCCGGGCCAGTTATTCTGCCATTGCGGCCTGTTTTGACGTGAACCACGGTCATTATAGCTTCCGCGGTTTTGTTGTGAACCTCCATTCTAGCTTAACCGAGGCCTGTAGTCGGTCCGAGCAACATACTGCCGTAAGAAACTTTTCTTTAGACAATCTTCGATTTCTTTGCCGAGCTCTCTACACTCCTTTGTTTCATGTCTATGATCATGGTGGTACGCGCACCACTTGTCGCGGTTATGCTTTTCTGCCGCAGCAGTCATTCGCGGACTCGGCCGCAGATCATTCTTGTGAACAGAAAGAATTTCGGCTCGTGATTTTGTAAGCGGAGTAAGTTGTGGGATATCTCCGCGAGATTCTGGACGTCCTCGGTTTAGACGAGAGAAGGCACTAGGTCGAGTACTGGGCCCGGCTTGTGCTCTATCTGACTGCCGTTTGCTAGCATGCTTCTCACGCTTACGGCGAGTCTGCTCCTCAGCCTTAGCGTATCTACATACAATGTTAAACAAAGCCCGGGTCGTAGCTGGAGGGTTCCGGACCAGCTCGATGTAGAGCGGTCCGGGACGAAGGCCTTCATGAAGGCATTGATGATAACATCATCGGACCGGCTCCCCACTTTAAGACTCTCCGCTGTAAAGTGATCAAGAAATTGGGTGACAGTTTCCCCATCCTGCTGTTCCATATTCATGAGGTCGGCCAAGGTGGCCATGGGCTTTGCCCGCGTATGAAAACACGCCCAAAACTTTTCGGCGAGATTGCGAAAAGAAGTAACGCTACCCCGTGGTAGAGAATCGAACCAAAGTCTAGCCTCGTCCTGGAGATACTCAGGAAACACCTTACACAGGTGGTGAGGAGTGCAGTTGCGGTTGAACATAGCATACTTAAAGGCGTTCAAGAAATTACTTGGATCCCCAGTGCTGTTGTATACGGCCACTGGGGGAAGCTTGAAACCATTAGGGAGTGGGACAGCAAGAATCTCGTCAGAGAATGGGGTGATGATCTCCCCGTCGGCATCAAGACCCAAAATCTTGTCAAGCTCCGCGGCAAATTGGGCTTGCTCTTGTTCCATGGGATCCAGCACACGGGATTGGTCTAAGCGAGCACGCTTAGGGGCGTCCGCAGGTCTTCGGCGATGTACGCCTTCGTGGACGTCTCAGGGCCTCGACCCATTAGAACTACGATTATCCACCGGAGAAGCTGTCCTCCGTCGTCGATGCTCAAGTCTCGCTCGATGAGGGGGATCTTCGTCCAAGTCACGTGACAAATCACGGGGTGGATTTCTCACATGCACCGCGCCACTGTTGGCACGTTCACCGGAGTGGGCTCGCCGGTCATTCCATTCTTGGAACAAAGCGGCGTGTTCCTGAAGAAAGGCCCGCTGCACCTGTGGCAGCTGGGGGGCTGGCGGAGGATTAACTTGCGCCGGATCATCAGCAGGGGGATGATTCGGCATGTTAGCATGCTCCGCGGACGGATCCTGGTTCCGTGGACGGGGCGGTGGAATCTGGTCCACAGGAGGATCACGACGGGACCGAGTAGGATTAGCGGACCTACGAGTATTCACCATAGCGATTGCGATGAAAAACTAGGGTTTTCTTGCCAAACGTTCCCACAGACGGCGCCAATTGATAAAGCGCAATCCGATTATCAAACGAACTCCAAACGAAAATCAGTTTGTAACGTAAATCAATGCGAGAAACTTAAAGAACACAGGATGTATGTGGTTCGATCCGGAGATCTACGTCCACGGGCTTAAAATATCACCTGCCGAGGTGTTTCTCCACTATCCTTTTCAAGCTTACACGTAATAGTTTAGGATTACAAAGTGCGAACCCTAATTCTGAGTACAATTCTCCTATTTATACTACTCAACTCAAAACCCTAACTAAATCCCTATAATTACACCTATCATCTCTGCATGGGAGTTGGAAGAAGATTGTAGGGATCTTACTTTCCAAATATGCCGCGATTGGGCTGCTCCAGGTTTATCCGTGCTTCTGGGCCGACGCGCTTCTGGGCCGGTAATTGAGCTTCCTTTCCTGGGCTCAGTTGCTTCGGGTCGAGTTGATCCGGCCCGGAGTGTTGACCCGACCCGGAGTTGCTGAGCCATACCTATCAACGCCCGAATAACATAAAATGTTTCAATACTAAAACCTTCAAATAATTACTGTAATAATTACAAGGTATTCGAATTAGGGTTCAACATAGATCAAGGACTGAAATAAATGACTAGTCGTTCATGGCGGTGACAAAACACATAATTGAATTAACAAACAAAAACATAAACTAGAAAGAAAAACCCCAATAATTGTCGATCATTGTTTGCTCGCCTTCTTCGGAATCCTCCCAAAGCTCAGTTCAAGTCCCTAATGTCGGACCTAGGGACTCCTATTTATAATCGGGACCAAGTTGGGGTTGAATTGGGCTCAAAATCGTAATCCTTATCGAAAAATCCTTTTAATCCCGCTTATAAAGTGTCGCGGCTGCACATCCACGCCATGGCCGCGCTCGTCTCCGCGTAGGCTAGTCGCGGTCGCGGAGAGTTTCCAGAGCCATTTAGCTTTTTTTAGCGCACTTTTATCGCGGCCGCAATTGACTTTTTATATTTGGCTTGATTTTCCTCCGTTTTGGACTTTCCCGAAGTCGTTTTCACAAATTTGGTCTTAAATAACCTAAATAACTTCAAAAGCAAGTCCACACCGTCAAATAGTTCAATAATACAAACTAAGTCAATCACAGTCAATTATGTATGCAAATGTCATTAAATATACTTAAATTGACCTACTATACATGCATAAACGTGTGTATCAAAATACCATAACCTTAAAACTTTGTTCGTCCTGAACAAATCAAAACATAACAAAGCAAACAATAAGACACGTGTTAAGGCGATTTAGGTGGTGATTCTGGTTTCAGACCAATTTTCAGAAAAGCAAGGCAATATGATAAACCGAGCATATATAAGACAACAACATCGACTACTCTCGAGACTTGCAACTTTCAACAATTGGTCCTCACTAGGAAAGTGCATCACTCATCTCTCAAGTGTATAGAGTAGGCTATATTTTCACTCGCATTGACTTATACGCAATGACTACCATATGCTTGCCAATTATCTAAATTAGACCTCGTACTCGACATGTGTGGCAAAGAATAAAAAAGGTCTTTATTTTCGGTTGTAATGTAGGCTTTAGGTAAGGTGGGATAAATTTGAGTAAAAGTGATTGAAAATTGGACTAACCAAGTTATTTCTAACTCAACTACCCCTTAATAAAATCACTCATCCCTCACTTTTCGATTTTCAGTAAATCATCCCAAAGAATGACTTCTTCACCCAATAAAGGTATTTACAACCTAAGTGTTTTTCATGCTTTTACTTGGGTACCACATTTTTGGGACTAGCCAATTTTTTTGAAACAATTAATCAATTAAGCACTTCTATTTCTAGCCTCTCCTCAACAAGAATAAACATATAAGTACATTGGACTCTTTCTTTTTCTTTTCTATTTATTTTTTATTTTTTTTTCCTTTTTTTTTTCAAAACACAACTATGAATTCAACGAACATTCTAGGAGAGGCAAATCTTTTCAAATTTCTTTGTTTATCAAATATTCCTTTCACAAATCCCATTAACTAACCCACTTCATTCCCAAGATGTTACTCGAACTACCTTATAATCCTCCTCCTTCTTACTTAATTAGTCCAAATAAGGCCAAAGATCAAATCGAAGCGTATTCGTCTTGTAATATAGGGATATCAAACGAAAAGCTAAAAGCTCAAGTGGGCTAACTAAGGATCATTTCATATTTCTGGTCAAAAGGGATAACAATTTAAAAGCTCAAAAATAGGCTATAGATAAAAAAATGCCAAAGATCATCTTCTAAGCCACAACATGTACTGACACATTCTTAACAAAGATCCAAGGCAAGTTCTAGAGTCAATTACATATAAACAACCAAATCTACACTAAAAGAATATACAAATTACTCCAAAGTTAGGAGTACACAAATAGGCTCAATTTCTCACAAGGTAGTTTGTGATCAAAGTTTTAAGTCCAAGCTCAATTTTGTCTCAATCACTTGTCATGCTCTATCACGTGTCATTTTTATTCAAAAATTAACAGAAATCATCATTAACTCATCGCCAACTTATCATTTCCTTATTTTTTCTTTTTCCAATAAACATCGACACTTCTGGTTTTTTCTTTAATGACTCAATCATAGACTCAGAAAAAATAAAAGACAGAAGAATACTAGACTCTCATGCAAAAACACAAAACAAGAACTGAATTCAACTAAAATGATTGCAAACACAATTCATGTCTCACAGACGAGACGATCAACCAAGTGATTGGCTCACAGGCCATACAACTAATAGCTTACAGGCCAACACTCAACGGCTCACAGGCCAACAAAAATAATTAAACAAGAACTAACAGCTAGCATAAAATAAAAAAAATTACAAGAAAATAAAGCTCAAAAGCGGCGAAGTCGTCCCACTTATACCCCTCCCCCAAACTTGGTTGAAAATCAAAGTTTGTGGGAAAAGAGTGGTACGATTTGGTGCTTACTTACAGCACTACTATTGAGGTGGTAGTGGAGGTGGGTGACCCTCGTGTCCCCAATAGGACTGCATTTGCTTCCATTGCTCCTCCTGCAGTTGCTTCCATTCTAACTGTTGTCTCTGCCATGCAAGCTGTTGCTGCCGCCAAGATTCAACTTGGGTCCAGCGGGTATCCTCAAGCTCCCACCACTGCTCGACTCTATGATGCCAAGCATCCTCTCGCTCATGCCGGGGAGTGAGGGCTGCCAGAATCTGATGCTGGCTAGACTGGACCTCTCCTCGATATAGATCAATGTTGTTCTACATAGAGGTAACAAGTCCTTCCATGTGCTCCTGAATCTCCCACTGTGACTGGATAGCAACAACGGGCCTCTTCTTCTTAGGCACATAGCATTGGTTACTTCCTTCAGCCCATCCCTCATCTTCTGGCTTAGCTTCTTCATCCGGCTGAGGGGCAGCCTGAATCCGGCCCATTTGATATCTTTGCAGTTAGATGCCATCCGGCTGTCGGGATTCTGCCATATGGGCAGGTGAGGCTAAGGCCAGGTTCCGGCTGTCATGCAACCTTGTAACCTTGGTGAAGCGTGGGTTAGGCAACCGAAGAAATGGTCCTACACTCTGTATCACATATGGAACCTTCTTATTGTTCGGTGTCCAAGGCATCCCTTCTGTGTAGCCCAAAGTGACTAGACGCATCTTCTTTTAGTCATCCCAAGTTAGCAAGAACTGAGAAGTCACCGGCTCCAGATCTACCAAAGGAACACCGCAATGAGCAGCTATCGGGGTGATGAGCCCTCCCATATATGTGTTGTCCTCCATTCTGAGAACCACATTCTCGAACTGCTCAATCATCATTTCAGCCACATTTTCCCTATTGCCAACCAGACATGCCACAAGAACTGCAACTCATTATACCTGGCTGCTCTCGTTTCTTTTTGCGCGTAGATGGTAAAGCTGAGGAGCTTCTGAATGTATCTAACCACTGGATTCTGAATCCAGGAGTTCTTGAAATTCTTGGCCGAGAACACTGAAGGCTCTACGAGTCCTGGAGCAACTGCAAGCTGGCCCCAAAAAAGAGTTTACTTCAAACACCTCAAAGAAATGGTGGATGTCTACATAAGGAATATCATAAATCCTGGCCAATTCCTGCATGGTTAGTGTGAACGACTTCCCCAAGAGCTGAAAAGTGATGCTCTCTGGTTTGTTTTCGCACTTGTTCGAGTCCACTGTAAGTTCTGGAGTGTTGAGGAACTCTAGAGTCAACAACGGGTATGTCAGTTGGGGTTTTATCAACCCCTTCAAACCTGCTCCATCCAGTAGGGCATATACATTGTCGTATATATGCATATCCCTAAGCAGCTTATCCTGGTCGTACCGAGTGGGAAAAATCGTGCAGTTATACAGCCTCCAAAATCTGTCCTAATGAGCAGCTTTTTCCAGGACAACCGAAATATCGGCTATCCGAGGGATCGAATGTCGGAGCTTGAGTAGCAATTTGAATGAAATCTTCCTCAATCACAGGCTGCTTGCCCTTACCCTTTCCCTTGCTCGCTCGTGGAGGCATTGTCTATGACCTACACAATATTTCACACACTTCGCAAAGTTTATAACCAAGAACACCCAATTTGATCGTATAATTCCTATAACAAGCAAATTTCACCCAATCAAACATGCACAAGTGGAGCAATTAATAGGAGAATCATTAACAAGCATGTCCATATTGCTAAGAAACGATGCATTATTACTAAAGTTACCTACGGTGCTAAAAAATTGGATTAAGAATTGGAAATAGGCTAGTCTAGGCTATTTAAGTTAACGCATATAAGGTGTTCGATGTATTGCCTCAATGAAACAAAAATCCTAAACTCACAATTCATGCTCAAATCAACTAACCCATATCAAATACAAACAAATCCACGACTATCCTCATCAATTTCGCAAATCGAACACATCAATCGGAGCACTTTTAGCAAAAATTTACACTTCAAGTGTTCATACAACTATAAATTGCAATCAAGCATTCGATAATAAAATTATCCCCACAACCCACATAATCAACCGAAATTAACAACAACAGACGAAGGTGGAGGGTTAGCTTCACTTACCGAAAGAGTTTAGACGGGAAACATTTTCATTACATGGTTCGTGCCTCGTCCGGAATCGTCCGAAATTGGTTAGAAATCCGAATTTAATTCGGAGTACTTAGTTTGTGGACGTGTGTGTAATATTTATTGCTTAGATTTAGGTGTTTAGTGATGAAAATCAGAGATTTGGGAGCTTTTTGTGTGCGTGTGCTCGCGAGTTTGGAAGAGGAAAGGTGAGAGGGAAATCTGCTTCACGGCCAGAGTTATAAACTGGGTTCGTGATGGGCGCGGCTGCGCTGCTATGCAACAGCCGTGCTGCTTAAATCGCACAAGGGCTACGGCCGCGGAAAGTGTATTGTGTAAAACAACACTTCTGCGCCACTTTTGTCATGGCCGCGCATTAAGGTCGCAGCCGCGGTCAACTTTACACTTTTTTTTTTTTAGTTTTTCGACTTCTCGATCCCCGTTTCGTGCTATATTTTTCCCACTTTTTGGCTTGTTGATCCCTGGTCATGTTAGTTTCTAAAACCTTAAAAAAGAAAAAAGAAAAAAAAAAACACTAAGAGAAATATATGAAATAATAAAGCAATGCAAAAAAAAAAAAAAAAAAAAAAAAACTATATGATAAACGTCGGGTTGCTTCCTGACAAGCGCCATTATTTTACATCATTGGCTACTCAATTGATTTTAGGGTCCTTAACGAGTGTAAATTCCTCTGGAGCTTGATGGAAGTTCTCGAAGTATCGTTTGAGAATGTGGCAATTTACCTTAAATATTTTTCCTGTCTTTTCGCTTTTTATCTCGACTGCACCATGGGAAAAGAAATTAATGATAACAAAAGGGCCTATCCAGCGGGAACACAACTTACCAAGGAATAACTTGAGGCGGGAATGGTATAGTAGCACTTTTTCACCAATCGCAAAAATTTTCCGAATGATTCGCGAGTCGTGGAAGGCTTTCTTCTTTTCTTTATAGATTTGTGCATTCTCAAATGCTTCATTCCTTATTTCCTCAAGTTCTTGAAGTTGCAATTTTCGGTGTGTGCCGGCTGCATCAAAATCCATGATGCATCGTTTGATTGCCCAATAGGCACGGTGCTCAAGATCGACTGGTAAATGACACGGTGTCCCGTGAACTAGTCTATACGGCGACATGCCGATGGGTGTCTTGTATATAGTTTGGTATGCCCACAGTGCATCTTCGAGCCTTAAACTCCAGTCCTTCCTATTAGGTTGAACAGTCTTCTCGAGAATGGACTTGATTTCTCGGATGGAAGTCTCAGCTTGGCCACTCGTCGGGGATAATATGTTGTAGAAACCTTGTGTATGACACAATATTTCCTTAGCAGGGCTCCGATAGTTTTGTTGCAAAAGTGCGTCCCCCATCGCTGATTATGGCCTTCGAAATTCCAAACTTAGAAAAACTATTAGATTTCACAAAATCTGCAATAACTTTAGAATCGTTAGTCCGAGTGGTCTTTGCCTCCACCCATTTAGAAACATAATCAACAGCAAGTAGAATGTAGATGTTTCCAAAAGACGAAGGAAAGGGTCCCATGAAATCCATGCCCCAAGTGTAAAAAACTTCACAAATCATTATTAGGTTTTGATACATTTCATTACGTTGGGAATTATTACCGGTTCTTTGATAATTATCACAAGTTCTGCAAAATATATGGGCATCTAAAAATATAGTAGGCCAGTAAAATCCACTCTCTAAAACCTTATGTGCAGTTCTTTTCGACCCAAAATGCCCCCCACATGCATATGAATGACAGAACGATAGTATAGAATGAAATTCGGATTCCGAAACACATCTTCTAATTACCTGATCTGTACAATGTTTCCATAGATAGGAGTCATCCCGCACGTAGTATTTAGCTTCGCTTTTTAGTTTATCTCTTTTTCCTTTAGACATCCCGAAAGGGAAAACGCGGGCTACAAGAAAATTAATTAAATCAGCATACCATGGTACGTCGAGAGATGACATTGGCTTCTGTTTTTGTGAAATCTCGAGCAGTTGCTCGTCAGGGGATTCCTTCAAAAGCGGTGCGTCGCTTTCCTCCTGGTCAACCGGCTCAAGTGGTCGGCGACTGAGTTTTCAGCTCCTTTCTTATCTCTTATCTCCAAATCAAATTCTTGAATTAGGAGTATCCACCGTATTAGCCTCGGTTTTGCCTTCTTATATGACAATAAGAATCTAAGAGATGCATGATCAGAAGAGACAATTATTTTAGCACCCAGTAAGTAAGAGCAAAATTTTTCTAACGCAAATACAATCGCTAGTAGCTCTTTCTCAGTCGTGGTGTAGTTTGCTTGAGCTGGGTTCAAGGTCCTTGAGGCATAGTAGATGACATGTGCTGTCTTTCCCGTTCTTTGTCCCAACACTGCCCCCACTACATAGTCACTTGCATCGCACATGAGTTCGAACAGCAAGTCCCAATTTGGCGGTTGGATGATGGGTGGTGTTGTGAGTGCTTCTTTTAGCTTATCAAATGCAGCATTGCATTCGGTGGTAATCTCGAACTCCACATCCTTTTGTAACAACTTGCATAAGGGAGCTGATATCTTGGAGAAATCTTTAATGAACCTCCTATAAAAACTTACATGGCCAAGAAAAGAACGAACCTCCCGCACACTTGCGGGGTAAGGCAAAGCAGTAATAATATCGACCTTCGACTTATCCACCTCTATTCCTTTAGACGAGGCAATATGTCCTAAAACTATCCCTTGTTCTATACCATTAAGTGATTTTTTTCCCAATTAAGCACAAGATTAGTTTCGACACACCTTTTTAATGGGCCAGATTTTCAAGGCATTTATCAAAAGATTCTCCATAAACACTAAAGTCATCCATGAACACTTCTATGATATGACCCACATATTCGGAGAATATACTTACCATACACCGTTGAAAGGTCGTTGGGGCATTTCACAAGCCGACTGGCATTCTCCTCCAAGCGAACGTCCCCAAAGGACATATGAATGTTGTCTTTCTCTTGGTCCTCCGATGTTATGGCAATTTGAAAAATAACCTGAAAAGCCATCTAGAGAACAGTAAAAGGAATGTCCGGCTAAAGGTTCAAGCATTTGATCAATAAAAGGTAAAGAAAAATGGTCCTTGTGAGTCATTGCATTCAACTTGCCAAAGTCGATGCAAACTCGCCACCCGATTTGTAAGCGGGTGGGGACCAACTCACCCTCTTTGTTTTCCACAACTGTAACCTCTGATTTCTTTGGAACAACCTATGTAGGGCTCACATATTTACTGCAGAGATTCGATAGATGATGCCAATATCGAGCAATTTAATTACCTCATTTTTTACTACCTCCATCATTGATGGGTTAAATCGCCTTTGTGGTTATCTATTTGGTTTAAAGTCATCTTGAAGGAGTATCCGATGCATACAAAGTGAGGGATTTATTCCCTATATGTAGGCTATCATCCATTCGATCGCTTTCTTGTACTCTTTGAATACCTCAGTCCGTGAGAACTCTTGGCATGGGGACAACTTCGCTGAAATTATTACAGGTAATGTTTCACTTGTCCCCAAGTATGCATACTTCAAATGGTCCGACAAGGAATTTAGTTCTAGAATGGGTGTCTGGACTGTAGATGGAAGCAACTTTTGGTTAGAATCAGGTAATTCGATAAATTTATGCTCATACTTGGGTCTGGCGGGATTTGAAAGCTGTAGAGTCGCCACTAGCTTAACCAATTCCTTCTCGGTTTCCCAAATATCATGTCGTCCCTTCTCTAGATTCATTGTGAGCACTATTTCCAATGGACCCCTGCAATTCAGCTGAAACACTTCCTCTACGAGAGGATCAATGACACTAATAGAAATTAAAAAATGTACGTCCTCAGGAAATCTCATAGCATCATAGATATTAAATCTCATAATACGCCAATCAAACTCCATGGTGAGAGTGCCCTTACTGACATCAATCTTTGTTTGGGCGGTATTTAAGATCGACCGCCCTAACAAGATTGGTGGAGAGGTGGATGAATCACCATCCATATCTAACAAATAAAATCAGCAAGAAATACCAGTTCATCTACCTCAACTAGGACATCTTCTATCGAATAGGATATGTGTTACTATGGTCAGCTAACTGTATAACTATCATAGTTTCTTTTAGTGGTCCTAGATTTAGCGAATGAAAGATAGATCGTGGCATAACATTAATAGATGCACCTAAATCTAACATGGTCCTATCAATATTTCGATCACCTATTTTACAAGGGATGACGAACATACCTTGCATTTCGGAGGGATCTTCTTTTGGAAGATAGCTGAGACGTTTTCACCCATTATCACTTTTTCATTTTCTTTCAGCTTGCGTTTGTTGGTGAATAGGTCTTTAAGGAACTAGGCATACCTTGAAATCTGTTTGATTGCGTCGATCAGTGGTATATTTATCTCGACTTTTCAAAATACCTCCAAGATTTCATTTTCCTTATTTTCCTTCACCGTCTTTGAAATTCGACTTGGAAAGGGGAGTGGATGCATCCGAACCGGGCCAAAACCTATTTTTGGGTCGAAGCAGGGGTCACAGCCGCACTGAGTCTCCAGCGTTGGTTGTATTTTATGCGAGGCTTTGGTCGTGCAGCCGCGCCCTGCTTTCCGATTTCATCTTCTGTTATATCTTCCGTACCATCTTCCAAAAGTTTCCCGGACTTCTTAGGCTCACCAAGCTAAGTTCCACTCCTCAATGTAATGGCACTAAAATTTCTCGGATTCCACTATTTATGTTCTCCAGCCGATTCACGACAGTAGCTAACTGGCTTACTTGATTTTCGAGATTCTTGATGTTCGACTGTGTATCCCTCTAAAACTGGGAAGTGTCCTTTTGAAATTGGACGGTCTCCTTTTGAAATTAGACTGTGTTTGTTGCCAAAGTTTTGACAATGTCTTCCAAAGATGAATTGGGGGCTTGCTCGGTCGGTTGCTTAGTGTAGTACATACCTCTTTGTGGGGTCTGTTTTGCTCTCCCGACTGTACCTGTTGATTCCCATATCTAAAGTTGGGATAATTTCTCCATCCTGGATTGTATGAGTGGGAGTAGGGATCATACCTTCTACCTTGAGAGTTTCCCGTGCCAACTGCATTGGCATGTGCGTCGATCTCATTCCCAAGAATCTCACAATTGTTTGTCATATAATCAGTAGTATCACAGATGCAGCATGGCCTGACAGACTAATTACCCCCTATTACAACCTTTGTGACTAAGGCCGTTAACTTTTCTAGCTTCTCTTCAAGGGATGAATCGGTTACCTCTTTCACTGCTCTCAAAGATCTTTCCCGAGACCCGAATTGCTAAGAGTTCGCTGCCATCTTCGATATAAGTGCCTTAGTTGCAGTTGGGGTCTAATACACTAATGCTCTCCCATTAGACGAATCAATCATATTTCGATCTGACACCAATAGTCCTTTGTAAAAGTACTGGATTAATAGATGTTCAGTTATCTGATGCTTCGGATAACTTACCACTAGTTTCTTGGAATGTTCCCAGTATTTGTACAAAGTCTCACCAAGCAATTGTATAGCTCCACTTATCTCTTTCCGTATGTTCCTTGCTCTAGATGCTGGAAAGTACTTCTCTAGAAACTGAGTCTCAATTTCCTCATATGTATTGATGGATGCCGGAGGAAGATAGTAGAGCCAATCTTTGGCCAAATCCTTCAAGGAGAAGGGAAAGGCCCGCAACTTGATTTTCTCTTCAATGACTCGGGTCGGTTTCATGCTCGAACATAAAATGTGAAATTCCTTCAAACGCTTATAAGGGTCTTCACCTGAGAGTCCGTGGAATGAAGGCAAAAGATGGATCAGTCCGGATCTGAGCTTGAAAGTACTGTCCTCTCCCCGTTCGGGAAAGGTGATGCAGAGGGGCTGATGTGTGATGCTAGTATTGACCAGCTCTTTCATGGTTCTTTCTGCTGCCATGTCTTCTGGTTCAGTTTCTGATTCAAATAGATTTTCAGTAGCGAATGGCAATGCTTCAGTTTTCCTTGCTTGCTTTCTCAAAATTCGGTCCCTTCGAGTTATCACGGGGTCGAACAACAAATCTTTGTTTCCTTGGGTGATTATTCACAGCTAAAATAAAATCGAATAAAAACTACATGTGAGTCGCAGAGAATTAAAACTAAATAAATTCGCAAATATAATAAAAATAACTATGACTAAAACTAGAACACAATAAATCTAGCACCGCTCCCCGACAACGGCGCCAAAATTTGACCGTACTGTCGAGATGCAGTAAAATTAGTAAACCTAGCTTTCCTCTTCTAATTTGTAGAAGTGGCAAGTCATGTTCAAACCCATAAGGAGCAAGAAGATTTAATGTGTTTTAGATAATAACCTAAAATACTAGTAACATATATATATAACATATTTATATATATATATAGAATGGGGGTTTTTTTAATTTGATTTAATTAACTAATTAAGGTGAACGCAAGAAATAACCAAGTAGCAATTAAAAAGTACTTAAAACTCAAATATGATAAAAATCCCAGCCCTTAATCTAGTCTCCCCCTAGTCGAATTACCCTTATAATTAATGCAATTGTTATCCAGTTTTAGTTATGAAACTCATATCCCAAGATTAGCAATATGCTCTGCTAACCTTGTTACCCCTTATGTTTAACTAACCAAACAAGCTCTTTAGTTAGTCTATTCAATTGAGTGATCTTAGGAGAAGCTCGCTAGACCTCATTAACTGAACACATAGAGTACTAAGGTAACGGAATGGACACAGTGTTGGACTCGCAAGCTCGGCACAAGGGACCGCGACTTGTGTTATCCTAGTGATTAAATCACTATTTGCTACTAATGGCATACGTTCGTAACAATTACCTAGCGATAAATATGTGATTAACTACCTAGGTGATCAATCTAGGAAACTATCCACGTAAGAATGTAAATACGCCCGAATAACATAAAACGTTTCAATACTAAAACCTTCAAATAATTACTGTAATAATTACAAGGTATTCGAACTAGGGTTCAACATAGATCAAAGACTGAAATAAACGATCAGCCACTCATGGCGGTGACAAAATACATAATTAAATTAATAAACAAAAAGATAAACTAGAAAGAAAACCCCTAATAATTGTCGATCTTCGTTTGCTCATCTTCTCCGGAATCCTCCCAAAGCTCAGTTCAAGTCCCTAGTTTTGGACCTAGGAACTCCTATTTATAATCGAGACCAAGTTGGGGGTTGAATTGGGCTCAAAATCGGAATCCTTGTGGAAAAAGGCTTTTAATCCCGCTTTTAAAGTGCCATGGCCGCGCTCGGCTCCGCGTAGGCTAATCGCGGCCGCGCACAATGGTCGCAGCCACGGAGAGTTTACAGGTCGTTTAGCTGTTTCTAGGACACTTTTGTCGCGACCACACAAGTAAGTCACGGCCGCAACTGACTTTTTCATATTTGGCTCGATTTTTCTCTGTTTTGGAGTTTCCTGGACTCGTTTCTTCGTCCATCCTTAGCCAAATGCACAATTTTTGCCTTAAATAACCTGAATAACCTCAAAAGCAAGTCCACAACGTCAAATAGTCCAATAATACAAAACTAAGTCAATCACAGTCAATTATACATGCAAATGTCATTAAATAGACACTTAAATCGACCTACTATGCAGCAAAGTGAATTGATTGACACAATGATAGAAATATTGAAGATATTCAATTTGTATGTTGGCAACCTTCTACCTAATCAATTACAATAAGCTCAATAAAAATATTTAGAACTGACAAGCATCTAAACCAATAATTGTTAACTATAACAATCATAAATTAGTTACAAAATATTTCAACAGGCTTCTCTGCATCGTTAGCAATTTCTCTCGGGTCAATGCCAAATGTCGGCTAACCTGATATTTCATCGGGCTGAAAATTGGTGTGCCCAGCCCAACCAGACCATCCCCCACCCCTAAAATACAACTTAGATTGTATGGTTGGGCCTATTGGACCAATGGTACTTTAGACTAAGATTGTAACAACCCAAACCGTCTAGGCCAGCTCATTAGGCCGAATTCGCCACCTCTAAATTGATGTGATCATGAGACAACAACATGTGGTATAAAATTAAATTCTCACCTTAATAGGTTGTTTCCAGTTCTTTTGAATTCCCGGTAAGTGGCCCTTTCCCACGACTGCCACCGGCAAATTGTGCTTACGAGCAACTTTTAACAATGTGGTTGATATATATCTAGATCAACCAAATACATAATTGAAAATGTACATCATGAGCATAAGAAGTCGATATAAAATAAATCTATATAGATACATCATGAACACGATTTTTCCATCTACTACCTAAACTATAATTTTACGGTGAAAAATAAACAAAAAATTACAATTGAGATTAAAATTTAGTGCAATTCTATTTATACCCGCAAAACATTAAATCTCTAAACTAATTTGAGTGTGTAGCGGAATTTGGAGGCATCAAGCCTGGGCACATCCTCGACGAACAAAGTTCGTGAGGCTTGATTTCAAAGGCTTTAAATAGGCCAATGTAGTGCTCGTAAGGCATAACTATTTTGACTGGAATTTGACTTCAATAGTAATTTTTATTTTATTTTTTGCTGAAAAATAATAGTTTTGCAATGGCACCAATATGAGACAATGTAACACAGGTACCAAAACACTAAATGTCAGGTTGATTTTTTATATATATAGAGAGAGAGAGAGAGGAGGGGAAGCCCGAACTGGTCATTCTCGTGCACAAGGATTTCCAAAAAGTTTGGAATTAAGTGCTTGCCAAACTCTTGATTTCTACGAAGAGTTATAAGCAAGTTAGAATCATCATCCATTTCCTTCATCGTCAAAAACATAATTGCTCTATAACATGAATTAGAATACATCTACAAATCTTACAAGGTCAGAAAATATACCGTCTTGGTGTGATCTTCGGGACTTGTTGTTTTAAACAGTGACGAAAACAAGAATTTTGTCCTGTCCCAAAGGTAATTGTCTGTGATACTATATGTAATATGTCCAAAGAAGAGACAAACTTAAATTAGGAAAGAAAGTCAGACACAGTGATTTAGGCTGCATGAGCAAGCTCTGCCAGGGCATTCAAAAAATCAAAGTGAAAGACAAACAGGACAAAGGTAATCCATGATGAAAGATGAAGAAGCATTTAAAAAATCAAAATAAAGAAAAAGAAAAAAAAAACAAGAGAAATGCCTTACTTCATTAGTTTGATCATGTATAACCTTGAATCCATATGTCATATCTTCCTCATATGCTATATCATTCAGTTACTAGCACCCTAATGAAAGACATACAACTATTGAATAGTCAAGATGAAAAAGATTGTTCGAAACATCTACTAGAAAAGCAAAAAACAAGATAGAATCATGCCTTGTCAAGAAACAGGGTGAACCAAGTGCAACCTAGTTAGTAATTCACTTAGTTCTCAAAGAAAGTACATGCGAGCTTACCAAGTAACTATAGAATATTGGTGATTTACTTAGTCTCACTTCATATCCACCTCGTGTACTCTACGGAAATGGCTTCCAGAAATAGTAAGGCCATCATAACTACTTACATATTGCATTTCATGAAACTTGATCCTCAAGACGAACAATTTGATTATGGCAAATTCTACAAAATGCAAAGACAACGTAGAAAATTGCCAAAGGCTTCTAACAATCGGTAGAAATTCCACTAAGTCCACCCTCTCACTATTGACCACCAGGTCAGGCAAAGGCTCAGATCCATCAATAGAGTCATAAAGTCAAACCCAAAGGAACCTAGGACACACTTTTCCTTCACAAAAGAAGATCACAATGATGCCCAAGCAAGACCCGTGCTTGGAAAGCAGTCATGGTCTATACCATACATAGCGGACCTTGATGTAGAACCAAGACATAGTGAACAATTTCTAGGATATTTGAAAAAGCATCTTCTACAATTTAACGTATGAAAGAAAAAAAAAAGAAAAAAAAAAAGCATTCTTGGAGATTATGCATAGCTCACGTAACTGCATCCCACAAATGCAAGATATTACTAAACTAATAACATGAACTCTATATAAACACAAAGGGGCATCTGCCCGCACTAACAACATTGTTAAAAAAGAAATGGAATCAGAAGCAAGGAGCAAAATCTGATGTCGGAGAAGTATATTTTAATAATAATCATTATCAAGAGAAAACATACACCATTTCCTCTCAGCAGCCACTAGTAAAATGCAAGAACATACAATCAAATATTTTAGAATTCGCATCGAACTAAATTCTAAAAAAATGAGTAGCATCTCAAAAAGACAAAGGGTTTACCTCAGGGGATAAGGAATTATAGGATTTAGCATGTAAAAAGGAAAATTTGGTAGTAATTGTGACAACATAAATATAATTGTAGAAGAAAAAAACCCGGATCACCCAAGAAGAAATTGTGTTCTTCTATATCTTCTGTTGAGGATTGAGATAGATGCCAAAATTGAAATAAGGTTAGCTCGGAATGGTGATGACAGTTAAATCGTCTTGCTGCTTTCGGATGTATTAGGATCAATGGATTCTCATTCCATGAAGAAATCTTGACAAACGAGGGTTTGTGAGTTTTTCTATTTCCTTTTTCCGCAGTTTTTTTTTCCCATTGGAAGATTGTTAATGTTTTTCAGAAGAAGATAATAAAAATATATTTTTGGTGGGAAGTAGTACCTCCAAAAATTTTAGTAATGATTTTGATGGAATTTTAGTTCTTTAAAAATAATGAGAGGGTACTAGAGATATTAAGACACTTGTGTTCGATAGAGATGTTAATGACAATAAATAAATTAAATTTGTTTTTTTTCAAAACAAGTTTCATAATAGGATTCTATTAATATACTTATCTTATTGTGTCTTAATTGTAGTGGGATCCGTTCTTCCTTCTCCATGGCAGGAAGAGCTTGTTTGATTGATTTGTTAGCAGTAGTTCTCTCGTGCATTCGATGATGGTTTATCGTTGTCCGCAGTCGCTTATTTCTGATCTTGAAAAGGGTATGCGTTCATTTGGACCGGGTCCATAAATAAGTGGAGTATGTTAAATATTTCTTGGAAGCGGGTGTGTGCCCCGAAGGCTAAAAGCGGGATTAAGTTTCGTTCTATTCGTAAAGCTAATGCAACCTTTCTTCTTCATTTTGCTCGGGATATTCTTAGCTCCAAGGACAAGGGTATGGATCTTTCTCGCTCTCAGTGGTTCTCGGATCCGGGTCACCTTAAGACCTATCACGTTCAGTCCTCTCTGTTTGGATCCACGAGGCATTATATTTGACACATTACTTCTGAGTCTCAATAGATTGTCGGGTCTCCTTCTTCGGTTTATTTTTGGCTGGATGATTGGGATACTACATTGCTGATCGCCTTAGCATTCCCTTGGCAGCTCACAATACCTATCAACATCCCATTTCGGATTATTACATGGATGGCACTTGGTATCTAGATAATATTTTTGTCCATAATTTCCCCCAAGTGGCTAAGGATGTTGTCTCTCAGGCTATTTCCCTGGCCAGACAGGATCACAGGATTTGGACGAGATCGCCTAATGGGGATGTTACGTCAAGTTTGGCCTACAATCATTTTCACATTTCTTTCCATGCTACTTCATGGGACGGATGGATCTGGGCGAATTTCATTCCTCCTTGCCGATCTTATATTGTTTGGCGCGTGATCCATAGTAAGCTTTCCTCTTGGGAGTTGCTTCATGCCAGGAACATCCAGGGTCCTTCATTTGCTCTCTTTGCCATAATGTAGGGGAGAATCCTAATCACTTTTTTTCTAGTTGCTCCTTTTCAATTGTTGTATTTGATAAAATATGTTGGGCTTTTGATATTTCAGTTACTTTTCACAAGGGTTTCCACATGCTTTTGTTCCCGGCCATGCAAGTGTCCTTTAGGCCGCAAATCAAGTCGTTATAGCTTGTTGCTTTTGTTTCCAAAATTTGGGCTATTTGGGCTATGTGTAATGGATGTATGTACGATGACTTAACCACTTCCTCGACCGGTATTATCTCAATCATCTTATCGTGCATCGGGGTAGCTAGTTTCGGTAATATTGGACACATGCGGAATTCCATTTAGGATCTCATGATTTTGAAGTGGCTAGGGGTTGTTGAGGTTCCGACAAAGCCCCCAACGATCACTCCACTTTCTTGGACTCCCCCTGCCCCAGTCTGGATCAAAGCTAACATTGATGGTAGTGTTGAGGGCCTCCCTAGAAGGACCTTTGGTGGTGGCATTTTCTGGAATTGTAGGGGATTCTCTCTTGGCAGTTTTTTCGCTTCCTTCGGATGAGGTTTTGCGTATGAACGGGAGTTAGAAGCTGCTATTTATGCGGTTAAGCTTGCTAAAGAGCCTAACTGGCATAAGCTTTGGTTGGAATGTGATACCACATTTGTCGTGCATGCTTTTTGCTCTAATTCCTTGAAGACTTTGCGCTCATTGGCTCCGGGTTCTACATATGATCAAAGAAATGATGTTCCATATCTCCCACATATTCAGAGAGGGTAACCAACTGCAGATGCCCTGTCTAAGGTTCGAACACTTTTTACTTGGTGGGAATCCTCTACCTTCCAAGGTTTTGTATTTAGCACTTAGAGCTTTCATGCCAAATACTTTCGTGTGCACTAGGCTATTCCGGATTGGCTTTAGTTCGCGGGTAGCCCCTTATGGCTTTTTTATGTTGCCCTTTTGCTCATTTTTCCCTCCCCAAATTTTTTGTTTTCGGGTTTTGCAGATGGAGGACATGATCCAGCTTTGTTCCGGAACTAACCCACCCTCCACGGTGCTTTCTTGCAAGTCACGTCTCTTGGGAGTTTCTTTTGGTATTGACGTTTATTACCTTTGGCATCTTTGGCTGGTACTCTTTTTTCCACTACCGACTTTTTCCAATTAACGGGGTTTTTCAATAGTAAGATTTATTGAGGCCAACATGATCTCTCTTCCTCCGGGAAGATCCAATCATGCTTTTTGTAGCATTAGGACTTCGGTTCCTTAGGCGTGTCTTCATGTGCTGAACGCTCAACAATTCTACCATATCAACTGACATGATTGTCTCCTGCTCTCCCTGCTCTGTCGTTCTTAGCAACAGATTTGATTATACCCGCTTAGCATGCCCGCTCTTATGCCGATCTTCGCACTGGACGTGTTTACCGCTTGTATATGCTCTCCGATTTTGCTCAGTCTGCTACCGGCTTGTGATAGTATTTTTTCTTTTTTCGCGCTTTGGCCTTTTCTTTCATTAGGCTTACTTCGTCTTCCCAATGAGCGTATTTTCTCATTTTAGCTCTTCAGAGCCTTGTGGTTTATAGAATTTTTTTAGCTTAGATTAGAACATTAGGGTTTGCTACTCTTTTTTGTTACACTTTGTTTTCTTTTCTTTATTATAAGCATCTATTCTCTCTCTTTAAAATAAATTATTACTAAGTAATAGCATGAGTAGTAGTAGTAGTTATTGGACTTTATCGGGTTCGCCCGTAGTCCCAAATTTTATTGTGTCTTACGAGGTGATCCAGTAATGATTCAAACTTAATAGGCATTCGTCCAAATCCAAAATTATTCTGCAAATTAATGTCATGGTTTGAGGTAGTGCGAGTTTTACCTTGGGTAGATAATTCCATCATTTGTCCCCCTAGAAATTGATCAATGCGAACAAAGTAATTTAAATTGTTAAGAGTAAAAAAGACATTTGATGTTGATTAGCGCGTCAAAGTATAATTTAGCTTACAAAGTGTAAAAACATATAACTGAAATTTTAGTAAATGCAAAAAATTAAAAAATATTTCAAAATGTAACAAATGTCACAATTTAGGGCGCAAAGAATAAATTTCCTTAAAAAAAGACATTTTAACAAAATACACATTATTAAAAATATATAAGGTTATTAAAAATAATTTCAATAACAAATTTAATATATAATTATATATATACTCAAAGCTTATGTACTTTCGTGATACAAAAATATATTTGCCAATTTGATGATTTAATAAGTTGACTATAAAATAGATATAGATATTATTTTTTTTGCCTTTGATTTAATAAAGAAGGGCTTCATTATTTAAACAATATTGGTTTTCCTCCCTGCATAACTTAAATAACAAAAATATTTAAAAATTCACGTAAATTAAAATAAATTGATAAGTTTTGTTTTTATAAAAAGAAATACTCATATTTTTTATAAAAAGAAATTATTTTAGTAATTTTAGTTGTAACTCAAACCATAATATTATTCCGATTAACATAAACGACTTTAACATAAATAATTAACCAACAAACAATATGTTTATTCAAATTCCATATGTCATTATAATATATGTGATATGGATGTCATATCGAAGATCGTGAAAAGATGAATAATTTGGCATATTATGCATAAAAATCAGATTAAAAATGAAAAAGCTTTTGCATTTAAAAAAAAAAAGAAAGTTATGAATTACCAAAAATAAGAAACAGTTACCAATTATATAATGTAAAAGTTTTGGAGGGAAATGTAAAATGACATCAATACCCCCAATTTACACTTATATATATGTGTGTGTTTTTATCATAACTAATTTTGTGACGCTCGTAAAGCGCGTGCTGCACATCCCACCCGGCGCGCCCATTGTTTTATTTCAATTTTAGTAAAATATTGGAATGGAATTTGGTTTAATATAGTAAGGATATTGATAATGAGCAGATAGAATCTTGTGTCAATCAAACCCACGTTGCTGCCTTTCTTGCATCATATACAGTTATCAAACTATATTATTGATAATAATCATAATGAAAATGATAATCATGATGATGATGATAATAATAATAATAATAATAATAATAATAATAATAATAATAATAATAATAATAATAATAATAATAATAATAAAGAAAAAATAATATTAGAGGATGACAAGTTATACGACTAATGATACTTCTCGTATATTACATTCATTTATAACCCCTGTTACGTGGAGGAATAGATTAAGAGGAAGTCCCTGACGCCGATTGTCTCCTGAACTTCTTACATATAATTTTATCTAATAATTTTTATTTATATCTTTAATACATCTGACCCTTTATTTTTTCAAATTTCATCTCCTTAATTATAATTTTTTGCCCTAATACTTTATTAAATAATTAAAAGGATTTCAACCGTTTGGATTAAAACCTTATATTCTTCCCTGATTATATGAAGGGGAGAAAAGCATTACTTGTTGTCACAAAATTGAAAAGTCCTGCATTACATAAAACCACTCTCTTTCTCTGATGGTAAAAATGTATTATTTCTTTACCTAAAATATTACTTGTACTGGTGAAAAATTAAGCCTAGAATTGCCTAGTATTACATGTAACTAAAATGTATTAATATTCTTTTAACTAAAAATTATTACTTGTTTAAGTAAAAGGTGTAAGTCACGCCTGATGATGTCAGAAGTTAAGAGGCATATTCAATCCAAGGGTTTAGTGACATTAAGGGGATATTTGGACTAGACTGTTGCCAGCCGGATGTGGGATGGCCCAGCCTAAAGGTATTTCACTTTATGGATCACCAATCTGGATCGTCCAACCAATTTCCATCCAACTCAAACACATTTTCATCATTACACAATCATCCAATCATTATCTACATCACCTTTTACAATTTTCAATACACTATTTTATCATTACCTAACACCCTACACAACCTTTTACAATTCCCAATACACTTTTTTATCATTACCTATCATCTCAATACCTATTGATTTAACATCACTTTACACATCCTACCCTACCACATCCTTAGAGCATCCTAATTGATGGGGTATTTGCTGACTTGGAAAAGTGAAAATACCTAAATTGAGAATTGAGGTATATTACCATTGGGGAAGAGAATTTGGGGTAGGGGAAGTATTCCTAGGTAGCAAATGTGCTACCCAGGAAGTTGAGAGAGAAAGAGGGCCGGATCGCGTGGGGAAGGGCCATGCTGGGGAGAAACGCGCGCTGGGGATGGCTCAGCAGGGCGCGTGGCCCCCACGCGCGCGTGGGCGACGCGCGGTGTGGGGCCCGCCCCTGCAGGCCTGTCCCCCCTCCTTTTTTTTTTTTTGGTTTTTCCTTTTTCTTTTTTTTTTTTGTTTTCCTTATTACTTTGAAATCAATTACCATGCCAAAGTAAATGAGAGATCCGTTGGCAACAGACTTCTCCTCTTCTTTTTCTTTTCCTCTTTAATTATCAATGTCCAACAATTGTAATTTAATTTCAGTTTTTTCTAAAAAAAAAAAAAAAATTAATTTTTTCCTATAAATATATGTTCATCAATTCACCATTTTCTACTATTACTAAAATTTCAATCTTCTAGCTAAATTTCACAATTTTCATCTGAAAAAAAAATTAAAGATTCATGGATCAATGGTGCAATTCTTCAAATTATGGATAAAATGCAACGCCTCCAAATATCAATTTTCGTCCACCAATCCCTAACTACCATCCTGAATTTTACTTTGTTGCCTTCGAATTTTTTATGTACCGTGTGTGTGTTCGTTTTTTATTTTTACATTTTATATGGAAAAAAAATTATTAATAATTTTTTTGGGAATTTTTTTTTACCGAAATATAATTAAATATAAAAAACTCCAATAGTCGTAATATTAATCACTTATTATCTATCCGAAAATAAAATAATTAATTTAGTTGATAGATTAATAAATAAATAGATAAATAGGATATTGAAGTGGGCCCCTCACATATTCCTGTTTTTTGGGTATATTGTTGGGGAGGAGTTTTATTTTGAGGTATAGGTATTTTGACTTTTGAGGTGGCGCTGATGTGGCAAATATATTCCTGTTTTTTTTTGTATAACCATTGGGGATGCTCTTAAACAAAAATACCTTTTTACTATTTAAATGGATGTACCAGCCGTGGATGTGCCCCAGCGGACAGGGCACATTCCACTACATCCCAATCCAAATATCCCCTAAGAATTTTGAGATTGGTCAAAAGACGGTGTTAATATATAAAAAAAGGATATGGACTGTTCCCAAAGAGTAGATCCATCCTTCCATGCTTAAATTAGAGTCGGACTATAAATTTGTAAGGATACGATGAAAAAGAGATCAATGGATTATTTTACTTTATTCAAAATACTATTTTGACCGAAGTTTATATATGAAAAGCTTAAATTTTACCTGATTCTCGTAACATAATACGTTGGTTAAACTCCTTAGATTGCATTCTCCTTTGCGTCATCTTACCTTATCGCGTAATGAGAAACCCAAAATAGCTGGAAGCAAGCTGGAGATGAGTGCATGTATCAAAATGTTACTCATGCTCAACACCTGCATTATGATTGTGGATATATAGAGAAATCTGTTCATAAACTGGAAAACTAGAAAATCTTGAGGTGTCGGGAAAAAAATAAATAATTTACAGGGGACTATGAATAGAAATATTGAAATAATAAAGGAATCTGACCTTGTTAGCTCACCCGTCGCGGGACCCACCTTACCATATTATCTTTTGCAAAGCAGCCACCACCCTTGTCTGTTTATTTGTGCTCTTCTGATGTTAACATCAATGGCGGCCACTATTTGCACCAACGATCTATACTTTCTTTATTCATTTATCATTTAAAAAGAAAAGTTCCCCCTTACATAATTAGAACCAAACAAAATACTAAAGTTGCCCATTAAGTTACTCTATTTATCCCCAGACAAAGAGCATTTCTGAAATTTAGGATTATTATTGTAATATACACCATGTAGATTATTCTCTGCCACATGTGAATTGTTGGGTTTGGTTCCTCATGCCATTTCAATTTTCTGGGGTTCTCAGTATCTAGATAAAGTTCCAATCTTTAGTTTTTTAGGTTTGATCTTGAAGACAGAATCCACTGGGATTTTCCTCAGGTCTGCAGCTGAAAGTGATATCTGAACTCGAACTTGGTGGAAATTTGTTTTAAGGGGTAAGATTATTAATTGTGGTTCTCATGATTTTTGGGTTCTTCTGAACTTTCTGGAGATAATTGAGGCTGAAGATTTTACCACTGTAAAAGAGGTACTTTCCCTTTTCATTGGCTTTTTGGGGTTCAGGAATTTGAGTTTTGTTATTTAAGTTGTGATGTTTAATCTACGACTCTTGGAAGTGAGATTTCCTGATCTGTTGGAAAGGTGATTGTCAATTTGGTTTCAGAAGTTTGATTTTGAATGCTGTAAATGATTTGATGATGGCGGAAAATGTTTAGATACTGAAATTTGAGGAAGTGAATATCGAGAATTAGTGAGACTCGTGTGTGATTATGGAGAAACAAACTAGTTTCCGGAACCCCATAATGGAAAAACAGCAAAGTTTTCGAATTGGGGCAATGGAAAAACAGAAGAGCTTTAGAGGGTTAATGGAAAAACAGAAAAGCTTTAGGGTAGTAATGGAGAGACAAATAAGCTTTGGTGGAGATCGAAAAAAGGGCAAAGATTCGCCTCGAAAGAGAGGGGATTCGCCGCTCCACCTTGCTGCGCGTATGGGGAATTTAGGGAAGGTGAAAGAAATTATTCAGAAGTTTGAGAATATCAGTAATGGTGTGAAAGATTTGATGTCGACGCAGAACCAAGAAGGGGAGACTCCCCTGTATGTTGCAGCGGAGAACGGGCATGTGTTGGTTGTAGGGGAGTTCTTGAAGCATTCGGATGCTGAGACCTGCTCTATTCTTGCTAATAATGGCTATGATCCGTTCCATGTGGCTGCCAAACAGGGCCACCTTGGTGAGTCTTCGATCATATGTTTAATCATTTTCTGTTCTTTAAGGTATTCATTTCATCCTTCATGTAAGCATGCAATAGTGTGAATATTTACATCTCTGTTCTTGCAAATATATTCTATAGAATTGATCATGGGGTGTTTCGCGAATTAAAACAGGGATTTTATCTAACTCTTCATGGTAAGCTAGCAAGGCATCATGCTTCTTTGTTATTTGTGAATTCGTTGACTCATGTGCTTGTAAATTGCTCAACAACCTTATATCATTCAGAGGCAAATTTTCTGGTAACTTCTAGGTTTGTGCACATGGTTCATGCAACTGTTTATGTTTGTACTGAAGCCAACAGTTTCTCCTCTCTCTGCAACTCTTGTTTTAGTTTTTCTTGGGCATTGTATCCGCAATAACAACCTTATTACTGACCACTGACCTTGTTCGAGATGTTCATATATGTAAGAATACATTTATAAGCCCCAGATTGGATTCAACTGTTACTTAGTTGGATTCATGAAAGCATTGCATTTGAAAAATGTATTTTTCGGGGAAAAAAACTTTTCCGTATGTGTTACTTAAACATCGAAAGTAATTAAACAGTTATCCTGCGACTGGCTGTGACTATGATATGCTGTTAAGGCATTGGAGCAAGTGGACTTCAGTGATGATCTTATGCAAAAGAAGCATAAAAAATAAATAAAAATTTGACAATATGAAGGTAGCAGTTCATCTTGCATGAAGGCTTCAGAGTAATTCTACTCTGTTTTTCCTTTGGCAATGGCAAAGTTGTCTCTTTTGTTAAAGAGCTTGCATCGGCAGTTTTATTTCGTTTATATTTGTCTACGGTGATGAAGATGATCTTTATGCAATTTAATCATCATTGAAAGAGATCAACTAGCTGGCTTTTCTTGTTCGTCTTCTATATATGCACTCATTACAATTTAGCTTGAAATTTGCAAATAATGAACGTTGTTTGGTTGTCTTCACTCTTTATCTTATTGAGCCTACAGTGGTTCAGCTTGAAATCTTTCACAAGCAAGTAAATAACCCCTCAAGGGTACCTGAATAAATATGGAAACCAGAATGAATTAACACACTCTCTCTCTCTCTCTCTCTCTCTCTCTCTCTGCATTAACTGATGAAATTTTTTCTTGTGAAATGACAGAGGTCCTAAAGGAGATGCTACGCTTATTCCCAAGTCTTGTGATGACAACAGATAGTACCAATTCAACTGCCTTGCATACTGCAGCTGCTCAGGGGCATACAGAAGTGGTGAAGCTGCTTTTGGACACCGATTCCAACCTAGCTAAGATTGCTCGAAACAATGGCAAGAGTGTGCTTCATACAGCAGCAAGAATGGGCCACTTGGAAGTGGTGAAAGCTCTCTTGGATAAAGACCCGAGCATTGGGTTTAAGGCCGACAGGAAAGGTCAAACAGCATTACACATGGCTGTAAAAGGACAGAATGCAGAAATTGTGACGGAGCTCATAAAGCCCGACCCGTCTCTCATGAGCTTCGGTGATAACAAGGGAAATACAGCGCTTCATATTGCGACAAGAAAGGGCCGGAATCAGGTCGGTTTACAATCTTGCCTTTCTTTCATCACATATGATCTGTTCAGGGCGGTTAACTGTGTCATTTAGAAGTCAGTATAGTACTAAGCTCCTGCTTTGGAGAACAATGCACAACGTTCCAGGTGCATATTAGTGATTTTTATGACCCAAGTTAATATGAGAGAGTAGTCTATGAATAAGAGAGAAACTGTAGCATTGGGTACTTGCATATCTTTCTCCAAATTGATTGGAGTCAAAGATGTCATCTGATGCTTATATTGATTCAGTGTAGATAGTTGGCCCCTTTATGAGTTTTAGTGTAATGGGGTTTTCGAACTACTCATACATCAGGTGACAACTAAAAAATAAATGTGACATAAAAACATAGTCTGACAGAGTAAAGAGCAGGAACATAATGAAAAAAGATAATTGATTCCCGTCTGTCGAAGCTGCCCAAGCCAGGGTCGAATACAAAGAAACTGATTTTTCTGGTTGATGCTAATGCTCGTCCCCACCTCTTTATTTGTGGATGATATCCGTAAATTCAGGCTCTATACTATTACTCGCTAATAATATGTCTTTATCATGATACCTAAGTATTCAATCTTGGTTGGTTCACTGTGGCATTTAGAAGTTAGTACACTACTAAACCTCCTGCTTTCAAGAATAACGCATCGGTAGTTTGTAGGGATCCAAGTAAATATGTGAGAAAATGTAGCATTGGGTGCTTGCATATCTTTCTCCAAATTGATTGGAGTCTAAGATGACATTCTGATGCTCATATTGATTCAGTGTAGGTAGTTGGCCCCTTTATGTGTTTTAGTGTATTGGGGTTTTCGAACTACTCTTACATCAGGAGAGAGAAAAGAATAGATAAATGTGTCACAAAAAGATAATCAATAAAATCTCCTGGAAGGATATATCTTCTAAATCATAAAGCTCAAACTGCAGCAATAAATCTTCAATAGAAATTAATATCCGGCTCCAAATTAAACGTCGGTACATGATTCATTTCTTGGCAGATTGTGCAATGTCTGCTATCGATTGAGGGTATCGACGTCAATTCAACCAACAGCACCGGGGAGACACCTCTAGACATAGCCGAGAAGTTCGGAACTCCAGAACTTGTAGCCATGTTACGGGAAGCGGGAGCCGTCCATTCCAAAAATCACGGGAAACCCCAGAACCCGGCCAAGCAACTCAAGCAGACTGTCAGTGATATAAAGCACGACGTCCAGTCCCAACTCCAGCAGACCCGTCAAACAGGCTTTCGTGTCAGAAAGATAGCCAAGAAAGTCAAGAAACTCCACATCGAAGGTCTCAACAACGCCATCAACTCCGCCACTGTCGTCGCTGTCCTCATTGCCACCGTTGCTTTCGCTGCCATATTCACTGTACCCGGCCAGTACGTTGAGGAGAGAGAGGACGGGTTTTCGCTCGGAGAGGCCCACATTGCAGATAATGCATCTTTCACCATATTCTTTCTGTTTGACAGCGTGGCTTTGTTCATCTCCCTAGCTGTGGTCGTTGTACAGACATCGGTGGTGGTGATCGAGCACAAGGCCAAGAAACAGCTCATGTTTGTGATCAACAAGCTCATGTGGATGGCTTGTCTGTTTATCTCAATTGCTTTTATCTCGCTGACGTATATTGTGGTTGGGTCGCACGAACAGTGGCTTGCAGTATGTGCTACTGTGATAGGTGGGACGATAATGATGACAACTATCGGGTCCATGTGTTACTGTGTAGTTCGGCATAGGCTGGAGGACTCGAGGATGAGGAACATAAGGAAAGCGAGTACCCTGTCGCGTTCCTTTTCTATGTCTATGGCGTCCGATCCAGAGATGTATAGTGAAAGGTACAAGCGTATGTATGCCGTATAGGATACACTTGGATACCTGGAGAATGTGCTATTCGACTTGATTCTGCAACGGATTGCTATTGCCAAGCTATAATCTGGAGGAGCAGATCAGGTAGGATGGTTATTGCAGCAGAAAGGATATTAGTTCCACGCTATCTATATCTATATTCATCTAGCGAAGATGATACTAAGGATTGCCAAGTGCTGATAGGTAATATTTGTAATTGAATTTTTCCTATATTTTGATAGTGAAATAAATAAGCCTGATTTGAGATCATTTTTTCTATAATTTTATAAAATGTTTTAGTTAGTTACAAAGCCTAACCAAATTCTCCTGCAATTTCAGCCATTCATATGATATACACCTCTATAACAAAACAATTTCCTCTCTGGAAAAATAATAGCCTATCTATAACTATGTACAATGTACAAACTTCAACCTTCAAAAACTGAAGGGTAGACCACAAGACAGACAAAAAGAACCTCATGCATGGAAATGGACTGGAACCAAGCTTGTCTGATGCTACTATGGCCCACACGAAGACGGACTAGAACTGAAGATTAATCTGCATAAACTTCCTATGCTACATCAGTGTTGGCCTCTGTGACTCCCTCCATGTTTTTTGGAAGAGTTGCGTTTCGGTTCCAAAGACGGCTGCTTTCCCACAGGAGGTGGAGGTTGATCTGGATTTACGGAAAAACGATGGCGTACATTTATTCTGTGCATTTTAGCATCAGTCGAGCAGCTTCCTCTTATGCTCACCAACAAAATCACTTCCTTATCTTTGGCATCTTCGGACCACCAGCTCTGTGGAAGCCCGTCCACGAATTCCTCTGATGTGTGGAAGTCTTCATGATGGACAGATATCTCCACAACTTGATCTGGGCTTATTGAGCCAGCCGCAGGAGTTACCTGCACCATAGTCCCAAGCATTCATTCACATTCCCTTGTTGTAGAGAACCAGACAACACATGCCCATATGTGTATCGGTAAGGTTAGATTGGGCCCCCTATTTGCTGGCTGAAGAACCAAGCCTATTTGGCCCACCCCGAATGTTTTGAGGGCCTAATAGGCCCGATTGTTCAGACCAGCCCCATAGACCTAGTTAATAGAATCCTAGCGTTAAGCCCATCCCTAGGCTGGGCCAGGCCAACTCTACAGACAACTTCTCCATTTCATTCTATCTCCTTAGATGACCGATAGACAAAACGGAGGGAGTAGCATCTTTAGTATAAAAGTGGAGAAAGAAGTTACCTCAAGCCATCGTGGGAGACCGAGTGAGCCTCTAGGGTGAAAATCGGATGCTCCTTTGTCCTCATTGATGGTGGTGGATTGACCTTCACATATGATATGGAAAAACACCGTGTCTTCCCCACTTCTATTCGTGATTCTCAAGCTAAATGTATCTTGGTTCTCGAGCACTATCTGGTTTGTGTTGACACTCGTTTCTGGGATGAAGCGTAGAGCTTCTAGGTTTGATATAATATCTTGATTTTCCTGAATGATTTTACCAAACTCCTGCCTTCTTACCGATCTATCAACATGAGCAATGTCTACATCGAATATGCAGCGTACAGGTTTATGATCGCTTTCCGTCACATCCATACGAGCCTCGTACCTTTTGATGCAAATAAGATAGAGAGCATAAATATAAAGGATGACATGATAAAGGACAAAAGACCGTCAAGATCATGGCACATACTGTAATATGGAAGCAACCACTGGACATTCTAAGCTACATCTGTCTGTGTGATTTGACCTATTATCGCGATAGAGTACTCTATCACACCAAGCTGGGATTCGTTTCTTCTCCCCCGAATCATAACCTGAAACCTTAAGAAATCGCCGTAAGATAAAACACACATGTTTTAATTTAAGCTAAAACTTGTTATGATACTAAACATAATATTACCTCCTAATCCTGGTTTTCCTCTTTCAAACTTGTAAGTGGGAGGAAATCGGATGAGTGCCTCTCGCATCCCTTGGAATGCTTTACCGGCTTTCATTTCAGCTCGCAGTTGATCTTTCTCGCGAAGCCAATCAAAGCTTCTTTGAGAAACGAAGTCCCTCGCTTCATCATACGATATTCCAAATAGTCGATAATTAAAATCGCCCAAAAAGACAACCATATCTGCTTCAGCAAGATCAGGCTTCCCCTCATCAGGGTTATTAGCCTTTTATAATTCAAATTACCAATGTTACTTAGGACCACAATCCAAAAAAAAAAAAAAAAAGAAAAAAGCTTGGAATGATGATAGACATACATTTGCAGCACGAAGCATCTGAGCGGCTGACGAAACACCAGCTGCAAGAGAGAGGATCCAAGGGAAGCCACAAGAATAAAGCAGCCAAAATAAATATGTGGAGAAGACAAGAGAGCAAGACAAATACAGGTGTCGCAGCATACCAGCAGCATTGTTCATCATGTTAGACGATCGGGTGAAAGTCATGTTCCGGTATATATGATCGAAATCAGAATTCCGCTTATTTACTGCTTCCAAATGTGCAGCCAAATGACAATTTACAAAACACATTAGCCTATCATATACTCTCAGTCTCAAGCCTACACCTCCCTGCATGTGATTTTTAAGCTAGTAAATCATAATAAGCTCAAATTCACTTTGTGTATGTGTGGGGGTGTGTGTGTGTGTGTGTGAGAGAGAGAGAGAGAGAGAGAGAGAAACCTAAAATTGGTTACCTTATTACCAATAGCACGACCTAAACCACAAGCAACTGCTGATACATCAAGGTCGCCAGCATAACTCCTAAGAGTTTTTCTCACCCTGAAAAAAGATTATCTGCTAGTTAAGAACTAAACAATGTAAATAGTCGAACCATCAAATAAGTTCATTGTACGAAGTTTTGGAATGAGCTTGACTTTTGCCTTTGCAACATAGATTACTGAAATGTGATATACCAGATTGCAATCATTAAGCCTGCCAGTTGTCGAGACCCTACACGTTCAAAAGTTTCTTCATCCAAAGCCTTGCTAATGTGATCTTGCCACCATTGTCCGATAGCGCTCCCTTCTAGCCCTACCTAAAACAGATGACTGCTGTTAGAACGTCAAAAGAAATTAATGTTTCAAGATCAGGGAAGATAAAAAATGCAAACTGTTCTTATCTATCCTTTTTGTTTTTTGGCTGGGGTGGAGCAATTATGGCTTACCGTTTCTTTGGCAGCCGACATTGCAAGAAAACCAGCACCCATCTCCACCTCTTGAAGCCCTACAACTACAATGTCTACTGATGATACAGCAGAACCAATCCAAGACATAAGGGCATCATGAGAGGCTCTTCCTTGGCCAACATTCCATGTTCCAACTAAAATTTTCACATTCTCTAGCCTCGTATAATCGATTTCCCCCTTGGATAATGCGTCTCTTAGTATTCTATCAACAGGTGCTGGCGAGGAAATGTTCCATCCGCGTATGCCCCCATGAGTTGCCAAGCTGTAAATGTTACCATTGCCAACGACTAATTTTATAACGGGCCCGTTATGGGCAACCCAGCTCGCGATAAGGTTTCCCTCTAGGTCCAGGATTTGGACCATACCACTTACATAACCGACCCATAGTCGTGACCCGTAAGCACAAAAACACAGAACACCACAAGCATGGTGATTAAAGTCTTGCAACCGCATCCCATTTCCATCCCACTGGATTAATGTACCGTTTGAAGAGCCAGTCCAAATTATTCCATCAGCTGCTAGAACTATAGCTTCTGTTCTTTTACCATCTTCAGAAGCCCCAGACCCTTTTGCTGCTCTACGGACTGCATCTGCAGCGCCCATTATAGCATTACGTGACCGTTGCAAAAAGCCCGATTTCTCCTTTTTGGACTTGCTGACAAGTTTAACGCTCACGTCATCTTCAACTACTTGGTCTTGGGCTGGTGAAGGTGTTGTTTCAACACGATTGTCAGTCTGACCCTCTACACCGAATACTTTTAGAAGTTCTCGTGTATGGGCATCCCTGTTTAACCAGACATAAAATGTCATCATTAGCAAGAATGGAGGAGATCATATTAAGAAAATTTCATGATAGATATTGGATTATATTTCAGAATCAAACGATGAAAAACAGTGAAATCCACCATAGTGAAGAAAATATGTGAATGACGAATGTACCATAAAGAGAAGGATAGAGAGCCGACAGCCCAGACTTTAGCTCGGACATGATCAGATAGCAAACATTTGACATCCGAAGAGGAAATACTACATGCACCATTAACTGTAACTTGACTTCTGAGGTCAATACACGATCGCTCCACCAGCAAAGAAGCCATGTGTTTCTCCTCAGGTGACAGAGACAGAGATTTTTCCAGGGCTTCCCACGGCCAGACCCTTATAACGCCCCCCTCAGAACCTGACCATATATCACCTAGAAGCACGCCATAAATCAAGAAATAAAAATAATAAATTAAATGGATACTATACTATAAATGGATACTGAAGATACACAAAAGCAAACATGTTGTAGAAAAACACTGCCTGTTTACTGATTCATGGAACTCTATTATCTACCAAGAGTGAAAAGATTTACCATAAGAAGAAATCTCCATGGAAAGAACAGGACCTCGATGTGCCTGCCAACAAAAGCATTCCTTGAAACCATCCTCATCAGAGAAATTCAGATCCATCTTCCAAGATCTAACTTTACCATCTTTGTGCCCACTCCAAACCAACTTACTCCCTTGATCAACAATCAAGCATATCGTCGGTGGTGTGCTTGGTGATTCATAAAATGGAGCTGCATCCTCATCTCCACGACGGGCCCTCCCGCCTTTCCCAATCCCGGGCTTGTATGAATCTGAATAGTTCCACACTCTTACACCCAATTCTTGCCCTGCCCACAGTTGTGATTTTGTACTCGCAATTGTCCTTAGAAACTTTCCTACCTGTAACAAATCAATAGACTCTCAAGCATCCCTTAAACTAGCGTAGTTAGGCCAACCAAAAAGTCAAATGCAGTTAGTATCACACTGGTAAACTGATTCAGATATGGAAATGAAATCATTACTATATATAGTCAAGAATCATTTGTATACACTTTATTGCAATGATGAAATTCAATAATTAGCTCAAATTAATACAAACAACAAAAAAATATCCTCCCAATTTTCTTAGCAAAGAAGCAAATTATATAGAGTTATACCCTAAATTTTGATTGATCACAATATGATTTATAATTTTCTACATTTTCGAATGATTCCGAAGGAGAGAAACAGTTTCTGATAATGCATTGTAAGCAACTACAAAATGTTGAATGCAAATACAACAAATAGTGCAGAGGCAGTGATAAGCCAATTCCTATTAACCTACATTGTTGAAATTGAAATTTATAAGACATGAAGTTGTTAACGAAGAAGAAGAAAACATAAGAAACAAATGAATGGGAGAATGTACCTGAGTTTCTCTTAAAGGATGAGGTCGAAGCTCGAGACAGGGTGGGCGATTGGGGTTAACCGGCGCCCTACTGGGCGCCTTAAAAATACCGACTCCACCAGCGGCCATAAACTCCGACAAAGGCTCCCCGATAGTTTCTTCTTCGGGCGAGGGTGGTTCCTCGCCCTTCTGGTATTGACGGTAATCGACATGATGATCGCTGACAGAACCAATTGCGTCCTTGGCAGTGACAGTAGAAGAAGGGTAAAAGTCGTCATCGTCGGAGGAATCAGGGGTGGTGCTGTAATAGACGCGGGCGGGATGGTGGTTTAAAATGCGGTTTTCGTCGAGGCTGTGCTTGCGGAGGTTGTGCTGACGCTTGTGGTGGGTTCCGGTGTTTGTCCTGAGCTGCTGGCTGTAGGATTGAGGTTTCCGGCGCGGCGGCGAATTGGATATCGAGGCCAGGGCCGTCCTGTCGTCTTCTTCCAATCGCTCCGTCATTGCGGCGAATTGGTGTTGTGGCGTTTACAGGAGAAGGGAAGGAAAGATGTTGGACATTGTGGTAGGAATGTGATCTGGATAAGTTTGGTGGATGTGCTGAGGAAGAAAGAGAAAGTCAAAATGGGATTATGGAAAGAGAGAGAGGGAGGGAGGTGGTGGGCATGGCAGGAGAGGGAGAGCGAGGAGAGAGGCGAAGATGTTGGCAATGTACGGACAGGAACTATCTCTTTCTCTCTCATTAGCTTCTGTGTGTGTGTGTTTTGGGCCTTTTGGCAATTTGGTTGGGAAGCCGTATTCACTTATTCAGTAGCTAGTACTTATGTGCACTAATTTCAGACACTGCTGTTTTCTCTGACCTCTTTCATGTTTTTTAAATGAGAATTTGATACAATGGGATCTAACTCCATTCTACGCCCAACATTCATTAACAAGTTCTCTTCAAGTTTCAAAATGTACAATTTTTTTTTTTTTTTAATTTACTTGATAAACATATAATTTTTAAAGTTTATCAATGCACACTTAATCACATTATTGTATTTTTTTTTTTTTTTACTTTCAATCATATTTAACTAGCTTCTAAAATAAAAAAATCTAAAATTTATTTAAACTAGTAAAATAGGACATTAATTTTTCAAACATAACTCTCATTTTGAGACAAGAATTTTTTTGACAAGCATGACTATTTTTTATGAACTGAGGGAGTATTAGGACTGCTAAAACCAAGTCCAATTAATTATGCTTAATAATTGGTTGAGATTACCTAATCTAAAATGTGTATTTTACTTTATTTTTAACACACTGTGAAAGTAAAGATGTCAAAACAGATTCGGTCCTTAGGGTCTGTCCTGGCCCGACTCTAAATATACTAGGGATTGGGCCTCAATTTTACAGGCCCTTATAACTTAAGGGCTTTTAGACCGGACCTTTTTAGTGGGCCCACTAGGGCTTGGGCCGGGTTAGGGTAGGGCCGCTGTTGAGGACCTATATATAGATATATATATTGGTAGGAACGAGTCGTTGGAACGTTACCAAATTAATTATATTTCTATAAAGTTTCCGAACTTCTCACCTTACAAGGTACAGTGGTAAGTACGGGTCGAACACACAGGGAACGGAGAAATAATATTAAATACGTATCAAATACTGAGGATCTCGAAATAGGAAGAGTAAATAAGTAACAAAAACAATAGGAAAAAGGGGGGGGGGGTTTGATTGTGATTATCCAACAATAAACTACTAAAGATTACCAAGAACAACTATTAAACTGATGATCAAATAAATTCTAAGACTCAATTAACAAAAGATGACAAGATAAGTAAATTGATTTTTGGGTTTCTAAAAATATGATTAAGGTATCTACCCTTGATCTAGTATCCCTTTAGTTCCAATGAATTACACAACTATTGTTGATGACCAATTGAAAGCAAATCAAATCCCTATTTCACGACTAATTACAAGCTCTAGCAACCATGATATCTCTTAATTCCAGCTAATCGAAATAAGCTCTTCGACTAACCCTATCCAATTAAATCAAAATGTCGAATAAGCTCTCTTCAATTTGGCAATCGAATGATAAAAGCTCCAAGATAACGAAATAGATTCGACATAAACCTCGAAAGCTCGGGTTTAGAGGTCGAACTCTACACTATCACTGATAAAGCGCAATCCAATTATCAAATAAATTTCGAACGTAAAACCCCTCTTCGCAATGTAAATCAATGCAAGAAATTTAAAGAACACAGGATATACGTGGTTCGATCCGGAGATCTACGTCCACGGGCTGAAAATATCACCTGCCGAGGTGTTTTCTTCAATATCCTTTTGAAATTACACGTAACTTTTTCAGAATACAAAAAGCCAACCTTAATTCTGAGTACAATTCTCCAACTTATACTACTGAACTCAAAACCCTAACCAACTCCCTACAACCGCGCCTATTACCGTTGCATGAAAGTTGGGAGTAGATCGTGGGCCAAGAGCGTGGGATACGCCGCAATTGGGCCACGCTATTTTGAGCGCACGTTTCTGGGCCGGTTGTTGGGCTTATCCTCCTGGGCTCAGTTGCCCGGGTCGGGTTGATCTGACCCGGGGTGTCAATCCGACCCGAAGTTACTGGGCCATACCTATCAGATCCCCCCCCCCCATCCGGAGCGAGGAAGGAGCTACGGTTATGAGCAGGGTGGAGCAGTAAGCAAGATGAGCTGTTGTCACTTGTGAGACGAAGTGTTTTGGGGAGTCGAGAATTTGCTGAGACCGCGGTGGGGTCCGCGGGGACCAAAACGAACCGGACTAAATGACCCCGAGGTGGTGGCGAGGGCCCGATCTATGGTGAAACCCCCCGGAAGAAGGAAACTGACCAGAGCCGAACTAAAGCACCCCGAAGGCAATAAAGTGTAACAGAAGAGAACAGTAATCTGGCCGAGGTGAAGGGGGCACCGGTGAGCTTCCCAAAACTTCCTGGCCAAGAATGAGGTTGATGTGACTGGCGGCGCCATCATGAGAGAGAGAGATGTGAAGTGACACGCTTTGTAATTTCCAATGAGCCTGTTCCCCACGCGCCTTGGGAACTGTAAGGCGCGTGTCCAACACGTTCAAATCTGAAACACAGAATTTGAAAAGGCCATATCTAGACCGTTATTTCCACGAGTATATATTTTGAATAATGGCACAATATACTTCATCTTCTTCATTGCGATTTGCAAGTTACAGAAAGCGGGAAAAAAAGAGAATTCTGTGCTCTTGTGATTCATCGCAAATACAAACCAAGTAAGTATGCTTTCTTCATCATCTTCTTCTTCTATTAGGGAAGTAGGGACCGAGGGGTCTCCATTAGATGTACCACCCCTACGCTTCGTTATTCCAGAGAGGAGTGAAATTAGGACAGTGGAAAGAGCCGATGGCATGGAAACCAACATCAGGGTCGTCGGTTTTTATGAATGTACGGAAAATGACTTCGAAGTGTCCACTATAGCGCCGCGGATGACGCGGGTGCAGATAGAAGCCTTAATCCCCTCCTTCTATTTCCCATTTAACTTAGAATACATAGTTTCGGAACCCGGCGATAGGGCCTGTTGCCCGCCGAAGGGCTTTATCGGCGTATATATAGACCCACTGAGGATAGGTTTGAGATTCCCCCTTTGGGACATTGTTATCCTGCTATTGAGATATTATAATATTGCCCTGAGCCAATTAGCGCCAAATGCCATAAGGCAAGTAGTCGGGTTCACCGTGGTATGCATGAATGCCGGGGTGAAATCAACTGTAGAGTTGTTTATGTATTTTTTTCCAACTGAAAGCGTTCGGGAAATCCAAAGGCTGGTATTCCTTCAGTCCCCGAGCACGAGGTGGTTTCAAAGTACAAAACCCCAGTAAGGTGGAGGGGTGGAAGGAGAAGTTCATCTTCGTGAAGACCGGAGTGGCCCTTCCGAGGTGGAGAAGGGATGAGGTGTTAGATACTGCCCCGGTGGGGGATCCGGAGGCTGAGGTGGTGGACGTATTCCGTGCAGTGGGGACTTTCAAGACCCTTTGCACCGAAGCGGAGCTGGAGGAAGCGGGACTGAGTCCATACTACTCGGGCGATGTGGGGGGGATGTCCGCCCGGGATCAAGAGTCGGGAACCGGGGTTGCCGAGGAGGGTAGGAGTTCTTATATCTTGTGTAAAATTGTTGCCTTGTGCAGGACTAACTTCAATTTCTGTATGCAGTGGGACGCTTCGGAAAGGAGCCGGCAGGAAGCCCCGCTGTGGCTGCGGCAGCTAAGAAGAAAGGGAAAACGGCTGAAGTGTCTCCCCGGGGGAAGATGTCACCCAGTCCAACACCCTCTGCGGGGCCGGAGGAGCGAGTGGTGGCGGCGGGGTCAACCCCCGGAGTTAAAAGGAGGTCGGAACCATCTGGGACACCGCCGGCGGCAGCCAAAAAACTCCGCACGGGGGAAAGCGTTGAGGTAAAACTGACATGACTTTCTCCATGAGTTGCTGCTTGCGTTGAGGTAAAAACTCCAGTACTGATTCCGTTCTTTTTTTTTTTTTTTTTTTTTTTTTTTTTTGTTGTTGTTGTTGAAGGAGCAAGGGCCCACAAGCCTACTGGGATTGGAGGGGGCGGACGCCGAGGAGCTGTTGCACTTGGCGCGGGGGATTATTGAGCTTGGCCGGAAAAGCGAGAAGGAGGCCAAAGAAGAGCTGGCCGTGGTGGCAAGGGAGCTGCGCGCGCGCAACGATAAGCTGACACAGGATCTGGCCGAAGCGCGCAAGAGGGCGGCCTTGGTGGAGAATGAAGTTGTGCGACTGCGCGAAGTGGAGGCGAAGGCCGGGGCTCTCCGTGGAGAAACGGCTCAGCTGCGGGCAGAGATGAAGGCCCAAGAAGCGGCAATTGTTGAAGGCCAAGAGGCAATGCTGAAAACGTTCGCCAAGAAGTTGTTCCAGACGAGCACATTTCTCGACTTCCGGACCAACTTTGTTGCTGTCGGGGACACGGCCACGCGATCGGTGTTGCTGGAGCAGGTCAAAGAGATCTACCCAAACGTGGACGTTTATCTCCCAGAGTTCGGGTATGACTACAATGCCGTGGCCGGGGTGGAGGAGGCCTACTATCAAGCTTTAACGCACCTCCCGGAGTGGCCCCTCGTGAAGGCTCTAGCAGAGAAGAAAGAGATATTAAGGGCCGAGGAGGTTGCAAGCTGTGAGGCGGACCAAGACCAGGAGTTCCTGGCATTCCGCCGGGGTGATTTCGTCGCTGAGCCCCGAAACAAAGAGCCACCCCCCCGCATGGAGATTGCCGCAGGAGCTGCAGGAGAGGAGGCAGGAACGGCGGAAGAGCGGCAGGAGGTGGAGCCCGAAGATGCTGAGGGGACCGAGGAGGAGGAGGTCAGTCGTTCCCCGCAAATTTGATATAGTAGATGATAGGAATAACTGTAAATCCCTTGTACCACACTACCAATAATGTACTCTTTTTTTTGTTGAATATAAGTGTTTGTTGATTATATGAATAGCTGTGCAACGTATTTTTTGAAATTCATCTTTCCCACTGATTCTGTTGCTCGCTCAGGACACCGCGGAGCTGCATAACACGATAAAGAAGCTCATGCAATCATTGGATTGGTTCCGCGGAGAGAAAGATAACTTGCAAAGGCAAGTTGTGCCGAGGTTAGAGAAACGGGTGGCCGCTGCGGAGAGAAGAGCGAAGGAAGCCGAGGAGGCAAGAGCTAGAGCTGCAGAGAGGGCCAGAGACCAGGAATTAAAGTACCTGGCGAAAGTTTCTGAACTGGACCGCGTCCTCATCCATCAAAGGGAGTATGACCGGATACTGACAGAGTACGGCTTGCTGACCTTTGAGGAAGTTGAGGAGCGGGTCACCGAGATTCAAAGTGAGATTTCAGCACTGATGGCGGCAGGGTCGGCCGAGTCCTCGGAGCTTTTAAGAAAGCGAGAGGTGCTGGAATTATTGCTCGGCATGTACGAGGGCCTGAAAGGCAGCGGCAGGTGGCGGCACACAGCCGAGGAATACATCGCGGGCCCTAGCCGGAGCCGAGGTTCTTCAAAAGCCCCTCGGAAGGGTAAAAAGAAACCAGCGGGGAAAAGCCAAGGAATTGTAATTCAAGAGCCGGCTTCGGTGACTGCAGTCGAAGAAGGGCCCGTGGTCGTCGCCGAAGAAGAAGTCGTGAAGCTGGCTGAAGAGATCGAAGTGATAGACCCCGCGGAGTGGGATCCCGTGCAATGGGCCCAAACACCGAGGTCTACACAGCAGCCAAGTCTTCGGGGCCGTACAAGAGGCGAAGCCCTCAGACAAGTACCAAGGATGAGTCCGCGACGCCGAGGGGGCCGCGATGGGGAAAGAGCAGGGGCTCAACGCCGGGAAGCCACAGAATCCCGGAGGACACGAAGTAGGTCCGGGAACAGATCTCAACGCCGGAGCGCCGAGTACTGGCTCGGAGGCCATAGATAGTTTTTACTTATATATATATATATATATATATATATATATTTTTTTTGAAGTAATATGTAAAGAACCTTTTGGCATGTAATCGAAAAAATGTAAAAAACCGTTTTGGTTTGCAAAGTTGTGTACTTTGAAAGGAAAATAATGAATTGTTAACCAGAATGCAATAATAATTGATTTAACAGGTGCTCGGGAACACTATATGGACGACGCCAATTAGAATCTCCCCGGACTGATCGGGCGGGAGTGAAACACCTCTCCGGTTAAACAGACGAGAGGGGACACAAGTCCGGGGACCAAACGTGAATCTCCCCGGACGGACCGGGTGAGAGATCCAATTGTCCGGAGACGAATAATAATAGTACGACTACGCTAGGGCGTCCCCGTAACGTAGAAGAAAGCGCAGTAAGATGCACAAATAAAGAACTTTTATTCAAGATGAGTGCCGGAACAACTTAAACGATACAAAGAGAAATCACAACGAAAAAGAAATGTACAATAAATGTAAAGATAGGAACGATACTTGTTATTCAATGTTCATAGATAGAAACGTCTTAAGTTGGTAACATGCCAGCTTCGGGGAATCGGGGTTCCATCAGGATGCTCCAACTGGTAGGACCCGGAATCGTGCGCAGCAACGACGCGATAAGGACCTTCCCAAGTAGCATGCAATTTCCCCTCAGGGGCAGCCTTGCTGGCTGAGTTGAGTCGGAGTACCAAGTCCCCGACATTAAACTGAGTACCTCGAACCCGAAGGTGGTGATACTGAGCTGCACGTTGCTTACACTTGGCTTGCTGGATGAAAGACTGATCACGACGATATTCCAGCTCATCTAAGTTTGTACGGAGAGCCTCGTCATTATCCTCGGGAGAAGTTACGAGGCAGGGGCTAGGTACACTAATTTCCGCCGGAATAACGGCTTCGGAGCCGTAAGTAAGACTGTAGGGGGTCTCCACAGTAGAGGTATGTGGCGTAGTGCGATTGGCCCAAAGAACCTGCGGAAGATTCTCGGCCCAAAGACCTTTAGCGTGATCCAAACGTTTCTTTAGACCCATAAGGAGTGTACGATTAGTGACTTCAACTTGACCATTAGCTTGCGGATGAGCTACCGAGGTGAAAATCTGCTTAATGTGGAGCTCCTCGCACCATGACCGGAAGGGATCATTGGCAAACTGTTTGCCGTTATCCGAAATAATAGTGCTCGGGATGCCAAAGCGACATATAATATGTCGCCAGACGAACTTCAAGATGTTCTGACCAGTGATGGCAGTAAGAGGTTCGGCTTCTACCCACTTGGTGAAGTAATCAATGGCGACTACGAGAAATTTCAGTCCACCCGGAGCGACTGGAAACAGGCCCACAATATCAATTCCCCATTGGATGAATGGCCAAGCACTTTGTATTCCCGTGAGCTCAGTTTGTGGCAGATGTTTCACACGGGAGTGTAGCTGACACTTGTTACACTTGGTCACTAATTCATGGGCATCGTTAAACAAGGTTGGCCAGTAGTACCCCCACCGAAGAATTTTTTTGGCCAACGTCCGTGAGCCGATATGACTGGCGCAGGCCCCTTCGTGAACCTCCCGAAGAACCAGATCGGCCTGGGCAGGAGCAAGGCACCGAAGATTCGGTTGCAAGTACGACTGTCGGTACAAGACTCCATCATGGAATGAGTACTTGGGTGCCTTGAGAACTATCCGCCGAGCTTGCAGCTTGTCATTCGGCAGAGTTCTATCTCGGAGATACTGAACAATGGGAGTCATCCAATTGGGATCACTGTCGGTCAATACTGAGACCGTTGCCTCATGAATCGCTGGATGAAATACATCTTCGACTATAATATCCGGAGATACATTAGTGAGGACCGCGGAGGCCAGTTTACTGAGAGCGTCAGCTTGAACGTTCTGTTTACGTGGTACCTTCTGGATATCAACCGAATCGAAAGTTGACATAAGTTTAAGTGCTAAAGTGAGATACCTAACCATCGTTTCATCCTTAGCGGTATAAGTGCCCTTGATCTGATTAGAAACAACCTTAGGGTCCGTGAAGAGCTCAAGATGAGGGATCGCTAAGGATTTAGCGAGCCGGAGCCCAGCGAGAACTGCCTCGTATTCTGCTTCATTATTAGTTACCTTAAATTTGAATCGAATGACATACTTAACTTCAACTCCCTCGGGGCCAATGAGAAGCACCCCAGCACCACTCCCTCGAGCCGTGGAAGCACCATCCACATATAGTTGCCACTTTCGAGGTGGGGATTCAAGGGCAGGAGGATGATGACTATCATTATCTGCGGAAGATTCATGATTATCCACTGGGGTCTCGGCCAAAAAGTCTGCTAGTGCTTGACCCTTGATAGCTCGGCGTGGAAGAAATTGAATATCATACTCTCCTAGCTCGACAGCCCACTTAGCGAGGCGCCCTGACACCTCGGGCTTGACGAGAATTTGGCGAATGGGGTGATTAGTTAGAACCCGTATCTCACGTCCTTGGAAATATGGCCGCAAGCGCCGAGCCGCCATAACAAGAGCGAGCACTGTTTTTTCCACCGTGGAGTACCGAGTTTCTGCCCCGTAAAGTACTCGGCTTGCAAAATACACCGGATGCTGCACACCATTTACTTCGCGCACAAGAGCCGCGCTAATGGCTTCTTCGGTGGAGGCCAAATAAATGTAAAGCGGCTCTCCGGAGAGAGGGACCGACAGAGTGGGCAGTTGCTTAATATGATGCTTTAAAGCCTCAAAAGCTTCGGCGCACTGCGGGGTCCACTCAAATGACTTCGCCTGCCGCAAAATTTTGAAGAATGGGAGTTGACGCTCCGCAGCTTTAGACAAAAAACGGTTTAAGGCCGCCAAACCGCCAGTGAGGCGCTGAACGTCTTTGACAGTCCTCGGTGGTTGCAGGTCTAACACATCCCGAAGCTTGGCTGGATTGGCTTGGAGGCCGCGCTGCGAAACCATATAACCGAGAAATTTTCCGGAGCCAACTCCGAAGGTGCATTTTGCTGGATTGAGACGCAAATTATAACGCCGCAAAGTACTTAATGTTTCAACAATATCTTGCACACATGAAGACTGGGAGGTACTTTTTATGACTAGATAATCAACGTAAACCTCAACATTGCGACCAATTTGACCTTGGAAAACACGGTCCATAAGACGTTGCCCCCGCGTTCTTGAGCCCGAAGGGCATTTTCTTAAAGGCAAAACATCCAAAATCAGTGATGAATGCTGTTTTGAGGGCATCCTGACGGTCCATGTGGATTTGATGGTATCCCTTGTATAAGTCCAGGAAGCAAAGCGCCATGTGCCCAGTAATGGCTTCGACCTTTTGGTCGATAGAAGGCAGAGGATAACAGTCCTTCGAACAGTGTTTATTAAGATCGGAAAAATCGACACACATTCGCCATGCCCCGCTGGACTTTGTTACCATCACGGGATTAGACAACCAAGAAGGATAATGGACTTCAAACAAGATATCTGCATCTAAGAGCTGTTGTACCTCGATTCGAATGGCCGCGTTTCGCTCCGGAGCGAATTTCCTTTGCTTCTGCTATATAGGTTTGACGTTGGGATCGATGTTCAATTTGTGGGTTATGACATCAGGAGAGACCCCGGGCATATCCAAGGGAGACCATGCGAAGACGTCGGAGTACTCCCGCAAGGTCTGGATGATGGCACGATGTAACCACAGCACGTCCACGGCGCCGACGGTTACTGTTTGCTCGGGCTTGGATGGATCAAGCGGCACCTGGACAGTGGTGTCCTCCAGCGATGTATATAACTCAGGTTCGAGAGCCGAGGATGTCACTTGGAGCTGCTGCTTTGGAGGAACCTTTGTTGCCTTTTTGAGTGCGACGTACATGCACTCCTTAGAAACCCGCTGACTGCCGCGGATAGCCACCTCGCCATGCGATGTAGGGAATTTTAGTGCCAGGTGGTATGTGGAGCAGATGGCTCTGGCGGGAGTAAGCCAGTCCCGACCTAAGATCATATTATATGGGGAAGGAGAATTAACCACGTAAAAATCCACAAAAATGGTTTTTATCGCCGGATAAGTGCCAAGAGATGCCGGGAGATTAATAACTCCGTCTGGCTGAACTTCACCCTGGGTGAAGGTCTGTAACGGCCCGGGGGCCGGTCGAAGGTGCTCACGAGGAATCCCCATTTTCTGAAAACAGTCGGTGAATATGACACTTACTGCAGCTCCATTGTCTACAAAGACCCGCTTTACTGTAACATTAGCTACAGCCATGTCAATGACGATGGCGTCGGTGTGGGATGTAATCTCTGGAACTGGGTCTCTATCTGTAAAACTGACAGTTTCAGATTGGTGGAGGCGCTTGTGACGCGGCTCCTCGGGAGGAGGACGGCGTACCTCGGCCTGCAAGGCATTTCGAGAAGCCCTAGTGGGAAGGGCCCCGTAAATCACATTTATGACATGGGTAGGCAAATTGTCTCCGGGTCCTCCCGGAGGAGGTGGTGGTGGCAAAAAACGAGGTTGTTGACGATTTCCGTGGTCTTGTCGTGCATAATTGTTTGACCCCGGCCTATTATTCTGCCATTGCGGCCTGTTTTGACGTGAACCATGGTCATGATAACTTCCACGGTTTTAGGATGAACCCCCATTCTGGCTTGACCGAGGCTTGTCGTCGGTCCGAGCAATGTATTGTCGCAAGAAACCTTTCTTTAGACAATCTTCAATTTCCTTACCGAGCTCTCGACACTCCTCTGTCTCATGTCCATGATCATGGTGGTACGCGCACCACTTCTCGCGGTTTCGCTTTTCAGGTGGAGCAGTCATCCGCGGACACGGCCGTAAATCGTTCTTGTGAACAGAAAGAATTTCGGCTCGCGATTTTGTAAGCAGGGTGAGTTGTGGAATATCCCCTCGAGATTCTGAACGTCCCTGGTTCAGACGAGAAAAGGCACTGGGTCGCGTACTGGGCCCAACTGGTGCCCTATCGGACTGCCGTTTGCTAGCATGCTTCTCACGCTTACGACGAGTCTGCTCCTCGGCCTTAGCATATCTGCACACAGTATTAAACAAAGCCCGGGTTGTGACCGGAGGGTTTCGAGCCAACTCGGTGTAGAGCGGTCCGGGACGAAGGCCATTCATGAAGGCATTGATGATAACATCATCCGAACAGGTTCCTACTTTAAGACTCTCCGCTGTAAAGCGGTCAAGAAATTGGGTAACGGTTTCGCCATCCCGTTGTTCCATATTCATCAGATCGGCCAAAGTGGACATGGGCTTTGCTCGTGCTTCGAAACGTGCCCAAAAGTACTCAGCAAGTTCTCTAAAAGAGGATATGCTATTACGGGGGAGAGAGTCAAACCAAACTCGAGCCTCGTCCTGAAGATACTCGGGGAAGATCTTACAATAGTGAAGAGATGTGGTATGATCTCGACTGAGCATGTTGTGCCTAAAAGCTCCAAGAAAATTGGCCGGATCTCCAGTGCCGTCATAAGGTGGTATGGCAGGTCTCTTGAACCCTTCGGGAAGGGGCGTAGCCAGTATTTCTTGGGAGAATGGGGTGATAATGTCTCCATTGGCGTCAAGGCCTAGAATTCTATCTAGTTCAACATTGCGCTGTACTCGCTCATACTCCTGAAGATCTAGGGTATGGGGATTGGCATAACGAGCTTTCTTAGTCACGTTAAGTGGACGGCGACGATCAGCATCGGCAAGTTCGTCATTGCGTTGTCTTGACCCATTAGAACTCCCATGGTCCTCGGGAGAACCAGGTCGTTCTCGTCGTCGGTCCTGACGCCCAGGGTGCACTGGACCTTGTTGGTTGAGCGGGTTTCGACGAGGTGGATGTGCTACGGGGTTGGTAGCTCGTCCAGCAGGTCCATCAGGATTTAGGCGATTGGCTGCCCAGTCTTGGAGAACATGAGCATGTTCTTGTAAGAAAGTCTGGAGTAGTTCCGGAGTCATCTGAATATTAACCTGCGGCTGTGTGACAGCGGGGTTAGGATTTTGTATATCTTGTGGAGGTAGAGGTAAAAATTGGTCGTCCGGATTCACGATCAGGCCTTGGTTGCCCTGATGATGAGATGTATCCCGCATCAGCGATTGCCTCGGCGGCAAAGTTTGATCCACGGGTGGATCTTGATTGATTTGATCACCTTGGCGAGATTGAGTTAAGCGAGTGGTTACCATGGTATAACAAGTGCAGTATCGATATTAAAATCCAGTCGTCGTTCCCACAGACGGCACCAATTGATAAAACGCAATCCGGTTATCAAATAAATTCCGAACGTAAAACCCCTCTTCGCAATGTAAATCAATGCAAGAAATTTAAAGAACACAGGATATACGTGGTTCGATCTAGAGATCTACGTCCACGGGCTGAAAATATCACCTGCCGAGGTGTTTTCTTCAATATCCTTTTGAAATTACACGTAACTGTTTCAGAATACAAAAAGCCAACCCTAATTCTGAGTACAATTCTCCAACTTATACTACTGAACTCAAAACCCTAACCAACTCCCTACAACCGCGCCTATTACCGTTGCATGAAAGTTGGGAGTAGATCGTGGGCCAAGAGCGTGGGGTACGCCGCAATTGGGCCATGCTATTTTGAGCGCACGTTTCTGGGCCGGTTGTTGGGCTTATCCTCCTGGGCTCAGTTGCCCGGGTCGGGTTGATCTGACCCGGGGTGTCAATCCGATCCGAAGTTACTGGGCCATACCTATCAATCACCAACGACATCACTCGTTGTTTGCTACTAGGAAAATTGAAAATCCTACAATTACGGATAGTAATTTTCAATTCTAGCAACATATTCATACACTTCCTAGAGGGTGATCAAACCAAGAAAAAACATACAAATATGAGTCAATAACAACAAATAGTGTAGAACACTTGAAATTTCAATCAAAAGGTACTAGCTATAATCATGTAAACATAGTCACTTAAAGTTTTACATTTGATCAAGGGTAGAAATAAGGGTGCTACTCACCCATGGAAGCTAAAACAAACAGAAAATAAGTAGAAAAGCAAGAAAACATGATACTAAGATGGATGAAACCAAATATGTTAATTGGAGAAGATGATCCTTCAATCTCTTGCCCAATATCCCTCCTTGGTGGCTTTGGTGGCTATGGTGGCTAAAAAATGGCTGGAAATATGTTCTTAAGATAGGTCAAATTCGAAATGGAACTTATATATATAAGGGAAGAGTTATCACTTGAGTTTTAGGCAAAATCGCATTCACAATTTTAAAACAGAGTGACTAATCTCGGTCGAGATTCAAGTGTGTCTCGGCCGAGACGAAGCAACACGGGTTTTATGTATTGTGGCTCGAAGGCTGATCTCGGCCGACATGCAATTATGTCTCGGCTGAGACGTGAAAAGGGGAATTCAGGGCTCTGTTAGGGTTTGGCTCATCTCGGGCGAGATCTTTCCCTGGAACATCATCTCGGTCGAGATGCATTACCTGTCTCGGCCGAGATCTTTAACTCTTCAAGTCTTGACTTTTCCCTGGAAAGTTATCTCTGCCGAGATTTGTAACCTGTCTCGGCTGAGATCTGCTTTTAGCCTTATCCTTTGTTACTTCGATCGATCCATCGACTCTGCGATTTTTTTATGCTCTTTTTCGATCCATTTGCACCTGTTTTAACACAAAAATGAACCAAATGCATTATTTTTCCCAATGAGAATTAAATGCACAAAGTAGACATGAAATTGCACAAAAACATCACTAAATTGACACTTAAAGAGTCCTAAAGTGTGTGCACGAACACGTGTACCATATATTATATATGATATCTCATAAATAAATTTAGAGTTTCATGTCAATGAGTTTTCACATTTCCATTACTCTTCCAGCTCCAGAACTCTGAAGTTCACATTTTCTTCTATAATATTGCATTCAAGTTCTCTAGTATTTTTGCTTGCATTTGAATATGTATGTTGGGATTCTTAAATAAATCGTGTTGTAACTTATATGATACATTATATTTAGAAACCCCAACATATATATTAGAAGATAATGGACTACTTATATTTTAAAATTTTATAATAACCATTTTCTCAGTAAAATTTAAACATATTAATAGTGAAATTTGAGAACGATAACAAAGAAACTAAAATACATGAACTTAAAAGGTTTGTTCCTGGCCCGACCCTAGTCCTTCAGGGTTAGGGCTGGGCCTAGATTTTCAAAGCCCTTATAGCATTAGCACTTTAGCCCTGGCCCTTTAGGACCCAGGCTTTTGAGGGCTTGGGCCAGGTAGAGGCGGATCGACCCTTATTGACATCTCTATGTGAAAGTGACACATGTTCGATAATTTTATTTAAAATGTTTTGGAACCGGTATTACTTTCACAGTATGTTACACAAACTGAAACAAATGATTTGGATTGCTTAATAAATAAAAGGGATTCAATATTTGGCCAGATTATGACTGGCCATAAAAGATTATGTTAAAAAAAAATTCGATCAACCCCTACTTAAAATTATGAACATAATTGATAACTATCACAAGACGAAATTTAAATGTAAATTATAATTTTGTAGCACTCTGAAAAAATAGTGTTTTTATTCTTCTTTGTTTGACCTGAAATCGAGCATTATTAGTAAAATTTTAATTACCATATTTACAAATAATAGATCATTATATTTTTTTATACATTTATCAATTTAATAAATAACTCTTAAAAGAAAATTTTTGAAGTGGCCATAATCTGGCCAGACAGTAATATCGATAAATAAATGTTCACCAATATGACAAGTTAATGCTTTCCCTAAAAAGGTTTATTTAGCTATCTATATCTTGCATTGCTTTATAATTTAACCTTTGGAGGGTGTTTGGCTAAGTTTATTTAAAACATTTTATAAGCTTTAACGTCTTATAAGATGTTTTTAGAACTTATAAGATGTTTACTCTTATTTAAAAATAAGTTGTTGAACTGTTTAGTTTTAATAAGATAATAGAGCTTATAAGATATTAATAATGATATTTTTTGTAATTAAAATAATAAAAATTGAAGTAGATATCAAAATAAGATCTTATTTGAGAAATATGTTCCTCCTTACTTTTTTAAAAACAGCTTATAAGCTATTTACAACTTATTTTGAAATAAATTGATTTTTCATTAGAAAATATTATCAAACACTTTGTAAGAACTTTTAACCTCTTAACCATTTAATAAGATGTTTTTTAGAGCTTAAAAGCTCACCCGAACACCTTCTTAATTTCGGAAGTCAATTCGGTGCAGTGCATCAATTTACTACACCGGGTGCAGTATGACCAAACTACCCTCCCACCTTTTGATTTCTCATCTTTTCTCTGCTAATAATTAATTTTGATGATCTTTTTCTCCATCTTTTCTTTTTAACTTTTAACTTTTTACCACAAATTAATTTACATAAAAATCACTTTATTTAAGTAGTCCAACAATGTATAAAGAGCAAAATAAACACAAGACAGTAACAAGAAATTAATATTTATATATGTATATCTCTATTGCAAAAAATTCTGACTAACTCCGATTAATCTCCGTCTAGGCTCTAGCATAGTAATAAAATTTGAATACAAATTTTATTCGGCTTTATCAATTATTCGCAATTCGGACTTATTTGGGAATAGAACATATAAAATTAGAAAAATAACATCGAAACGACCAAATTCGGCATATATCTCGTGAATAAATAGCGCAATTAAAATTTTCATAATCGTACCAGTCTTACTTATTTTTATTAACTATCTCATGTTTAACTATTATTTTCATTGGTTTTTAAGTTATCAACTACTATAAGTGGTATTTAATTACTGTGATTCACTACAACATAAATGGGTTAATGTAACACCTAAAAAGTGTTGCATATATTTAAAAAAATGTTACATTACACTTTAGGTAACATTTTATCTATATTACATTTGTCGGTGCTACCTAAAGTCTATAATAACACTTTGGATGATCTTTGATAACATTTTTCATAAGTGTTACATTAAATTTTAAATTGTAACACTTCATAGTAATACTTTTTTTAGAAAAATAAATAATGTTGATTGTAATAACTATTTTGTTTTATTTTATAAGAAAAAACATATATGCAAAAAATGTCATAGTAACATCAATATACTATTCACAAGATTAATTAAATTCTTATCAAACTACGACCTGTGATTTATTTAGGCTATTCCACTATCTAATTTGATATAATTTTTTTATAAATTATTCTTTTCCAATTTTGCCCATTTATATATATATATATATATATATATATATTATTCTATATCACACTAATTTGTTACATCTAATTATTGTATATAAATTTTAAGACATTATATATCATTAATTTTAATTACAATAATTTTATGTTTCTACGTTTAGATTATTTCAGAATACAACTGTAAGTCACCTTTAAGATTAAGTAATTAATTACTTTTATTGTGTTTTATAGAATATAGAATAAAATAAATGAAAATAAACTTACGAATATGAATGACCTGACAAAATATTTCAACTCCATGTTTTTTCTACTTAAAAAATATAATCAAAATGTCAAGTTACAAACTCATTTTTCATTGTTTATTAAACTATAACGTGTGCATATCTACACATACAAAAAAATCACTAATAAAATTTATTGTATATAACTGATAAGAAAATCCTTAGGTCCTCTATAAATCTTTGTCACAAAAAATTATTTTACAATATATAAGTGATTGATGGATTTTAATTCTTCAAAAGTCACATGAGAAAAATAAATTAAGAGATATTTTATTAGTTCAGAATAAAAAGAGATATATATAATTTTATTAAATAAAAGTGTTACTTATTTATAAGAGTTACAGGAAAGTGTACTTATTCAAAAGTGTTACATAAAAATGTTACTTATTTAAAAGTATTACCTAAAAGTGTTACAATTTAAAAAATGTGACATCCAAAATGTTACATATTTTAAAAGTATTACATGAAGGTGTTACATATTCGCAGATGTTACAAAAGTGTTACTTGGAAGTGTTACATATTCATAAGTGTTACATAAAAGTCAAAACTTTGAAAGTGTTACATACGAAGTGTTACATAAAGTCATTTATGTTATAGTGATTTAATATTATTTATTTTAAATCCATCTAATGAAAAGTTTTCAACCACAATTTGCATAATGTTTTTTATGATTGTTGCAACTTATTGTTAGGATGTCTCAGATTGGATTGTTATTAGATCTTCAAATTGCTTATTAACAATACTAGTATGTTCAGTTTTTTTTAAAAGAATACTTTGAGTCAAGTAACTGCATAATTTTGTATTGATGTTACATGTATTACTATTATTATTTAGAAAATATGCTTTAAAATTTTATTTTATTTGACAAGCTTATAATTCTAAATTGTTAAACTATTTTATGAGTTTTTAAAATATAATATAAAATTGGAAATTACAAAAAAACATATATAGAGAATAAAAGTACAAATAGTGAAGACAATGTTACGAGAATTATACGGATATAAGTCACAATATATTCCTGTATATATTGCTTGTAGACAATGTTACGGGAATTATACGGATATAAGTCGCGATATATTCTTGTATACTGCTATATCTTAAAAACTCTGAGTCTCGATTGTGTTTTTAACTTCTATTAATAAATGCACGATCAATACATGAGAAATTGAAAAATTCGGAGAATTTTGTTACTATGGGCGCTAGACCCTTATTGCCCGCCTATGTGGTGTTTTTTATTCCTCCCTGTGTGCAATAAAAATACATAAGCGGCCAATAAGGTAGTGCTTAGGCGGAGATTACTGTTGGGAATCTATTCCCCCCACAACCACGATACGACTAAATAATCGGATAAAGAAAGCAATAAATCAAGCACAAAACATAGCGATTTGATTACCCAGTTCGTTACGATGTGTAACTACGTCTGGAGGCGATACCAAGCCAGGACATCTACTAGAATGATTGATTTTTAAGAATTACATAAGCAATTAAGAAAACCACTATTTATAATAGCTCCTTGGGCCCAAAAACGACCTCAACTTGAGGCCCACGCAGAACTGTTCGCACAACAGGTCTCGGCCTAGAATGCCCGTCTCGGCCAGAGATGAAACCCCTATATAAAAGTGTCTCGGCCGAGAATGGTCCAGCGCTATAAAACTGTTTCGGCCGAGACTGTCCCGCTCTCCAGAAGCAATTCCTTGCGTGGCCTGCCTCCGCGTCTCGGCCGAGATCCCACACCTGTCTCGGCCGAGATGAATCCGTAGCAAGAAACTCCCCTGCTTCGTCCATCTCGCCTCGGCCGCGGTCTCCTGTCTCGGCCGAGGTGGTTCCGCTCGTGTTTTGGGCTCCACACTCAATAATCTCCCACTTGGAGACTAAAACACCTTCAAAGCAAATATCCTCCTCTTTTCTCCTTCCCGTTTCCACTTGGTATCACCATCTCCTCTTCTTCTTCAGGTTCCGAGGCCAATTGAAGTTATGCACAACTTCAACTTCTCTAAGGTGACAACCTTAGTAAACATATCAGCTGGATTCTCACTTCCGAGAATTTTCACAAGTCGCAAGGTTTTCTTCTTAACTAGGTGCCGGATGAAATGATACTTCAAGTCGACGTGCTTCGTTCTTGAATGAAACGCCGGATTACTTGCCAAGAAAATCGCACTCTGACTATCACTGTAGAGTACACTGTTTCCATGCTCCTTCCTAAGTTCACCCAAAAAACTTTGCAACCACACCATCTCTTTACTTGCCTCTGTCACGGCTACGTACTCCGCCTCCGTGGTGGACAATTCAACCAACTTTTGCAACTTTGATGTCCAACATATCGCTGTACCACAAAAAGTAAACACATACCCGGTCGTACTCTTTCTCCCATCAAGATCGTTCGATGCTAGATCCGCATCAACGAAACCATCCAACTCAGAACTTCTTCCATCAAAACACAAAGTTTTATTTGTGGTACCTTTTTAAATACCTTAGAATCCACTTCACCGCTTCCCAATGCTGTTTCCCCGGATCACCCATGAACCGGCTCACTACTCCCACTGCATGTGCAATATCCGGACGAGTACAAACCATGGCATACATGATACTCCCAATTGCTGATGCATATGGCACTTTCATCATTTGAGTACGCTCCTCCTTAGTACTCGGCGACTCCTTCGACAGCTTAAAGTGCCCCCCAAGGGCACATTAACCGGCTTCGAATCCTCCATGTTAAACCTTTTCCAGGACCTTCTGGACATAGTCCGCCTGCGAAAGATACAAAAAATTTCTCGCCTTCCTCTCGATCCTCATACCCAAAATCTGTTTTGCTTCTCCAAGATCTTTCATGGAGAACCTCTCAGATAATTGTTCCAACTCCCTTGGATCGGCTCCTACAATCAACATATCATCAACATATAGTAATAGGATAAGATAGTTATTGTCAAACCTTTTGTAATAACAGCAATGAAGGGCGTGACATCTATGGTAACCAATCTCCAACATGAAATTGTCGAACTTCATATACCACTGCTTCGGAGCTTGCTTCAAGCCATACAAGCTCTTCTTTAGTTTGCACACAAGGCTTTCCTTTCCGTCTACCTCAAATCCCTCCGGCTGTACCATGTACAACTCCACCACTAGATCACCATGAAGGAAAGCCGTCTTCACATCCATCTGATGCAATAGTAGGTTCTCCGCAACCACCATACTCAACACCATGTGAATTGTGGCCAATTTCACAACAGGAGTAAACACATCCGTATGGTCAATACCATACCGTTGCTCGAACCCTTTCATAACTAGCCTTGCCTTGTAGCGCTTGATACCATCGGCCTCATTCTTGATTCGGTAGACCCACTTGCTATGCAACGCCTTCTTGCCCTTGGGAAGCTCAGTCAATTCCCAAGTGCCATTCGCACGAAGAGACGCCATTTCATCTTCTATGGCCGCCATCCATCTTCGTCTATCACTAACTTGCTCTGCTTCTGCAAAGCTCTCAAGTTCACCACCATCAGTTAACAGTAAGTAGTAATTAGAGGGCGAATATTTATCTGGTGGCCTTCGATCTCTAACTAGTCTTTGAGGTGGTGGTGGTGTTCTTGGTTCTTCCTCAAGAACCTCCTCATCGACCGAACTCCCCTTTCTGCGATTCGAGTTTAGATCATTCACCTTCACAATACTGGGTGTACCATCATTAGTACCCAAATCCTTCAACCTGTCCTTGTACATGACCTGTTCATTGAATATTACATCCCGGCTGCGAATCACCTTTCGGCTTTGCTCATCCCATAGCCTATAGTCGAACTCATCACCTCCATACCCAATGAACGTACATTTGATGGACTTGGCATCTAATTTATTTCTATCTACAGAATCCACAAGAGCGTAAGCAACACAACCGAAATGTGTAAATAAGACAAATTTACCTCCTTTCCAGTCCACTCCTCCTCGGGTATCTGATTGTCCAAGGGAACCGATGGACCTCGATTGAGTAGGAATGCAGGTGTGCTCACTGCATCCGCCCAAAATGACTGCGGCAACCCGCTCTTCAGTCTCATGCACCTTGCCTGCTCATTCAGGTCTGTTCATCCTTTTCTGCCACTGCATTCTGCTGGGGCGTTCCACGCACAGTCCTCTCTATACGAATCCCATGCTCAGCACAATAATTCTTGAACTCCTTGAGTTCATATTCGCCTCCGTTGTCGGAATGCAGACACTTCACTTTCAACCCCGTCTCAGTCTCAACCAAGGCTTTCCACCTTTTGAAAACGTTAAATGCATCAGATTTACTCTTCAGAAAAGAAATCCATACCTTGCGGGTCGAATCGTCGATGAAAGTCATGTAATACATCGATCCACCAATGGACGCTACCGGAGCTAGTCCCCATAGATCGCTATGGACCAACTCTAGCTTTTCCTTCTTCAAGGCTCTGCCACTCCTCGAGAAACTCACACGCCTTTATTTCCCGAAGACACAGTCTTCACACATACCAACCTCCACGGTTTGTAAGCCAGGCATCCCTTCGAACACATCATCTTCATCCCTTTCTCGCTCATGTGGCCCAGTGGACAGTGTCACAACTCCACATCACTATTACCATTCGCAAGATCAAGGGAATCCTGCGAATTACTAGTCATATACAACGTTCCTTCCTTCTTACCCCGAGCTACTACCATAGCCCCCTTGGTAATCTTCCAGTTACTACAGCCAAACGTTACCACGTAACCTTCCTTGTCAAGCTGTCCAACTGAAAGCAAGTTTCTCTTCAATCCAGGGATATGTCTTACTTCATTCAACATCAATTTCGAGCCATTTGATGTTTCAACCCTCATGTTTCCCTTCCCCACGATTTTCAGGGGTTCATCATCAGCCAGATACACCTGTCCAAAATCGCCAGAAACGTAATTTTGCATAATATTAAAATTACCGCAGGAGTAGAATGACAAGTCGGAATCCAAGACCCAAGACTCCATGGGACTGCACACACTCAAGACCAACGCATCGCCATCATCCTCATCTGTGGCTGCGTTCGCTGTCTGCCTGTTCCTTCTTGTTCTTCTTCGGCGCCTTGCAGTGGTATTTGAAATGACCAACCTCATCACAATTCCAATATTTCACAGAAATCCCCTCCTTCTTCGTCTGACTCTTCCCTCTGGATTTCGACCTCCCCCTAGACTGCCTTCCCTTCGGTCTGCCTCTGTTCTCGGTATTCAGTGCTGACCCTGAGGACGATCCTGATCCTGATTCGTTTCTCCGAATCTCCTTCCCGATCATCAAGTCCCTCACCCTGTCAAACTTCAGCTTAGCGTCTGTGGCGCTAACGGCTGTCACTGTACCGGCCCAACTGTTTGGCAGAGAAGATAGCATAATTAGGGCCCGAATCTCATCATCAAACTTTATGTTCACCGAGTCCAACTGCGAGGTCAACATATTGAACTCATTCAAGTGTTGTTGCACTGATGTTCCCTCCGTCATCCTCAGATTAAACAGGGGTCTAATCAGATGAACTTTGTTTGCTGTCGATGGTTTCTGATACATCTCCCCCAAGGTTTTTAACATCTCCCGTGTAGACTTCGCGCCTGTGGTATGGTAAGCCACTTCCTTGGAAAACGACAGACGCACCGCGCTCATCGCTTTCCTGTCCAATAACTCCCACTCCTCCGCAGACATCTTCTCGGGCTTCTCCTTGAGGGGCTGGTGCAAATCCTTACCGTATAGGTAATCTTCAATTTGCATCTTCCAAAATCCATAATCAGTCCCATCGAATCTCTCCACCGAAATCTTTCCGTGGTTCATCGTGTATTCTCCCAGGAAACTAACCTGATGCTCTTGATACTAGTTCTTGGGAATCTATTCCCCCCACAACCACGATACAACTAAATAATCAGATAAAGAAAGCAATAATCAAGCACAAAACACAGCGATTTGATTACCCAGTTCGTTATGATGTGTAACTACGTCTAGGGGCGATACCAAGCTAGTATATCTACTAGAATGATTGAGTTTTCAGAATTAGATAAGCAATGAAGGAAACCACTATTTATAATAGCTCCTTGGGCCCCAAAAACGACCTCAACTTGAGGCCCATGCAGAATTGTTCGCGCAACAGGTCTCGGGCGAGAATGCCCGTCTCGCGCAACAGGTCTCAGCCGAGATATGGATGGTCCAGCGCTATAAAACTGTCTCGGCTGAGACTGCCCAACTCGGCCGCGACTGCTCTCCAGAAGCAATTCCTTGCGTGGCCTGCCTCCGCGTCTCGGCCGAGATCCCTCACCTGTCTCGACCAAAGCAAGAAACTCCCCTGCTTCGTGCATCTCGCCTCGGCCGCGGCCTCCCGCCTCGGCCGAGGTGCTTCCACTCGTGTTTTGGGCTCCACACTCAATAATTACTTGGAGTCAGTCGGGAATTTTCGCAACAAAAATATACATATATGTTGTACTAAATTCTTGTTATTGTCTTGTGTCCATTTTACTCTTGATATATTGTTGGACTATTTTAATAAAGTAATTTAAATTAATTTGTGGTAAAATAATTAAAAGATAAAAGGAAAAGAACTAAAAGATAAAAGGATGAAAAGAAAAAAATACCCAAATTGAGTAGCAGAGAAGAAACAAATAATAGGGAAATTAAAACTAAAAGGGGAGGGTAGTTTGGTCCTACTGCACACGGTGCAATAATTTGATGCATTGCACTTAATCGACTTCCTTAAGGGTTCTTGCCTTTCATCGTATCAAGTGCTTTTTCTTCTTTTATTTATTTATTATATATTTATTTTGCGTGCCATGAGATGCCAAAATATTTATAGATTGGGGAACACAAATCAACAGGAATTTGGTTATTTTATGGTCTATTGGACGCCTCCCATGAACTTTATGGATTAAATTTAAAACTTACGGTAACAAAATAAAAGAGGTAATAAAAAACTGGTTCTATTAAACCTTGACAAATTAATATGTTTTCCTCTTTTCATAACTCCTACAAAAGAGACATAATTATCTACGACTGGAATTGAGTTCGACAAGAAAATATCAATGTTAGATAGTGTTGTTGATTGTCAAAGCATGTGAAATTGTACGTAACAAACTATTAGTGTTGAAAGGACATTTAGTATTAATTCTTTAATCAATTTTAAACTACTAACAATTAATACGTGCGTTGCACGTGACTTGTAAAATGTTTGAAATATAAAAAAAGAATGCAGATATTTAAAATAAATTATTAGTTATTTGATATTAGATTATTTCATTTTAATATAAATATTTTACGTACATATACTACATTTTTTTGTCCAATAGTTGATAAACGTAGTTTATGCATGCTTTTTGGGCTCAATTAGATGATAAATATTGATAAATTGCATGTATAATGTGTTATCCTATGAAAATGTAGTTTGTTTGCTCATTTGTAGTCAACTATGTGTTTTTTAATGTTACAATTCATTTGGATGAATTTTGGAGAAGAAACGAGCGAGAAAATGGTCAAGCAATTGGTCGAGCGGTTGAAAATTGGAGGATGCCGATTTTAGGTTGGTCGAGCATAAGAAAAGAATTTGAAGAAAAACACATCACTCGATCATGCGGGATGCAATGTCAAATTCCATCATGACACACCTTCAGTGTTTTACTTATATCTTGAGATATACATGTCCAAATAAGGTGAAATCAATGGCATTGGAAGACTAACTCAAAGCGCTACAATTTATCAGAAATAGTCAATACCAATTTCTGACTTGAAGACCTCCAAATATGGTTTTGAAGTTGGACAAGAAGTGCAGTTTTGGGTCACACGACCTATTTCACCATCCTTATGGCATAGATCGATTGAACATGCAACTTTTCCTGTTCTTTCGAAAAAAATTCACCCCTCAACTCATATTTTCACTCCCAACTATAAAAGGAATCTAAGGCATCATATTAGCGTATCACATATCACGAAGTCCCATATTTTTTGGGGTAAATTAGATGACGTTGAAGAGGAAGAATTCTAGAACATAAAATTGGTTTTATCTTTTATTTTCTTTTTAGAAGAACATACTGCTTTCCAAGTATTTTTGTGATTATTTCATGATGAAGTTTGGTTTGTTTTTCATATTCTAAGGTTAGAAAGTAAAATTCGTGATTATTTCTTGAATTTTATTTATTTATTAATTTACATTCTATGTTTCTATCTACGTATTCTTATTTTTAGTGAATGTTTGATAATTTGACCATTATTACACATCTTAGGCGTAATAAATCGAGATTTAAGAGAGGAGGTTTATTAATAGACCTAGAACATGTAGCATAAATATTCAATATAACTGACAAGTTTGAGATATTTGTAAGGACATTGGTCTTAAGAACTTTTAGGAGTTCCATACATAGCATGTGATAAATGGTTTATTCACTCCGAGAAGGGGTTTAAACTAACTTTGTGATCGTTTTATAGGGGGTTTAATTTTCGTTTTTTTATTATTTATTTTATTTTAGTGTTACGTGGTATTTCTTTCCAGTGGTGTTTTCAGGTTCGCATGCAAACCATATCAAAAGGGAAAGAACATCTTGTCCCTCTAGATCCTGAAATTAAAGCAGCTACTTGTAGATACCGAACAAGAAGAAATCCTACATTCAAGATGGAAAATATATCGCAAAATCTGACCCAAGAGGAAGCATTGACTCGGATATTAGGGGCTCTCGCTAATCTAGATGATCGAGTCACCAATTTGCAGCAGCAACAACCACCGCTGCAGTAGAGACGAATTCATATTGAACAAGATGAAGCAGATGAGGATATCACTCCTATAAGTGATTGTCTTCGTCCGACGCCGAATCAGCAGTTCGGAAGAGTACAACCTCCACCATTAAACGCGAACAGTTTTGAGTTGAAGCCAACACTAATAAATATAGTGCAATAGAACCTGTTTGGTGGTAGTGCTCTGGATGATCCGAACGTGCACTTGAACAAATTTCGCAGGTTGGCAGACACTATAAAGATCAATCATGTGCCGCATGAACAAGTCAAGATGAGGCTGTTCCCATTCTCACTAAAAGTCAGAGCATTACAGTGGTACAATTCATTGGAAGATGTCACAGAGTGGGAAGACCTGAGCACAAGATTCCTTATGAAATACTTTCCGCAAAGCATGATGCTGGATCTACAGAATAAAATAAACCAATTCAAGCAGATGGATCAAGAGCCGTTCGTTGAGACTTGGGAGTGATTCCAGGATCTTATCCGGAGTTATCCCCACCATTGGTTCTCAAAGAAGCTACAAGTTTGCAAATTCTATAATGGGTTGCTTGCTCCAGCACGAGATCATGTAGACGCAACTGCAGGTAGAAGTCTGGTGGAGAAGACTATGAAGAATGCATTCTCGATTTCGGATGCATAGCTAGAACAAGCTACCAGTGGCCCAATGAGAGAAATCAGCCGAGACGAGTGGCTAGTGTCAAGGAGGCAGAGCTAGTCAAGAATGAGCCACTTGAAAACCTTACATCCCAGTTGATAGCTTTGACGAGCCAAGTAAGTTTGCTAACTAGTCTGACATTAGCACAACATAATGACACTTCACCACAGCAGATAGCAGGTCAGGAAGAGGTTGAAGATGTGAATTTTCTAAATCAGAGGAACTTCAACAACTTCCAAAATAATCAGCCAAGGTACAATCAGTACCCTCCTAATCGGAATTAGCAGAACTTTTCTTATGGCAATGCAAAGAATTTACTTAATCCGCCACCCGGGTTTGCTGTCATGAATGGTATGATTCATGATGGTAAGTAGCCAACACAAAAAGAGGCCGTGCAGTCCCAGTTGCCAAATATGATGAAAAGTTAGCTCAATTAGAAAGGAAGATAGATGGTAAGTTTATTGAATTAAATAAGAGCATGACTGGACAGAGAGCAGACATAAAGCGACTCGGGAACAACATGACTGAAATGTCCACCAATATGAGTCAGCTAATAAAGATTTTCGGAGCCCAACATAAGCAGGGGCAGTTCCCAAGCGATACAGTGGTGAACCTGAGAGAGCAATGCCAAGCCATTCAGCTAAGAAGTGGTACTGAGTATGAAGGACCACAACTGCTAGTTGACAAAGAAAAGGTAGTGGAGAAAGAGCAGTTGGAAGAGAAAAAAGGAACTCAAGCAAAGACAAGGAAGCGAAAAGATGATTTGAAACCAAGTGCGGGGCAAGAGATCAAAGCCGATATACCAGCATATGTCCCTCCTGTTCCGTTTCCTTAGGTCCTAAGAAAGAAGAAAATAGATGAGCAATTCGCAAATTTCTTGGATGTGCTGAAGAAAATTCAGATTAATATACCATTTCTCGAGGCACTACAGCAGATGCCTAACTACGCGGAGTTCTTAAAGGAGGTAATAGCAAAGAAAAGAAAGTGGGAAGAATACGAGACAGTGAACTTGACTGAAGAGTGCAGTGCAGTCATCCAAAGGAAGCTACCATTAAAACGTAAAGATCCGGGTAGTTTCACTCTTGAATGCAAAATAAGTAATGTAACTTTTGATAAAGCACTATGTGATCTAGGGCCTAGTATCAACTTGATGCCATTATCTATATATGAAAAATTAGGCATAGGCACAATGAAACCCACTACAATTGCGCTACAAATGGCAGGTCGTTCTATGAGTTGGCCAAGGGGGATTATAAGGGATATTTTATTAAAAGTTGGTAAATTCATCATTCCTGCTGATTTTATTGTCCTAGATATGATAGAAGATAAGGAGGTTCTCTTAATTTCAGGTCGCCCGTTTCTAGTAATGGCTAAAGCACTAATTAATGTACAAAAAGGGGAATTAACTTTAAGGGTAGATGAAGAGAAAGTTACGTTTTCCATTTATAAAGCTCTTCAGCAACACGATAGTGAGGAGGTGAACCAATTAGAAACATCTAGCTCTATACAATCGTTAGATGTCACATTATATAAGAAACTGATCTCACCTAGTGATTGCGACTCCCTTGAAACTTGTCTTGTTAATTCTATTTTTCGTATTGATCATCATGACTCTACTAACCTTGATCTTGTAGAAAGTGTTAGTGCTCTTAATTATTTGCAGGAAACTCCCAAAGGAAGCTCAATTCAGGAGGATATAAGTAAGAAAGTTGTGGAGGAAGTACCAAAGGGGGGCGAAGGATGCCCAAAACTTAAACCATTATCAGATCATCTACGGTACGAATGTCTTGATAGCGAACAAAGATATCCGGTAATAATTTCTTCCTCTTTAACTGGTGCTGAAACTGAAAAATTGCTGCGAATGTTGAGAAAATATAAATCTGCAATAGGTTGGTCCATAGCTGATTTAAAGGGAATTAGTCCCACGATATGCATGCATAAGATATTGATGGATAAACCCTCAGTTCAGAATCAACGTAGACTTAATCCAATAATGCAGGAAGTAGTTAGGAAATAGGTTCTTAAATGGTTAGATGTAGGAATAATCTTTCCAATTTCATATAGTAAATGGGTGAGTTCAACCCAAGTAGTTCCTAAAAAGGGGGGGATGACAATAGTGAAAGGTGATCTAGATGAGGTCATAGCTACTAGGTTAATTACGAGATGGCGAGTGTGCATAGATTATAGGAAACTTAATGCGGCTACCCGTAAAGACCATTTCCCTCTCCCATTTTTAGATCAAATGCTTGATAGGTTAGCGAGGTATGAATACTACTGTTTTCTTGATGGTTATTCGGGTTACAATCAGATTATGATTGCCCCGGAGGATCAAGAGAAAAAAGCTTTTATGTGTCCTTATGGTGTTTTTCTATTTCGTAGAATGCCATTTGGGCTTTGTAATGCCCCTGCTACGTTTCAGCGTTGCATGATGGCAATATTTAGGGACTTGATAGAGAACATAATGGAGGTGTTTATGGATGACTTTTCTGTTTTTTGGTCGTCTTTTGTTCACTGCTTAGATAACTTAGCTCAAGTATTAAAAAGGTGTGAAGACACCAATCTAGTCCTAAATTGGGAGAAATGCCACTTCATGGTTAGGGATGGTATAGTCCTTGGTCATAGGATCTCGTCTACGGGGCTAGAAGTTGATAGAGCTAAGGTAGTGGCCATAGAGAGATTACCACCTCTGAAGAATGAATAAGGAGTTAGAAGTTTTCTAAGACATGCGGGACTTTATAGAAGGTTCATTAAAGATTTTTAAAAAAATTCTAAATCTTTATCTCGTCTACTAGAAAAAGATACTGCTTTTGCGTTCGATGATTTGTGTATGCAGGCATTCGAAACATTGAAGAAAGCATTGATCACTGATCACACTGGACTGGTCTCAACCCTTTGAGATAATGTGTGATGTGAGTGATATGGCTGTGGGAGCAGTGTTGGGCCAAAAGAGAGAAAACTTTTTTCGAGTCATCTACTATGAGAGCAAAACTCTTGACTCAGCCCAAACGAATTACACGGCCACAGAGAAGGAATTGTTAGCTGTTGTTTATGCATTTGATAAATTTTGATCATATCTTATACAGGCAAAGACAATAGTTTATACTGACCTTAAGCTTGCTGCTCTTAAGTATTTGTTTGCTAAGCAGGATTCGAAACCAAGGCTGATAAGATGGATACTGTTGTTGCAAGTTTGACTTGGAAATCCGAGATAGAAGGGGATACGAGAATGCATTTGCTGACCATTTGTTAAGAATTGAGAATGAGGCAGACGTAAAGGGACAGCAGAAAGCGATAAATGACATATTCCCAGATGAGCATGTGATGGTTATAGAAAATGGTCCGTCGTATAGTGACATAGCGAATTATATAGTGAGTGGCATTTCACCGGACCTATCACCTCATAAGAAGAGGAAGTTCTTTCAAGATTTTAAGTTTTACATATGGCATGATCCCTACCTATACAGAAGATGTACAAACACGATAATCCGAATGTGTGTCCCGTATACTGAAGTAAGAGACATAATTACACAGTGTCACTCTTCCCCAAGTGGGGGACATTTTGCATCAGCAAGAACAACCGCTAAGGTGCTACAAAGTAGATTTTATTGGTCGAAGATCCACAAAGATTGTCATGATTTCATTCTACAGTATGACCGATGCCAATGAACGGGAGAAATATCACGAAAGCACGAGATGCCCTTCACCTCGATCATTGAAGTTGAGTTGTTTGATGTGTGGCGTATAGACTTCATGGGACCCTTTCCATCTTCGAATAGGTTCCAATATATCTTGGTAGCTCTAGAATATGTGTCAAGATGGGTGGAAGCTATTCCAACCCAAACAAACGATGCCAAGGTGGTCCTGAAATTCCTTCAAAAGAACATTCTTACAAGGTATGGTACTCCGAGAGCATTGATAAGCGTATGGGGGGTCACACTTTTGTAATAAATGGTTGTCTGCATTATTAGCCAAGTATGGGGTGAAACACCGAGTTACAACGCCATATCCTCCGCAACCTAATGGTCATGCAGAGCTCGCCAATTAAGAGATCAAGCAAATACTTGAGAAATAAGTGAATGGGAATAAGAAAGATTGGCCAATGAGGTTAGATGACGCACTATGGGCGTATAGAATGACTTATAAGACCCCTTTGGGACTCTCGCCGTATTAGCTAGTTTTTGGGAAAGCATGTCATCTACCAGTGGAATTAAGCATCGGGCTTATTGGGCAGTTAAAAATTTGAATTTCGACTTTGATGCTGCTGGGAAAGAGCAAATTCTTAAGCTCAATGAATTGGAGGAGTTCAGAAATCAAGCTTTCGAGAATTCCAGTTTGTATAAGGAGCGCATCAAATGGTTTCGCAACCGATGATAAAGAATCGAGCCTTTGAGGCCAGTGAACAAGTCTTATTGTTCAACTCTCGACTAAGGCTATTTCGGGAAAGCTAAAATCAAGGTGGTCGGTTCCATTCACTATAAAGATTATTCGAGCTTTCGACGTAGTAGAACTACTAAATCAAGATGGGAGCAGATTTCTTATCAATGGACAACAGATCAAGAAATACTACAAGTCGGACCAACTTCAAACTTTGCATGATGTGCGGTTGAAAGAACTCGACTAAGCCAAACAGGTCGTCCAGCTTGAGACGTAAAACAAAGCGCTTGTCGGGAGGCAACCCGATGTTTACATTTATTTTCGTCATTGTTGTTATTTTTGTTTCTTATTTTATGTTCTTAAGAGTGCTTTAATGTTTTTATGATATTAGGAGCCAACAATGTCAAATCAAGATTAAAAAGGAACGCTATAGCAAGATGAAGGGGAGGAAAAGAGGGTGAGGGGCAGTACGACGCAACGCGGTCGAGTCACATAGTGACTCAGTCGCATCAAATATCCACCCCTTGACACGTTGTAGGACAGTCAGCAGCGACGCAGTAGCTTTGAATAATGACGCGGTCACGTCAAGCTCTTCACCACAATGCATGTCAGTAGGAAAGGACGCGGTTGCGTCAGGCTACGACGTGGTCGAGACCAGGCTTTTAAAACACGCAGCCAGGTTATTTTCTTTTTCTTCTTTTCCTCTCCTCTCTCACGCGAAAACTCACTTCCCACACACACAAACACAAAATCTTTGAAAAATCACCACCAATTCACACACTCCCCCTCACGCACACATCAATTCTCTCCACCCCATTCACTCCATTTGGGTTTGGCGAACAAATTTTGGCAAAACTAGGGCACACTCAATAAATTCTTCATTTCCGACTAAACGTCTCCGATAAGACTTGTAAAATTGAAATTTTATGCTTAATAAATTGTAGTTATGCTTGCTTATTTTGGGCTTTAGTTGTAATAAAGATTAGGGATTGTTCTAGTTTGATTTGTTTAGTTTAGGGCACTTGTAGTGCTACTCTTTATGACTTTTGTTCGAATTGGAGGCTATTGGTGTGAGTTGAACATGAATTTGATCAATTTGTGATGATGGGAATGGACAATTAGCACCATAGTTATGATTAGCATGTGTTTTGCTTTGAGGAGTTTTATCAAACATGTTATATGCATAGCTTGAAGCTAGTTTTTGCTTGATTTACTAATCCTTTTAGGCTTCGTATGTGTAATGAAATGACAAATTGCTTACATATAAGTTGTTAGACGTTCATATGATTCGACATATATCATTATTGGGCAAATTTGATTATACACATAACCTAGGGGGTGCTAGTTGAGCTAAAGAGTGTACGAAGTTGTTAAGTGATACCTATGTTAAAAAGAGATAAGTGACTTAACTTGCCAATCATTAAACTTAGCCATATTTGTAATTCATGTTTCAAGATCGACAATATGATTGGTTGTAATTCATATTTGTAATTCTTGCAAGATTGGTTGTTAAAATTGAGTGTGTTTTATGTGTGTTAGGTTGATTAAAATGCCGCCAAGAAAAGCTAACACAAGCAAGAGCAAGGGCAAGAAAAAAACGGGTGAAGGATCTTCGACTCCGGCTCTGAAAAGGGTAGAAATTTTACGAAGTGACAGCTGAATTATCTATGGTTTTGCACTAGAAAGAGATGAGCACAAACGAAGATTTGAGTCACTTCGTCAGCGCACAGTTGTTCCCACCTATTACGAAAATTCAGAGTTGGCACAAGCTATAGGGATACATGAGAATGTCAAAGCATTTCTCACAATTTCAGGATCGACAGAATTCATGAAAGACGATCGAACATACGAGCAGCTGATAATTGAATTTCTCAGCACTTTTGAGATCGTAGTAGCCAGTAAGCCTGAGCAAAGACGTCTGGGTAAAATTTCCTTTCAGTTGATGGGAGCGCAACATGAGATGACATTTGATGAACTTGATGAGCTCTTCGAGTTTTTAGCTCCAACTGCAGGAGAGCCAATAGAGTCGTTCAATCCGAATGAACTCTGGGGGCAATTGGCAGCATCCCCTTCGCTACTACCTCCGCAGGCTTATGTCTCGAAAAATGCTAAAGCCTCATGGATCCGAAATCTAGTAATTAGATATTTTCAAAAGTTATTGGCCCATACGCTATTTGCTAGAAAGGAAACAGACGTAGCCCAACAGAAGGTACTCTGCTTCATATGGAATGTCCTTCATAAACGCCGACTAGATAATGCGGTTCTTTTGGCAGAGCAATTTGTTAATGTGATCACAAAGCAAAAAGATAACATTACCATTGGGGGTATCATCACTATGATTTCTATGTACGTTGGCATAACTTTTGATAATATGGTCCCGGTAAAAGGGGACATTCACTTCACATGGGAATTCTTGGAGAATATGCAGGTGGTTGTCATGGGAGATGATAGAAGGGTGCCATATGTTTTCCAAAATGTTTGGGCCATATTTTCATCTTCCTGATCCTGCACTCACTGTGGTATTGAGCCTTGAGGATACACTTAATCTTCCCATGTCTTTCGAGGCGCACTTGGCCAAATCCTAAAGCCCAGATTCTCTGGTCTTTCAATCAGGTCATGCAACGAAAGGAAGCCATCAGGGCCCTCGTCTATCAACAAAAATAAGAGCAGCCACTGCTATCGCATCATCTTCAGAAAGAGCTGAAGACTTTGAGGGGATGTTTACTTTCCTTCAAGCTGACATGACAGCTCTTAGTACTCGATTTGATAGACATCTGTCCGAAACTCGAGGCATTTTTCAAGAACTCAACCCCATGTTGCGTACGATAATAGCACAAGGCAATGAGGCCCGAACCTGGAGACAAGAGCAAGATCTTCGTTAGGATACGTTGGCTCAATTTCGGAGTCAACACGGATTCCAGCCACCGCCGCCGCAATGATCTGTAAGTTCAGCACCAAGTCGTACTACTCTTTTCCCACAACCTTGACCTTTGGTCAAGTTTGGGGAAGGGGGTGAACCGTGGAACAAACTTGGCCGCTATTTATGTTTTTGCTTTATTCGCCTTGTTTTCTTTTGTTGAATTAGTGGTGTTATGCTTTGAGGAGCCTATGAGCTCAATTTGTGAAAGTATTTTTTGTCATCTAGACATGGGGTCTGTGGACCCAGTTTGATCATTTAGTTGTTATATTGAGTCATAGGAGTCTAGAGTTTTATTATTTAGTTTTTAGAGTTAAAAGAAGAATTGAACCTGAGAAAAAGAAAAAAATAGTAACAAGTGAAAAGAAAAGAAAAAAAAAAGGGAAAGATGGATGGTGAATGGTTAATGATGAGATAATTTTTAGAAATAGATGAAAGAAGGCACATAACAGAGCATGAAAGGTGAGTTGAGACGAAATTGAGCTTGAACCTAGAGTATTCTATCAAAAATTACCCTTGTGAAAATTTGAGCCTAATTATACTCCTAATTTAGGAGTAATATCAATTTTTTTTGGTGTGACATTGATTGAATATGTGCACTAGTCTCTAGAACTTGCCTTGAGTCTTTACTAAGAATGTGTCAAATATGTGGTGTGATTTAGGAAGTGATCTTAGGCATTTTTGTTTTAAGCATATTTATTTGAACCATGAAAAATTGCCTTTGTACCATAAAGTCAATAATTATCCGTAGTCAGCCCACTAGAGCTTTAAAGCCTTAATTTTTCATAGCCTAACAAAGTCAGCCGAAAACCTTTTGATTTAACTCTTTGGCCTTAATTGGATTAATCAAGTTAGAGGGAAGAGAATTGGAAGGTAGTTTGAGTGAAGAATTTTGTGGGAAGGAATGAGAAAACTAGAGGGTAATTCCAAAGATGAAGGAAACAAGAGAAAAATGATGGGTGAAAAATGAGAGCAAAATAGCCTCTCCTAGCTGGAAATAAAAAATGAGAAAAAGAAGAAAAAGAGTTTGTTGTTAATAAATTACCAAGTACTTTGAGGAGAGGCTAGGAAATCATAAAAGTGTTTAGATTGTTTGAGTTGAGTAGAACTGTCAGGTAGTCCCAAAAATGTGGCCCTTGTATTGATTTGTAAAGCACTTTAGTTGTAAAGGTTTAGTGAAGGTGAAGAAGTCATGTCTTTTGGGATGAGTTGCTGAAAATTGGAGAGTGAGGTTGAGTGATGTTATTGAGGAGTAGTCGGGTTAGGAATAACTTGATTAGTCCAAAAGTAGTCACTTTTAGCCAAATATATCCCACCTTACCTTAAGCCAACATTACAACCAAGAAAAAGACCTTTTTGATCATTTTTCACACACATTGAGTACGAGTTCTAGTTTAGACAATTGGCAAGCATATGGTAGACTTTTCATGTAATTCAATATGAGTGGAAATGAAATTAGCCTAAACACTTGAGAGATGAGGGAAATACTTAACCGGTGAGAATTGAATAACTCGAACGTTCAAAGTCTCGAGATTAGTTGATTTTCACATTGTCACATATGCTCAAGTACATTGTGTTGCCTCAATTGTGAAAAAAGAAAAATGGTCTGAAACTGAATTATCATCCAATCGCCCTAAATCATTGCATAAATCACTTGTATTTCTTGTCTTTTGTTGTCCCGAACAACAGTTTAAGTTTGAGGATTTTGATACACGTTAATTATGCATGTATTTAGGTCGATTTAGGATAATATTTTATAGCATTTACATGCAAATGGTCAAGAGTTGTATGAATTTATGTAATTTGGACCATTTGACGTGTATTGGTATGTTTTGTAGTGTTTTCATAGTTTTCAGGATAAAATGAAGACTTTGTGATATAACACGAAGAAATGGGTCGAAGAAAGGACGAGATGGGCCATGAAATGGGCCGAAAATAAAGCCCAAACACATAAGCAATTGATGCAGTCGTGTCAATAGCGTGACTCGGTCGCGTTGAACAACGAAGCGGTCGCGTCAAGCTTTTCACCATAGCACAGGTTAGTAGGCTACGACGCAGTCGCATTAGTGTGTGAGACCAGGCTTTTAAAATAGTGCAGGTTTGTGACGCGACCGAGTTGGTCAGAGTACCTTAATGGCCATCTTCTTACCCTCACCTTCTCGAACCCTACTCTTGGAAAAAGTTGCCTCAAACTAAACGCTATGGCTCAAGAGCGCACCGTCTACACAATTGTTCACTGCAAGATCAAGTGGAAGAATCTAAAAAAAGTTGTGAAAGCTACTCTATGATCTACGTTTTAAGAGAGGGTCGGGCCTAGGGTTGGACGAGTCTTTAGGCACCGTCTTCGGGCAGGATGATGTCATGGAACATATCTTCTTGGTAATTAATTACTTCTCCTTGAAAATATTAGCGTCCTTACAACAATTCTCATCATCTGTGGTAAATCCCATTAAACTATCTTTACATTATAGGAGCACCGAGACAATTAGGCTATCATCCTGAAAGGGATTCCACACTTCAACTATTGCACGTACTTATTCGGAAAGAATACTGCCAACGAAAATGTTGATCGCTCATTTTGAGTCGGGCTCGAGGAGACGGACGAAGACGACACCGACACCGACAATGGAGATAAAGTGTTGAGATGGAGTTGACCCTTGAGACAGCAGGCCAAGATGGGTTAGGTGTCCCGTATCCCAAGTTGTAAAATGTTCTAGCAGGGCGGCTGAGCGTGAAACTGCATAAACTCGAATTCTGGACAACTTCAATAGCTATCTTGTTGAGCACCGCGGACACTCCGCCGCCATGAACGCCGAGTTCCTTTCTTGCTACGACATGGTGCAGGGAATGGTTGATATCCCTCCACTATAGATGAGGTGGGCTGGGGAGATGCTGTAGTCGCAAGCAGCATGGAGGATGTTTCTGACCTTTACTCTGGAGGAGAGGCATGACTGGGTGTCGACCGTTATCTAAGTCTGATGGAGGGTACATCTGTTGGTGCGCCGGTTTATGGATTTTTTTGGTGGGTCTCAAAACAATTATTCGTAATATGTACTATTTGTGCGACTGCTGACCGCGAAACAATTTGCTTGCTTGCTTTGTTTTTCTTTTTTCTGTTACTGATGTTTATTCATCATTTTTACATTGATCGTGCTATCGAGGCACATACAATTAATTTCCTTAGCTTCCCCCTTCTAATTAGTAGAAGTGGTAAGTTATGATCGATCCCACAAGGAGCAGTTCAATTTATTGCGTTTTACATATTAATTAAATGAAACGAACAAGAACATAAAATGGGGGAGTTTGATTTGATTTTACATGATAAACTATAGAAGGCAAATTGAAACTAAGCGATAAAAGTGATTAAAATCAAATAAATGAAAGATCATAGCCCCTAATCTAGTTATCACCCTAGTCTGATTAACCCTTGTAATTAATGAAACTACCCTTAAATAAGTTATAAAATTTCTACCCCTAAATCAACAATAAGCTCTCCTGACTCGAATTATCCCTTAATTTTTAATTAACCAAAATAAGCTCTTTGATTAATCAATTTAACCAAACAATCTAGAATAAGCTCTCTAAATCTAATTGGCTAAACACTTAAAGTACTAGGATAGTAGGGTAGACACGGTGTTGGACTCACAAGCTTGGTCCAATTAACCCATATTTATGTTATCTAGTGAATTAGTTTACTATTTGCTACCAGATTTATGATAATATCCTAGTCGTAAATACGTGATCCATTAAAATAGCTGATCAATCTAAGTTAATAATCCACATATAAAAACAATTAATCCAAATAACATAAATAGTTCCGGAACATAATCCAAAAACAGTCACCGTAAGAATTACAAGAAATCAAACTAGGGTTCAAACATTGATTAAGGACTGAAATTAAATGACTAGCCACACATATCAACGTTAAAAAACATAAAAAAAGTAAACAACATGAATTTTAAAACAGACGATAAGGAACCAAAGACGTCGATTCTCGATCCTTGCGCCTCCTTTTGAGCAATTCTTCTCCACTATTCAACATGTATTCTCAATGCAGCAACTCTCTTGTTATTAATAAACCCCCAAGTGGCTTTGCTTTTCCCTCTCATTATGGGCTTCGACAACCTAAATAAGGCAATTAAAAGAATTTTCCCCCATGTGGGCTTTGTGTTGTCAAAATAGTTTGGCTCCTTTCTTCAATTATGTCGTGGTCATGGTCTATGTCGTGGTCATGGTCATAGGCCTAAGCCCAACGAACAGCTTCTCACATCCTTCGTCTTTGACGGTCTTGACTTGGGTTGGGCTTGACACCAAGTCGCTTAGCGTTAGGCCCGACTCGATATATGATCCTTCGTCTTGATCCGAAAAATCTTCAAATCTACTGTAATAAACACTAAAATAGCAATCAACATAATTCAGCCCAAGAAAATCAGATAGGTAGTAATGTAGTAAGTGCAATAACTAAAATTCGAATAAAAATGCAATCTTAACAACTGAAATGATGCACAAATTTCTACCTATCATAGGTCTTTGGGGAGTGGCTCCCCATTTTCTATGTAGCTGAATCATATTAGTTGGGTTTATCTCTAACATATTATTATATCACGAGCTGCCGGAGGCTCGAATTTTCCCTTAATTCTTTTAACCTTTTTCACTATTTAAGATGTAAACACTTATCCTCTAGCCCTCACCACTGTTTATTCGAAACTTCATGAAAAAACTAACATGGTTGGCAACATCCTTTACTTATTTTATGCATTAAGGAGGATGGATAACCACGCCAGTCCTAGCAACGAGAATGGTTCCGACTCGAAGGAGGAAGATAATATAATTATTTCATGGTTGAAGTTGTCTTGCCAATTACATTTATGGGGTCAACCATTCCTCGGCACACCTCAAGGCTCCTGGGAGGTGATTGGGTTGGGGAGAAAATCATGGGCCATGACGGGCGCTTCTTCGATAACATGTGCCTTACTCGTCCTCATTTTCGTGCTCTAGTAAGCTTGTTGGAGTCAAGGGATTTGATCCAGGACTGCTCGCAAACACGTGTCTCGTGTTTCGAGTCTTTGGCAATTTTCATGTGCATTGTAGGAATGCACCTCCTTGATAATATGGAAAGGTTCCAGCATTTCAGGAAAATCCTCAATAGACGCGTCCATAGAATTATGGATGCACTAGTCATTCTCGCTCCCGAGTTCATAACCGCCCCACATTACGAGTACATTCACCCCCGCATCCTGAACATCAATGATTTATTCCCTTACTTTGAGCTATTTTAGCTTTCTAATATGAACTTATTATAAATAGTAGGGGGATTAATGAAATATTCAGCTGGATAATTTTTTTCCCTTACTTACATTTACCAATTAGTAAGTTTCTTCCTAGCTCATTTAGAGTTGTGTTGGAGTAATGGACATGACTCTCATCCCCACCGCTATACCGATATGATGTCAAAATGTCTTCCATTCACGAAAGGCGTCGACTGCCCAAAATGTTAGTGGCATATGTGATTTTGACATGCAGTTTAACTATGTCTATGCTAGATGGGGAGGGAGTGCGAGCGATGCACACGTGCTGACTAATGCAATCCGAAGTGACGATGCCTATTTCCCATGACCTCCTGATGGTAAACAGATCAATCCTTCATTATCTCTCCAAATTTTATAACCATATTCCATCTCGTTTAAAACCAACTGAATGCAACTAAAAATAAATTAATTTCGTAGGTTGTTATTACCTCATTGATGCTGGGTATGCAAAATATGGACCATCCTTAGCACCGTATAGGAACGTGTGTTACCATTTGCCAGAGTGGAACATCATTATGTTCATTATCAGAGTAACTCCACCGTCACACATGTTTGCAAAACTGCATTGAGAGGGCATTTGGTGTTTTGAAAAGTTGGTTCCCCATCCTGCATTACGAGATGCCAAGCATCACCCTAGGTAATCAAGTGAAGATGGTGATTGCCTGTTGTGTCATTCACAACTTCGTGCACCTTCACATACTCCCCGACTTGCTTTTTGAAGTGGTCCACCCCCACTACCATCCCGACACCCTTCTTTTTTCTGGTACCATGTACCCCAATGTGCATAACGTTGAAGCACAAAATGACATGAGGACTGAGATGACCGCTGCTATCTGGGCTACTAGGAATGCCTAGAGTTAGGTGGGTGGGTGGTGGAAGAAGTCTCGTACCTCAGTTGGTGGTGGTTTCTATTGACTCAGTTATTTATGTTTTCAAGACTTTATTTAATTTGGATTGTGTATTAAGACATTTTAATTTCAATTAGGGCATGTACTATGACTTGATATTTCACTATTTATTGTTTCACTATCCAGACTAGTATGTTTATTATATTAATTGCGCTTTGATTTTAAATTGTTGATAACAAAACAATATAGTAGCGTATTATTGTCCTTGGCGATGCATGAACATTACTATGTATGTTAGATTATGGATATTCCACTCCACCCGACTTGTAGTTGCAGGGCGGGAGAAATGATCATCAGAGTAGCTAACACTCCAGCAAATAAGGGTCATACTTTCTACTGTTGCTCGACCGGGGTCAATCAGTAAGGAGGCTTTATATGGGAGGATGCTTGGATTGTTTACAAACAAACAATGACGAATCGAAACCAAGTTCAAGTTTGACCTCCTACCCTACTTCACCAAGCAAATACAAGTGAGGTAGGTAATACCACATTTGCCCGAGTTATACCGGCTAATAGTGTCGGACGAACCACACTCGGGTTTCTAATTTGGCTGATCTTATCGGTTTACATTCTAATAATCGCGTGCCTACTTAAGTTTTTATTAGCTTAGCTAGTGGGAGTATGCTATATTTTGTATTAACTAAACAAATGGAGTTTATTACTAATTATTTTCCCACCATTATTATTATTATTATTATTATTATTATTATTATTATTATTATTATTTATTATTATTATTATTATTATTATTATTATTATTATTATTATTATTATTATTATTATTATTATTATTATTATTATTATTATTATTATTATTATTATTATTATTATTATTATTATTATTATTATTACTACTACTACTACTACTACATAGTATATTGTTTGAATAAATAGCAAGGCTGGAAAAAAAATGAAACCAATCGGAAAAAAATCACCTTAATCAAGTCCATAACACCTTCGGCAGTTTAATTTTAAGCATTTTGGTTAATTAATTGTTGAACTTTTTTAATTTTGTTTTACGAGACGACTCAACTAGATAAATTGCCAATTAATTTGAATATAAACCAAGTTCATAATTATCCTAGAAAATAATAAACCTCTCATATTATTTTTCATAATTCACCAATCATTTTTATCAATCAACTACACTTTCTATCAATTGATCACAATTTTCAATACACATTTTAATCATTCCTCAATCAACTAATCATTATCCATATCACCAATCACAATATTTTAATACTATCAATCAATCTAAAATATACTAATGTGACATCTACAGTACGCATCCCTTAAACAAAAAATAATTTTTCACTATTTAAGTAGACATACCATTCGAGAATGTGCCACAGTCAATATGATACATTCCACTACATCACAACACAAGTATCCCCTTAGTGATAATCATTATCCATTTATATTTGTAGTTATGTTGGTAATCCTTTCTTCAATTTCATGATAGAGGGTAGGTACGTACATAAATATTTCGTAATACTAGTACACATAGTACGATTATCGCCCCCCAAAAAAAAGTTTACAAGTAGAGTAGTTCTTGGGTGCACCCAACACACAATAAACTTATTGTAAATTCCTCAATTTAATTTTGGAATGACATATATATAAAAAGGCGTGTTTGGTTTACAAATGAAGGTGTTGGCCTGGTGGTTGGAAACCTATGTGCGTGCGTTGAGGTCTCATGTTCGAGCCTCATGGAGCATGCAATTTTTGAATTTTTTTTCTTTTGATTCAGCACTTTAATAATATATATATTAAGGCATGTATAATGACACACAATAGATGTTAGCTTGGTGGTAAAAGCGCATGTTACACCCTTTAAGGCGTAGGTTTGAAACCTCGCGACGCACCTTGTTCTTCTCCACTTTTTTCTATATATGTACGTGTATTATTATTAATATTAATACATTGCGCCGCATTTTGTGTAACAACATGAGGTCGTGGCCTAGTGAATAAACACCTACTTGTGCATGTTGTGGTCCAGGTTCGACCTTGTTAAACATTTTTTGTATTATTTTAGACAACATAATATATTATTAAAAAAATTATATATTATTTGAGAAAAGTATGTATACCTGTAACTAAAACTTATACTATTAGTAAGATTAATATATACTATTAGGCAATATAATATATACTATTGGGCAACCTAATATATTTATTAAAAAATTATACCTGTAACTATAACATATATTATTACACAACATAACAAATACTAGTATTACTCAATATAACATATACTATTAAACAACATAATATATTATTAAAAAATTACACATATAACTATAAGATATACTATTACGCAATATAACGTATACTATTACGCAATATAACGTATACTATTACGCAATATAACATATACTATTAAACAACATAAAAAAGGTAAAAACAGCACAAGAGCAGGGTTCGAGCCCCTAACCTCCGCGCACCTCAAAGCTTCAAGGCGTAAAGGCAAACCACTGCACTACATGGTGCTATTGCGACTCTATCGAAACGCGGCCCTTATATATATTTGTAATTCCAAATTAAATAGGGGAGTGTACAATAAACCTAATGTAACTAATATGATTGTGACTTCTTATACTAATATTATATTATATAATATATGCGTCTTTCAAACGATAATTATTTAAAATATTTAACATTGTGTTTATCATTATATGCATATTTAATTATTTTAACTTGTGTAATGCACACTGAAATAATAGGGAGAGAAATGAATCAAATTTCAAGTTTTGTGTTTAAAATTTTACTTAAAATATTCAACATCATCAGATAATGCATTTGAATAATAAATTAACAATTTTTCTATGAAAATATAATTGTTGGTTTCTATTTGTGATAGTGAAAGGTATTTAAAGTAAAAAATATAAAAAATTGAAAATTCATATTCTATTAAAATCTATCTGTAAGTTTCAATCTCTAATAATGGAAGATATTAAGAGGCTATTTGGTTGAGCTTATAAGTTGTTTAGGTGCTATTAAGTTAATTCAAAATGTTTGACAGTATACATTACATAAAATCTTTTTTATTTCAAATAAGTTGTTAAGCTCTTTTTGAACAAGGTAGGAGGGTCCAACTTGTTTTTCAAATAATATCTTATTTTGATTTATTACTTTTATTTTAATTAAAAAAATGACATTCCTAACGTCTTATAAGCTCTATCATCTTATTATAACCAAAAATTTCAGCGACTTATTTTGTAAATAAGATTCTACATCTTCTAATCTCAAAAAACATCTTATAAGATGTTTTGAATAAGCTCAGACAAATACCCTCTAAATGAAAAAAAAAAAAAAAAAGGCGCCCACATGTAAGGAGGAAGAAAGATATTGGACAAAAAAATATCAACTCCCGCTTGTATATTCTCAAATAATATATAGGCTGATAATATTATTATATATTCCTATGGCTAAACATTTGCAGGGGACATTTGTAAAGCTTAAAGTCTCAATTTCGCCACAAGCATAGTAACAAAATTCTCCGAATTTTTCAATATCTCTCGTATTTACCCCGTATTTTTTAATAAAAGTAAAAAATACGATGCCTTTCAAAAAAACCGTCATATATACGAATATATCGCGAATAATACTCGTATAATTCCCGAGAAATTTGAGGCTCTTTAAGTACTTTTCTTTAATTTTTTGAATATTTTTTTTTTCCAAATTTCAATTAAAAGTAATATGTTCTAAAACTTTATAGAAATTAATAGAAATACAACTTAGAATTACAAATTTATTAAATAATACAATTTTTAATAAACTTTATGGCTAATCAATAGTAATACATGTAGTCATAAGAATAATTCACAATTTTGGGACTCAAAATATGTATTCGAAAATAAAGAAATTATAAGCAGTATATAATAACTATTAAGAAATACAAAAACATAATATAATAAGAACCCAATGTAAAAACATAATATAATAAGAATCCAATCTAAGGCAATCTAACGATAAATTACAATACTTATAAAGATTTTTTTATACTATTTATGTTTGAGATTATTTCATTTAATGAACTTAATATAAATAGCATAAAATCACAACAAATAACATGTTCAGTAATTGATAAAACCTGAAAAATTAATAAAATTAACACCTAAACATAAGATAATTAACAAAATTAAGAAAGATATTTAAGATTATGAATTTTTTTAATTTAACGTATTAAACCCGATTTATTCCTGAATAATGTGCCGAAATTGGTCGATTGAACGCTATTTTCCCTATATTATCCGTTTTATTCACGAATGAAACCCGAACTGCGAATAATTAACAGTGCCGAATAATACCCGTATCCGAATTTCGTTACTAATGCTAGATCATGTTACTTTTTAAACTATTCTACGTAAATTGGTTGGTTTGGTTTTATTTTTATGTTACTATTTGTTAATAACTATATGTCCAAAATTTTATAATGACTATGACTATGGGATTAAAATCTGCCAAATTTGTCGGGTGCAATGTAGGTGAAATACATAGTTTACACTGGTTCGACTGTATTATATTGTAGTAATTATTTTTGAGTTCCAGATGTTTTCAAATTAAACGGAGACACTAATTTATGGGAAGAAATTTATGTTGTTGCAACAGAGTAACCCATATAGTTTACAACAAGAAGAGGAATGTGCTACTTTATTTTACTGCAAACCAAGTAAAAATAGTCCTATAACTAAGACAGTCTAAACGTATAGGTAAAGACACTATTCATGTTGTGGCAAGTTGCATACCTACTGCTAAACAAGTGTACCTTCAAGAATGGTCTTTTTCTTTACAATTTGTTCCAAAAAGAAGTGAAATTACTTTTAATAAGATTTTTTTTGGAAAAAAAGTTGGAAAGAAAATGAAGGAGTCCCACATTGTTGAAAGCTAAATACATCTCAGAATTCATGCTACATTTTCAATCGGGAATTCGGATCCCTTAGTAGTTTCTTATCTAGAAAAATTAGTGTTAAAGATTATGGAACATCGAGAAGAACTAATGGAGCAGATATTCGGCCCCAGTCACGGGGATTTTTCCGATGACGACCATGAAGGCGTTGGCGAGCAATGTGAAGGCTTCAACAACGGTGGTGGTGGCGCAAGCGATGGATTGAGTGACTGCATCTGTAGCGCTGATCGCAATTCTGATGTAGGCAAGGATATTGTTAATGCAACCGGCAATACGGCCGTGGTACCTGAAGACCTGATTCAAAGTGGTCCACAAAAGGGAATGGTTTTCGCCAATTTAAACACTCTTTACACAGCCTACCAGGCCCATGCCCACCATATGGGTTTTAGTATTATCCGAAGGGGTGTTCATCTCCAAAAATATGTGTTCTTACATTGGTCCAGGGGTCGTAAACCAGATGCCCAAAAAAAAAAAAAAACAAAAAGATCGAATGTTCTGCACGCTTTAATGCTATTAAGTGGCCAGATGGAAGCTGGAGAGTTTCGTCGATATTTCCCAACCATAATCACGAACTGCCTCCTGATATGTCAATCTTGATGGCGGCTCATAGGACTTTGGGAAAAAACTTGAAGAAACAGTTGGAGGCGAACGACACAGCCGGAATTCGTGTTTCTAAGAACGTTCAATTGGCGGAAGTACAAGTTGGCGGCCCCCCCAACCTTGGGTGTCTTCCTAAAGACAGTCGGAATTATATTGAGATTAGGCGACGGGCGAGACTTGGTGATGGAGATGCCCGAAGCAATACAGGTTGTTTTTATGCGAATGTACAACAGGGATCCCAATTTCTTCCACATGATGGATATTGGGGACGATAGCAAATTGCAAAATGCACTAGGAAGTCATCCAAGGAGTCGGGCGGCCTATCATGAATTTCACTACGTCGTTAGCTTTGACACCCCATACCTAGTGAACATGTACAAAATGCCATTCGCCACATTCGTCGGGGTAAACCACCATGGGCAATCAATACTGCTAGGTTGTGCTTTAGTTTCAACCGAGGATGCCCGCTCATGCATGTGGTTATTTTCAAATTGGGTCGAGGCGATGGACGGTGTATATCCAACTTGTATAATAACCGATCAGTGTGAGAGTATCAAGATTGCAATAAAAGAGGTTATGCCTCATGCAATCCATAAATATTGTTTAGGGCACATTCTATGCAAACTTCTCGTCATGTTTAGAGGTTTTCCCAATTATGATTCAGCCGTGGCCGAGTTCAAAGGAATTGTGTACGATAGTCTCTCAATCGACACATTTGAAACTAAGAGGAGTGAATTTGTAGAAAAGTACGGTGCAGAGTCTAATGAATGGCTTCAAAACATGTATACCGAAAGGCAGTGTTGGGTCCCTATCTATTTAAATCACATTTTTTGGGCGGGGATGGTTTCGACGCAGCGAAGCGAAGGCATGCATGCATTTTTTGACAACTACATCAATTCCATGAGTACCTTGAAATAATTTGTCGAGCAATATGAAATTGCATTTGCAGACAAGATCCAAAAGGAGTATTTGGCTGAACATGATTCATAGAGCAAACTGATAAAGTGTATTCTGCCATACCCGTGGGAGAAGCAGTTCAGAAGTGCGTACACCAATTCACTATTCGCCAAGTTTCAGGCAGAGATAGATAGAATGGCCTTCTACCATGCGGGAGACGGACTAATCGATACAACCTTGGGGCAAAATCCGGTTAACATTTTGAATGTCCTCGAGGTATGCATTTTGAACAATTACTTCTTTAAGGAGATACTTATGTTGTCACAAACAGGCCGGTTGGAGAATACATAGAATGTAATTACAAGAAGTTCGAGAGCAGCGGGATTTTATGTTCCCACATTCTGGTGGTGTGAAGTATATGTGTGTGTCTTCAACAATCACATGGATTAATCTGGAAATTTAAGAGAAGCTGAGCAAGACATAAGCACAAAGATAAGCAGTTCAGGAAAACAACTTTTAAAGCTGGAAACACTGTTTTATTGATAAGACAACGATTTTAACTAACTTAACCGTTGTCTTTGTTGTGTTGTCTTTTAACCGTTGAAGCAAGTTGGTTTTGTCTTGTGATTACGTGGAGGCTGTGATTTTAACTTCCATTTTCTTGTTAGCCACGTACAGCAAGTGGGAAATACAGTTATAACTTGCGGTTTAGCACTTGGTTAGGATTGATTCTCTCTCTAGAAAGTAGTTACTAAGATTAGAGCTAGATATTCTTATTCAAGCTCTTGGAACTCGATTGTAACTTGAAATCTGAGATCTCGTTTAGTGAAAATCCTTCTCTTCTTGATCCGTGGATGTAGGCATTTGCCGAACCACGTTAATTCTTGTGTGTTCAAGCCTTAATTTCTTAATAGTGTGTGCATTATATTTGTTGCACTCAAGGTGTTTGTTGTATTGCTTGTTAGAGTTGATAGGGTTTTTTCTTGGTTTTCTTTGCATCAAATCGCAACAAGTGGCGCCGTCTATGGGAAAGAGGTGCGAAGGAGAAGATTATCAACTCAAAACATGTCGATTTCGAAGATGGAAACCAAGAAATTCAATGGCAAGAACGATTACGGGTTGTGGAAGATCAAAGTTAAAGCACTTCTGGTACAACAAGGTTTGGCTGCTGTGCTAAAAGGTGATGCTGGGTTTTCCAAGGACATGGCTCTTGCTCAGAAACAAGAAATCGTGGAAAAAGCTCACAGTCTGGTGGTTCAGTGCCTCTCTGATAAAGTTCTCAGAGAAGTATCCAAGGAACAAGATGCAGCAGGCATTATTCAAGCGCTGGATAAGCTGTACATGGCAAAGTCAACTGCAAACAGGTTATTCCTTAAGCAAAAGCTTTTCTCATTTAAATTCTCTGATGAAAAAGGTGTAGAAGATCAGCTAGATGATTTCAATAAGACTCTAGATGACCTAGAATCTGTAGATGTTACTATGAGTGATGAAGATAAGGCCATCTTATTATTAAACTCTCTTCCTAAGTCCTATGGTCAGTTGAAGGATGCTATGTTGTATGGGAAAGAGTCCACTGTGACCCTATTACAGGTTCAAGCTGCATTGAGATCAAAGGAAATGCAAAAAGTACATTTGGATAAATCAGAAGGAAACTCTGAGAGTTTAAGCATCAAAGGTGGAAAGAATTCGAGATCCAAGAAACCAGGAAACTTTGAGTCATCAAAGAAGAAGGCAAATAGGAAAGGCAAGGCTGTAGAAGATAAAGATTCCAAGAAGTGCTTCTGGTGTAAGAAGCCTGGTCACTTTAAGAGAGACTGCTCAGAATGGAAGAGGAGGATGGCACAGAAGAACAATAAGGCATTAAGTTCTGCAGAAGTTGCAGAAGCCAAGGAGGAAGATCCTCAGATCTTAAATGTACCAGAAGCTAAGGGAGAAGGTAGCTGGATCTTGGACTCAGGATGCAGCTTCCATATGAGCCCAAACATCCATTGGTTTTATGACTTTAAAGAACTCCAAACAGGCACTGTTATGCTAGGAAATGATCACATATGTCCTGTAAGAGGAATAAGATCCATTAGGTTGAAAATTCATGATGGATCTGTGAAGGTGCTCAAGGACGTGAGATACATACCTCAATTGAAAAGAAATTTGATAAGCCTACGGACACTTGAAACCAGAGGATGCACTTTCACATCTGGAGAAGGATACTTGAATGTCTTAAAGGACAATAAGGTGGTTCTCAGAGGAGTCAGAAAGTCTAGCTTATACTACCTGGATGGATCTGTGATTGAAGGAGCAGCAGATGCCACTGTCTCAGGGGATAAGCATCTGTGGCATGCTAGGTTGGGCCATATTAGTGAATCTGGAATCCAACAGTTGATCAAGAAGAAAGCAATTGACTGTCAAGGCACAACAGACAGCCTATCAAGTTGTGAAGATTGCATTCTTGGGAAATCAAAAAAGTTACCATATCCAACATGCAAGTCAAATTCACAAGCAATATTAGAATATGTTCATACTGATTTGTGGGGGCCTTCAAGGGTCAAAACACTTGGTGGTGGTAGATATTACCTCAGTCTGATGGATGATTTTTCAAAGAAGGTTTGGCTCTATATTATCAAGTCAGAAACTGAAGTGTTTGATAAGTTTCAACACTGGTGCAAGGAAGTGGAAAATGAGAAGCAAGTAACCTTGAAACGTCTGAGAACTGACAATGGGTTAGAGTTTCTGTCTGAAGAGTTCAACAATTTCTGTAAGAACAAAGGTATTAAAAGGCATAAAACAGTTCCCGCAAACCCCCAGCAAAATGGTGTTATTGAGAGAATGAATAGGACCATATTGGAAAGAGTTAGGTGTATGCTATCTAGTCTGGTTTAGATAAAAGTTTTTGGGGAGAAGCAGCTTCCACTGCAGTGTACTTGATAAATAGATGTCCATCAGCATCTAAAAATGGTGTACCACCTGAAGAGAGATGGTCTGGGAAATCACCAAGTTACTCTCATCTAAGAACTTTTGTATGTAGAGCTTATGTTCATATTAAACAAGACAAGTTGGAACCTAGAGCTTTGAAGTACATTATGTTAGGATATCCTGCAGGGGTTAAAGGCTACAAATTATGGTGCACTGAGCCTGGAAAGGGAAGGATTATCATCAGTAGAGATGTAGTGTTTGCAGAAGACATAATGCCATTCAATGAGCTGTATAAACAGAAGGTGACCACAGAGTCCAGTCCTATTGGGTCACAAGTTAAGGTGGAGTCTGCTAAGGAGGATCATTCTGATGAATCAGAAGATTCTGAGTTTGAAGAAATAGAAGGAGGTGAACTACATGACTATCAACTAGTAAGAGACAGAGAGAAAAGGGTGATAAAGCCATCTACCAGATACACAAAAGATTACCTCACAGCCTATGCATTAGTTACAGCTGAAGAAGTTGAATGCTCTAAGCCAAGGAATTTTAAGGAAGCAATTAACAGCAAAGACAGGTGGTTAATAGCTATGAAGGAAGAGACTGAGTCTCTAGAAAAGAATAACACTTGGGTGTTAGTGGATAAACCTCACAAGAAAAAACTAGTAAGCTGTAAGTGGACATATAAGAAGAAGGTGGAGGTAACACACACTGAGTCCATCAGATTCAAAGCCAGGTTGGTTGCAAGAGGGTTCACACAAAGGGAAGGAATAGACTATGATGAGATTTTCTCACCTGTGGTAAAGCACTGTTCCATAAGGATTCTTCTTGCAATAGTTACGAATTTAACATGGAGCTAGAACAGTTGGATGTCAAGACTGCTTTTCTCCATGGGGATTTGAAAGAACAGATATATTTGAGACAACCAGAAGGTTTTGAAATGCCAGGACATGAAGAGAAAGTGTGTTTGTTATAGAAATCTTTATATGGGCTCAAACAGAGCCCAAGGCAATGGTATATCAAGTTTCACACACACATGAAGGCTATTGGATATGAAAGATCCAAGTATGATAGCTGTGTGTATCTCAAGTTCTCTGGTAAACAAGTAGTGGTATTCCTACTTCTTTATGTTGATGATATGTTGGTAGCAAGCAAGGATAAAGAAAAGATCAAGCATCTCAAATCTGAGCTACAGAGTATGTTTGATATGAAGTTGCTTGGCAGTGCTAGAAGGATCTTAGGAATGGATATTGACAGAAGAAGCTCAGCTGGGATACTATGTTTACACCAGACAGATTATATCAAGAAGGTACTCAGAAGATTCAATATGCATGAATCTAGGAAAGTTTCCATTCCCTTAGGTCATCAGTTCAAACTTTCAGAGCAACAGAAGCCAACAACAAAGGCAGAAGCTGAAGAAATGAGAAGTACACCCTATGCTAATGATGTTGGCTCAGTGATGTATACAATGATATGCACTAAGCCAGACCTTGCACATGCAATAAGTGTGGTTAGGAGGTATATGGCTAACCCTGGTAAGCCTCATTGGGAGGCACTGAAGTGGGTACTCAGATACTTAAATGGAACTAGCAGTGAGGGTTTGGTGTTCAAGAGGATTATGAGCTCTGATGAGAAGATACTTCAAGGGTATGTGGATTCAGATTATGCCTCTAATCTGGATTCAAGAAAATCACAGTCTGGTTACATATTCACCATGTATGGGACAACTGTGAGCTGGAAATCAATGCTGCAACAGGTTGTAGCATTACCAACAACAGAGGCAGAATATTTGGCATTGACTGAATCAGTGAAGGAAGCTATGTGGCTTAAAGGAATCCTCACTGAGTTTGGTCTTGGACAGAAGTCAGTAGAAGTCTTATGTGATTCTCAAAGTGCTCTGCATTTAGTAAAGCACCAGGTATTTCATGAAAGAAGTAAACATATAGATGTTAGACTTCACTTTGTAAGAGACATCACTGATAAAGGCTTGGTGAAACTGGTAAAAGTAAGGTCAGAAGAAAATGCTTCTGATATGCTAACAAAAGCTTTGACTGCTGATAAGTTTCAATACTGTCAGCAGTTGGTTCAAGTGGAACAAGTTTGAAGAAAGACAGCCTGTAGAGGCTGTGGTTGATTGAGGAGGATGAGGATTGGTTTGCTATGGATTGAGATTCTGGTGACTTTCTTGGTTGAGTAGAGATAGTTTGTTTCAGACAAGGTGGAGAATGTGATGTGTATGTGTGTGTCTTCAACAATCACATAGATTAATCTGGAAAGTTAAGAGAAGCTGAGCAAGACAAAAGCACAAAGATAAGCAGTTCAGGAAAACAACTTTTAAAGCTGGAAACACTGTTTTATCGATAAGACAACGATTTTAACTAACTTAACCGTTGTCTTTGATGTGTTGTCTTTTAATCGTTGAAGCAAGTTGGTTTTGTCTTGTGATTACGTGGAGGCTGTGATTTTAACTTCCGTTTTCTTTGTTAGCCAAGTACAGCAAGTGGGAAATACAGTTATAACTTGCGGTTTAGCACTTGGTTAGGATTGATTCTCTCTCTAGAAAGTAGTTACTAAGATTAGAGCTAGATATTCTTATTCAAGCTCTTGGAACTCAATTGTAACTTGAAATCTGAGATCTCGTTTAGTGAAAATCCTTCTCTTCTTGATCCATGGATGTAGGCATTTGCCGAACCACGTTAATTCTTGTGTGTTCAAGCCTTAATTTCTCAATAGTGTGTGCATTGTATCTGTTGCACTCAAGGTGTTTGTTGTATTGCTTGTTAGAGTTGATAGGGTTTTTTCTTGGTTTTCTTTGCATCAAATCGCAACAGGTGGTTATGTCGAAAGAGAGGATAAACACTATAAACGAACGATACATAAAAACTAGATGGAGCAAGGATGTTAGTCGACCACATTCATCAATATTTTTTGCGGGCGGGTATCCACATATGACGGATGAGTATAAGTCTTTCCAGCAAGTTGAGAAGCTGTTTCAAGATTGTACGGACGCGGCCTTTGGCTGTCCTTCGAAGATTGAGCTCATTAAGCAAAGGTGTATAGAGTTGAAGAATGAATTGGTAGGCCTACCCTCTGTCAATGCTAATTCCGATGAAAACATTCCAGAAGCTCAACCTTCCAGTCCTGCCGTAAAAGGTAATCCAATTTTGAATCCTGATGTGGCACGTACTTGTGGTAGGCCCAGGGTAAATAGGTGGAGGTGCTCTTTCGAGGTAGATACTGGTAGTAGGCCAAATGTCAATGCCCAGGTGATACGCGATCGTGGTAGAGGGAGAGGTAGAGGTAGAGGAAGGGGTAGGACCGTGAGTCGTGCTGGAGGATCGGCCTCAACTACTAATCGTGGGCGTGGCTAGACTTCTAGTAACGACAATCATGTGTCCAACGACATTGATTTAAACGACGAGTTTATTCAAACTCACTCTAGTCACGTCTTTTAATTATTTTACTGTGTATAATGGAGGTTTTTCTCTATTGGCGGTGTTCCGTGTTATTGGGAAACTATATTTACTAATGTTAATGTGAGAAACAAGGCCGATCAAACCAAATTAGTGGCCTGATATTGCATTTAAACAAAAGGGCCCCTAACTTCCTCTTAATGATTTTAAGTAATCTGAATAAAATAAACAAATAAATAGTATTAAACAACATTATTGCGTTTAAAATAATACAACTGTTGTGTTTAAAATATTTACATAATTGGCTTTAAATTTACTTAAATATAACTCATCATACAGCTACTTAAAAGAACGCCCCAAAGTTAAAATAATTACTAAAATTGAGCCATGCTAGGTAGTAGGTTATCATATTATATAGCTTGCAACAGACAGATTCAGGGGCAAATTAATATAACCTTTAATACAATTATAACTAACTAAACTAAAGGATCCGCCCTGGTGAGATAAGAACTTGAAGGTGTGTTTATATGGTATCATAATGTTCTGATGCGATTTATATGTGGAAAAAAAACAAAAACAAAAGCCCATTAGTTAAGAACTTAAATGATGAAAAAATAATAATTCTTGATCCTTGCATTACATATTCCACATTTTACTGTAATGTTGCTTACTATTCATCAAAGTTTTTTAGATAATCAATTGTTGGAAAACATAAAGTTATGCTAACTATAAATCTTTATTTTAACTATTACATACGAGGAACATCTAAACTAAATAATCAAACGTGATTTACTTGTAATATTCCTTCTAATTATTAGTGGCTTGTACCAAAACAAATTGTTAGGATTAGCTCACCCTCGCACAAAACAACACACAACTGAGTTTGAATGAAATGCAACCAAGAAATCGGCCAACAATAACCGAACCAAGAACAGGAAAGAAAAATGATGAACACAGGGCTTTTACGTGGTTCGATCAATGTGATCTATATCCATGGAGGTTCTATACACCTCAATTCACTCCACTAATCAACCAATTTACAAGAATTATCCAGAAATCCAGAAACCTCCAAATCACAGCTTGATTTGAGCAGAAAAACCCTAGAGATCTAATTCTCTTGATTGAGCAATGTTTACAGAGGGAAAATTACGTCTATTAGCTCGCAACTACAAGTGTTTACAATGTATATAAATGCTTGAGCTCGAATCAGGGAGTTGAGGCAGTTGTAACCAAATTTGACTCAAGTTCCAAAAAAACTGCTGCAGCGAAGATACTACAACGATTTCTCATGCAACATAATAGAAACCATTGTAATCAGCGGTTATAACTACCACGGGCCCGGTTCTCTTTCTAACCTTTTTTCTGAATCTGGTTAAAATCCGGTTCTCTGACCCGGTTCCTTGTATTCATAATCCGGTTCTGGAATCCTCAAAACCTCTACTTCATACCACAAACACTTGATGATATTGAACTAATATCTACAAATCTCTACCTCAATGAAGTCAAATGTATATCATTACCTCAAACCTGCCTTGCTCTTTATCCTTTAATCACATCGTTCAAGCCTAATTAGGCTTGAGCAATGGACTACCTTACTTCCAGGCACTGCTATGGTTAAGAAATCAGTAGCATTGTCACTTGTATGGACTTTCTTAACCTCTACTGAGCCTGCATCATTCACATCCCTTGCAAAATACAACCTAACATCTATATGCTTGGATCTTTCATGGAAAGCTTGATGTTTTACCAGATGTAGTGCACTCTGATTGTCACGGTATATAGTTACACATTCCTGCTTTATCCCCAGATCCTTCAGAGTACCTTTCAACCACACAGCTTTTTTAATTGCCTCTGTCAAAGCCATGTACTTAGCTTATGTAGTTGATAAAGCTACTACTAATTGCTGCACACTTCTCCAGCTTACTGCAGTACCATATAAAGTGAACACATATCCTGTGATTGACTTCCTGGTGTCAATATTACCAGCAAAATCAGCATCTGCAAAACCTTCCAAAGGAATAGTCATGTTTGCCAGTTTCTGAAACTTCAACCCCAGATTGACCGTTCCCTTTAAATACCTTAACACCTGCTTCAAAGCCTCCCAGTGAGCTTTCCCTGGATTTGACATATACCTACTAACCAAAGACACACAATATGCTAAGTCTGGTCTGCTGCATATCATACCATACATTAAACTTCCAACCCCACTTGCATAAGGCACATTTCTCATGTATCTCACTTCTTCTGCTGTCTTAGGACTCTGCTTCTTTGATAGTCTGAGTTGTTGGCTTACTGGAATACTCAATGTTTAGCCTCATGCATCTGAAACCTCTCTACCACTTTCTGAAGGTAATGCCTCTGAGACAACCATAAACTTCCAGCAGCTCTATCTCTGATTATACTAATTCCCAGAATCTTCTTGGCATCCCCCAAGTCTTTCATGTCAAACTCAAAACTCAACTTCTTCTTAAGCTGATGTATTTTATGTGTACTCTTGCTTGCAATAAGCATGTCATCAACATACAGCAACAAGTATACAGGATCAACACTTGTACTCTTATCAAAATAAACACAACTATCATACAGACTTCTGACAAAACCAGCTTTTAACATAAACTCGTTGAACTTCTTATTCCACTGCCTTGGACTTTGTTTCAACCCATATAATGATTTCTTGAGAACTTTTCTTCATTTCCAGGAATCACAAACCCCTCAGGCTGCTTCATATATATGTTCTCAACTAAGTCTCCATGTAAGAAAGCTGTTTTTACATCCAGCTATTGTAACTCCATATCCCTTGTGTTACTTTTGACAAAAGTAGTCTGATTGAACAATGTTTCACCACAGGAGAGAAACCCTCATTGAAATCAATACCCTCCCTCTGAGTAAAACCCCTTGCCACCAATCTTGCTTTATACCTTATCCTGTCTGAGTCTCCAGCTTCAACTTTCTTCTTGTAAATCCATTTGGAACTTATCAGCTTCTGCCCCTTTGGTTTATCCACCAGTTTCCAGGTGCCATTCCTTTCCAGAGATTCCATTTCTTCCATCATTGCACTAATCCAATATTCACTTTCATCACCACTGACTGCTTCTCTGAAATTTTGTGGTTCATGATGTTCTATATCTTCAGCAATACTGAGTGCATAATGTACACTTCCAGCCTGTCCATAAAAGTCTGATTTCTGTATTAGCCTCCTTGGTCTATCTCTGGCAATGTTGTAGTCTCTCACGTTTATATTTCTAGGTGGCATGTCTTCTTCTTCTGAAGAACTATCACTTGAGTGCTTAGTCAAGTTTTCACCTCTTTGTGGTCCATGATCCATCTGAGTCTCCACCTGAATTGATAACCTTTCTGATTCAGTACCTCCATCATGTTCTTCTTTATTTCCAGAAAAATGATATCCCATAATTGATTCATTGAACTTCACATCTCTGCTTATCATTAGTTTCTGACTCCCAGGTTCCATGCACCATAACTTGTAACCCTTGATTCCCTCTAGATATCCCAGAAACACACACCTGTATGCTCTAGGATCAAGTTTATCTGATTTTATGTGAGCATAAGCCAAACATCCAAACACCTTTAGACCTGAGTAATTTGGAACTCTTCCACTCCATACTTCTTCTGGTGTTTTGAACCATAGAGATGATGTAGGAGATCTGTTTATTAGGTAACAAGTTGTATTGATTGTTTCTCCCCAGAACACCTTTGGCAAACCAACATCAATTAACATACACCTTACTCTTTCAAGAACAGTTCAGTTGAATCTTTCTGCCACTCCATTATGTTGTGGATTCATGGGAACTGTTCTGTGTCTGGTAATCCCCCTTTCATTAAAAAAAGTTGTGAACTCAGTAGATAGATACTCTAAGCCATTGTCAGTTCTTAAATGCTTGAGTTTCTTTCCCCTCAATGTTTCCATTTGAAGCAACCATGTCTTGAATTTAGTGAAGGCATCACTCTTGTTTCTTAAGATAAACACCCACACTTTCCTACTAAAATTATCAATAACAGACATGAAGTACTTTCCTCCTCCATGAGTTTCAGTTCTGGATGGTCCCCAGATGTCAGAGTGAACATAATCTAGAGGTTCTTGAGTAATGTGTATCCCCTTGGCATAAAGCAGTTTCTGTGATTTGCCTAGTGCACATTTGTCACAGAATTCAAGTGTCTGGTTTCCAACCTCTCCTATTATACCTCTTTTGGATAGTTCTTTCAATCCCCTTTCCCCAATGTGTCCTAACCTCTTATGCCACAGTGTTAATTTATCCATACCCAGAATATTCCCCACATTCCCAACCACTGGTTTTCCTATCAAGATAAACAATCCATTGTGTTGTCTTCCTTTGATTACCAGTTTATTCTCTTTGGTTATGTGTAATTGACCATCAACAGATTTAAATTCACACCTAGTAGCAATAAGAGATCCTAGGGAGATCAGATTTCTTTTAAGTCCAGGCACATACCTTACATTTGTAATTTTTCTTGTAACCCCATCAAACATATTGATGCTTACTGATCCAGTGCCTTGAACTCTGCAGGATTGGTCATTTCCCAGTAGTACACACCCTCCATCTTCTTTCTTGAGGTTTTGAAACCATTCTTCATGAGGACACATATGGAAGGAGCAACCTGTATCCAATACCCATTCCATCTCCATTTTTGACTCAGTGACATTCAAGACCACTAGTGTGTCTTCTTCATGCTCAACTGTAGCAGCTTTAGCACCCTGGCCTTCTTTCTTCTTCATCTTATGTGGAAAATCTTTCTTTAGATGCCCTATCTATTTTCACTTGAAGCATTTTCTGTTTTCTACCCATTCTGCAGACTTCTTTGAAACAGTGTGGCCACTTTTGGGATTCTTTGAGGTTTGGCCCTTCTTCTTTTGGTAGTTTCTTTTGAACTTAACATTCAGTCCTTCACCAGATTGAGTTACCTTCTTGTCTCCTTGATTCTATCAGCATTTGGTCTTCAAGGCAGTAATGATTGAGTCATAACTCAGTTTATCCTGCCTCCCAAACATCAAAGTATCTTTGAATCCTTCCATAGAACTTGGTAGAGCATTTAACACCATCAAGGCTCTGTCATCATCCTCCATAGTTACCCTAAGATCTTCCTGCTCATCAAGAAGTTTTGAAAACTCATCTAATTGATCAGAAATGTCCTTTTCCTCCACCATTTTGAAAGCTAGCAACCTCTGCTTGAGGAATAGCTTGTTTGATACTGACTTGGACTGATAAAGGTCCTCCAATTTGGTTCAGGCCTCAATTGCATTCTAGCACCTCGAAACTTCCCTCAATGGCTCATCACCCAGGCACAAGATGATTAAACTCAAAGCCTTTTGGTCTATTTCTGCATATTTGGGCTTCTCAGTCTTTATCCAATCACTTTCAGGTTTGAGAGCACTTACCAACTCATTTTGCACCAGAATGGCCTTCATCTTGATCTTCCATAGGTAAAAATCATTCTTCCCTGAGCATTTATCCAAATCCATCTTCATTCGTGACATCTTTATCTTCTGGTTGCGTGAGAATGTTTCCCACAGACAGCGCCACTTGTTAGGATTAGCTCACCCTCACACTAAACAACACACAACTGAGTTTGAATGAAATGCAACCAAGAAATCGGCCAACAACAACCGAACCAAGTATAAATTTCGAAAAAAACATGTTTTATCCATTTGACTAAGTGAAATAAGTCCCCTATGAAAACATAAGTGTACCACTGTAATGAGATAATCTACTTGCTCGCATAACTTAGCCTTTTGTTGGTTATATTCTTTTAGTTTTTTAAGTGCTCACATTGCAAAATAAAAAGATTCGATCACTAAAGCATATAACATAATTAAAATTCATTAATAAGACAGTTTCGGAGTGTTACAACTAAGGTGACCAACGCGCTTACATAAAGGATTGGGCAGAACGGCTATACGAGCTGGACAAAATGAGATTCTCCGAAATTTTCCTACATACGTCATATATACCTACAAAGCATAGTTTAATACATGAAAAAACTCCTTAATGATAGCTACAACATCCACATCGCTAAGACACCCGCAAAAACTTTCGGTTGCCACAAACACATGCTTCTTCAACCCTGGTTTGGCTGGGTTGCCGTTGCAACACGCGGCTGGTTTGGGGCCCACTCACGTGCAACGTGAATGGGCTGTCCAAGGGTGGCTTCATCAACACCAGAGAATATTTTGTAGAGCCATTCGTAGTCCAGAAAGTCCATTGTCTTGAGGGGAAAGAGATAATCAAATGGAAGGTAGTATGACTCCCAAAAAATGCAGAAATATTATTCAATGACAGTTTCCTGTTATGTACAATGTAAGAAGAAATGAAACGGATGAGATTTTTTTAGACAACAAGTACACCAGATTTATATTCGAGAGTAAATATGTGGGAAATTCCAAAACAAACCCTAGGGTAGACAACGTCCTCCATGAGGATGCCAAAGATCCGGTTTGTCAAAATTTCATAGTAGATGACCGGCTTGCAGATGTACCATACAAATGCGACAAACCTATTATCGAACGACTGCAACTTCTTCACAACCTCAGCTGGAGTAATTTCCACCCCGAACATGGAAGTCAGTCGCAGGGCCAGAGATGGAATGAGGACCTTCATGAGTCGCGTGTGAGATAGATCCACCATACGAGCACACGAAATTAGCAAATAGACTAGTGCGTACTCTTCGTTTGTTGTCCAATAGCGTTGGTTCATCATCTCCTCGAAAGCGATAGTAGGCATTCTTAATCTGGAAAGTTAATGCTAGAGAAAAAGAGTTTAAAGAAAGGTGTGATATTTGTGCAGAAAGACGACGTAAATATATAGTAGAAGTGGGAAAGGATACCGTAACTTTAAAGTCTTAGATACGTTTAGATATAAAATTTGAAAAAAATATTTACGTATATACACTTTAGAAACGTTCCACATTTATGTATGTGGCTCATTAAGAAAAATATTCCTCACTCCAGAGTTTATTAAACCGTTTGTATTTTAATGTAGTATTTTTCGCATCTTAATTTTTTTTGTTGAAAGAAACACGATCGATATGATTTGCCATCAGAAGAATAATCTAACTAAGACTTACGTTACAGGTTCTGTGATAAATGCAGGTGGTAGTAAATAAAAGTGTATTCTACTGATAGTTACAAATTCATTTGTAACTACATAGTTTGTTTCACAAGCTAAGTTACGCCGTAATTGGTTAAACCATTCTTATCGACAAAATTTATCTATTTGGAACTTCGTATAGTAAACTGATGGGTGTCAAACCGCCAAATTAAATAACCTACTTTCAAAATAAACTAGTATAGTGGCAAGTAGGGTCGAATCCACGAGGAACAGTGATTAAACTCCTTTGAATATGAAAACAAGTAAAAAGGGGGTTTTGAAATTTGGTTTATTAACTCTAATTCCTAGTTACAAATAATTAAGCAATCAAGAAATTAAAGATCAATTTAATAATCTGAAACAGAATGAAATTTAGAGGAATTAACAATATGAGAAAATCTGATCCAAGGGTCTACATTCAATTACGTATTGATCATAGGCTTACTAATGAGTTTCTTGCAATTCAAGTGTTTAACCAATTATTTATTAGGATAGCCGTAATAAATCTTGTATTTTTCTAATGTAATTGACCAATCCCAGCAACCGATCAATACGTATTATTAACGAGTTTGGCACGATAGCATTCCATACCACGTCAATAACATCATAGAGAATTATGAAAACGATTAAATCTACTTATTTATAGCCGAGATAGCTGCAACTATAAATAATTAACTTATGAATTCGATTAAGTTGAACTAATTATGATAGCACAATTAATTTACCTATCGCGACTAGGGTCCAATCATTCTTGACAATTACGGATCAAGAACGATTAAATAGCAGTTGGAATTATATAATCAAATGAGTCATCAATTCAATATCATAAATAAATTCTAATCTCCTGGACTGGCGCCTCCCTCCTAATAATCACGCTAGGAATTTCTTAATTTCTATTCCTACTCCTAATTAAATCTTAATAAAATCTAATCTTATCTATAAAAAAGAAATATCTAAACAATATTTAGAATAATTACAATAAAAGAATAAGATTTTTTATTAAATAAAACTCTTAATAGACCCACTTAATTTGATCTTGATATTCTGGCCCATTTTTCGGTCTCCAACTCAGCCCATCTGATATCCTGGCCCATCTTGGCCCAATTCTCCATAATTTGAGCTCAAATATCCACTTTAAGCCCAATTTCTCTTTAAGCTCAAAATATTTATTCCTCCAACCAAAGAGAATCAATTAGTCCAATTAAAATACGAAAGTAGACTAATTATTGGGGAATATGTATATAAAATATAGAATAATAAAGACACATCAAATTCCCCCACACCTAAACCATGCTAGTCCTCAAGCATGCATAAAATCAAATAAGAACAAGGTGACAAACATTAAACTCTCTTTGTTCTCTTAATCCCTTCTCAAATGCTTTCTATGACAACCCAAATCACCATGCAATGAAGTAATTAAGTAGACAACTTTTATAAGAGTAAGTGATCATGAATTCAATTTTTTTTTTTTATGAAATTCACGTGTCCCATCAATACTTAACGGCTTCAATAAGCTCAAATGTGACAATAAACAACACCTCACCAAGGATATCACTCATTCCACTCTTTAAGTTTATGATTAGGGTATGTATATATAACCACTCAACATCAAAACATACATGCCATTACCATATGCTTACTAATATATCAAATCTCCACCACTAGAATATGAACTATGCATCAATCAAAGGGTCTTTTTCATTGGTTGCAATGGGGCCTTGGTTAAAGGTAGGATAAAAGGGAAATTGAAGGCAGCAAGTCAAGAAGTAATAGAAAATCACATGCACGTTTTCTCTAATGACAAACACACCTTCTTTGAATTGTATCACAAGACCATTCCTACCCCTACTACTTGTAATCTCACTATATCATAAGAATCATCAAAGCAAAACCAAGTAATAACCTAGAGGTGTCACTCTCAAGTAGCAATAATATGTCAAACTTTTTTATTTTTGACATGAAGAGAATAATACAAAACATTGACAACCTCACAATGTTTTTACCCTTTCTTCATTGTGGCAATCTCTATTTTTCTTTTCTTTTTTTTCATCTTTTTTTTTTTTCTTTCTTGCTTTTTTTTTTCTTTTTTTTTCTTTCTTTCTTTTTTTTTTTTCTCATTGCCACGACATCTATTCTACTTCTTTCCCACCCTTTTGTGTTCATAACAACAATCCACCTTTTGGCATGCAATTCTACACTTCTTAATAAGAAGGTTCAAAATTTTCAGGTGGACAGTCATAAACAAGAAAGGGAATAGGCTGTGTATAAACACGGTAAAATAAAAAAATAGGCTATAAGCTCAACGTGTTCAACTAGGGGAAAAATTTTCTAGGGTAGGTTATTCAAAAAGAAAGGCCATCAAAGGGTTATACCTAAGTGCCCTTATCATTTTAATTCACAATGAATGAATGTGATCTCGAAATGCATAACAAAGCAAGTTCTAGAATGAGCAATATATGCTTGATTCACACACAACAAAGAAATTAGAGCATATTTATTGATGCATTGCTCATAGACTCAAAAGCTCACGGAAAAGGTTATTTGTGTCGAATCGTGCACACTTACACTATTAAGATCAACGAGACACGCTACTTGTTTTAGTGCAAGAAAAGCATCAATCACACTTGATCCCTTTTATTATGTCAATCATACTCAATTCAACAAAGTCATGAAAACCGAGTCCACAGAACTAGCATATAAACACAAGAAAATGTCCCCAAATGACATGAATTTTTTCAAAATTTTAGCACATCAAGATTAATCCTTCCCCACACCTGAATCCTACATTGTCCGCAATGTATGCACAATAGGCTCTCAAACAGGAACAAAAAACAAACAGTAAAGTAATAAAGAAAGCAAATAATTTTTTCCCCCTTGAAGTAAGATAAAATAAGACACGAAGAAAATGAAATAACTAAAAACAAGAAAGAAAAAGAAAGCGTCCCTAAAAGTCGAGTCATGTGGCAGGATGAAGAGGATCAAGATACATTGATCGAAAGAATTCATCCATCTTGATAAAATTGCCCCCCTTGCTAACCTGGCCTTTGGCCAATTGGATGTGGTGTCCGAAATTGTTCTGGATTTCTCACATGAGTCAATAGTACCAAATTCAACGGTATCATAAAAATCCACACTGCACTCTCTGTAGATTGATTAGTAATTTCAATAAAGTAATAATGAGAGTGTAATCTCCCTTTGTCACGTCCAAACCAAACTACCAACCAAACAACTCACTATCTTGCAAGTGAAGTTTCTGATTTGAGCAGCAAGGGTTGGGGCTTGGCTTACAATTAAGCATATTCGCCACCTATAAGAAGTCAATAGCATATTTATGTTGATTAAAAAACTGACAGCCTTTGGTTCTATGAACCTAAAAAATAGGAAATATTGCACCTTACCCAGTGATTTTAACCTAAAAGCATCTATTACTTGCTTAATATGTTGATGATCATCTCATGTTACAAGAATGTCATCAACATAGAAAAGTAACAAAGATAGTTTAAAACTTGTCTTTTCATAGAACAAAGAGTTGTCAGAAACTGATATTTGAAAACCAAGAGAAATAAGAAAAACCTTCAATGTATCAATCCAATCTCTAGGGACTTGCTTGAGACCATACAAGGATTTTATGAGCTTACACACATGACTTAGTTTATGAGAATCAATAAATCTTTCAGGTTGACACATATCCACTGTTTCTTGTAAAGTTCCATGCAACAACGCATTGTTAATATCAATTTGCTTTATAGACCAATTTTTTGTAATGGCAGGTGACAAAACAGTCCTTATAGTGATAGGTTTCACAACCGGACTGTAAGTCTCAAAGTAGTCAATGCCAAGGCTTTGTTGAAATCCTTTTGCAACAAGCCTGGCCTTGTACCTCTCAATTGAGCCATCAACATTTTTTTTTACCCTAAAAACCCACTTATTGTAAACTCTCTTCATCTCATCAATCCTTGGAACCAAAACCCATGTTTGGTTTCGTTGTAGAGGTTGAAATTTAGCTCCCATGGCTGACTTCCAATTATCAATTTGTAATGCTTTCTCTACTGAAAGTGGTTCCAAAGGATTAACTTGTAACAAATAGGTTTTAGGTTATAAGATACCCTGTTTTGACCTTGTTACCATGGAATGTGTGTTCTGTGGTGCTAGTGGAATAACAGACTGATCTAAAGTAGAACTTCCTGAACTTTGTGTGACCTGTTGAGAGCCAGAGGTAATGAAATATCATTAGCATTAGTAGTTGCTAGTGGAGCAACATAATTAACCACCTGTTGTTCAGTGTGTGATGCACTCAATTGTACATTAGAGAGATTTGCAGACTGATGAAAAACATTACCACCTTCTAATGGAAAATTTAGTTGCTGCCCATCATTAGACTAATGTGAGGTAGAATCAGAACCTGGAAAACTTGCTTGAGGAGGAACATTAGGTAAAGGCAGGAGAGGTAGAAAAGACATTTGATTATGAGAAGCCATTTTAATTTCTTTTCCAAAGAACATTTCCTCATATGGAAACTCTCTTTCATTAAAAGTGACTATTCTACAAATGTATATCCTACCTGATGAGTCCAATCATCTATAACCTTTATGAAAAATGTTATATCCCAAAAACAAACACTTGGAAGATCTAAACATTAACTTATGCTTTTGTGTATGGTTTCAAATATGGATAACAACTACAACCAAACACCTTAAAGAAGCTATAATCAGGTTTCTGATTTTATAATTTGTAAAAAGGTGATTCATTTTGAAGTACTGGTGCGGAAAGCTTGTTGATCAAGGAAATGGCAGCTGCAAAGGCATCCCACCAAAATTTCATTGGTAAATGAGCATGTGCTAACAAGGCTAACCCAGTTTCTACGACATGACGATGTTTCCTTTTCACCTTACAATTTTGAGGATGTGTATAGGGACAAGGATGTCTAATTTGTACCCCTAAAGAATGCAACAAAGATAAAACAGGCTTAAACTCACCACCAAAATCAGCTTGAAACGCTTGTATTTGAGCACTAAATTGTCTTTCAACAATCAAAACAAACTGCTTAAAAACATTTAGTACTTGACTCTTTGTCTGTAATGGGATAATCCAGGTGTACCTAGTATAGTCATCTACAAATGACACAAAATATATAAAACCTTCTACTGATGTTGTAGTTGCAGGACCCCATACATCAGAAAATATAAGCTGAAAAGGAGCAAAAGTTTTAGTCTCTACAGTAGGATATGAAATGCTATGGATCTTACCCATTTGACAAGAATAAAAAAAATATGGATTTTGAACAAATGTACTTTTATTAACAGATGTACAGAAGAACAAGGATGCCCAAGTCTGTGATGCCACAAACTTGAGTCACCACTTTCAGTTACAGTAGAAACATTACGGCTTGTGGAATTAACACTAGTACAACCTGAAACATTAGTAGAAACAGAAAGAATACAAATTGAAACATCAGCGGAAACAACTGTTTTAACAGAAGAAATACATGCATCTTGATCTAAGTTCATTATTACTCCTAGATGCAGTATTAACAGTCACAACATCAGCACACTTTTGTTTGTCAGCAACTATCTTTGATTTTCTAGAACCAAGATGAGTCAAATCTAGTTGGTACAACCCATCCCTAAGCAAACCTCTCAATAGAATCTTGTGAGTCACCTTGTCCTCTACATAACAAAAATTAGGATGAAATTCTACCTAAACGTTATTGTCAGTAGTAAACTTCGAGATACTAAGCAAATTCTTGATGATATCCGGGACAAAAAGAATATTTTGCAAAAATAAATTCCTACTATTAGTTGAACTAGGTATACATGCAGTACCAACATGAGAAATAGCAAGTTTAGAGCCATTGCCAACAGCAAGGGTGTCAATACCCCTGTAATTCGTCTGCTGCATATTCAAGTTCTGAGGATCTGCCATCACGTGATTTGTTGCTCCGCTATCCACGTACCAACTAACATCACCAAGTTGTCCTCCATTATTTCCATTTTCTACCAGATGTGCAGAAGATTCATAGGTACTTACATCTTAACACTGAACACGTTGCCCTGCCTTAACCTGAGTGGCAACATGAGCCTATGCTGAGCCAAGATTGACGCCAAGAAAACCTTAACCAAAACGCTTGGAGCATTTTAAGGCAATATGGTTGGGTTTACCGCATATTTGACAAACCACCCTACTCTTGTTATTATAGCCCTGACCTCTGCCTTGATTGGCACTTTTATTACCAGACTAATTATTTTGGAAACCACCCTTCTTAGAAGAAATCATAGCCACATTCGCAATAGGAAAAACCAAATTTGTAGAAGCATTGAACTGCCTCAACCTTATCTCATGGGTTTGGAGTGCATATTGCACCTCTTGGAGACTTAACACTTCTATCCATAAAGACAAATTCACAATTATTGACTCAAATTCAAAGCCCAGACAAGCAAGAACATACGTAACAAGCTCATCATCAGAAATATTTTGACCAGACACATGCAAACCATCAGCAAATCCCCTCATCTTAAGAATGTACTCCTCAACACCCATTTTCCCCTTTTTCAATATTTTCAATAGCGCCCTAAGATGCATCACACAAGCTTTTGACTGACTTTAAAAAAGCGACTCAAGAATGGACCATACCTCAGAGGATTTAGCACAACGATGAACATCACCCATGATCGGCTCAGAAATTGATTAAAGAAGCCAGCTGAGAAGCAATTGGTCACGCCGAATCTAGATTTCATACTCCGGATTTAGGGATCGGCGAACGTCAGTAGACCCTGACATAACGCGGGGACTCAAGAAATTGAGACGAAACAAAAATTCTTCCATTGAGAAAACCTTCGAACCCTTACACTCGAACAGTACTCTGCATCTGCACTTTCCAAAAGGAATAGTTTGAACGATCCAGCTTCAACGTAATAGTTGGGAGAGTTGGCAACACAATGGAAGACGCCATCGAATTGAGGCAAGAAAATTCCAGGATCGAATTAATTGAATCAAGACCAAATTGAAGATTTGAAGAAAACTCAAGACTCGCTCAAGAAGAGGGAAGAATTGAGAGATTTTAGAAGAAAGAAATTGAAATCTCAAAGCAGAATCCGCAATGAATTTCGGCTCTACTGATATCATGCTAAAAATATACCAAACCAACTCAATTCTTCATTGATAGAGATAGAATATAAATACACAAATCTTGAAGCTTTTGTAACTACTCTTACGTTAAGTAGTGTTAACAGACTAACAACTTCTTATAACTATAGTTAACCTATTAACTTAGGTGCTTAGTTAACCATCTATTTTTATACTTTAATATGGCAGTCAACAGTCTGTCCATATGCAAGTCTAGCCCCGCTGCACACAAGATGATGACACCCCCGCTGCAGCACTTGGCGACTCTCTAAGACACTTCGTCATGTAAATGGTGGTTTATTACCAAGATGGGCCTCCATGAACGACGTATTTGGATAATATTTCACTTTCAAGATGCGCGCCACAAGTGTTCTAAGATTCGACAATAGACGCCATGCTTACTTAGCATGGCAAGGTTGAAAGTTTTCATGTTTTGGAATCCCAAACCGCCTTCCTTTGTCGACCGTTATAATGTCTCCCAAGATGACGATCTAATCAGCCACCATCTCCATCACTCCACCAAAAAGACCGAGTCACTCGCTCAATATCTAGCAGTATTCTGTCTGGGAGCACTACTAGAATAAAAGCCTTACATTACATTAATTTTATGGCACTTCAAAACATATGTCACCACCTATATTCTAACAATACATTAATATATTAAGTACTTATAACTACACTTCTAAAATTCTATTAAGGCATTACAAGGTTGGTGCCTTGACTCATATCAATCACGACAAAGATAAAGTGCCTTACTCGTATATCTTCATTAATTGGCTTGAAAAGAAAATTTAAAGTGAAAATAAAAAAAAAGAAGAATGAAAATTAATTAAAATTAATTGTGGATTTCCTTTGTTTTGTTTTATTCTTTACCCGAAATATTTCTCACACTAGCAGAATAGGAACAAAGAAAAAAGAGCAGGAATCAAAACCCTAGTTCGCGAAAGAGAAAGAAGAAAATCAGCAACTCGATCACCCACGATGCTATTCTTAGGAACAAGAGAATTAGCGGCTCAATCGTCCACGATGATTATTCCTAGTTTCCACTCTCCTCTCTATGTGGGTTTCTTCATCTCCAACAAAATTGAGGAGAACTCTTCCCAATTTCTACATGGGTTTCTTCATCCTCACAAAATTGATTTATTTATATTAATTTTATTTCAGGGGTTCAAATTCGTTGGTACATAGAATTTATCTTCTGTTGCTGATGAGGTATGGATTACTGATGAGTTATGAAGTCCTAGTAATTCTCATCCTATGAAAGGAGATTGAACAACTATTCTTCTTTTTATGGTTATGTAATTTTTAGATTGCATGTCTTCACTTGAGAAACCTTGTGTAATCCTCTTAAAAGTTCATCTTGTACACTTCAATCGTTTCTTCAATTTGATTTTTATTTCTTATTATCATTATCATCATTGTTTTATGACAGTGAGCCAGAGTTCATATTATGTTTGCAACAATCTGTTTTTGGTAATGTTCTTCGGTAGTATGTATTTCATGTGCATAAATCCATGTATCCAAATATGCTATAAGTATAAACATAATAATGTAGAAATGGCATAACCACTATTACTGAAAATTGCACAAAAGTTGGTTATGATTGATCACCCAAGTAATGAAATTTTAAACAGAATGAGTGAACTAAAAAGAGACTTCAAATTATTTAAAACATTGAAGACCCTGAAACTAAAACAAGTTTATGGGATGTGGGTTGCTACCCCCTTTTTTCATTTCATTTGTCTTGCAAGCGTAATAATTACCTTCTGAAGTTATTGTTAATGTAACATTTATTTCTATTGAAGATAGTACAATTAAAAGAATTGTAAATTCCTTAGTGGATAAATTCCCCATCGGAAAGAGATCAAGCCAAGAAGGTAGAAAGTTTTTCTTAGTTGGATTGTTCTTTTGTTGTTTTGCCACCATATTTAGTTGCATTCTGTTTTACAGAATGCAGTGTCCTGTAAATAGCAGTGGCTTACAATGCGTCAAAATTAAAGTACCCAAACTAAGTTTGTTTGGAAGATAATAATATTTAAAACCTGTAGTTCTATTAAAGTCTCTCAAGTATTTTATGACATCATCTACAATAGTCGTAGATGTGTGAGAGTAAGACTAAAACACTTCTTTTCCCTAGTTTTCTTTTCTCCTTATTTTATTTGCTCATTGTTCGCTAGTCCTCTGCTTTTTTGTTTGATTAATGTTGCTTGACTTTTATTTTGCAGTCATGACTACAAAAGTCGAAAGCAAACACAAACAAAATTTACTCTTCTAGATGAGCCAATATTGCAACCACCTAGAATGATATCTTCTGAAGATCATCCTTATAGCGTTTGCGGCAGATTAACCAGCCAAATCGTGGTAACCTAACATAAGTATTAATATCTTCTCTTTAATTATTATTGCATCCTGCTTATATGGTAGACACCTTTCTTCTTTTATATTTATAAGGTTCCTTTGTTTTCAACTAGTCTTTCCCTTCTTTTGAGATTCATCCTGGTGGCTGCCACAACTCAAGAGCATAAAAAAATATATGGATGTGGGGATAAAAACAAAGATTTAAGTGTGGTTATTCATAAAATAGAGAGTGCTAATGGATGTTCAGAGAAACGGAAAACATTAAGTCTGGTAAGACATAATATTGGTAGAGAAACTTCTAATAGATATCTAGATAAACAAAAAGGCCCCAGTTTAGTTACACATCACAGATGAATGAGAATATACCACTTGTTCGATGCAATGGTATGACACAATTTGCAAGTTTATTTATATATGAGATTTTTCAGATTTGTTCAATTTTCCTTGCTACCAAAAACATGTTGAAGGAAATTGTAAATAACATGTATATGAACAAATGATGATTATTGTCTTTGATTGTGCAACAAGTTCAACTAAAGGGTAAAATGGTGAATCTTTCGTATATAACTTCTATTTCATATTTGGTATTGTGATGACATGGTTCTTTAGTAAGGTAGTTAGGGCATGAATTTTGATTGATTTACTGATGAATATTTTGCTATGGTTTGCATAAGAGTTGCATGATCAATTATGGCTTATTTATAGCCCATTTGGTGATCTTACTTGAGCAGTTGTTGATAGAAAATGGTGTCAGAAAAAATCCCAAGAAAACATATCATCTGCACATACAAGTTGTATGCTGTCTAAAGACATTAAATCATCTTTCATTGAATATAATTTATATCATGCTTAGGTGGTACATAATATGTTCTACTGATTTGCTATTGTTGACATTGAACAAAAGGTACCACTTTTGTAATGTTTTCTATCGAATATTTATTTGCTACAATTTATCTGCATTAACATGATTCCCGTTTCAGCAGTTATACTAAGTTGGATATTCAATATGGCATCTCATCTGGATTCTTTTCAGCAACCGGAAGTGGTTAATCAAAAGTTGCAGATAAATGCCTACGTTACAGAGCGGAATGGGTAATGACTAATTAAATTACTTTAATATTTAAATAACTTTGGTTTAATCCACTGAACTAACACCATGTCCATTGATATTTAGATGGCTAGAGGAAATTGAGAGAAAACAGGCTGAATTGACAGATGCACATGTTGCATTGGAAAATTATGACAACAACATCAGTTGCTTACAAATGAAAATGTGATGTTGAGGTAGAAGCTTGATTTAGTATTTAGTACATCCCATCAATGGTACACAAAAAGAACTTCCATGTTTGATAGTTTTATTTTCTACGGTTTCTCAGGTAGAGAATGCTAATAACAAGAAGAGGGCAATGGATCTTGAAGTTGAGATCTGAAGATCGTCCAGTCAGCAAAATATTCATCAACGTATAAATCATCTTGCGATAATTAAGGCAAGAAACTGCTCTTAATTCTTGAAAACCCTTGTAATAATGTAATAGGAAGAAAACAATTCATTAATGAGTTGAAAGGAAGATCTTAGCATTAAGTTGCATCGAACGAAGGTTATTATTTCTCGTGTCAAGGAAGAGCTGGCTCAGTTCCATGTGGCTAATAGTAAAAGGCCCTGCATTAATTTTGATGTAGAACAACAACTGGAAAAGAAGTTGAAGGTTAGTATATGAAGGTGAAAGTATATGCATACACTCGCAATCACACAGTCGCACAGGGAGCCCTCTAATAACTAGTTCCATTTGAAACACGAAACTGAAAAGGAGAGACCGCTATTAGCTTAGAAGGTTCTTGGATTATGTACAAGTGTATTAACAGTTAGAACCCCATTTCTTTATCTGATAAACTGAATCTTTTGTTTTCCTAGAAAGTTGAGCGATGTAGTTCACTTTTTCTCTTGTCATATTGAAAATGACAGGCCGGCCGCTAGAATAACAAGGTCAACATATGAGATAAGTCAATTTGTGGCTGAAGAAGCACTTGAACAGCTGAAGAGTGGGGTCATTTCTCTTATAGTGGAACTTGAAGATGTTAAACTCAAGGTAAATATTCCTGATAGTTCATCAATTCCTCGGATTTAGCTCTCCCTCTCTCCATATATATATCGCATGTTTATAGCGGTGAACTATATATTGTACTAAATGTACTTTGATGCTCTTGTATTATCTAGAACCGAATATTAGATGAAAGAATCAGATTGTCTGAGTTAAGGCCACATAGTTCACGACAAGCTCAAAGAGATTCTCGGCTAATAAGAAAATGTATAACAGACGATATTTTTTTCAACCAGTCATAAGTGATTCAAGCTTGAGAAGTTGGGGAGCATGTGCTGAATCACCTACTCAGGTTGCTTCGATTGTTACAAAAGAGCATATTTTTAGTCGTAATTGCCCCTGTGCAAGTACTAGTTATGTTTTGTAATACTTATCGAGTTATGCTAAGTGACTTCAATTTTGTGCTTGAATGATATTTAAAATGTAATTTTAAAGAGTATTTATTCTATATCACAATTTTCGTGACATTCAGATTTCAGATGTCTTACGGAAATATTATTTTTGTTGTTTTTTTGTTAATTCATTTGGATTTTGCATATCTACAGTGTATTTTTTTATGATTCAATTATTTTGACCATTTAAATATTTCAAATTATTACTAATATTAATATTATTATTGCAATATTGATTAAGGCATTTTTTAATGTCATAAACGCTAAATTGAAAACGTCAAAGAATACCTTATATAAAGACACTTATTTCTATAATAGTAGTTGAGAATCTGAAAATTAGGTGTATGAGGAACTAACTTCTAATGACACTTTAGAGTGTCTTAGCAGGTTATACCCTATTGCTACATTAGAATACATGACATTTTTAATAAATTTCCCTACAGATGAAATGTATCATCAAATAAGTTATAAGGACACTTTTCAATGTCCTCAAAAGTAGTTTTTTTTTTTTTTTGTTGTATTGGAGCAAGCCAGAAGTCATAACATACAATGAAATATATTGTATGACCAACTTAATAAGCACCTCCGTGTCTGCTTTACTTAAGTGCTTGTCCTTCCATCCCGATATCTTATACCAAACCATGTCTTTGATGCTTGTAAATACGTCACACTTTCGCTTTCCCACCACAGATGACAACCCTAAGTACTTGGAGTGTGAGTCATCACGAGAAATGCCAAGAATAGAACAAATCGACCGAAGCAATTTGAGGGCTCGTGTCGGGGCTGAAAAGTAGTCTCGATTTTTCGAAATTAATATTTTGCCCAGATATATATAGCTTCATATTGTTGGATGGCGAATTTCAGATATTTAGATTCACCAACATTTGTCTATTTGTACTAGTTATTTTAATATTGATGAAGTTTTGATTTTTCATAAATTTAAAAGTTCAGGGGCTTATTTGACATATTTTAGAAATTCAAGCGTTTACTTAAAAATAAAAAAATAATTTATGGTCTAATTTTAACATGAAATAAAAATTGTGGTTATATTGTGTAGTTTTTTATGGTCAATCTATATATATATAATAAGCCAAGTCAGCTAAATATAGTAATTTTAATATTTTCCCGCCCATTTTCTAAGTTACCAATAATAGAGGCATTTTTGAATTTTGAATTCTAACTTGTCCGATTTAGTTTCCTATAATCCAGCTACTTAAAATAATTATTTTTCGAAAAATAAGGAAAACCAAATCTGTACAAAATTATCCAACATAATACAGTTCAAATTATTTTGAATTTTGAATTTTGAATTAATCCTTATCTGATTGCATAATTTCATCTATAAATACATACGTCAAATTTTCTTAATTTTATGTCATTCACATTTGGGGGCTGCCTCTTTCTTTCTTTTGTGTTTTTTCCATTTCGAATTTGATAGGCACGGTACAATGGAGGCTCGATAAGTACTACCTGAAAATAAAGCCATACAAGAGGTTAACTCTGGAATAATCAATAATGATGGCAGCAATTTGTGACACAAAATTGCATTGAAGATGGTGATGTTTTGATACTTTCCTATGATGGAATATCCAAATTCAGAATCAATGAGTTCAGTCACAATTGATAGGCGAAGACAAACATATATGGCAGCGAGACTAATCCTCATACTCAAGGTTATGTATCCTTTTTCGAATTTTTTGGTAATATTCTCAAATCACATGTTTCACACATATTCTACACATTATTCTTTCGATAGCTCATGTAGAAAACCTAAAAAAGTAAATATAATATTTCCTGTTCATTCTGTAGCCACATTTAAATCGGTTCTGGAATACATTCACTATGATATGATACCGTGAGATTATCATTAACATCTGGAGTATCTACCTGGGATGTGATCTAGAACCATGATATCTGAATGTAACTACAATATCTTTGATAATGATCAATTTCCTAAAAATAAGGATGTAAAATCTATCTATGGGGTTTCCAAACAATTTTAGTGCCATTAAAATCTCTTAGATATCAGGCACCAAATCCTGACGAAGAAATCATGTCAAATCCTAAATATAAGGAGGCAAAATATTTCAATCATATCACGTGATAGGAAATCAGATTACTCCTATAAATAATAGCGCATCATGCGTACTATTTCACATCCTAGCACACACGCAACCAAAATATTTAAACCTCTATTGTATACATATCATAAAAACATGATGCAATAGTCATGAATTAATTTATAACCAATCATGCTAGCACGAAGATACTCGCGGGTTCACTAAGGCATAACTAATTATCAAGACAGCAAACAGAAGTATGGATAAATACTCATGAACCACATCTACTGAGAAGACTCAAACAACAAACTAATCCATGAAATGCGGTGCAAAATGTGAGAAATACTTACTTGGAACTTTGTTAAAGCTAAAGCAAGTTGTTTCAGTTTTTTGCCGACCAAATATTCATATCCTGCATAGCAATTGATGATTAGTAGAAGTTATAATATTGTTATTCTATTGATGTAGTACAAATAGATCTAATGTTGAACTTAACTTCTTTATATCTAAGAAAAATATGAAAGTAATTACATAAGTAGTGGGTGATCTATAAAAAAGTTTAGTGCAGAACTTAACTTCTTTATCTAAACAACGACATGTAATAGCCCCAGCAAATGTCTGAATCTGTTGGAAAGACATGGTAATAACCCTTACAAATTCACACATATCACATGTTAAACTGTAGATCTAAAGAATTTTGAAGTCTCATCATTCAAAGCATAAAAATCTGCAACCCGTAGCTCTAAAGATTCAGACTAGATCGTCATGTTTGATTATAAACATCAAGTTGAGAAATGTAAAAATTGAAGGAATAAGATTAAAATAGAAGCTAAACTGACCATCGATAAATTCTGTATAGAAAGAAAATTTCGATACTCTATAGAACAAGAAAAAAAAACTAACCATTCAACAAAAAAATTAACTGTAAAAGTAAAGGGGATATGCACCTACTGGATGGTATGTACACTCGATTTGATAGTTCATGCACATATAAGTAAGAAAATAGTAAATTGAAAACATATAGAAGATTAAAACTTGGCTGACAACGGAGATATAGATTAATGGCATGTGACAATAATCCTCTGCCAGGGTTGGTAAGCACAGAAGTAATTGGAATGTAATTCAAATGTGAATGGAACAAAATTTAAACAAACTCATAATTTTCCAATTCTAGCAAATTTATAATTGCTTCGAATGAAGTTGAAATGTGAGTGGAACAAAATAGGTCTAAACAAACTCATAGTCTCCAATTCTAGCAGAATTATAATAGCTTGTGTAAAAGTTTAACATTCTTAAGACACAACATTAAAGAAACACAGTTGTGACAAGAGACATTTGAAGCACTGTAATAAAGTAAACTACAGAACACTTAGGTGTTGGTAGCCCTGGTGTATATCTGCTACCTTGCATAACCCGACATCATTATGATCAATCCTATATCCATCACAAAGGTAAATGAATCATTCCAATATTGCGAGTCCTAATCTATTTTTAAACTAAAATTATTAGAATATAATGAAAAAAAATAAAAACATCCTTACCCGAAAACCTTTTTAGGAAGCCAAATTTCTATCAAGGCCAACTTTCGGATCTTATGAATAGTAGAAGAGCAGAATCCTCTCATTGTAATTTTCATAAAAAGTTCTATAAATAGTTAGTAGTTGGTCTCAATACAACTGACGGGTAAGAACCGAAAGACCAATTTTTATCTGCAAGTAAAACATAGTTAATGAAGTGTCCAAAACAATCAGGAAAAATCAGCAAAGAAACAATGATTGAATAGGCTGATATAATCAATTATGAATCATAATATTAAGAAATATATATGCACACACATATAGTGAGAGAGATAAAGGCTAATTGATCCACAAACCTTAGTCGCGATTCACAACAAGAAGCCCCTTGAATCGCAACAGACGAGAAAGACACCCAGGTCCGACCCACCGGAGAAAGAGACGCCGGAGATGGATCGACAGCAAATCCGTCGGCTTGGTCAGGGTCGCAGTAGATATGAAAAACTCATCTAAGCCGTGGTCTTAGAAGCAATCCTGCATGCCTCTCCAAAAAAGGTTTTTCATCGATTTAAAGAATTTAGTCCTCAAAATTTAGGTTTTTAAAAACGATAGTAGATAACCTTCATAGACTGAAATTGGATGGATACGGACTGATTAATCAACTCAAAATACAAGGAAAAAATTGTTGTGTTTAAACAAAATGGTGAGCATTTCACAGTTGGATCTGAGGCTGAAGAGACATCATTCAGAAGGGGTGAATGAATTGAACGGTAAAGAAGAGAATTAGAATGAGAAGCAACCGTAAACATACCAAGAAAAATGAGCTGATAAATTGCTATAGAGGATTCGTTAGGGACGCAAATGTAAATGGAGATGCAAGAATGACTTCAAGAGTCACTAAGACTGAGAGAAGCCACTGTAAACACATTGAGTGAAATGGGTTGGCTTCTACTTTTATAGCCTAGCGTTTAATATCTTCTAAAATATTTATTATTTTGATTTTTTAGAATTCTCCAGAGTTTCAGAATTAAAAGTGTGATGTTATTTGTCTATTTGTATTTGACAATTCTTAATTATGAAGTAGCTCAGTTAATATATAGTATTTCTGTTCATACATAATAGATAGGTGAATTTGCTCAATATACGTAAACAACAAAATATTTTAACATTTTTTTGTTTGTTCTCTTCACATTAAAGTAGTTATATATTAATTAATATATTTACAAAATAAATATATTTTTATTTGAAAAAGAAAAACAGAAACAACCAAAATCAATATATATATATTCGAGTATAATTTTAGTAATTCAAATTCTTGGGGGATATTTGGATTGAGATGTAGTGAAATGTGCGCTATCCGCTGGGATACATTCACGGCTGGTTCATTCATTTGAATAGTAAAAATATAATTTTGTTTAAGGGTGTGGTGAGGTAGGACGTGCACTGTAATTGTCATATCAATGAGTTTTATGATGGTGGGGCAGTATTAATATATTGGTAAATGTGATGTTGGTAGTGCTTGATTGATTGAGTAATGATAGTAAGATGTACTGAAAATTGTAAATGGTGTATTTGAAATTGTAAAAGGTAATGTCACTTATAGGTAATAATAAAAATGTGAATTGAGAATTGCAGAATGTTATATAAATAATGATGTATAAAATAAGAGGTGGATAAGGAGGAATTGGGCAATCCGGATTAGTGGTGGCAATTTGGGTTATCGGGTCGCGTTCGAATTCGATTTCGGATCGATTCAGGTTATATATTAAAAATAATTTGAAACATATTATTATTACATTTTAAGTTTCGGGTCAAAATCGGGTTGGGTCGGGTTATTTGAGGGTTTCTCTCAGTAAATTTAAGTCGGTTTGGATCGAGTTCGTCGTGTTGAGTTAAGAATTGTCACCCGTAACCTGAATGGTCTAATGTCAGCTCAAATATTCCCATAATATCAGTTTATGCTAATAGGCTATTGTAGCTAATTGTGTTCGACTTTTGTATTTAATTTACTTGGGCTTTTGTAGTTAATTGATTTCTCGACACTATAATGGAAAAAATGACAGTAAATCGAAGTAATCCATTATAAATTCACCAGCATAAGAAGATCTTAATGGGTTTCTATAGTTAATAATTTATCAATTGCATATTTCTCATTTAATTTTAGGTCCTGTAAAATTTGGTCCCAAAAATTTATTTTGGTACATGATATTTTGAAAGTAGAATTCATATCTGTAACCACATTAAATTATAAATAGCCCATCTAATGTGATGAAAAACATAAATTTTAATAATTTAATACATATGTTATTGATGCTCTTTATACATAGAGATTTGTTTTATATATAACATTGCTGATCGTATTTATATATAGAAATTTGGGATCTCGGTTTTTTGTTATCGACGTGTGGATCAGATGTGAACACCCCATTTAACCGATCTATTAGAGTAGTAGTTACATCATCAAACTTTACACAATACCTAGATTTTTCTTTATTGACATCACAAATGATATTTATTTTAGTTACTCATTATTGTCTGTTTTATTCAAATCGTCGTTATAAGTTTTAGTAAAGATTTTAATTAAATAGGTAGTATTATCAGTGTTTGTGGGACCGGACCGGTGATCGAACCGGACAAGCCACCGGTTCAAGGTTCGACCGGTCCGACCGGTTCAACAACCGGTCAAAGGCAATTTGTTGACTTTTGAATTTCAATAGTTTTTATGTGTAATACAATCTAATTTGATACTAGAGTTTAACTTGGAAAAAAAAATTCAACATATTTCAATATCAATTAATCCAAAGATACTTTTAACTCTAATTTTTTTAATAACATCCTAGTGCCAAATTTAAAATAAAATGGGAATAATAAGAGCAAATGAAGATAAATGTGAAAATCCCCTTTTTTTTAACTTAAAATAGGCAAAAAACAACTTTATTTAAAAAAAAAAAAAAAACAATCCGGTTTTTTAACTCAACCGGACCGGTTCCGGGCCCGGTTCCCGGTTGAACCAGTCGAACCGGCCGGTCCGGTCCGGTTCCACAAACATGGAGTATTATAATTAAAAGAAAAAAACAAGAAAAACGAACAGAAATGTGGATACCACAAACTGGCCACTCACATATAGAGGTGGCAATTCTGGCGGCCCGGCCCAGTCGGGCCAAGGGAAAGTTTAGGCCGGGTCGGGCCGGGGCCGATTTATTTTGGGCCTATAAATGCTAGGCCCGGCCCGGAGGACCTCGGGCCGGGTCGGGCCATCGGGCCAAAAAGCCACCAATGAGTTTTTTCTTTTCTTTTTTATTACTTTAACCATGAAGTAGAATTATATATTGAGGCGAACTTCAGTTTAATTCTCTTAAGAAAAAACTTAATCGGAAGATAATATATTATTATTCGTTATAATATGGAATGATATCTATTAATCTATAGGCATGTTTCAAACCTCAGATATAACAATAATAATAATAATAATAATAATAATAAAAAAAAAAAAGGAATGGATGAGTGATACATAGTTATATACTACACGTCACAAGTTATTTAATTTTTGTGTACGTAATATACTACATGTTAATCAATTTTTCATTTTTCGACACATAATAAATAATGAGCATGCTTGGATCCAATTCATTTTCCATCTTCGGGCTAATAAAACTGAAGAAATAGAGTATTAAATTAGTCAAATGTTTTAATTTCTCGGTAAATAGATACATTTATGCTCTACTGAAAAAAAAAAAAAAAAAAAAACATGTTTCAAATAATACACAAAATATTACCTAATTCCTAAATTTTTCTTATTGGATTAGTGAGGGGAAAAAAATTCAATTCCATCGGGCAGGCCCGCGGGCTTTCGGGCCGAGCTGGGCTTGGCCCGCCAAAAGAAAAGTCCGTTCGGGCCGGGCCAAAAAAGCCCGAATTTTTTCGGGCCTCTAATATTCCGGCCCAACCCGCTATATAGAGCGGGCTGGGCCAATTTTGCCAGCTCTACTCATATAAATTGTCATTTTAGTAAAGATTTTAATAATTACACTACGAATGTTGTGTATAAAAATATATTTCAAAATTCGTGAATCAATATTTTTCTATTTAATGCTTTAACAAATTTATAATTTCAACCTTCTTTTCACTTGATCGATTTTTCACATTCAAAATCATGTTACATAACATCGCAAAAAAGTAAAAATATGTATATATATATATATATATTTCTTTATCAAATTTTTTTCTTTTTTTTTGTTATATATTATCACATAAATATGTGTTGTTATTATTAATAGTAATGTTGATTTACTCCTAAAAAAAATAGCCCGTGCATCGCACGGGTGCATTAACTAGTTTCCACCTTAAACGTTATGACTGTATTTGCTTCAAAATAAGAAGAAAAAGGAAAAATAAAACAATAAAGTAAAAAGAAAAAAGAGAAAGAGAGTAGGGGCCAATGTTTATTCCAGCTCAGCAAATTCTTGTCTCAAAGTTGAAGCTTACTCAACAAGAACATGGAAGTGTTCTTTTCGAGGACACTAATCGTGAGTTGGAGTCGAACAACAAGATTCTGACAGAATATATCAGTTAAAGTTTGGGGGAAAATTAGGAAGAACCAGATTCCCACTGTTATATATATATATCTATTAATTAATGGGAGTTTGACACTCATATCTCCTCCAATGGGTGAAGAAGAAGGAAAAGCAGTCTCGCAACCACCCTTCCGCACTTATCATTTCGAAGATTATACTCCTCCTACATTCCTTCTCTCGTTACCACACGATTCTCAACTTATCAAACCAATGGTACGTACGTCTTCATCAGATGAATAATCTTTTCAATTATTATTATTTTAATAATTGATACCCCTCAATAAATATATTTTCTTTTTCTTTTATGTAGTATAGATAATTATAACTAAGAAAACCCAATTAATCTAAAGTCTTCAATGGCGCATATTTTTCTTTTTTCAAGGCTCATTTGATAGCCATGTTAAGATAAGTGTCTGTAGATGTCATGAGATAGTTTAACATGATTTTGCATTATAATACTTGTCATTCATTTAATAGAGGTGAATGATTAAGTAATCAGACTTAGAGGATGTTTGACTAAACTTATTTTAAACATCTTATAAGCTCCAACATCTTATAAGTTGTTTTATGAGCTTATAAGATGTAATTTTTAAGGAGCTTACAAGTTAAAAAAGTGTTTGCATAAAAGAGTTTATAAGCTTGCAATTGAATATAGTGATTTAGCTATAAATTTGGGGTCTAATTTAAAATTAATACTAAACATGCATTTTGATTAGTGTGTGAAATGTTTGTAGTGTGTGTAATAATTAAGATCTTAAAAAATAAGATGAAAATAAGATGGGGCGGAGCAACTTATTATTATTATTATTATTATTATTATTATTATTATTATTATTATTATTATTATTATTATTATTATTATTATTATTATCTTATAAGCTCTTAGAGCTTATTTTTGTGTCTCATGAGTTCCTAAACATTTTTTTTTTTTTTGTCAAATACTTTGCAGGAGCTTATAAGCTCCTAAATATCTTATAAGATGTTTTTAGGAGCTTATAAGCTCAGCCAAACACCCTCTTAGTCGTCCGTTTGGTAGCCATATATCTTATCTTCACTAAACAAAGGGGCACAATAGATGTCTATGATTAGCGCACATACGTTATTTGCCCGAATTAGAAAAGATAGTTATACCCACTTATCTTATATATTATATACTCTACTAAATAAGTAACATGTTATATTACACCACCTAAACACGTTAAACTATCTAATCATAGCATTCCTAATTATCTTATTCACCATGCCAAATGAACCCTTAGTAGTGTGTTAAGATTATTCTCAGTTGATAACCCATATTAAATCTAGTTAAGGTTTGATAAAAATATGAATGTACAATTATACCACCATTTAGTAACACATGAACGCCAAAATTAGCCCATTTTTCATCCCACTATCATCGTTGAAAACACTCCAAACTATCATGTCGAATTTCCAGACTCAATTCAAGCTGTCAAAAATGCTAACTACCATATCGAATTTAATTATCATTTAAGTACATCTTTATCACTAATTTTTTTTCAGTGGGATTGTATAATATAAACAACACAAACTGTCCAAGTTCTCTAATTACTGGAATTCTACAGCAAGATCTAAGCATATTAATCACAAGAAAAATACTCCCGGAACGGGGAAGAACGCGTGATTAAGGGATAGATACATGTGATTGTATATATCACAGAGCTTCTGAGCAGGTCTTTTACACACCAGTTATATTCATGCAATTTGAATTAAGGAATTTTTTTAAGATGCGGCATCACTGTTTATTCTGAAACGTATTGCTCGTTTTGAAGAAATGTATCATGCAGAAAATTAATTAATGTTTGTGTGAAAATGCATTATTTATTTTAAGTAAATATATTATGCTGAAAGGTAATACATTTGTTTAGAAAGAGTGATACCTTTCGAAAAAATTGTGATAAAGAATCCATCTTTTAACCTTGATTGCACAAAATAAAATTTATGCACCTAATATGTATGAGATATACTTTGTCTAAACTCTTTGTGTACAATTCACACTGAAATTTGATCTTTCCTCTTGACTTGAAGGTGGTGCATCTCAAAGTGGAAACTATTGATGATGGTGAGTAACCCTACTGACCAAATCATTTCATCACAGAACATTTGCCCTCCGCAAATTGATCCAAATATTTCTTCCACTTTTAGTCTCAAATGACGAGCAATATATGATCCCATGAAATAGTTATTTTGTGACACATTTATGTTGTTTCAATTGACCTACACTTAATACCACGTTGTTGAGACACTAATCCAATTATAAATTTTAAATATTTGATCAATACGATATAATACTAGATGTGAAACATTGTTGGGATCACAGTTGCGACAGAGGATTTGAATTGCAATTAGTCCTCTATCTTATGGGACCCAAATTATTAAATTCAATGTTCTATGGGACCAAAACTTACAGTCAATTATGTTTTGGCTAGTTGCATTTTTTGTCCACTGCGATGATCATTTTGTAATTTTAGTTCCTTAAGTTATGATATTTTGCGATTTGAGAACTTTTCCTGTTGGAATTTTTGGGTCTCGCCAAAAATACGCACGTGAATCAGATTTTTTACTTTTTTGGGAATATTGGTATACATGTCCAATATGTTTCCCCTATTTAAAAACTAGGACACTAAGTATTCTACTTTTTAAAAATGCCTTCTAACTTACAAAAAATTGGTGAAAATGCCCCGTGGCCGGCTATAGGTTATTAACCAGTCGATCACCTGTGAGCTGTCTTTTTATTTTCGAGAAAATTGGTATAAGAAGAATACTAAGTATACCACCTTTTAAAAAAAACCTTCTAACTTATAAAAAAATTGGTGAAAATGCCCCATGACCGGTTATAGACTGTGGCACAACCGGTCATTGATGATGTGGAGCTCTTTCTCTATTTAGGTATTAATTTTTCGTTTTTATTTTTCTAATTATATTCTGATGACTCACTTGTTAGGGTGGAAAAATATTTATAATAGGATTCGGGGGAGGGGGAATAGATGAAGAATCGGGTGATTGGTCAGGATCCGATCAGTTAGTAAGCGGATGGGTGGGGTGGACTGGGCGAAGCATTGTTGGATTCTTCTTCGTCTTCCATGTTAAAGTCTTTATAAGATTGCAGAACATCCATAAATATTAGGGTATAGTATGTTGGAAATGCGGAAGATGAATGGAACAATTTGGTTTTTAATTATTTAAAAGATTAATTTAAAACTTATTTATTAATATTTCATATAATTATTTTAATTCATAATTTAAAATAAATTAATAATAATATGAGAAAAGTAAAAAATAAATTTGAAAATATTAAATGAATTTTAGAAATTTTAAAATAAATTTCATAATTGTTTTTATTTTTTTATTTTTAAATACATTATAGAATTTTAAAAAAATATCAGAAATTGAATTTTAAATAATTTTTATAATTTTTAAAATATTTTTCAGAAATAATTTTTTATTTATTGAATGTTAAATGAATGTTATAATTTTTAAAATGATTTTCAGAAATAAATTTTTTAATTTTTTAATTTTAAATGAATATTATAATTTTTAAAATAAATTTCTCAAATAAAATTTTCATTTTTCTGAATTTTAACCAATTCTTTGTGAATTATATTTTTTTATAAATTCAAATTAATATTTTATATTATTATTATTTTTTTTGTTTCCACCATAACAAGTGAACCTGTAGAAAAAAAAAAAAAAAAAAAAAAAAACGAAAAATTAATGTTCACGTCAGAAAAAGTGTTCCACCTCATCAATGATGGTTGTGTCATAGTTTATAGTTGGTCATGGGGCATTTTCACCAATTTTCGGTAAGTTAGAAAATATTTTCGAAAATGGTAAGCTTAGTGTCCTAATTTTTAAATACGGAAAATATACTATGTGTTTATACCAATTTTTCCGAAAGTAAAATGACAGGTCACAGGTAATCAGCTGGTTAATAGCCTATAGCCGGTCACGGGACATTTTCACCAATATTTGGTAAGTTATAAGACATTTTTAAAAAGTGGTATATTTAGTGTCCTAGATTTTAAATAGGGGAAACATATTGGGCATTTATACTAATTTTCCATAATTTTTTTTTCTAATTATTTACAATGTTGAATTTAATTTTATCTTTTTTTCTTTTCGTATTTCAGTTAATTTATTCTGTTATTTTTATCATTATTTTCTATGTGGTTTATTTAAACAAATCCGATTTGGAAAATAGGTTTTTTAAATATTTAGAGGGTGTAAATGTTGCCACGTGTCACATACATACCGAAATTGGTCTCAGATGGAAAAAACTTAAAACTTACGGTATTAAAATTGTAAAAGGATAATCAAAGGGATCAAAAAATTCGACTGGCCGATATTCAGATAAGAATTGTATTTTCCCCATATTTTTAATAGATTGCCTTTTTTTTTTTTTTTTTTGTTAAATATTTTTTACGTATATATATGTTTACATGGATCAGTTCCAGCAACAGAAAGAGTCTGTAGATTCTGCTTCCGAATGCTTGAAAATGATGACAATATTCTCAAGACGCAATGCGGATGTCAACCTACTTTGATGCACACAGAGTGTGCGGGTCTTCATAAATGGCCGTCAACTGCAGTAAAGTGTGATGTGTGCGGACGCGATATAGAATTTAGAAAAATTTGGAAGAAAGAGAACGATGTCCAACAACCAAAAATTGACCAGGAACCAACTTCCAGCAAGCCGAAGGTCAGAGAGATAAAACAACATCCACTGCCCAGGTAACATAACAATTGCGTGATTTAAATGACGTGGCAGTGGCAGTGGCCTGCGTTGCAATTTTTTCACCCCCATTTTAGATGAGTTGTAAAACGACGTAGGAAACTCTTAAAACATCTTATAAGATGTTTGAAAGGTTATAACTAATTTAAATGTGTTTGATAAAGTAAGATGTTAAACAATTTATAAGATGGTAACAATAATCACTTAGACCTTATAAGTTCTAAAATAAAATAAGTTCCTCTAATCCATCTTATTTTTTAAGATCTAATAATTACTCTAAAATTTCAATTGCCACACATACTACATACAATACACACACTACATAGATTTCACACACAATACACACACTTCACATATAATGCACACACTACACACTACACACTTCACACACAGTACTACACTACACACTTCCTACACTAGTGAAAATGTGTTTGATAATAGTTTTCAAATTAGTTGTTAGGAAATAACAATGCAATCACGAAAGCAAAGAAAAGAAAAATACGAAATTATTTACCCAGTTCGTCATGATGTGTAACTACGTCTGAGGGTGATACCAAGCAAGGAACATTCACTACATATTTTAGATACAATATACAATGGGACAACCGCTATTATAATAGCATAAATAAGCCCTAATCCTAATCAAAATAGGATTACACAACTGGGCCTAATCCTTCAGGCTCCATACTCCAAAAATCTTCCACTTGGAGACTGAACTCTCAAATAACCATATCTTCTTGTTCTCATCCCCGTATTGGCTTAGTATCGTCTAGCCTCATCTTCAAGTTCCAAGGCCAATTGAAGCTATGCATAACTTCAATTTCTCTAAGATCACCACCTTAGTAAACATGTTAGTTGGATTCTCACTTTCAAGCATCTTTATGAGTTGCAAGGTCTTCTCTAATAGGTGAGGAATGTAGAAAAACTTCAACTCAACATGCTTCGTCCTTGAGTGAAATGCCGGATTATTTGCTAAGAGAATAACACTCCAACTGTCATTGTAGAGAGTACTATTCTTATGCTCCTTCCCAAGTTCTCTTAAGAAATTTTGCAACCACACTATCTCCTTACCCTCTTCCGTCTTGGATACATACTCAGCTTCCATGGTGGACAGAACAACAATCTTCTGCAACTTAGATGTCCAAGAAATAGAAGTACCACCATAAGCAAGTATGTACCCAGTAGTACTTCTTTTTTTCCATCAAGATCATTTGATGCTAGGTTTGCATCAACATAACCAACTAGCTCGGCCCTCTTGCCATTAAAACATAAAGTCTTGTCTCTGGTACCTCTCAAGTATCGCAGAATCCATTTCAGAGCTTTCTAATGTTGCTTTCCTGGATCACCCATGAATCGTCTCACTACTCAAACTACATGCACAATATCTGGTCGTGTATACACCATGACATACATGATGATGTCAATTGCTGAAGCATATGGAACCTTCTTCGTTTGGGCACGTTCCTCTTTGATACTTGACGAATCCTTTGAAAGCTTGAAGTGACTACCCAACAGGACATTCACAAGATTCAAATCCTCCATGTTAAATCTTTAGAGGACCTTGTGAATGTAATTCGCCTGAAAAAGATACAATTTTCCGGCCACTTTGTTCTCTTGATTCTCATATCCAAAATCTACTTTAACTCTACAAGATTCTTCATGGAGAATCGTTCAGATAATTGCTTATTCAGCTTATCCATCTCATTTTGATCAGCTCCTACAATCAACATATCATCAACGTATAACAACAGGATAAGATAGCTTTTGTCAAACCTTTTGTAGCAACAACAATGGTCAGCGTAGCATCTATTGTATCTAATTTCAAGCATGAAACTGTCAAACTTCTTGTACCATTACTTCGGAGCTTGCTTCAATCCATACAAGCTCTTCCTAAACTTGCACACAAGTCCTTCCTTTCCTTTGGCCATGAGTCCCTCTAGTTGTGTCATGTATAAGTCCTTCACCAAGTCACCATGAAAGAATGTTGTTTTTACATTCATCTGATTGTTTTTACATCCATCTGATGTAACAACAAGTTTTCTGCAACAACCATACTCAACCCCATACGAATAGTAGTCAGCTTCATAACAGGATTAAACACATCAGTGTAATCAATGTCGTATCGTTGCTCAAACCCTTTCACAACCAGTCGAGCCTTGTAGTACATGCTACTATGACCTTCAATCTTGATTCGATAGACCCACTTGCAATGCAATGCCTTCTTTTCCTTCAGGAGCTCAACGAGTTCTCAAGTGCCATTTAGGAGGAGAGATGTCAATTCATCATCCATGGCAGCTTTCCACCTCCATCTATCACTAACATGCCCTGCCTCTGCATAGCATTCAGGTCCACCACCTTCAATAAGTAGTAAGTAATAGTTAGAGGGCGAGTAATTGTTGGGTGGATGTCGTTCTCTAGCTTGTTTATGCAGCGAAACATTCTGAGGTGGTGGGGGTTTTCTTGGCGCTTCCTCAAGAACCTCTTCTTCACTCCGACTCTCCTTACTCTCATTCCAGTTTGAGATGGCTAACTCAATAGCATGGGATTCTGAAATGCTAGAGCTCGATGCCTCCAATCTGTCCTTGTACATCACCTGTTCACTGAAAACTACATCTCAACTGTGAATTACCTTTTGGTTCTGCTCATCCCAGAGCCTATAACCACTCATCACCTCCATAACCAATTAACGTACACTTAACAGATTTGGCATCCAACTAACTTCTCTCAATAGAATTAACATGAGCATAGGCAACACAACAAAAATTACGTACCAAAGATAAGTTTACCTCATTTCCCGACCATACTTCCTTAAGTATTCAATTCTCTAATGGAATTGAAAGACCTCTATTGATCAGGAATGCAGCTGTGTTCACTGCATCCGCCCAAAATGTCTTTGGCAAACCATTATTCAGCCTCATGCACCTCGATCTCTCATTCAGCGTCCTGTTCATTCTGTCTGCTACTCCATTCTACTGGGGAGTTCCTCGCACATTCTTTTCCATTCGATACCCATTCTTACAATAGTAGTCTTTGAATTATCGGAGTTCATACTCCCCTCTATTATCGAACCATACACATTTCACCTTCAACCCTGTTTCAATTTCTACTCTGGCCTTCCACTTACTAAAAGCATAAAATGCATCAGATTTATTTTTCAGAAAATAAATTCATACCTTTCATGTGGAATCGTCAATGAAAGTCATGTAGTACGATGATCCTCTAAGGGATGTAGCAAACGTTGTTCCCCATAGATCATTATGAACCAATTTCAGCTTCTGCGTCTTCAAGGTTCTACCACTCCTCGAGAAACTAACCCGCTTCAATTTCCCATATACACATTCCTCACAGGCCAACTTCAAAGTTTTCAAATCAGGCAGTCTGCCTTTCAAACACATCACCTTCATTCCTTTTTCGCTCATGTGGCTAAGCCGATAATGCCACAAATATGCATTGTTTGTTACACTTGCAAGATCAGTGCCTTCCTTGGAATTAGTTGTCATATACAACGTACCCTCCTTTTATCCGAGCTACTATCATAGCTTCTCTGGCAACCTTCCAATTGCTGCAGCCAAATGTTAGTATGTAACCTTCCTTATCAAGCTGCCCAATCGAAAGCAAGTTCCTCTTCAGTCCAGGAATGTGTGTGACTTCATTTAGCATCAACATTGATCCGTTGGAGGTTGCAATTCGCACGTTTCCCTTTCCACGATTTTTAGGAGCTCGTCATCTGCAAGATAAACCTATCCAAAAATTCGCGAGAAACATAATTATCCATTATACCAAGATTACTGCATGAATGGAATGACGATCCAGAATCCAGCACCCACGACTCCGTCAGACTGCTCACACTCAAGACCAATGCATCACCATCGTCGTGTGTCGTCTTCTTGTCTCTCTGATCCTTTTTATATTTCTTTGGTGATCACATCAATTTTTGAAGTGGTCGTACTCGTCACAGTTCCAACACTTGACTGAGTCCTATCCTTCTCGGATTGGCTCTTTCCTCTGGATTTTAACCTTCCCAGATTCTGTCTTCCCTTCGACCGACCCCTGTTCTCCGTATTTAGTGCTGACCTCGAAGTAGATCCAGATTCTCTCCTGCAAATTTCTTCACCAATCATCAAACCCCTTACCTTGTCAAGCCGCAGCTTAGGCTCTGCGGCGCTAACTGTTGTCACTGTACCGGGCAAACTATCTAGCAGAGATGATAGCATAATTAGGGCACGAATCTCGTCATCAAACTTAATATCAACCGAATTCAACTGCGAGGTAATCATGTTTAATTTGTTTAGATGTTGCTAGACCAGTGTACCCTCTGACATCCTTAGGTTAAATAAACACCTAATCAGATGTACCTTTTTTGTTTTGGATGGTTTCTGATACCTCCCCTCCATAATGCTCAACATCTCCCTCGTCGACTTTGCTCCAATCGTGTGATAAGCCATGTCCTTGGACAACGACAAAGGAATGGCGCTCATCGCCTTTCTATACAGTAGCTCCCAGTCTTCTACACCAATCTTTTCGGGTTGTGCTTTGAGAGGCTGATGCAGATCTATACTGTAGAGGTAATCCATGATCTGCATCTTCTAGAAACCAAAATCAGATTTTTCGATCGAGATTTTTCCATCGCCCATCGTCACTACTCCCACTAAACCCGAAGCTCTGATACTAATGTTTAGGAAATAACACACGCAATCATAAAAGCAAAGAAAAAAACACGAAGTTGTTTACCTAGTTCGTTATAATGTGTAACTACATCTGGGGCGATACCAAGCCAGGGATATTCACTATATATTTTACATACAATATACAATGGGAGAACCGCTATTTATAATATCATAATAATCCATAATCCTAATCACACTAGGATTACAAAACTAGGCCTAAAACTTGGCTAATCTTTCAGGCTCTACACTCCAACATTAGTCACCCAAATTCATGCTAAATCACTTCATGCATTTTATAAGGTATTTTATCAAACACTTTGTTAACTTATAAGCTCTTGAGAAATTACATCTTATAATCTCTTAAAACAACTTATAAGGTAATGGAGCTTATAAGATGTCTAAAATAAGCTTAGCTAAACATCCTCTTAATCATTATCATTAATTTTTTTCCCACACCAGTCATTTATCACATTACTTTTACAATTTTTATCATTTAATATTTTTACACTACAACATAAATGAGCTATTGTAACACCCAAAAAGTGTTACATATATATTAAAATATGTTACTATAGACTTTAGGTAACACTTTATTGGTGTTACATTTGTCGGTGCTACCTAAAGTCTAATGTAACACTTTTGATGATCTTTAGTAACACTTTTAATAAGTGTTACATTATGTTTTAAATTGTAACACTTTATGGTAACACTAAAAAAATGTTACATATAATCCCCCTTTATGTAACAGTTTTAATTGAAAGAAAAACTTAAAAATTTGTCATTGCTGGGTTTCGAACTCAGGTTGTTAGATTGCAGGAGTTTAAGCATAATGTCTTAACCACTAGGCTACAATAACCTTTTTAGTTATATTTTTAAGAAAAACAATATATACATAAGATTTTATTGTAACATCAATCAAATATACTCAAAATTAAGTTCTCATCAAACTACAATCTAACTTAATTTTATTTAGATTATCCATATCAGTTTGACACAAAGTTTTCATTAATTGTTTTTTCATTTTCATCCACTCATATATATATATATATATATATATATATATATATATATATCACTTATTTTACATCACATTAATTTTATACATCTAATTATTGTATATAAATCTTAAGACACTATCATCAATTTTAATTACCATAACTTATGTATTAAGACACATTAAATATTGTGTTTTATAGATTTTAAATAAAAATATAAACTTACGAGCATGAAGAGACATGACCAAATATCCAAAGTCTAGGTTCTCACACTTAAGAAATATATTCAAATTGTTAAAGCTACAAGTCTATTTTGTTATTGTTTAGTAAAAATATAATGTGTGTATATATCTATATACATACACACAAATAAGTCGCAAATAAAATTTAATGTATTCTTGATAACGAATAAGTAAATCTTTAGGTACTCTAATAAATAGTTAGTTTTGTAAGTCTGAGTCTATCGTTCTCACCACTTATATTACAGATATTCTATTGTGATAATTAAGATGTAACACATGAGATAAATAAAATACACAAATATTTAATTAGTTTAAAACAAAATAAATAATTTTATTAATTACAAGTGTTACTTATTTATAAGTGTTACATAAAAGTGTTACTTATTTAAAAGTATTGCATAAAAAATGTTACTTATTTAAAAGTGTTACGTTCAAAGCGTTACATATTCCTAAAGTGTTACACGAAAGTGTTACATATTCGCAGATGTTACAAAAGTGTTACATGAAAGTGTTACATATTCATAAGTGTTACAAAAGTGTTACATAAATGTCAAAATTTTAAAAGTGTTACAAACGAAGTGTTACATAAAGCCATTTATGTTGTAGTGTTAATTGCTCACATTTAATCATTTAATTCTAGCCAAAATTTAAAACAATTGCTCGATAATTGCATGTATCAAAATTGTGTTAAAGCACTATCCTAATAAACAAGTGACGCCAAACATATATAAAAATTGCCCATTGGATCATTATAAAATCATTTGAAAAATGTAAATCCCTAATATGCAGAGGCCATATGCGTGCATGCAATTATACAGTGACGATTTCAAATTCCATCTAGAAAAATACCAAAGTCAAGTAATCAAAAAGTAAGAGACCAGGTTTTAGATTGTCAGTAAATTACAAGACAAGTATTGCAGCTTCTCCCCTTTATATTACCTCAAATCATATCCGACGTGACAAAAAATTGCCACAACAATGATGCCACCGTCACTTAAATCACTGGAAATTCAAAATTGTAGTTTTTAGTGGAAGAAGATTGATTGTGTTGTGTCTGAAATTAATGCATTGCATATTTATTCCTTTGGCAGATTTGGGGGAACGTGTGGTTGTTACATTATGTAAAAGACAAGATCCGGCGACCAATATTTCATATAGCTTCGGAGGGTCTATTGAATAGTTAATAAACAGCATTTAGTGTAGATCTTCGTGTGTAGTAAGGAAAAATCTAAAGAGGTGATTATGTCACTAATTTTCAGTATCTATGTGATTGTAATCTGAGCATAAAATGATGATAAAAATGCATTACAGAGATCTTCAATTATCCCTCTTATATCCTCCAAAAAACTCATTACGATTGGAATGTTTTTCTTTTTCTTTTTCTATAACAAGAAAATTGTAATCCTAGTAACATAGTTGAGATTATGCCACATGTGTTTCTCCATCATTATATAGAAGTGCAATAGGTACGTTATAATACTTGACAAGGACAAGACCTGATTTGTCATATATAGTTAACAAATTGTCTCAATTTTTACAAGCACCCATAGTGAATCATTGGAGTGCTTGTAAGACGGTACTCAGGTATATAAAAGGTACTATTGCAAAAGGGCTGACTTTTAAATATATTCCTAGTTTAGCGTTACAATGTTTTACAGATGCTAAATAGGCAAGCTCAGTAGATGATAGGAAGTCTACAGGAGGTTTTTGTATATTTCTTGGTCCTAATTTGCTGACTTGGAGCTCTAGGAAACAGTCTGTTGTTGCTAGAAGCAGTATTGAGTCAGAGTACAGAGCTCTAGCAATAGCAGCCACTGATCTGATTTGGTTAAAATCTGTATTTCAGGAGTTAGGCCTTAATATTAACACACCATCAATTATTTGATGTGATAATATGGGAGCTATATACTTAGCTTCTAATCCTGTTTTTCACAATAAAACTAAACATAGTAGTGGATGTCCATTTTGCCAAAGAAAAAGTGCAGCAGCAACTGTTGGAAATAAGGCATCTAGCTTCAGAAGATCAAATAGTTGGTGTACTCATAAAGCCACTCTCTAATCACAGATATGGAATCTTGTGCTCTAAACTTGCTATGAGTGATCCACCTGGCCTCACTCTCTCAACTACTACTTAGAAGGCATCAGCCATTTCAGTCATGAAGTCACAAATTTTCTGGTTTGAATTAGTGTACACAGAATTAGCTAAACTTATAAAGTTGTGCACTACACTAATACCTCAAGTGTTTTAGGCTATATTAGAGTGTTTGTATCATGCATAAGAAATTCTTGTTGAGTCTGTAAACAACTAGCTTATCTTGACAAGGGTGTATTAGAGTATAACAAATAGATGGTTAACTAAGCACCTAAGTCAATAGATTAACTATAGTTAGAAGAAGTAGTTAGTCTATTAAAATTCCTTAACTTAAGAGCAATTAAAAAAGCCTCAAGACTTGCGTGTATATATATTCTATCTCTATCAATGAAGAATTGAGTTGGTTTGGTATATTTTCAGCATGCCGCGACTAGTTTCCTCCTTCGGGTTATGAGCCCTATCTTGATGCTTTCGGCAACAGTGTCCATTTATATGCTGCATGATTCTCCCTCTAGCGATTGGAATACTCCTCTTATTCAATCAATCTCACCCGGGGGAGACCGACTTGATGATGTCTATGCCCATTTGCACCAACGATTCTTGCGATCGATGGACTTGGCACCATAATAGATCTGGTAGATTTACGTTGAAATCTTCATATCATTTTATTCTTGGCTCAGCGGACGATGTTTTTAGCACAAATCATCATCATTCTTCGAGTGTGAGAGTAAGTCCTATATGGAGTAACATCTGGCAGCTTCATCTATCTTTGGTTTCAGGAATTGCTAACACTTAATGAAACTAACATTAAAGAGTATGCAGTGGTGTTAGCAAATTCCTGATATGGTATAACACAACTAATTTGGTTTTTCCAGGGGTACAAGCTGCTCCATTTGTGGTGGTTGCCTAGTCCCATCGGATATTTTCGGAGTTTCAGGAGTACAAGCAAATAACTTAGGAAATTTTCTGTGATGTCTCACTTCCAAAAGGCCAAAGTAATGGCATACTATCCTATCGAGGGCTGAGTTCTATTGTAACTCATTCTATAGGAAAAAGTCCATTTGAAATTGTCTATGGGAAGAACCCAAACCACTATTTTGACCTTGCTGAGGGTCCAGGCTCTTGTTGTTGGGAAAGAACAAACACAAAGAAACGAGAAAATCGACAATTTAAAGCACACCAAATTTAACGTGGTTCGCTAACAAAATGTTAGGTACGTTCACGGCCAAACGAGAGGAACTCAAATTCAATATCAACAAGCGTTACAATATAGGACTTCACTATCCTAATAAATGGAGACAAATTGAGTATCAATTGATGGTTACTCGACCAAAACAAACTCTCCACACTCCAATAACCAAAACCAAAACAAAATACTAATTAGTACTAATCTCATACGCAGAAGACATCAATGGGACTATTTATAATTATCCAATTTCAAGCAACTAACACTGCAAATGCAATTGACAAAAAGAAAGCAAACAATCCTCTGAAATAACATTACCTGTCTATTGCTTCTTCATCTTCACATACCCCTAGGTGTAAAAATCAGGGAGCTCACGTCTTTGATGAAAAGATATTCGAAGAATTAAGCTCCCATGGCAAAGAATTCAGTAACATCAGTGTAAGTGTGTAACAGGTCGGGAATGTGATGCGGTGTGAGTGAGCAGGCTGGCGGCAATTTGCACGCAGCAGCAGAGATCGAGCAGTGGCAGAATCGCGACTGTGTCGCGCAAGTGCAGAGGGGAAAGGGTTCCGACAAGTCTGATCTAATTCACGCCGGCGGCGTGGTGGTTGGTAGGCGCGCAGGCCTGCGACGTCGAGTAGAGGTGTCGCACATGGGCTGCGCGGCACTCGTCGGCGATTTGGTCGCCGGAACATGACAGGCAGCGATGGTTGGTGGCGGTGGTCTCGGCGCAGCAGAGGCGCTATTCCGGCGAACTAGCAATGATGGCTGCAGGACGAAAATGGCCGCGCAGGGGTGGCTCTGGTGGTTGCTGGACGAGAGAGTGAGCGCGGTGGCGCGCTCCGCCGCGATGGAAGTGGTGGTCATAGCGCAGGAGGCCTGTGGCATCAAGCAGAGGCGTCGCGCAGGTGGAAATGGCTGGGGGCAGGCTGCCGGCGCTGCTCGCGCCTGGTTTAGTGAAGGCTGGCGACGGTAAGGTGAAGACGTCGAGCAACCGCGCGGTGGATGTTGGTGGTGGTGAGGATGAGCTGAACTAGCAGTGGCGAGGTGCGTGAACGTTGCTGCTACGAGAAAGAAAACGAGAATGATAGATTAGGGATTTTCAAATCCTATATATATATATATTTTTTTTTTTTTCTTGGAATTATTATTATTGTTTTAATATAAAGACCTGAATATAAGACTCAACAATAATTTTATGCAGAAGACTATTTTGAATTGGGCGTGATCACGTATTAATACTGACTCAAATTACTTGACTAGTCCGATTTTGACGTGATCACGCCAAAACGCGACTAGTCTTCTGCCCCCTACGAAAATTAACCTACTTAAAAGGACTTTAACTTTTTTATTTGGCGTGATCACACCAAACAAAAAATAATCTCAAACCTATTATTCTACTAGACACGAACGAACAAATAATAAACCTAAAAAATTGAAAATAACATCTAAACGAAACAAAGCTAAATTAAAATTTGGGTTGCCTTCCAACAGCGTAACTTTTTAACGTTGTTATGCTTGACGTTTATTACTCTTCTATCAACCATTTCCACGAGCATTCGTCAATATTGCATTCACGTCAAAACATGGATACGGTTCAGTTTTCTCCACTTCAATATCCAATCGTGACTGCATATCAAGTCTCTCAACTCGATTGACGTCCTCAAAACTCTCCTGCACAACTGAATCAATAGCATTAATAGAACAAACAACGTGATTTTCATTTGGGTACTTATTAACATAAAAAACATTGAATTTCACAATCTCTCCATCGAACTCGACAGAGAGAGTACCCTCATCCACATCAATCTTTGTTATGGCAGTTTTCATGAATGGCCTTCCCAACAAGATCAAAGCTGAATTAGCTATAGTATCATCATCCATCTTCAAGATATAAAAATCAACCGGAAAGATCAATTCCTCAACCTGCACCAAAATATCCTCAACAACCCCTTTCGGGTAGATGTTAGAATGATCAGCCAACTGTATAACCACTCTAGTTTCTTTTAAAGGACCCAAATTTAAAGCACGATAAATTGAGTATGGCATGACATTAATAGAAGCACCTAAGTCTAACATGACACACTCAATTTTCATTTTCCCAATTACACAAGGCATAGTAAACATACCTAGATCATTGCATTTGTCTGGCAAAGTTCTCTTTATCACAGCAGATACGTTTTCTCTCATACGAACCTTCTCATCACTTCGCAGCATCCTCTTGTTAGTGCACAACTCCTTCAAAAATTTGGCATACTTCGGAATTTGCTTAATGGCATCTAACAGAGGAATATTGATTTGGACTTTCCGGAAGGTTTCTAGCACTTCTTCTTCATGATTATCTTTCTTAGCCTTGGCCAACCTACTAGGAAATGGTGGTACAGGCACATGTGGGACACTAGGTAAGGAAACGAAAGATTTTTTCTTACTTTGCCCTTGATATCCTTCTTTCTCAGCTTCCACTTTTTTCTCGCCTTGATGCTCCTTAGACTTTCGGAAGGTCTCTAGCACTCCTTGCTCATGATCATCTTTCTTAGCCTTAGCCAACCTACTAGGAAATGGTGCTACCGGCACATATGGAACACTAAATAAGGGAAAAGAAGATTTTTCCTTATTTTGTCTTCGAGGGTTTTCTTTCTTGGCTTCTTCAACCTCTTTTTCAACCTTCTCAAGCAAGGGAGATCCAACTTGTATCTCTTTTCCATTTCGGAGCATAATTGCACTCACATTTTCTCTTGGATTGATCTCAGTTTGAGATGGAAGCTTTCCCGAGTTTCTAGCCTCGAGCCTACTCATAGACGTAGCCAGTTGGCTAATTTGGTTCCCAAGGCTCTGAATGTTAGCTCTTGTTTCTTGTTGAAACTGTTGTGTATACGCTTGAAGTTGTTGGGTATTCACTTGCAACTGTTGTGTACTCGTTGTTAGAGCTTTCACTATTTCCTCCAATGACAGATCGGAATTTGAAGGTTGAGTAGGAGCCGGTGGTCTCTGATAAGCCTGCTGTGGAAATCCTTGTTGAGCTTCTTGATTTTTGTAGCTCAACCTTGGATGATCTCTCCAACTTGGACTGTAGCTATTAGAAAACGGATCATAATGGCGTTGAGGTTGTCCAGGAAATCCTCCCATAGCATTAGCTTGTTGGACATCGTCTTGGAGCGTTGAAGAACTATCAGTAGTATGTCCAGTGATAGAACAAATTCCACAAACTTGAGCAGGTGGCAAGTGGGCTCCTACGAATTTCTCCATCAACGTAGTCAAGGCTTCTATCCTTTGATCAGTTGAACTAGTACTCACTTCCTTGGCTTGTTTTGGAATGACATCAGTTCTCGTTCCGAACTGTTGCGCATTAGCAGCCATACTAGAAATAAGTCTCTTAGCCTCATCTGGAGTCTTATTGACAAAGGCACCTCCACTAGCAGCTGATAACGCGACTGTCGTGTGTCGCGTACCAAACTAATTTGTGTATAAAGAATACACTAAACCTTATCAACTATCCTATTAGTAGAATGGTAAATAAGGGTCGATCCCACAGGGAACGGCCGAATAGTTTTGATTCCGATGCCAAGTAATTTATAATTAAATATGCAAGAAGTAAATACTTAAGAAAGCAATAAAGGTTGGGGGGTTTGATAAGGGACTAATAATCTACTAGTAACAAATAAAGGCAACTAAACAAAATTAAAAGCATTTAACATTCAAATTCAAAGAAACAAATAATCAAGACAATAGAAGAGATCTTTTTCGGTTTTGGTTTTCAAGTAATAAAACAATCCACCCTTGATCATGCTTCCACTTGGTCTTGGACGATTGATGTAACTATGTTAATGACCGATTAAATTGTGAATCTAGTCTTTATCTCAAGGCTATTAACAAGCTCTAATAGCCTTGTTATCCCTTAATCTTAGTTAATAAAAATAAGCTCTTCGACTAACCCTATTCAAATTAATTGAATCCTCGAACAAGCTCTCTTAGATTCAATAACCAAATACATTAAACACTAGAACACCGAGATAAATTCAACGTAAAACTTGCAAGCTCGGTTTTAGTGGTTGAACTTTGTGTTATCACCAATAAATAAATCTATTGTTTGCTACACGGGAATCAGAAATCCTACAATTACGGGTAGTAATTTCCTATTCTAGCAACACATTCACAAAAATCCCTTAAAGGGTGATCAATCCAATAATCAATTCATAAATGTGACTCAATAACAACAAATAACACAAAACACTTGAATACACAATAATCTCGGTAACATTAACCGCAATAATCACATCAATGTATTCGACTCAAGGTTCCACAATGATCAAGGATGAACTAAAGGGTGCTAGCCACCCATATTAACTAATACAATTAGGAAATAAGTAGAAAAATAAAGAAACATGATACTGATATGGATGAATCCAAAGATGTCAATTGGAGAAGATGATCCTTCAATCTCTTGTCCAATCTTCCTTCTTTGGTGGCTTTGGTGGCTGAATAGTGCTTTCCCAGTATCAAAAAGGTATCAAAAGTTAGGTTAAATTTGAATGGGATGATATATATATAAGGGGAGAAAGTACTAGTCAAAAATAGGCGAAAACGCATTCAGGATTTCAAAATAGAGTAATGAATCTCGGCCGAGACGGAAGTGTGTCTCGACCGAGATGTGAAAAAGGGTTTTTCGTATTGGTGGGTCGAAGGCTGATCTCCGCCGAGATGAATTTTAATCTCGGCCGAGACGTAAAAGGGGAAAATGGGGCTGGCTAGGGCTTGACTTATCTCGGCCGAGATGTCCTTTGAAAAGCCTTGAAATTCTCCGAAAACACATCTCGGCCGAGATGCGTTGTTTGTCTCGGCCGAGATCTTCAGTTTGTTCAATTCTTCATGAATGCACTGGAGACTCATCTTGGCCGAGATTTTCATCCTGTCTCAGCCGAGATCTTCAGCTAGCCCTTCCTTTTGTTGCCTCGATCGATCCCACGACTCCGCGGTCTTTTGATGTTCTTTTTCGACCCTTTTTTCCCCTGTCTTAACACAAAAACAGCACAAATGCATTATTTTGCCCATGAGAGTATAAAAGCACTAAATACACATGATTATGCACATTATTGACACTAAAATGACAATAAAAGTGCCATAAAGTGCGTGCACGGAATACGTGTACCAAATCTTCCCAAACTTAAAACTTGTTCGTCCCGAACAATAAAGAGAAAGACAAAAGGACACGTGTTTAGGGCAGAGTTTAGTGGCATTTGATTTCAGAATTTTCATGAAAAAGAGTAAGAGATCATGATACAAGCGAGCATGTGTGATAGACTAGATCCACTACTCTCGAGACATAACACTCTCAACTTAAGATCCTCACATGGTGAGTGTATCTCTCGACTCTCAAGTGTATCAAATGGGTAGTGTAGACGCTCACAATGAAATGCATAAAATGCCTACCATAGGCTTGCCAATCATCTAAACTTCGGCGTATACCCGACATGTGTGACAAAGAATCAAAAAGGTCTTTAACAGGTTGTAATGTTGGCTTGGGGTAAGGTGGGAAAATTTCTGGTATAAGTGACTATAAAACGGACTAGATGAGTCGTGCACTACCCATCTACCCCTCAAACAATGGTCACTCAACCTCACTCTTTACTTCCTTAGTAAACCAATCCTAAAAATTGATTTATTCTCCTTACCACAAAGTCCACAACCTAAATGCTTTCTCAATTCTCCCTTGGGGTGTATTTTCCTTTGAATTTTTACAACTTTGAGAACATCGATTAAAAGTATATACAACTAACTTTTTCTTTTGTTTTTATGATTTTTCGACTTTTTTCGATTTTCGAATTTTTTTTTTTATAACAAATATAAATAAAAATTGTAGAGAACTAGTATTCTCGATTCTTTACCTATTGTTTCAATTCCTTTCACCCTTCAATATTCCCAATAGTTTACCCCTTTCAATCCCAAATTTACCCGACTACCTTCCAACCGCCTCCCTCATACTCAAATAGTCCAATTAAGGTCAAAGGCTAAATCGAAAGTTACTTGGCTTGTAGAGTTGGGCTGTCAAACAAGAGGCTAAAAGCTCTAGGGGTTAACTAGAGGCAAATTTTCGATCTTTTGGTGAAAAATGGTGTATTATCAAGTTTGGAATAGGCTTAAGTCAAGAATTGCCTAAGATCATTTTCAATGTCACACACCGAATCATTCAAAGTAGAGAATCAGGGCAAGTTCTAGAGACAACTAAATGCATTCAATGAATTTCACACCGAAAGAAAGTTTAAATTACTCCAAAGATGGAAGTATCTTCTAAGGCTCAAAAACTCACTCGGCTGCAATTTTGATCAAAGGTTTTGAGTGTAAGTTCAATTTTGTTTCAAAAAGTCTATCGTGCTCTACCATGTGCTTCTTTCAAAAATATTTGTCAAAATTTTTCATCATTAATCAATGCCACATTTTTCCTTCCTAAACTTATCCAATTGTTTCTCGAGCTGCCAATTTGTACGCATCTCACCCCCCTCCCCAAACTTAGTTGCAAACTAAGTTTGTGGAAAAAGAGAAGTACAATTTGGTGCTCGCCGAACTTAACCATTTTATGCACCATTATTCGCAGCCATTAACTAATTAACTAATCTATTAAGAATCCTACTCCTAAAAATAAAATAAAATGTGGGTGTACTATCAACACAATCAAGCAAATTGACTCAAAGGCACCCAATAAATTATCAAAAACCCAAAGCATCCAAATGCATATGCAATAATATCACCTAAACCAAGACTAATAGAAGATGACAATTGGCTCACAGGCCGGCAACATTATCAACAATCAAAATAGTCACATATCAAAAAGGCAATTAAAATACAAATCAATATTACACATGCCATCACATTGAATCCGTCAAACACATCATACCAAGTGGCTCACAGGCCAATAGTAAAGATAGTAAAGGAAAATAACGAGGGGTAGGGGGTTTCGAGCAGCCGAAATTGTCTTACCTCTTTGTTTTCCCCCGAACTTAGTTTTTCAACTAAGTTTGGGACAAAGGGGTAAGGCTTTTTGGTACTCTAATCACAAAGAGCGAGAAGGTCGGGGGTTCGAGCCGGTGAAGCATCCTTTATGGACTTGAAGAGATCGAGGAGCTTTGTCTGATTTTCGTGTATCGTCTCTTTGATCCCTCTCAATTCAGCCCCAATGGATGTCCTCATGTCCACCAACTCGGCTCTTATGCCTTTAATTTCATCCCCCATAGCAGCCATCAGTCCCTCTTGCTGTTCCTGGAACTCGGATAACGGTTGTGGATGATCTCTTCCTTGATGGTTTCTCTGGCTGGCTCCTGCCTTCTCCCTCAACTCCCGTGCCACCGGACGTGGCTTTTTAGCTCTCTTGAACTTGGTTAATTCTTCACGGTTTGGCTCCAAAGAGGCATTGATGTGTGTCTCGGAGCTCAGTTCCAAGTTCAGCTTGCTTCTCAAGTCTCTGATGTATGTCAATCCGGGGTTGGGTAGGCGGAGGTAAGGTCCCTCATTTTGGAGAACATAAGGGACAGCCGGACCCGATATTCCTTCTTTATACCCGAGCATGGAAATACGCATATTCTCCATCTCCTCCCAGTCTAAATAGTAATCAGTGGTGATGGGTGTGTATTCCGGGAGGGGTACATTGTAATGCTCAAGTATAGGGGTTATCAAAGCCCCACAGTAGATCGGGTCGGGCATCTTTGTCTCTCTTTTCCTTTATGTCCTCAATTCTTTTACTATATTCTGAAAGCTTGATATCAGGTCCTACTGGAAGTTCCTCAAATTCCTATCCACAATGGCTCAGAGGATCTCCATCTCGTACAACCGGGGGGAACTAATTTCTTTCCTTCCACATATGGTGGAGCTCAACAACGTCTGTAGATACTTCACGACTGGGCTTCTGATGGAGGTCAGCCTGGAGCTCCTCGGGTCGTATGCTTGAGGTGCTTCTATCCTAGGGGCGGCAGTGATTTGCCCCCAGAATTGTTGCACGTCAAACTCTTTCAACACATGTCCATCATAAACGGCTGGACTCTTAAAGCTATATATGCGTTTCAGGTTGTCGTGACTCAGTATCTTTTCTTCGTTTAGAAGTTGGAATTTGAAGTGGTGAATCGTATTTAAGTAGGAAATAACATCCTCCTCGATTTCGAGTGTGCTGAAAAACTCGAACACGAATTTGAGAAAAGTCGGGCAGGGTTCTAGGCACTGGGCTAGACCTGCTTTGTCTAACAGTTCCAGAACGTTTTGCCGGATTCCCATGGTGTCCAAGATCTTGGGATCACCATAGCGGGTAGCTGACACCCCCTCTCTTCATCAACTTGTCAAATCTTTTTCTCCGATCCTCCGTTTCCAGCACTATGTCGAAGTCAATGGGTTTTGTGGATTTGCCGGTGGTAGTCGATGGAATTTCCGGCGTGGGAGCCTCCTGAGTAGGCTCAACAGCTTTCTCTTTGCCCTTAGCTTGGCTTTTTCGGATTTTTTGTGTGACCCTTCTGCCAGAAGTGCCTTCTTGATTGGTGCCTTTTGGGTTTTTAGGAGGTGCCATGGGTACCTAAAATCAATACACTCAATCTTTAGAACTAGTGGCAATACACCGAGTTAAAGTTCAAGTATGAGGTGCCTAAGTTTACTTGAATCCGACTATATATCCAACAAAAACAAGTTAAAGTGTATCAACTATGCAATGGCAACCAATTCACACTCAAATGAGGTTATACATTACGATAATATCAACAATTGGGCTTAAAAACTAGATAAAATAGTCGAAATTGGCTAACTTAGGCATAATTTTAACGCATATCACATGTTCGATGAATTTCCACAATGAATTTATCTTTTCCAAAACTCACAAATCTTTACTCAACAATATACCCACTCAATCATCAAGCAATTATACAAGCTATCATGTTAATTCTATCATTCAAATGCATACATACATATCAATTGGCAAAAAATCAATACAACTAGTTGTATGTATAACCAATTTCAATAAAAATGCAAATAAATATAAAATTAGCCCCCAATCTCAACAATGGATTCAATAATAGATCAAAAGAGTGAGATAGCCGTACTTACCGGTCGAGTTTAATCGAGAAAATTTGAATTTGGATTGTTCGCGCCCTTTTTTACTCAGACCTCTAGTCCGCTCCAAATCCAAAAAATTTCAGAGAGAAGTGGGTATGGTGATGTAAGTGAGGTGTGCTGTGAATGTGATAGGAGGAAAGGGGTGCAAGGGTGATTTTTTAGAGTGTGTGCGTGCGTGTGTATGAAAATCGCAAATTTGGGGGAAGAACTGACCTAATTCTGCGCACAGGTGTATTTATACCTGTGCTGCGTCTCGGCCAAGATTGGATTCTGGGCTCAGTATCTCGGCCGAGATCCGTTCTTCGCTTTCTGGACCAATTGACTCAGTAGTGGATCTCGGCCGAGATGCTTTAGGATCTCGGCTGAGATAATGTTCCAGCACTTTTACCCCCATTCTGGACAAGTCGTTCTCGGCCGAGATTATCTTCCAGCGAATTAGCTCAAATTCCATACAAAATCCATCTCGGCCGAGATGCTGTAGTGTCTCGGCCGAGATTCTCTTCCAGCAAATTTACTCCATTTTGGGCCCTTCTGAATCTCGGCCGAGATGATTCATGTTTCTCGGCCGAGATATGTTTCCAAGGAGGATTGCCCTTTTCACCCGCATGACGTCTCGGCCGAGATTTCTTCTGCGTCTCGGCCGAGATTGTCCTCCCCTGCATTTTTCCACATTTTTGGTGTTCTTCACCCCCATTCCACACCGTATCTTGTCTTGATTGGCTTGTTTGGTACCTACACACATTTTAACCAAAACAATTCAAAATACTAAAATGATAGTAAAGCTATTAAACTATGAATTTAAAATGCGAGAAAACGAGTAACCGCCGGGTTGCCTCCCGACAAGCGCCTTTGTTTAACGTCGTTGGCTCGACGGAAGCTCTTTTAGCTCAGTGGTGGGTCTTCTACTCGTTCTTCTTCACCGGAAATTTCTTGACAATGCTCTAGATAAGGCTTGAAAAGATGCCCGTTGACTTTGAAGATTTTACCGGTTATACCACTTTCAATCTCGATGGCACCATGATCGAACACCTTAGTGACAACGAAGGTTCCTATCCACCTCGAACGGAGCTTGCCCGGAAATAACTTCAACCGAAAGTGATATAATAGCACTTTCTCCCCAACCACAAACGTTTTCCAGGTAATTCTCGAGTCATGAAAAGCCTTCGTTTTCTCCTTGTAGATCATGGCGTTTTCAAAGGCTTCATTTCGAATTTCTTCAAGCTTTTGCAATTGGAGCTTTCGATATACACCAGCTTCATCGAGGTTCATGTTGCAACTCCGAATAGCCCAATAGGCTCTATGTTCAAGTTCAACCGAGAGATGGCATTGATTTCCATAACTAAGTCGAAAGGGAGACATACCAATTGGAGTTTTATAAGCGGTCCTATACGTCCATAATGCATCATTGAGCCTCAAACTCCAGTCCTTGCGATTCGGTTGAACGGTCTTCTCCAATATCGACTTGATTTCCTGATTCGAAGTTTCGGCTTGCCCATTAGTTTGTGGATGATAAGGTGTCGAAACCTTGTGCAATACAGCATATTTCTTCAACAATGCGTCGATTGTTCGGTTGCAAAAGTGTGTGCCTTTATCACTTATAATGGCTTTTGGTATCCCAAACCGAGCAAAAATGTTGGATTGGACGAACTCGGCCACAACTTTAGAGTCATTGGTTCGGGTTGCTTTCGCCTCCACCCACTTGGACACATAGTCAACGGCAAGCAAAATGTACAAATTCCCATAAGACAAAGGAAACGGTCCCATGAAGTCCATACCCAAAACATTAAAAATTTCACAAACTACAATCGGGTTTTGGGGCATTTGATTTCTTTGAGAGACATTGCCCGTCTTTTGGCAGTTGTCACATGACTTGCAAAAAGCAAGGGCATCTCTAAATATGGTGGGCCAAAACAGTCCACTCTCAAGAACTTTGTATGCCATCTTCTTCGGCCCGGAGTGGCCTCCACAAGCGTATGAGTGGCAAAAATTCAGCACCGACTGCACTTCGTCTTCGGGGATGCATCTCCTGATTACTTGATCTGAACCATATTTCCAAAGGTATGGATCATCCCAAACAAAATGCTTCGACTCACTCTTCAACCTGTCCCTCTGAGGTTTACTCATCCCAATAGGAAACCTCTTGGACACCAAATAATTCACCATGTTGGCATACCAAGGAACCTCCGCGCCTGTCATTGCTAGAAGTTGCTCGTCCAGAAAGCTTTCCCGGAGAGGCAAGTTCGTTTCCTGTTGGGTTATTCTGCTGAGATGATCTGCAACACCATTTTCTAATCCTTTCTTATCCTTGATCTCTAGGTCAAATTCCTGGAGAAGTAATATCCAGCGAATAAGCCTAGGCTTCGCCTCCTTTTTAGCCATGAGGTGCCTCAATGCTGCGCGGTCGGTATATACGATGATCCTTGTCCCAACAAGGTAAGAACGAAACTTCTCTAATGCAAACACAACAGCCAGCAGCTCCTTTTCTGTGGTAGTATAGTTCATCTGAGCTGGATTCAAAGTACGTGAGGCATAGTAGATGACATGGGTCACCTTTCCTCTTTTCTGTCCCAAAACTGCCCCCAAGGCTTGTTCACTAGCATCGCACATTAGCTCAAAAGGCAATTCCCAATCTGGCGGTTGAATAATCGGAGGAGTAATCAATCTCTTCTTCAACTCATCAAATTGCAACTTGCATTCCCTGCTCACATCAAAATCCACATCTTTTTGTAGCAACCGGCATAAAGGAGTAGCGATCTTCGAAAAATCTTTGATAAACCTCCTGTAAAATCCTGTATGGCCCAAAAAAGAACACACTTCCTGCACATTTGCGGGGTAAGGGAGAGAAGAAATAACATCAATTTTCGCTTTATCTACTTATATTCCCTTACTAGAAACTACATGGCCAAGCACAATTCCTTATTCCACCATGAAGTGGCACTTCTCCCAATTTAACACAAGATTTTTCTCAGTGCATCGTTGTAAGATTTTTACCAAGTTATCAAGAAAATTTTCAAAAGATGTACCGTGGACGCTAAAGTCGTCCATGAAAACTTCTATGAAATGACCAATAAACTCGGAAAAGATACTAACCATGCATCTTTGAAATGTCGCAGGGACGTTGCATAGTCCAAAGTGCATACGCCTTCACGCGAATGTTCCGAACGGGCATGTGAAAGTTGGCTTTTCTTGGTCTTCGGGTGCTATTGGCACTTGAAAGTACCCCGAGAATCCATCCATGAAACAGTAGAAAGGATGCCCTACTAGCCTTTCGATTATCTGATCGATGAAGGGTAGAGGGAAGTGATCTTTCCTTGTTACTGAGTTCAACTTTCTGTAGTCCATGCAGACCCTCCAACCTGTCTGTAGGCGTGTAGGCATCATCTCACCATCATTTCCTTCTATCACTATTACTCCAGACTTCTTCGGGACCACTTGGGTCAGGCTCACGAACTTACTATCGGATATGGGGTAGATGATCCCCACATCCAACAGTTTGATTATTTCTTTCTTGACGACCTCCATCATTGGCGGGTTGAGTCATCGTTGAGGCTCCTGGCTAGGCTTGGCGTCATCCTCAAGCAATATCCGATGCATGCATAGGGACGGACTAATGTCTTTGATATCGGTAATGGTCCACCTTATAGCTTCCTTGTTCACCTTGAGGACCCTGATCAATGCTTGTTCTTGAGTGGATGTGAGCTTTGATGAGATAATCACCGGTAGGGTTTCTTCCTCCCCAAGATATGCGTATTTGAGATGGGGGGGAAGGGTTTTGAGCTCAAGGGTTGGTGCCTTGATGGTAGAGGGTAGCGGTTTTTCTTGAGATTCCGGCAATGGTATGAACTTGGGAAAGGACTTGGTTCGGAATGGCTTGGAGAATTGTGATTGTTCCACTGTCCCCACCAACTCTTCCTTGGTGTCCATTGGCTCTATCTTCTCTAGATCATTCACCAATTCAATTGCTTCTTTGTCCCTGCAATAACACTCAAATACTTCCTCTACAAGGGGATCAATAGCATCAATAACATCAATAGAATACACACTATGCAATTCCTCAGGATACTTCATCGAATCAAAGATATTGAATTGCACCACTTGGCCATCAAATTCCATGCTAAGATTTCCCTCTCGCACGTTAATCTTTGTTTGGGAGGTGTTCAAGAACGGCCTCCCAAGCAAGATTGGAGTGGAATTTGACGAATTTCCATGCATATCCAGTACATACAAATCCGCTGGAAATATGAGATTATCACCTCAACTATCACGTCCTCAATCACCCCATCCGAAAACGAGGTGCTTCGATCCGCCAGTTGGATGACTACCCTCGTATCCTTCAGTGGACCCAAGTTTAAGCTATCGAAAATGGAATGGGGCATCACATTGATCGATGCCCCTAGATCCAATATGGCTTTTTTCTATTCTAGTGTTACCAATTTTGCACGGAATGACGAACATTCCCGGATCCTTGCATTTCTGTGGCATCTTTTTCTGGAGACATTTTCTCCCATTAGGACCTTCTGATTCCCATGCAACCGTCTTTTGTTAGTGCACAAGTCTTTCAAAAACTTTGCATATCGAGGAATCTGTTTTACGGCCTCCACCAAGGGGATACTAATTTCAACCTTCATGAATACCTCCATTGCCTCCTTGTCTCTATTTCTGTCTGGAATCCTCTTCATTTGACTCAGAAATAGAAGTGGTGAAATTTCAGGATTGATTCTGGATTTCTAAGAATGTCGGCCGAGGTTATGTTGTGTCTCGGCCGAGACAAGTGGGCAGGGAATTTCCTCTTCTGGGCGAGGTGGGACTCTCGGCCGAGATCTTGATGCATCTCGGCCGAGATTTCGTTCTCAGCATACTCCCTTTCACTTCCGACTCTTCTTTCTCCTTCTCTCGACTTCCCCTTTCGAGGACCTTCCCGCTTCTCAAAACCCCCACACTGACATTTTCAATTTCACTTTGTGGAGAGTATTTCGTGGTAGGAAAAGGCAATAGGTGGTCGGGGAAGCATGCTGCTAATGCCTCCTTTTGTTTTCGCAACTCCTTGGCAATCTTCCATTTAGGTGTCCGAATTTTAATTTCAGCCACATGGGGAGTTGAGGTCTCTTCTTTCCTCGAGCTATCATCCATTTTCTTAGTCTTTCCTTGTGAAGTGTACCCGGGCTTTTCAGGCTCTCCAAGTAACTCCTCATTCATAACAACAATGGCACTCACATTTTTCGAGTTGACTTCCGGTTGAGCCAGTAGTCTTCCTCCTTGTGCATTTTCTAATCGAGATACAGTTGATGTTATCTGACTGACTTGATTCTCGATACTCTGAAACCTGGAACTTGATTTCTGTAATTGTAGCGTACTAGTGGCTAGGTTTTTCACTATGTCAGAAAGAGATGGATCACAGGGTACCTGCTCGGGTGGCTGCCTTTGCTGGAACATTCCCCTAGGAAAAGGGGGTCGGTTTTGCCCACTGTGATCACCTTATTGATTCATGCTTGGATTCTGATTGCCATACTTGAAATTCGGATGGTCCCTCCAACCCCGGTTATATGATTGTGAATAAGGATCATACTTCCTCCCGGATGAGTTAGGATTGAAGTTGTGAACCGCATTGGCGTAGGCCTCCATCTCTTCTCCAAGAATAGGGCAAGTGTCAGTGGAGTGCTCGGTTACTTGACAGATTCTGCAAGGCTTTGGAGTAGGAGTGCCACCCGAGATCACTTTCTTCACCAAGTCGGTGAGTTGGTCCAATCTTTCTTCCACAGTTGAATCGATCACATCCTTGACTCTTCTCACCGGCTCTCTACAACCGAACTGCTGAGTGTTGGCAGCCATCTTGGAGATCAATGCTCGGGCCTCGGTTGGGGTCTTGTCGGATAGAACCCCTCCGCTCGTCGAGTCTATCATATTTCGATCCGTCAGACACAATCCCTCATACCAGTACTGGATTAGCAACTGTGGAGTGATTTGATGTGGATGGCAACTTCCTACAAGCCTCTTAAATCGTTCCCAGTACTCATACAGTGTTTCCCCCTGCATTTGCCTCACTCCACTGATTTCTTTTCGAATGTTGGTGGCTCGAGAAGCTGGGAAATGCTTTTCAAGGAACTGGGTTTCCATCTGCTCCCAAGTGGTGATTGATCCAGATGGCAAGTAGTATAACCCATCCCTAGCAAGATCCTTCAGTGAAAACGAAAATGCTCGAAGCTTGATCTGTTCTTCCGTCACCCTCGATGGCTTCATACTTGAACAAACCACACGAAACTCTTTAAGGTGTTTATGAGGGTCCTCTCAGGACAGCCCATGAAAGGAAGGTAGGAGGTGGATGAGTCCTGATTTCAACTCGAAAGCAGTATCTTGAGCAACCCTTGTGTTAGCTAACTCCTTCATTGTTCTTTCTTGACCTTGATCTTCAGCTATTTCTTCCAAGTTGATGATCTCTTCACCCCTTAAATTTAATACTTCGATTCCTTCTCGGACTTGCTCCAAATCTCGAGCTCTCCTTCTCAATTCTCGTTCACGTTCTACAATATCAGGTTCAAATAACAATCCTTTTTCTCCTTGCGAACGCAAGAACATTCACTACAAGTAAACAAAAATAAGGAAACAAAGTAAGATTATAAAATTACTAATCTAAACAAGAAGATAACTATATATGTAATTAATCATAATGCTTGATCAACAAATCAACACTATTCTATTACCATTCCCCGGCAACGGCGCTAAAATTTGATAGCGCGATTGTCGTGTGTCGCGTACCAAACTAATTTGTGTATAAAGAATACACTAAACCTTATCAACTATTCTATTAGTAGAATGGTAAATAAGGGTTGATCCCACAGGGAACGACCGAACAGTTTTGATTTCGATGCCAAGTAATTTATAATTAAATATGCAAGAAGTAAATACTTAAGAAAACAATAAAGGTTGGGGGATTTGATAAGGGACTAACAATCTGCTAGCAACAAATAAAGGCAACTAAACGAAATTAAAAGCATTTAACATTCGAATTCAAAGAAACAAATAATCAAAGACAATAGAAGATATCTTTTTCGGTTTTGGTTTTCAAGTAATAAAATAATCCACCCTTGATCATGCTTCCCCTTGGTCTTGGACGATTGATGTAACTATGTTAATGACCGATTAAATTGTGATTCTAGCCCTTATCTCAAGGCCTTGTTATCCCTTAATCTTAGTTAATCAAAGTAAGCTCTTCGACTAACCCTATTTAATATAATTGAATCCTCGAACAAGCTCTCTTAGATTCAATAACTAAATGCATTAAACACTAGAACAACGAGATAAATTCAACATAAAACTCGCAAGCTCGGTTTTAGTGGTTGAACTTTGTGTTATCACCAATAAATAAATCTATTGTTTGCTACACGGAAATCCTACAATTACGGATAGTAATTTCCTATTCTAGCAACACATTCACAAATCCCTTAAAGGGTGATCAATCCAATAATCAATTCATAAATGTGACTCAATAACAGCAAATAACACAAAACACTTGAATACACAATAATCTCGGTAACATTAACCGCAATAATCACATCAATGTCTTCGACTCAAGGTTCCACAATGATCAAGGATGAACTAAAGGGTGCTAGCCACCCATATTAACTAATATAATAAGGAAATAAGTAGAAAAATAAAGAAACATGATACTGATATGGATGAATCCAAATATGTCAATTGGAGAAGATGATCCTTCAATCTCTTGTGCAATCTTCCTTCTTTGGTGGCTTTGGTGGCTGAATAGTGCTTTCCCAGTATAAAAAAGGTATCAAAAGTTAGGTTAAATTCGAATGGGATGATATATATATATATATAAGGGGAGAAAGTGCTAGTCAAAAATAGGCAAAAACACATTCAGGATTTCAAAACAGAGTAATGAATCTCGGCCGAGATGGAAGTGTGTCTCGACCGAGACGGGAAAAAGGATTTTCTGTATTGGTGGTTCGAATGCTGATCTCGGCCGAGATTAAAATTAATCTCGGCCGAGATGTAAAAAGGGGAAAATGGGGCTGACTAGGCCTTGACTTATCTCGGCCGAGATTGGATTGCATCTCGGCCGAGATCTTGGTCCTTTGAAAAGCCTTGAAATTCTCTGGAAACACATCTCGGCCGAGATGCGTTGTTTGTCTCGGCCAAGATCTTCAGTTTGTTCAATTCTTCAAGAATGCCCTGGAGACTCATCTCGGCCGAGATTTTCATCCTGTCTCGGCCGAGATATTCAGCTAACCCTACCTTTTGTTGCCTCGATCGATCCCTCGACTTCGCGGTCTTTTGATGTTTTTTTTCGACCCTTTTTCACTGTCTTAACACAAAAACAGCACAAACGCATTATTTTGCCCATGAGAGTATAAAAGCACTAAATACACATGATTATGCATATTATTGACACTAAAATGACACTAAAAGTGCCCTAAAGTGCGTGCACGGAACACGTGTACCAGCAGCATCTATCATATTTCTATCGAAGACTGACAGACCTTCATAGAAGTACTGGACAAGTAGCTGCTCCAGAATTTGATGTTGCGAACAGCTAGCACATAGAAAATTGTATCTTTCCCAATACTTGTATAGGGTTTTGCCATGCTGCTGTCTAATCCCACATATACCCTTCCTATTATTTGCTGCTTTTGATGCTGGAAAGAATTTCTCTAGGAACTGCTTCTTCATCTCATTCCAAGTAGTGATAATAAAGCCAGTATTTAGCTTTATCAGCTAAAGGGAAAGGAAAGGCTCGTAAAGATATTTGCTCCTCCGTCAAATTATGTGGTTTCATTGCAGTGCACACCACATGGAATTCCTTCAAATGTTTGTGAGGATCTTCACCGGAAGGACCACGAAAAGTCGGCAACAGATGTATAAGGCCGGATTTCAGTTCAAATGTTGCCTCAGTAATAGGTATTTGGATGCACAGTGGTTGTTGATTCACATCAGGATTCACTAGCTCTCGAAGAGTTCGCTGATCTATCATTTTTATCTCTTGACTTTCACTTCCTTCTGAATAATGATCAATTTCACCTTCAGAATCAGGCAAATCAAGTATCAAATTCAAACCAGGAGAAGAATTCGATGTCCGCTGTGTGCACAATCTGGTTTCTTTCCCCAATGCTTTAGCTATTTTCTCAACTTCGGGATCAAATATCAATTCACCTGTACGAGAAGAACGGGGCATGAACCACAGACAAATAAAATAAAATAAAATAAAATAACTCAAAAGAATTTAATTCGACGCTGCTCCCTGGCAACGGCGCCAAAATTTAATGGGTGTCAAACCGCCAAATTAAATAACCTACTTTCATAATAAACTAGTATAATGGCAAGTAGGCTCGAATCCACGGGGAACAGTGATTAAACTCCTTTGAATATGAAAGCAAGTAAAAAGGTGGTTTTGAAATTTGGTTTATTAACTCTAATTCCTAGATATAACTAATTAAGCAATCAAGAAATTACAGATCAATTTAATAATCTAAACAGAATGAAATTTAGAGGAATTAACAATATGAGAAAAATCTGATCCAAGGGTCTACATTCAATTACGTATTGATCATAGGATGAATTTTCTGCAATTCAAGTGTTTAACCAAAGATTTATTAGGATAGCCGTAATAAATCTTGTGTTTTCCTAGTATAATTGACCAATCCCAATAATCGATCAATACGTATTATTAACGAGTTTGGCACGATAGTGTTCCATACCACGTCAATAACAGCATAGAGAATTATGAAAACGGTTAAATCTACTTATTTATAGCCGAGATAGCTGCAACTATAAATAATTAACGTATGAATTCGATTAGGTTGAACTAATTATGATAGCATAGTCAATTTAACCTATCGCTACTAGGGTTCAATCGTTCTTAACAATTACGGATCAAGAACGATTAAATAGCAGTTGGAATTTATATAATCAACTAAGTCGTCAATTCAATATCATAAATAAATTCTATATAAATAAGATCGAATTCATATTTACTTGAAATAAACAAGAACAATAAAATACAACGCCTCACAATAACATAATCGAAATTAAAGCCCTTGAATCAGAATAAGAACCTTAGCCACGCATGCCAGAATTGATATTCTTCATAAAAATCCGTCTAGCAATTGTATTGAAAGAGTACCAATAAAACGAAAAAGGGAAAAATACTGGTGAATTGTACTAGGTAGGAGAGAGAGAGCGCGTATTGGAATTATCTCCTGGACTGGCGCCTTCCTCCTAATAATCACGCTAGGAATTTCTTAATTCATATTCCTACTCCTAATCAAATCTTAATAAAATCCAATCTTATCTCTAAGAAGGAAATATCTAGAATAATTACAATAAAAGAATAAGACTTTTTATTAAATAAAACTCTTAACAGGATCACTTAATTTGATCTTGATATTATGGCCTATTTTTTCAGTTTCCAACTCAGTCCATCTGATATCCTGGCCCATCTTGGCCCAATTCTCCATAATTTGAGCCCAAATATCCACTATAAAATATAGAATAATAAAGACACATCATAGACGTCTACCAAATAACTACATTTAGATACGTCATAACAAAAAAGTTTGTTACTTATTTTTGTTTATTTGATTATTTTCAGTTACACTATTTTTGTTGTTGGTTATGGTTTTTCCTGACCTCCGTGCCTAAATGTAGTACTGTTAACATAACATTAACTTCTTGTAAGTTATTTTTTTTATCTTCGGATATACTAATGCTACGCGAACAATAAAAGGTATCACTTATATTATCATTTAGGTGCATCGTTCTGGAGAATACTGGTCATCCAGTTGGCGGTTTGTTGTTTGTATGTAATAACGCACATATCATCCTATCCATTAGTTTGGTCCAATATAGGGGACGTAAGGATGATCGTCACTGATTAATTTCCTTATGTGCATTGATGTCCCATTTGGGATTGACTTCAGTTAGGAATTTTGCGTGCCTACTAAGATTAATAACTATAAAATCGAATTACTGATCTTTTGAATTAAATAAAATAAAAGAATGCCCATAGAATCAAATATTATTTCTATTTAAAAAATAAGAAAAGAAATAGGTGAAGTTCTAGTTACTTATAATTATATTTTTTTCACTCCCTAAACGAAGGACGCGAATTCCTCTCCATCCTTAAGCAAACACACAATGTGAGGCAAGTTTATTTATTGTGTTAACACAGAAGGGTGTGCACAATGATAAATCACAGACAGAAAAGGTTAAACAGGTATTAAATATTTTTTCGGAATCATGTTTTTTCCTCTGCAAGTACCGCCGGACAATGATAATGTTCAATAACTGATTGTTATTTTATCGTAATTACTTTTTCAATACTCCAAAATACATGGCTATACCCAAGATTAGTACTACTAGGCATCGAATCTTTAATGAATACAACCGAACACCTAAAACCTAAATCATAATTAAAGCTTTTATAAACAGGGTGGGAAATAATGATGAAAAATAATGACCGTGTTTAGTGTAAAATTGGAAGAAATAAGGTTTATTTTTCCTAAAGTCCAAAATACAATTTTAATAATTTCTATATTTTTACTGTTTAGTTCTAATTTTCGGGCCTTTTCTTGTTAGGAAATATTTGTTTTTCTAGCTTATTTATCGCTAAATTTTTACATTACATGGCATTTAGTTTTGGCAATAGTAAAGAATATAAAGAAAGTGATTAAACAGAAAGAGCTGATAAATTTTAATAACTGTAACGTTGGCCGTATTATTACTTCATCCTCGTCAACCATTTATAAATCCAAAGTTAGAATGAAAACTAAAATAATCTGAAATGATAAAAACTTGTTTCTCAGGTTTTCATTTAAACCACCATTGATAAACAAACCCTCTTAGGATACTAGAATGGTCAATCACACAAATAGTGGAGGTGATGAAAAGTAAAATTCTAGGGTCACATACCACAACAAGAATTTAATGCATGTTCAATCAACGTTAAATACCCCTTATCTTTTCTGAACTTGGCCGTCTGTTGCCCTAAAGAGAAGTGGTAGAGTGCATTGGAACTCAACCATACCTGCCCCATGCAACCATCTCATCCTTATTTTGGTACCAACCTCATGCAAGCGCCACTCTGTTACTACACAATGTGGAGTCGGCTGCGTCCGCTAATCATCATTACTTTGTCTTGATAGATTTTTCCTTAGAAAAACAACTCTCATGGCTAATTACATGTAATTATTTCGATGGTAAATAATTACAGATCTTTTCATCGCGCCATTATGTGTAACTTGTTTATTTATTTTCCCAAACGATAGATCAATTTTTTCAAAGAGTATATTTTATTTAGGGAGCATGTTAATCAATCGATCCGGAAATTTAATAACTAAAGTGGATTATAGATGTTCTTTTGTGTTTTATTTAATATCGAATATTAACCGAAAATTGTTGCCCTAAATAATCGCTTGTTATCCAAAATATCATATCCATATAATATGTTTGATTAGTTTATTTCTCTATTACTCATACCTTTTAATATTATTATCTAATCCTATAAAGACATCTATTTAAATGCAGTTTAGGTAGTTCTTCTTTAGGTATGTTATGTTATGTAGTTTAATTCCACAGCATAATATAGTATTATAACTTGATTTACCTGAGGACGTGATGCCCAATTTAAACGCCATATTTATTTTAACAGATAAAAATAATATTAAATACTTGAGAAAATTTAATTGAATAATCTATTTTTTTTTTTTTTTGTTAAGTAAATAGAGGAAATTTATTACTCTAGGAGAAAATTAGTATATAATACAATACAACGACCTATAAATACCAATCTATATTTTTTTAGATTTTTTTTACATCGTTAAAATATTTTTACTGTATAATGATGACCTATAATTTTCCTAATTTAGAGATAAATGTTAGTGTTTACTTAATCGGCTTAACAAGTAGAAAACGTGTTTTTGATGAATACATCGGCCAATTAAAACGAATTTGGATCAAATTAATTAAACGTGCCTACTCTTTTGCCGTGAATAAATTCACCCAAAAAGAAGTATTTGGTTCCTTCGTCATCCGAACTCGATCCCTCACATGCTCGGTATACTAGTACGTTTGAGTTATACATAATAAATTTAAGGCGGCGACTATTTGCAGCGCATATAAATTCTTAACTTAGCCCACTAATTTAATATATAATAATATTATTGTCAAATGACTGCAAAACCCTTAATGATAATAAAACACAAATAACTTAAAATAATAAATAAATTAATTCAAAAAAAAAAACTATTTTTTTTAATTGTTATTCTGCCCTGTCATCTTCAACCCTTATAAAAGTTGCATATACCCATGTTTTTTTAAAAGTATTCATCAGTGGAGGACCTAAATACTTCAACTATAAATTTATTAGGATCAGACTGCGAGCGGGTTAGAATCCAATCTTGGGTGTACGGCGTGAGTCTGTAACTATAGAATTGCTCCATTCCATTCCATGGCTCAAATTTCCCTTATGTATTGGCCAAGGATTCATCTACCGTCATACCCTCATGTATCAAAATTAAATCTTTTAATTCGTTTGTTAGTAACCAATCCCCCAAACCCTAATCGGACCAAAACAATTCTCAACAAAGATTGATAACTAAACCAATAACTACATCAAAAAAGATAAGTAATAGTGAAAAAAGAATGGAGATTTGGCTTATTCCTCTTCCTCATTCTTCTTCTTTAATTCGTATCTTCATCTTGTCTCTATTTCGATAGCTCGTTGCCTCCTCTGTTTTCTTTCTTTTTTTTTTCATGACTTATTGTCTTATTTATAATATTTTAATAAATAATTTAGTTCAAAGAAAGCGCATAATTGATACAGAGCAGGCTGTATTACGAAATTTGTACTAAATTTGTACTGATTAATAAATAACAGTGGGCCACATTGAGAAGTAGACTGCGTTGAGAATTTTTGTGGGCTAAGAATAGCCGCCGCCTAAATTTTTAAAAGGGATAATTTGAATGGGTTCCCTAACACAATATGGCTTTTTATTCATTGTATATTTAGAATTATTAACAACTGAATTATATATTTGACAACGTCTAAATATAATATTTTAGATCTGTGGACAAATCCTAAACCCACCCATGTGAATCGATGAACAGGTTAAGGGAAAATTAGTTAAGTAAACATAAATAAAGGCCTCACTTGGGAGCATTCCAACTACAAAAACAAACATGGACTGGATTTGGAGCAAATATATAATTCGTAAAATAACATAATCAAGTTGTCATCGGCAGTTACTAAAAGCCAATCATATCTATAAAATATGATAGCTTCTTCCTTCAGCAATTCTCATTTTCATTAATGACAAACTACCATTCATAGACAAATTTTGTTTAGTAACATTTATGACTGACTAAACATGAAAGATATATGTCTAATAATTATGAATAGGAACAACTACACATTTATTTAAGATTGATGAAAGCTTCATTAAATTTGGTATATTGTTCCGGCAAATATGGCATAACACTTAACGACCAGTAATTAATGAAACAACCACGACCCCATGGGTCTAACCTCATTAATTGAACCCTAAAGTTATGAACAACATATGAAGGACTGACGGTATACCAATACACATGTAAATACTGATGAAAAATAAACAAATTACACAGAAATGGGACAACTCGTCTAATTCAGCCTTTACTTGAGAAAGCGCTGGGGTTCAATCGGGACAGAGTCTGTTGGGAATGGATATCTCCTTCGTTGTCGATTACAGATACTCCTACTGCATAATGAAAAATAATTTATTTATATCTTTTTTTACAATACACATGAAGCACATAATCAAGCATATATTAACTTTCGTCTAGTTACTGTGAAAATCACATAGTATAATGACGCATGAAATTTAGGATGCTTCCAAGAAGCAACTTTGTCATTTTTCTAATATTTAGTACACTTGAATGTTGAGCAAACTCTTCTCAGTATTTAGTTGCAGGGCAGAGAGGTTTATTAAAATTATTAAATGGACGACAATGTGTTTACCAATTAGGGTCAGTACCACAAACATACCCTCCATTCGAAGCCCCATCTTGTGCAAAGGATAACTATATAAAATGTGTTTGTATAATTTTATGATAAAAAATTATTATTTATCAAAAGTATCTATATTTTTATGAAACGTTAAGGTGTAATGTTCAAGAAATTCTCAAAAGCTTTTATTGAGTACCAATAAGACTACATTCTAATTCTATTAATTTTTATTTATAGCACAACACACTAACCATTAACCTAAATAATCAACCAACACATAATTATTTATCTTTAATTTGATTTAAATTATTTATACAATATGGTGTCACAATACAGATCGATAATAAATTACTAATTTAATCTATTATACAAGGCACATAAGAAATGAAAAATATATATTTTTTATTCCAAAAAATTAGATAATTTTTTTTAAAAAAAATAAAATGTTGAAATTATAAACTGAAATTATAAAATATTTACTAAATAATTCATTTTTTATGTTTTTATATATTTAAAAAAATTAATGAGAAAAATAATTAATAAAAATTGAAACGTCTCTTCAAGTTAACATTAAATATAAAACTTACATCATTATGGGTTTATTTGATAAAATCGTACTAATTATCTATTTTTTTTTATTTTTTCCTTTATTTATTTGATCTCCCATTCTAGATAATACATAGGATTTTAGAAACAATAAAAAAATAGAAATTTCGCTTAACATTTGAAGAAGTGATTAAAAGTAGAGATTCTGGTAAAATTATCTAAAATCAAAAGTAGATAGTATTTGAGAATAAAAGTGATTTTGGTAAAATAAAAAAGGTGGAGTCTTTGATGCTTAAGCAGTTTCTAGCTTAGTAGTTGGAGAAATAAATCGATTTAATTACCAAAATACCAAGTACATGGAAAAAACAACTTTTATTCTTTTTACTATTAGCTCGAATGGCCTGGAATCACTTTTATTTATGTTGATTGAACTATTTTGTTTGTCTATTTGGCCATACCTTACGTGAATGTTTATTTTTTTTATTTTGTTTGTTCTTTTTTGGGTGCCTAAGTGCAAGAGTTAAACAGAAAAAGCTCTGATCCTAATTCTCCTTTCTACAGCCCGATACCGAGGTTTTTATATGAGACTCAGAGAGGGTCATCTATCTCTAACATATTTGATGGTAATATTATACGCGTGGTATAATGCATCTCGAATCATTTTTTCCTTTTTTTTCCGCATAAGTTGGTATATATGATCGACTATTTTTCCTATTTCTTGGTTTGGCAGCCATTACCACGTGGAGCAGCCGCTCGTTTGCCTTTGGCAAACATTGATGCTACTTTGGAGTTCCAAGATAGGACATGGGTGCTTGACTACGAGGGTGATCACCTCACACCAAAACTTGGTAATTCCGGCTAAGAAAAATTTGTGGACAACAACTCACTAGTAATTAGGGACCAAACTGATTATAAGCGCTTTCCGTGAGGACGACCGCTACATCACTTTCCAGGTGCATGATGCTAGGGATATTGACGCAGACTACTACGCGTTCCTTGTACGACTAAATGCATAGAACAAGAAATATGTACCCCGTGTCAGTGAAACACTGTCACTGAACTTGATAACCCCGAAACTGCATGCATGCTTTGCTCTTAGTTGTGGATTGGTTATGTGGGTTGAGGTAGAATTTGGTTTTTCTTGTTAGAAGGACTTACACTCGTAAACTTTGTTGCTTTTTTCAGTAGCTTGCATCTATTATCCTATTTGTTATTAGTAGTTAACTCTATATTGTTGGTTTGGGAATTTATTTGGTTAGCAATTTTCCCACATTGAATAGCACGGTAGGTGTTGTAGAAAACCAATCTAACGAAACCACATTAGGTTTAGTAAATCCATGACTGGCAGATTCTTACCCATCAATAGTTAAAATCTCGAGCTTGAGTAGTCAAGTCATGCCTTAAAAATTTCAAAGGGCGGCCCCACTAGACCATAATACCCCACTTCCTTACATGCTTACCCCTAGATGTTTCCTCCACCTATAAAAAGTGACTCAACTTTTGCATTCCAACACACACACGTCCCTTATTCGCTCCCCATCTAATGGCAGCCCCAAGCAACCGAAGATCTTACCCTCTAACCATTCAAAATATCTACCTCTACGAAGATACCACATGGATCCCCGAAATGGATGACTGCATCCTACATAATCTGAGTCTTGAGAGAAATAGGGGTTACTGGGACGCTAACCCGGACGACCCAAACCACATGAGCATGGTCGCAGTTATGTGTCTTCTCAAGGAAAAATTTGACTCTTTACGCGATTTCAAGGAGTAGGATGTAAAGCAGAGAGTGGAAAGCCTCCGTCGTCGGTACTTACTTTTTCTTAAGATGATAATCACTAATAACGTTGTATGGAACGAGATATCAAACAAAGTGATGGCATCACAGGAACAATGACAAGCTTGGTTCCAGGAAGAGGGTGATTTTATATACGCGTACTCGGAGAATGGGGAGTTCAAGTTCCGTGCAATGGAGAGAGTTTTTGGTGAAACGACTGTGCCGAGAAACCCCAACTGAGGAGCATTGTAGATGGCCTTAGAATGACATTGGTTCTAAAAAGGTTGCTATGGATCGTGTTGTTATGAGTTTATGTCTAATAGTGTGCTTTCCGTTTAGGTTTGTAATGAATAAATATCTTTTATTATTAAGGGTGTTATTAGGTTTATGTAGCATATCGGTTTCTAACCGTGTGCTTCCAGGTATTTGTCTTGAATTAAAAGACCGTATCGGTATGACTTTATCTTTCGGTAATTGATAGATGTATTTGGCATTTGATAGTCATGTCGCGTATCCTTTAATTTTCGGGAGAATTATAATCCTTGTGTCACTTGTAATATTTCTTTTATTATAGTTGAAGAAGTATTCCCAAACACAATTTTTTTTTCACGCTATACGCTAAGAAAGCTTCGAACGTTTGAACTTCAAGAACCCCTTACTATTGATTTGAAATTATTGAGCCTGAACATATTTTAAAAATATATGTGGAAAATAATCCAAAAAAAAATTAATATAGAAATAATAAAAATAGAGATTCTAGGGTGACACATGTTCATTTCGTTTGTCTTTTAGTTTATAAAGAATAGAGGATCATGCAAATTTTGAATATATTCATTATGATCAGATTTCAGCTGTTCAATAAATAAATCTTTTAATTTTTTCTCAATTAATTCACTTTTGACCCCTTTAAAATTAAAAAGATATTTGTAAACTAGCAAAAAATAAAATAAAAAACAAGAAAAAATAATGTAAAAATAGAAACATCTTTTAATTCTATATTATATCTAAAATGGATTTTATAAAATTGGATTCCCTAATAACGGATTTACAGAGATTACATTAAACTTGTTTAAGTAAATTAATTTCTTCACAAAATTACTTCCAAAAAGTGTCATGGCTGAGACCATTTTAACACATTATTACACACATTTCACAGACTATACATTTCATATACCAAACACATATACACACACACTATCAACACACATACAACATATACTTTTATTACTATACACATAATTCCAAGGTCACACATGCACACACTAAATGTAATTATATATATTAACTTGTTTTCTATTGTAAAGCGAAAACCTAACAAATATATTACGTTTTATAAAAAAAAATTAAATCAATTAATTTAAATTATCCAAAAAATGTTAAGATAATATAAAGGTAAAACTTAAGAAAATCATTTAAACTTCTAAAAGCTTCAACTGGTTACAAAAAATATCACTTTTGGAATTATATCACATTTTAATTTTATATACAATAGTTTAAAAAACGTATTATATAATTTTCTTTGAGAAAATCAAAATATATAAAAAATATCAGGGATATGATATTTTACACTTAAAAAATAATATACTGTTTATAAGATATCCATAATGGATGTCAAACCGAAGATCTTCAAAAGAGGATTAATTTGATATATTTATTAGGAAAATTTTGGTGTTGCAGAAAAAATTATAAGACATTGAAATTTCAAATACAAAGGATAAAAAGAAAATTCATCTATAAATTGTGGGAGCGAGACATGTCTTGCCCTATTTTTACAGACACACTAAATGTTTGTTTATATTTCATAAATAAGAAATTATCAATTTACACGTAACTTTTTAATTCTATATTTAATCTTTACAAAAACTATCCATCATGAATAAATACAAAATAGTCAACATAGACGGAAAATTGATTACAACCACATCAAATAGTTGGTACTGGTTATTCATATTGGCTGAAAAGAATTAAATGGTGGATATTCACTGATACACGGTAAGTTAATTCGATCCTTAACACAATACTAGAAGGGCTTCTAATCTTCATTTACATCATTGGATGCCAAAATAATTATAAACTCCAAGCTGCAATATCAATTTAATTCTAGAGATGTAATGTAGTACATCAGTGCATTTAATTCCCTATACCTAATCTCCTACATAAACCTATTTCACAAGTCAGAGTATACTGCCGCCGTTCTACACTTGCTTTACAATATGGAGCTTTGGAAACAAACATACTAGCACACGTCTAAACCTACCCAAAAAACAGGAACAAATGGTTTATTGCAAAACTGTCCTTTATGGGAATGATTGCCATTAAGATATTGATGTTTCACGCGCCTGTAAAGGGTCTCATACACGGCACTATCTAATGTGTAATATATTATCTTTATATTTTCTATTAGTACTTATCTATGTTAATTTATGCGTTTAGACAATTTCAATACTTCCTCTGGTTTCCATTAGTACTTCTTTTAGTTAAATAGTTATTAAATAAATAGAAAAAAATAATAAACTGAAATTTGTTCCCTCTGGTCGTGTTCTTCTATGCACGTAGGAAAGGGAACGTATATTAAAAATAAAAAATATATTATTTTGGAAGACTTTTTTAATATCCAGAGCCAAGTTTTGCAGATATTATTGAGGACGTACTTCTTTTGAGAATATATTTCATAGAAAGGGGTTGGCGAACTCGAATGCTGCGGAACGAAATGGATAGTGAGCAAAGTTGAGAGAATCCATAGGGAGTAAAATATATTCAGGAAATTAGATTTTTGGACGTTTTAACCGGTTATTCTTATTTATAACAACAGGAACGATTTTAATTACATTAATAATTCAGGGTTCAGGTCGTTACTAAAAATGCGATAAAGACTAAACTAATTACCGATTCTCGAGTTGATACTCTATTCCGCATTACTATACCGATACATCCGGTTAAGCAGGTAAATTTAGAGTTTTCTAAACATTGATATTTACCGTTAAGAACACAACTAATCTTAACGAGTAATAGGTGCCAAATATATCCTCGTCCATTTTTATGTGTTTTTTTGGCTCAATGAGTATTAAGTGTTATTGTTAATCTAGTACATTTTTGTTCTCTACGTTAAATCAGTATATTGGATTGGTGAGTTGATTATATTCCGTTTATTATATTTAAACACCATCAAAAAAATTTGTCTAGAAAGATATATTTCATGCATGAGCAATAATGCATTACTTTTCTACAACTTTACAACAAGTTATAATTCTTATGGAACAATAGAATGTACTAATACTGTAATACACCACAATGACACGCGTTGTATTAAATACCACTAGATATTGACGCGATAAGCAAAAGACATTTGATACATATTTTTTGCATTAAGCCGACCTAAAGATTTAAATAACTACTTATCAGGGCAAATGAAATAAGCTTACTGATAGCGCTCATACATATATAATGGAAAAAAGTGTCAGCCAATTAAGCCCCGTATTCCAGGCTTCCAAGCGGGGTGCCATAAAATTGGGCGAGGGCAACTGGCTCTGGTACCCAATCCATATTAAACTCACTACAAGTGAGTAAGAGCTAGTCATAGTCTAGCGTATCCATCTTACATAGACGGAAAAATTTCTCAAAATCAAACCAATACGGTTCACCTAGTAGCCTGAATCAAAGTTGTTCATGATTAACCATCCCGAATATGCGAGGATATCCAGATTGTGTGACGACCGCGTTGTGACCCATATGATACGAAATTCCATGCCTTGATATGTACCATGAAAAAGCCGAGAACATCTCCCTAAACATTTTCAATTTCACCACAACATTACTGTTGGATTTTACAAAACCAAAGGCTTTTGATACTCCATGTGCAAGTTCTCGGATGCCAATCAACATTGCATAGTTGTCACCAAGGTCAACAGTGTATGAGGTTGCGACCAACAAATCTAGCATATGTTTTTCCTCCGCCAATGTCCATTCTACAATGGGTTCAACCTTCCAGAAATTGCATTATCGATGTAATTAATAAACATATTCTTTTTTTAAAAAAAAATTTGTCAAAGACAATGCTCAAACTATCAACAAGACATTCTGTTGGACCTATAAGCTTTGTTAGGATACCTTGTGGCAGATGTGGTTGTTGTAAGCTGAACATCACGACCGCTTGTTGGACACGTCTCGGGCTTAGAATCCACATTCCCCGCACTTCTTGGTTCTGCCAAATTACAAAGAACACAAATTCCATCGATAAATATGGATATCCTAGAATCTCCTAAACCAAATGTTCCGTGTATCTAACGGAGGCCTTTTTGGTAAGTACCATTGTTAAATAATTTACGAGAAAAGATTGATTACTATGGATGAATTTCTTAATTTAAACAAGTATAGGCCTATTATGGAATTTGTATGTGCAAATTTGAGTGCCGGCTGGGAGACAATGATGATTGAGGTTCATAATGCATCAAGCAATTTGTTTGGGTCACAGATAAACAAAGACTCCAGATAGCACTTTATTCCTAAAAACAATTAGTAAAAAAGATAGAGCACATCCAGTAACTATACTGACAAACACTTATACATTAGTAGCCACCGCTTACAGTAGAAGGAGTAGTCACACAACACTCACAACTACACATTAAACTGTATTTCGGACACCATCGAAATAACAACAACTAAGCCTAGAGAACTTACCGTTCATTAACACGCCGCTACCACCGCCACAATCCAGGCAGCAATAGTAGAGGATAAATGGATGGAATCTAAAACGGAAGTTGATCTGATGAGCCATTCTTAAGATCTGGTAATTTGAAGAACTTAAGGTTATGGAGTTGTGTTTTGTAGGTACTAGATAGATTAGAGGGCAAATAAGAGATGAGATGAAGTGAGGTACTGTTGGCGAGGCATTTATATTAGACGCATTTCTTGGTTAATAGGTGTAGAACAAATTTTCTTTTATTTACCGTAATGGGTTCACAACAATATTCTATAAATGATGAAACTCTCTAAAATATTAATTCTCTCTAATTAACTCACACTGGCTAGTTCAAATATGTCAATTTTGAACTGATAACAACATAATAATTTAGAAAGTCCAACCCACTAATAAATTGGTGGGCATATTAATATCATAAATTAATAGTTCCTTCAAATACCATAGAAAACTATGACTATATAGTAAAACTGGATTTTTCCACCTACGTGCAATGCACGATTTAAAATATATTTATTTGTAATAAAATCAAGGTAACTGATCGAACAACTTCGTTGAATAACTTATCGTTTAAAACAAAAAAGAATATAAAATAATATAATAATTTTTATTTTCATTAATAAAAACTATTTAATTTATGGTTATTTTCAAATTAAACCCAAGGTACATAATTCAACTCATAATCAATAATTTAAATCTAAATATAATTGACAACCTTACGAACAATCGTTTAATCCACATTTAAAAATTATATAAAAATATTTAATTAAAACCATCATTGATTCATAGAAGAGAGAGTTGCCTTTTGTCTATTGCAATGAAAAGAAATGGATTAAAAAAGTCTATTTCAAAAAGCTTCAAATTCAATTATCAGTTAATACATTTGAGAAATAAATAATCTTAAAAAAATTATTCATAATCCAAAATATTTTATTAGTTTATGTACAGAATTCTTCTATTATAAGTAAATACACAACTTTTTAAAGGATTGTTTTTATATACAATATTTTATTAGTTAACGAACAAAATATTACCTCTAACAAACAAATTTTAAGAAAAACATATAAAATACAATTTTATATTAGGATGAACTGAATCTTCACAGTCCATATGAGGAGCTAACAGATTTAAATTTAGTTTGATTTGGATTTAGAATTTTAAAAGAAATAAATGATCTCAAATCGGTCAATAATGTATCCAATAATCTCTTATATCCATAGAATGCGCTCGTATTTATAAATAAAGAGGGATTTTGAGTCAGATACTTAATAGACATAAAGAAAAATTAATGAGCTAAACTAATAAAATACTTTATATAAGAAAATATAATTCGTTTCACCATCTCATTAAATTCTACTGCAATTCTAGAATGTATACATTTGTTGTTTGTTTATTTTGATTAATTAGTATGCTATAATCCAAAATACAAAACATGTTTTAATATCAAGATTTTGGGAGAGATCTAGTTGAGAGAAGAAAAAAAACGAAAGTAATTATCTCTTGCAAAAGTGATTGAAGGAAATATTACACTATAAAGTTTTGCTTGTGATAAAGTGATTGTAGGCGACTGTACGTAATATGACACTATAAAGCTTCGCTTGTGATAAAAGTGATAGTAGGTAAAATTATACTATAAAATTATTTACAACAAAATATAAGGGAAAAAAAAAAATCATTCTTAAAATATGTATTACTTCAAAACTTAGTAGTTTCATGCAGTGTTACGAGATTGGGTCGGAAGTCATAGATCTCTTAAAAGAAAATGAAATAAAAAGCAAAAATGGGTTTCAGCGGGTTGGAGGTCTGGCGAGACAACTGGTTTTGGACGGTTTTCAACGGGTATAATTGACTTAATGGTATATCCATTTAATTAGCCCTGCTGAACCAGACTAGGGGCCGATTAGTGGTTGAACGGGTCGAACTCGTCGGTCTGGTTCCACACCTGGTTTCACGATATCCATTTGACCCCGTTACTAGAGTCAACAAATACTTACTATTTGACCCGATTCAACTTCTCGAATTAACAAGTACCTGTCATTTGACCCGATTCAACTTATTAGATCAAGTCGTCTTAAACCTTATGACCCGTTTGGCATACATTATCAATAGCTACTCACTATTCGACTTGGTTGGCTTATCGGATAAACAAGCACACACTATTTTGCCCGACTCGACTAATCAGCTCAATAGACACCCACTGTTTACACTGACTTGACTTATCGGATCTACAAGTACCACTATTTGACTCGTTCGACTACTCGGATCAACATGTGCATTACATATTTGACCCGTTTAACTTGTTAGTGCAAAACATACCAATTATTTAGTTGATTTAGTTTATCGTATCAATAAAGTACCACTATTTGTCCTGATTCGGCTTATTTGATCAAGATGTACCAACTATTTGACTCGTTTAGTTTATTGGCTTAACAGATACCCACTATTGATCAATTCGGCTTATCGGATAAACAAGTTGACACTGTTTGACCCGATTCGACTTATTGGATCAACATATACCACAATTTGGCCTGATTCGATTTATCGGATCAACAAGGTACCACTATTTGACCCTTTCGACTTATTGGATCAACATGAACCAACTATTTGACCCGTTTGACTTATCAAATCAAGATGTACCAACTATTTGGCCAATTCGGTTCATCAGATCAACAAGGTACCACTATTTGACCTCATACGACTTATTAGATCAAGACGTACCAACTATTTGACTCGTTTGGCTTATCGGCTCAAAAGGTACACACTATTGAGAGATTCTGGTTATCGAGTAAACAAGTATACACTATTTGGGTTGATTCGACTTATTAGTTCCACAAGATACCAACTTGATATGCCCCGATTCGACTGATCGGATGAAAAGCATACCAGTATTTGACTCGTCATGCCCATTGGATTAACAAATGCCTATTATTTTATCGATTCGAGTTATCAGATAAACAAGTACACATTATTTGACCCGATTCGTCTTATTGACTCTCAATATTTTTTATGTTTAACTGAAAAAATTGCATTTGATCACTTTTAAATAAACAATATTTTATATAAAATATGAATGGGTAGTTATGTTTAATTTTTTTTATTTTGATTTTTCTTGTCTTCCTTTTTGTAGGTGTGTTTTATTATTTTATATTTTAGTTATACTTTTAACCTTCCACAACCAAATTAGTAACACCACAATCCACCTCACATAGGCCTTTACTATTTTATATTATTAATTACTTTCGTGATTATTGCCAATATGCTTAATCTCTAACATAATATATTATTACAAATAACGAGGAAGAATAAATAAATAAATCTATGCACTAATATAATAGTGACGCAAGTTTCAACCAATTTATTGGGAAACATCTACTACCCTGTTTAAATTGAAATATTCAACCCCAAAAATTGTTGATTTTCCATCATACATTTCCTAATTCTGTTCCAATAAAAAGTGATACCAAGTACAAATCCTAAACTTCACATTTAGTCCTGTATGTTAGGCCTTGTCTAGTAAAAATCATGTATGTTAGAAATTTTCAATTCCAGTCCAATATATTCCAAAAGTTGTCCAATTAAAGGACACCTATCATCAACGACAACCAATTTAGCCGGAATTAGACTAATAAACTTACGGCTTTCGAGTGCTAATCGGGTTATGTGTCAAGTATTTGTCCAGATAACATGTCAAATCATTAATTTACTTCAGTAGCTCGTCTAAAAAAGAAAATAAAAAGTTAACCCTGATTCCGGTATGAGATACATTTCATTTTACTCATTATTTTATTTTACGTCAAATTTTTTCATCTTTCTTGAATTTATTACTCACGTGCGTCACAATTGACTACCTTGAGGCCAAATTGGCCGTTGTTGATGGTCAGTATCCTTAAATTGGATAACTTTTGAAACATATACTAAAATTCAAATTTACTCACATACAGAATTTTTACTAGACAAGCCCTAATATACAGGAGTAAAAATGATTTTTTCCCAATCAACCTGGGTTTTACCAATAAACTCTGTCACAATACAATTTTATACGTCAAATCCTGACATCACAACCCAGTAGGTCGATGTATCAAAGTCTTCATAAATGTTACTAAAGTGTCCTGCCTTCAGGTATTGACAGATAATTATGTGAATATAAAATAATTAGAATGAATACATCAATTTTCCCAATTACAAAGATCTCCAATGGTGTAAAAAAGGCCTGCTGGATCGTACGATTCTACGCGTTGTTCACGCCTCAACGATTCAACTTGTGCAGTTGATCGAGTATTATTGAATCACTAAAGATACACGAATTGAATCTGTGAAATCGATAGAGTCACGAGTAGAATCGGTGGAATCTAAGGTAGGATCGCCATAATCTTTAAAATCAAAAAGTTTAATAGTATTTATATCTGCATGACACGTAGAATGTTACGATTCTACGATCCTATCATACGATACGGTGCCTTATTCCATCCACTGTTCCTAATGAATCGCGAGGTTAACCACTTTGATTGTGTCAATCATATAGTATATTTGATTATTACTACGCTTGTTGGAGTAAACTAAATATCTAAAAGAGAAACAAATTAGTGAATATGAGAAGTAAGATATATCTATAGTTTTTTCATTAATTCCTCCAATGTAAGTAGAATTACATATTATATATCGACCGCACAATAAAAAATTTGATAAGGAGGCAATTAAATTTAATACATTTCTACCAACTTAAGTACTTACAAGGATTTATTTTATGATAGCTTTACCTTGTAATTGGGATATCAGGAAAATGTAAATATATATATATATATATCAGATATAACAAGCATGAACATAAGAAATCACTCCCAAATCTTTTACAAGAAATTATTCCTGACAAGCATGAATATAAATTCGCAACTAGATGTTAGCGCTTATTTTCTTACGACTTTGAATATTTTAGCCTGAATTTAATTGCTATGTTATATATAACATACTATATGGAAATTAATGGTTTGAAAATAAATTAAAATATTCTTCAATGATAGATGGAACATAATACAATAATATTCTAAAAAAACTAGGAATCAAATGCAACGCAGGTGGTAATTACAATTACAGGTATCTTAAAAAAGGATACGTGTATAAACTTATCCAAATTATATAATGTTTAGACTGCCACGCAAAAAAATTAGAGTTTTCTTTCAACTAGGATGTAAAAAAATTATAACAGTAGGATCAAAATTTCTAAAATGTGAAAATATTAATAAGTGATTTTAAATTAATTGATGTCCATTAAGTACAATATATAACGAATAAATGTTAATCGCTCAGGAAATTTGTTTTCCATACTTGAGGAATCAAATAAATTACCGAAGCACTGCAAATAAATAATAATAAACTAATGTAATTACCTAACCACCAATATCAGTGAATCTTTAATGTATTAACCTATCCACCAAATTCAACTAAACTAAATAATGAGCTATTTTACTGTTGGCTGGTTTTTGATGTATGAATCCCGCACTTTTTGAACTACTAGACCTGGTTGGGAGGATAGGACATATATACTACATTAAAGGTAAACATTGTGAAATTGACAACCACTTGGTCACCGGTTTCCCATACAAGTTGCTTTCCTGCAATAGAACCATCAACCACCCACCTTTTTCATCCTTATAAATGGTGTTGTTTGAGACCTCACCAATAACACCACTCAACACTTTCTGCAAGAATATATAACAACACTCAAACCAATGGCCAACTCTCCTAACAAGCCCTCACTTCCAAAGGAATAGGCTGCTCCTCCTTCACCGAAGAGCCTTGAGGTATTGTACCTTGAGACTCGGAAGCTCTCCGGGGAGCTGAAAGGAGAGATTCTTCTCTTGCTGAAGAGGCTCCTGAAAGCAGCCATGGAGGATGACATCCGGGGACTCATTCTGGACGATGTTCCTTTGGTTCGTGTGTACGAGATGTTCCTCGATGTTCTTGAAACCGAGAGGAACAAGGAGATACCGGTACTTGTCATCGATGATTCCAGCTCAAGCTGAATAGCTTAAAAACTCATAAAAGTAATGTGATTATTAGATTTGAGAACCTCGGCGTAATATCGGTTGGATTGTAAGAACTAATGCTGTTGTACTAAATCATAATGCCTCCATTTTACTTTGTAGAGGCGTATTAACTATTAGTTTGGTGCTTTATCTATCGTTAAATTAAAATATTGTTCAAGATATATAAGATATCAAGCCTTCTTTGTGATTATTGATTTTTAATTCATTAGATGCATCTCCATATTTTCAATGCAATCGAAAATGTAATAAATTTATACTCCTATCTTAAAGAATGACTTCATATAATTTGAGTCATCCATGCACTATAACACTAAATGACATTATTACTGAAAATAATCCACACCACGACTTAGTAAAATGAATAGGTAGCCTTTCACACTTATCATTTGAAGTCTATTATATCATTTGAGGTTTAGTGTAGTTTATTCTTCCGTAGAATGGCCAAATTCAATAGAGAATTTGAAAATGTTTTGTATCAATGGATGTATCTTCGTTACTGCCATTCATAATTTATGTCATTCAAACTATATATTACATTATCATCAAGCGCATACTTTATTTGCCTTACAACAAAATTACACCATTTTTATAGAATTGAATGGCTCCTTAGCAATGGTTATTGATGTCTTGATTTGGGAATTCTAGGGCCTCTAAAAAAATCCACTATTAGTTGTATTAAATAAATTGGATGTTCCCGTCCAAGCTAATATGTCAATGTGAGAATTTGTAAATGCTACTATGTGCCTTATAACAAAATTTTCCATTGATTAATTTTATTTACTGATTAAACAAGAATTCATGTACGTTGTTCTATGTATATGGTGTAGCAATCGTTCCAATAGTATTTTATTAACCACAATCAATGCTTCAAGAAATGAAAGGAAAACGTCTCATATGCCCGACTACAATTACAATTTATAGGGGACAAATCTTAATTTAGTTAAGTACATTTCCGGCTAATCATACAATACATAATCAATTAAGTTTTACCACCTATTTCATAAACCCTCCTCTTCAATTTCGAACCTTCAAAGTGTAATATTGGTTTGATCTTATTTTAAATTAATTATAGCGTCTTTTTAGTGTTTTTTTCATTCAAGACAAGAAACTATTATATTCAATTATACGACATCAAATTCATTAGGTATTAATTAGCAAAATTGATCCGTGTTCACAATTGATTCGGGAGAGTGAATAAAAACCCGGTTGTGATAACATATGTTTTGTCCTTGAAATAGAATGATTAAATACACCGGTCAATTTTCTTGCAAACAATATTTCGGATAACGCATAAATCTTATATAGTTTTCCATAGAAGGATTACATACACAATACCATTAATTTTACTAGGGGTGTTGGCTAGCCCAAAAAGTCCCAGTTCACACAAAATGAATACACAACACACCATATCGTGCTAAAATCAAACAGCAAGCATCAAGAACTCCATACAGTGTCTACGGTGTATTGATTTAGGCTCAAACACCCCATACATAGAAGGTGAGCATATCTTCATCAGGGATCAATGTAAACTCTAACCTATCGTTAGAGGCAACTTCCAAAGACCTAAAAAGGGCCTTACAACCGCTCAGGCGAACATGGGGGGTGCGTCTACCACTAAGACGCACAACAAAGTCATCAGGTCCGGTCCGTACTAATGCTTGACGTAGACGGAGTTTTTGAGCCGAAATATGTTTCATATGATAGTACCTGGGGATTGTCTGTAAAATAAATTTTTTTGGACTGGTTAGCAAATAAATGAAATGTTTTACTAAACATTTGCAGATTGTTTTTTAAACAACACAGACCCTGATGACTTAAAGAGGTTGTATAACAAATTAATACCCAAATTAAACTAAACAAAACTTACAATGTATCCAAACCGTAGTTCACACCGGTGAACTGTGTGAACAAAAGACGGATTCTGATCACCAGGACCGTCGTGAATTTCATCCTCCATCCCTTTCCTGGATTGAGCAGGAACCAACAAAAAAAAATAACAAGTATTACCACTTTGTCACAGTAAGCATTATTTAAATAAAGCCCTTAATCTCAAGAAATTTGTTTTCCAACTATTTGCATTTAATTCAAGATACAAATTTTGAGTTCCCTCATTCAATATAACCGATTGTTTGAAGAAATCATTCACATGCAAAATAAACCAAGGAGGTACAAAGGATCAAGCAGAAAAAAGATCTCAGATTTACTCTAATCTACAGATTTAAAGCATTGATTCATAGAAATTTGGGATCTGCAGCTGGTATAGGGTTTAGTAACGGTGAGAGAGCTTACCGTTGTTTTCAAAGAGTTCTCTACCGTTCACCATAGATCTGAAGCTGTGAAGAACGAAAGACCTTGATGATGTATTTCAGAAGCAGGTGTTTTTTTCACACGGATTGGAGAGGGGTAAACCAGTCGCCAAAGAGCGGAGTGTATTGTGAGATCAGCTTTATGATCTATTTTTTAGAGGAACGAGAGTTGAAAAGACATAACTAAAAGACTGAAATATGAAGGGACTTCAGGAACATATTAGTGGTGCGCGCCTGTTTGACATCCTTTGAACTAACACAAATATAATCTTAGATTTAATAAGTCATTCAATCATCTATTAACTAAACATAACTAAAACATTATTGGTACAAATATAATAATTACTGGCAATTTTTTTTTTTTTTAATACCTGTCAAGATTCATACATAGAAAGGGAAAACAAATAAAGAAATACAAAATTCATAAGTAACCCCTAATCGTGCCTGACCTGGTTTTTAATGTTAAATTGAATTTTGTGAAGTTGTTTATTTATTATTTTTTATTATTAATTTTTTAAATCATATAAAAAATCAAAATTGAATTATTTAGTAAATATTTTATAATATTGTTTTAAAATATTAAAATATTAATTTTTTTCCCAAAAAATAATCAATATTGTTTGATTTAAAAAAAAAAAAAAAAAACCGTTATCATTTGTAATATGATTTTTCTATATATGTGAGTTAGTTATTAGGGGATGTTTGGTTAGGGTTGGCCCAACCCCTCATCAGTTGGGCCAACCCAACCTCATGTTTGTTTGGGCTAATTTGGCCAAGTCGGGGTATTAGGGTTTGTTGGGGGGACATCAATCACAAATCCAAACACTACTTTAATCATTCTACCAATCATTAATAACTACCTCTTGCGCATATCACATCACATTTTACAATTAATAGTTAAATATCACACTCCGACCACAACCCGAGCCACCCAACCAAACATCTCCAGCTACTTGCCCCAACCACTAACTCCAGCTACTTCTCCCAGCCCAGCCACCCCAGCCCCAACCAAACATTGCCTTAGTGTGTTGCGCTACAAAATGTGAATCAAAAAATACAAGATTAGTTGTTTTATACACTTTTTATGAAAAATAAATATGAATAATATATATTCTTGCTCGAATTTTTACGTTAGCTGAACGATACACTTTTCATTGACTATTCTTTCAGTAACATATACCTTTTTCACTTCTTGTTATATACTGATTGTAATATATCACTAATTAAAATTATATAAACGAATGCCCATAATATTCTTATTATCTAATCATGTACATTCACAAACCAGGCATCGCAAGGAAACATTAATACTTTATATAATAACAGAATCCACCCAAAATATTAACTTAAGAATTTTCCCGCCTAAATTCCCTTGTCATTTCCGGACAATAATATTTTCCGTGTAAATCATTTTATAGTAACTTAGGTCTTGTGTGTAACGGTCTCACGTGTGACGGAATACACAATTACATTACAAATTGTTACTTTTACAAGAAAAAAAGATACTTTTACAGATAAAAGTGATACATAATGTTACTGTGATATTTATACAGACAAAAGTAATACTTTTTCTAGAAAAATGCCTTATTGCTCGAAAAAGAAAATTATACTTTTATAGAAAAATCCTTAATATATTTAATGGTTCAAATTAATTTTTTTTCCTCATTGATCTGTGTGACGTCCGTGTGATGGGCTCATAAAAGTTTTTTTATTAAATATATTATAATTTCAATATACATATTTCAACATTTTACCTTGATTTCAACATTAATAATACATTTTTTAATCAAAAAAATCGTTTCTATATTAACTAAATTATCAAATGTATATATAATTTAAGCAAACTAAACACAAGGATGATCATTTGCACAAGATGATCAACATCACCTCTGTACAAGAATGCTAGAGATATTCATACATTAAGAGAACAAATATGAATATTTCTTGTTAGAGTATGCGATCTATATATTTTTTATTTTTATTCCTTTTCATTGCATTTGCTTTCACTAATAAATATTTTCTCATCTCATATTATAAATTAGATGCAATATTTTATTACCTTAAAATTATATGAACATATTAAATTCTAAATATTTATATTGCACATTTACAAATCATACATCGCACGGAGGTATTAATAGTTTGAATTTGAAGAAAGATAATATGGATCGAATAGTCAATGTTTATTGAATTGTTTATATTAGATCTGAGCTCAATATAAGGAGGTAGTTGACTTCAAGTCGGAACTAGTATTACTAACAAATGCAAAATCCACATTATAAAATAAGGGAGGTAGTATATTTTAAATCGTGCAACGCATGACGAGAAATTTCTAATTATATATATATATATATATATATATATATATATATTCTCGATAAGTCACTTACAAGTCTTATTAAATAATTATTAGTATTAACTTTAAATTTAATATATAGAGGAAATGGTTAATAAAATATAAATAAATTAAAGAATGATGAATAAAATGAAAAAGAGAAGAAAATAAATAATTGCAAAAACAAAGTCATATAAATTTATAGGATTATCATACTTTATTATTTATATATACTTAATATAATATCAAAATCCTCTGAATTTAGTAACTGTGAAGTTTTCCCGCTCAAAATTTATAACAATTCTGGAAATCACTACTTTTTGTAAATAAAATTCATTTCAATATAAAACACAAGTATTGGCAATAACTTGCCATATATCTATACTATATAATATAACAAAATCCGCCTAATTTAGAAATCAATACAATTTCCCGCCTAAATCAAACTTTCTAATACTGGAAAACCTCTATTTCAGCCTCCATTCGCACATGCATGACCAAAAGCGCATTTATTATTCAATATATTCCTAATTGAAGCATCAGCCAATTTTTTGGTTACATTAGCACAAATTGATTAATGATATATTGAAAATTGGTTACATTAGCACAAATTGATTAATGATATATGGAAAACATTGGGCTGCCTAAATTGAACAATCTTTTTTGTATGGTAAATAATTGAAATTAGGCAGATTGCGTTATTTATGTAATTTAAAACGTAACTACATAATTAATCATCACATATGGGCAATAATGTTGAACAAATCAGTAATTATTCTGCCATATTTAAAAATCCATTCAGATGGCATTACAACCGTAGAGAATTTCATGCAATCCCGGTGGAAAAATATTTTTGAACGATTCATCAATATTACCTAATATAATTCCATATTATCTACACCTAAAGCTATTATGAAATACTACCTCCGTCCCAACTTAACCTGCCTACTTGCCATTTTAGTTTGTCCCACCTTAACCCGTCAGCTCCATAAATGACAAAATTTTCTCACAATCTCCACCCTCAAAATATTCATTCGCAATCTCCACCTTTAAAAAAGTTAAAAAATTTCACAAAATCTATTTTTTCTTAACCTCCGTGCTTGGTCAACCTAGGCAGGTTAAGTTGGGACGGAGGAGTACTAAATATTTCCGAAATAATATTTAACGACCATATCCCTTTTTATGCATGATTATTGATTTATGAGTATTAGTTATAGGAAGTATTATGTACTATGGATATGCCCTAATACATGGGCAGATCACTGGACATAATTTCAATCTATATTCAGCCAATCAATTAACGTTTTAGGATGAAAGAGAAGAATTGAGAATTAAATAATTTGACAAATATACCCTCAACTGATATCTGTTTTAAGTGATAAAGATTTGACCAAATATGTGATAGATTAAAAAGTAGAGATATTTTAGAATTGAGCTCAGGGAGAAAATTAGTAGAATTTGTAAAAAATATCTAAAATATCGATTAATTAGAAAAATAATAACTATCTGGAGAATCAATTAATATGGAATGGAAAGAGTATTGGTTAACGGATAGTGAACAATCATATCCCCCTTAAAATGGGTGACTAGAAATCTAAATTGTGATTATACATATAGGCCACTGATTTAGCATTTTCCATTTTTTGAACTCAATCTATACTAAATTTTGGATACCTGATTTAATGATGTGAGTAGCGAAGACTATTGCTGTTGTTCATGCGTGACTTCAGCTTTAAATATTATTTCGGTCAGTATGCGTCAAATGTTAATTACTTTTCCAATGAATTCACCCTATTTTTGCACTAATCCAATAATATTCAGAGAAAAAAAAAATCAATTCACATACGTATTTAGTTAATTAGATTTCTATAAATACCGGTATAATCAGGTTAAACATCATCACATATCTCTAACGTAGTTCTGCTTTTCGCCTTTTATGCCCCCTATGTATTCTTTGGCGAGGGATGTTAACCTGTCAAAAGTCCTATGGTCGATGAAGGTAAGGTTAGTCTGTACGTACACTTGTCCAGCATATGGTCAACATAACAGGATTGTGAACACGATCATGCTTCCACAATGAAGAGGTTTTTCTTCTATTTTTTATATGAAAATAAAATATCCTATAAAATATATTTCGTACATAATCCTGATTGATTCTTACATGATGAAGGACGGACGAATCACGCTACAATACGAGCCAACCAGAGAGAAATTTACGCTAAGCGACTATTTGAAGGTTGTTTGTACGCGCTGAAGAATTTTGTTGTCACGGACAACAATATGTGTTATAAGACGACATTCAACAAATTCAAGATACTCTTTATAAGTCAAACCCGACGTATAGAACTATTTGATGAGTCATTTCCATCGATCCTTTATGACTTTGTGCCAGTAGATAAGCTACTGAATTTGGATGATTTGGATGAAAATAAGCTGATAGGTATGGATTACGTTGTTACACTAAATTACAAGTAGTTCAATTTCGTTATATGGTTCAGAATTTTCGTGGCAATCAATTGTTATTTTCAATTATATATTACCTCAGATAAAATTTTGACAAATTTTCAGACATAACTGCGAGGGTATATCGATTATACCACCGCAGTACAAGGATATTAGAGGCGATGTTACAAGGATGATGGTCATAGTGTTGGAAGACGCTGAGTACGTATATTTGATGATATTATTAAGTTTGCATTTTCGGTATTGGCTAATTAATTGGGGTTAGGCTCTGTTTCGACTTTACTAAAGCTGAAAGCAATTTTATTCTTAATACATGCATATGAACCATATTTTCAATATTATCTTGCTTTTTTTTATTTTAATAGGAACAATACTATATCCTGCACATTGTGGGGTGATTTTGTAGACGAAATTATGCTGGTTGTTGAAGGTGGCGGCCTAGATTTACTGGTTGCTATATTATGATTCTTCAGGGCTAAGCACTTCAGTGGTGAGTTATAAGTTATTTTTTTTTTTTTTTTTATCAATTAGTCGTATTTTTTATTAAGTCTTATATCAAACTACATCTTATTTGTCGATGAAATATTAGGTCAGGTTATTATTTCAAATATGTTTCATGCATCTAGGATGATATATATTTGGGGTCATTAAGGAAGAAGTGAGGGAATTCCAGAAGAGGTATACTTACCCGTCAAATGTTATTTTATATTATCAAGTTATTCAACTTATAACGAGTTTTTGCTCTAATTTTCTCTATTTAATTTCCTTATCCAAAAAAGTTGAAGGCTAAGTCCTCCATCACTACATCAATTAGTACAATATCATTAGCGTCTGGTGTTACTAAAGATGATGAATTGGCTAAAGGTAAGGTTCAAACATTGAGTGTTCGTCAGCTTAGTGAGAGGTAATACTTATAGATGATAATATTAATTATATGAAGATTCCGAGTTACATTGTGGTGTAACTTGCCTTCAATATAGTCTTTCGTCTAATCTATACCATATTACAAAGCATTATGTAGTCTGTCTTCTTTAGTTAATTGCGACAATTAGTTGTGTGTATTACTTATCAACATGGAAAAAGTAGGTCGAATGATATAAACTACTGTGTCATTCTTTGAAGTGTTATATAGCAGTAAATAGATTACAAATTATGTATCTAACGCAAAAAGGTTTATGTTACCTTCTAATCTATTGGCTATTAAGCACATCTTATAATTAGTATCTGCAACTTAGAGGGTGTTTGGCTAAACTTATTTTAAACATATTATAAGCTCCAACATCAAGAGCTTATAAGATGTAATTTGTAAGGAGCTTATAAGTTAACGAAGTGTTTGGATAAAAGAGCTTATAAGCTTGCAATTGAATATAGTGATTTAGCTATAAATTTTGGATCTAATTTAAAGTTAATATTAAACACACATTTTGATTAGTGTGTGGTGTCTGAAGTGTGTGTAGTGTGTGTAAGTGTGTGAATTGTGTGTGAAATTTGAGTGTAATAATTAAGATCTTAAAAAATAAGATGGAAATAAGATGGGGTATAGCAACTTATTTTTTATAGATCTTATAAGCTCTTTTAGAGTTTATTTTTTTGTCTTATAAGCTCCTAAACATCTTATAAGATGTTTTTAGGAGTTTATAAGCTCAGCCAAACACCCTCTTAATCTTATTACTGAATAAAACGTCACAATTGTAATGGTTTGTTTTATTTTATATAATTGGTGCAACTTGGTTCATATTGGGTGTAGCCTCAATTGTTGACATTGAGGATAGCAAGTGGTGTTACCTGTCGTGTAATAAGTATTTGCGGAAGATTATAAGTATAGATGGTAAGTTTAGAAATGTATAATTTTTTTTTTTTCTATAAGAGTTCACCATAGACATACACGAATTATTTTTCTTTCTCTTTTTGTGGACTCTAATATTTATATATTTTTCATATTTTATACATCTCTTATTTTTCTATTCAATTGATCAATCAGTTACTTTTACATAAATCAACAAATATTTATTATATTTATGTATTAAAATATGGTCGAATAAAACTTATACATATACTCTCATATTACTAAACGTATTAACAACCGTGAATCGCACGGGTGATTTACTAGTTATCCTAAAATAATATGGCAGTAACAAAAATTTTAACATTACAAATATATCCCCTATCAAACACAACAATTCCGGACTCAATCATCAACATGACTTATATGAAAGGATGCAAGAGATATCCATACATTAAGGGAAATAAATATCATACTAACATATATAATAGTCTTTAATACTTTTCACTCCACTATTTTTTCATTAAGATATAATTTTTCATATCTTATTATTTATTGATTGTGATAATTTGTTCCCTTAAAATTATATAAAAATATATATAAAATTATTAATTTATTCTTTTACACTTAGAAACAGTGCATCGCGCAGGGTGCCTACTAGCTTAAATAATATATCTTCCACTAATATGTATTATTAATTTTATAAATTAAAAATTATATTTAATTAATATTTAAATATTGTTAATTACATGTGCTCCAAGCCTGGTTACTTTCAACTTTTTATTACGAACACCAAAGCTCAATTGGCCCCTGAATTGTGAGCGGAGCCAACAATTGAGTTTGGACCAAACTTGGGCCCATTTTCATTGGTTTAAAATTACTCAATCTATATCTACTCTAAATATATGGGCCTTGAGAAAAACTGATTCAGCAGCCCATTATCAGTTACTCAAATCAATTTTTATAGCCGAAGTAGAAGAAACTATATGTGTATGAATCTATGGGCCACCGAAAATTCATAGTGAGCATTTTAAAAAAATTGTACTTTATTATTTCATTAATATTACGAAATTTTATCAACGTTATTAATAACTTATTTTTATGTATAAAATATTTAAATAAATATATGCCCCGTTTAACATTAAAATGGTTTCTTACCCGTGCATCGTACGGGTGGCCATGCTATTAATTAAAAGTGAGATAAATACATGGGGAGGTAAGAATGAGATTTCTGTATGATTGGGATTGTTTTTGAAGATTGATATAAAGGACGCCGAAGTTGATTTTCTCTTTTATTAGTTGAGCATGCTATGTTCCCCATTGGTGAGGAGTTTTGTGCTAAACAGAATGAACAAAAAATCAGTTTATTAACCAAACCGGAACATTACAAAATTCCACATTAGGTTGCGCAGATTCTGTAATGCTAAAACTATAGAGTAAACCATTTATGAAGCAATGTGACAAAGATTTTTATAAGGGAAAAGGAAATTAATATGATTATCAGATTACATATTCAACCAATTTGGGTAATACACTATATAATCGTTTATTCGTTTTTTGCCATACAAACAAAAATGTAGTTTTACATAGGAAACGAGAACGTACATTCATGTGTTGTGTAAATTTGTTGACAATAATAAACCGCAGATTCTAACCTTTGTAGGTGAGAGCAAGTTAAGAAGAATCAACAGTTTCATAATTGGGCCAAAATCAGAGAATTTTTTTTAGAACTTGACCTCTATTAAGGTGGGTCAAACCCCAAAAATAATTTGACAGTCCACCAGTCACCAAACGCACTCTACCGACCGGTTGCATTGCACCGGGGATACTAAACACCCAACTAAATCCCCACACTAAAAAACTTAGGATTTGTGCTATGGATTTATAAATTCATTGTCAAATTCACTCCATGTGTTTGGATAAAATACTAAATGAGTAGATTTTTAAATCAACCCATTTAGAAATCCAGGATTTGAGATTCTCCATTTTACACTATATTTAGGTGAACTTCAAATCTTTTAATAAAGGTAGTCATTTACAAATACCTTCTCACTCACATTTCTCTCTCCTCTCTCTCTCTTCTTCTCCTCCTTATGACTATCTCTTCCTCTCGTTCTCCAATAAAATGCTTCTAATATATTTTTAATTCTTTTATTTTTTAATTTTTTTCTTTTATCTCCAATGAAATGCTCTCAATAATTTTTTGGAATATAAAATACATAATATGTATATATGTGTATATATATAATTAGGAAAAAAATTGTTCGATTAATTTTGATGTAAATAAATATTATTTTATTTAATAAAAAAATATAAATTGTTAGTTTAAAATTTAAAGATAAAAATTGAATTTTATAAATATTGTATCAGTTTTTTGCCAAATAATAGATTTGAAAATTTTGGACTTCAAAATCCTTTCACAAATCCACCATAAATCCAAACAAGGGATTTCAAGTCCATGAATTTCAAATCTAAGGATTTTGAAATTTATTCATTCTAAATCCCTTGACAATTCAAATTCCTCCATCCAAATGGGACCTTAGGTTAATTGACATGTAATATCTATTAAAAAAATAAATCAACATGGGCAAATCATAACACATAAACAGTACAATTATGCATATGAAGAATATATTTCCGGTCCTTCATCCATGAACCTAATCCAAAGAGAGCCTCTAGTGAAGATATATAATGGAAATTGAACAATTACGTCTTATAACCATATCTTAATAACAATAATAATATTATGTAAATACTTAAAAATCAGATCTAATCTAACGCGATAAATACAGCCTTGCTACTATCCCCAAAAAAAACCCAATCAAGAAAATTAAAACCTATTCACGCATCGAATTGAAACACGAAAGTTGAGGGCCGTTCAAACCAGCTGCGCAGCTCCAATTCTTTCTCCAGACGGCGCGCCTCTAAACTCCGGCACATAATTGCTGGACTCATCCTGTTTCAGCTGCCTGCGTCCTAGCTCTGAAAAAATTGTTGAAGGCATCGAATAAGAACGGTAGAGTGCCCCCATTATAACTGAGGACATGAGCTGCACACTCCTCCCATGACGAATATATTCCTGGGCGAACTCCTCTAAGTACAACATAAAATTTAGAGATCCTACAATGGTTGTTCGGATTCGGTTCCATGCGTCCAGAAGAAATTTAGGAAGAAGGGACTGGAAAACGTTGGATACAGAGGCGGTGAAATTTTTGAGAGGGGTTTCGGAAGGGAAGGGCGGGCTTTTGATTTGAGAAAGGTAGAGAGAGAGTTTAATTTGAATTCAAATTCAAATTGAAATCAGAGGCGCAATGTGTCTCTTTAGCTTTACTGTTTAAAAATTGGTTAAAAGGTTGTGCATTATTTTACAGACCCAAAATGACAAAAACGTTGGGATTGTTTTGGCTGTTAGGCGTTTCATTTAACGTTCAACTTTCTTATTTTCAACAAAATGAAAATCAGTTGAAAGACCTTTATATATCATTAATAAAAGACTAACAACCCAATAATGTTCCTTTCTTTACTCAGACAATGCTGCTCCTCCGCAGACACTTTTTGGTCTCAATTGGCGAACCATGAACTTAATAAATCACATTGCACAAATAATAATTCTATCAAATTACTAGTGTTTTTTACATAAATTATTGAACTTTTTTTTTTGTGACACCATACATATAAACTATACGAATTTTGGCAGATAAATCACCAAACATATTTTCCAAACATTTTTTGCCAGAATCCCACATGTGACTTGCGCATTATGAATTTTTAAGGTCTTTCTTTGTCCAATGTTTTTTAGTACGTAGAGGATCCGTCCATCTTCAACAATGGAGGTTCAAGATAATAAGAGAGAACCATTGACGATTCAATGAATTGAAATGAAAAAGAAAGGTGCGAAAGAATCTTACACTTTTGGCATACTAAAAATGTTGTTTGTTCAAAAAGAAGCCATTAAAAGTTTATCACGTGCAAGTCACGTGCAGAATTCCGACGGAAAATGATTGGAAAATAAGTTTGATGGTTTATCTGCCGATCGGAGAATAAGTTTGGTGGTTTATATACCAAATCCGTATAGTTTATATGTATCGGTGCAACAAAAAAATGTTTAGTAGTGTATGTGCAAAAACGCTGATAGTATATACATGACTAAAAATAGTAAGTTTAAATCATAATTAACATAAGAGATTTGTATATACATGGTAAATAATTGTATATACATGGTAAAACCTTTCCAAAATTAGTTCCAAATTCATATTTTGCTGGGAATTTGCTTATAAATAAATTTCAAAATCAGTTCCAAATTTAAATTTTGGTGGCAATTTGATATATAAAAATTATAGGTGGTAGCTTTTGATTGATTCATTTTATAATAGAAATAAAAAACATTAAAAAGAAAATAATTTCTGGCTCATTTTCCATTTTTAATGTAATTTGCAAATAAAAATAAATTAAATAATTTTATTAATAAAATTAAAATTTATTAGATAATTTAATATTTTTTATTTACAAAAATTAAGTTTTTCAATTATATTGTTCGATTGTTTGACTTTGATTTTCTTGTAAATAAATACATTTTAAATCGTTCATTTTACAACGAGGTATTTTAGTAGAAAAATATATAATTGCTTGAAATTATTACCATTTATTTTATAAATACAATTATACTCCCTCCGTTTCATATTAATTGACGTTTTAGGTGTTCTTTTCTTTTTTAATTAATTGACATTTTACGTATTTTTCACCAATTCTACTAATTTTTTCTCCGAACTCAATTCTAAAATATCTCTACTTTTCAATCTACCAGAGATATTTTGATTTGGTCAATTTTTTAGCTTAGGATATATCTGTCAAAATATCCAATCCTTAATTTATTCTTTTTCATTCTAAAACGTCAATTAATATGGAACGAAGGGAGTAATAAACAAAAGAGCATGATCTTATTCAAACTGACGCACCATTTTCTAACGCAATCTATATATATATATATATATAAAAGTAAAATGAGGGGTATTGCTATCATTTTACCTTTCACTCCAAAACTTTTATACTATATAATTGGTAACTTTTTTCTTATTTTTGGTAATCCATAACTTTTTTTTTTTAAATGCAAATAGCTTTTTCATTTTTAATCCGATTTTTATGCATAATATACCAAATTATTCATCTTTTCACGATCTTCGATTTGACATCCATATCACATTTATTATAATGAGATATTTGATTTGAATAAACGGATTGTTTGTTGGTTAATTATTTATGTTAAAATCAATGTTTATGTGAATCGAAATAATATTTTGGTTTGAGTTGCAACTAAAATTACTAAAATAATTTATTTTATAAAAAATATGAGTATATTTTTATAAAAATAAAATTAATCAATTTATTAAAATTTACGTGAATTTTTAAATATTTTTGTTATTTAAGTTATGCAGGGAGGAAAACCATTATTTAAATAATGAAGCCCTTCTTTATTAAATCAAAGGCAAAAAAAATAATATCTATTTTATAGTCAACTTATTAAATCATCAAATTGGCTAATATATTTTTGTATCACGAAATAACATAAGCTTTGAGTATATATATTATTGTATATTAAATTTGTTGTTGAAATTATTTTTAATTACCTTATATATTTTTAATAATGTGTATTTTGTTAAAATGACTTTTTTTAAGGAAATTTATTCTTTGCAGCCTAAATTGTGACATTTGTTACATTTTGAAATATTTTTTAATTTTTTGCTTTTACTAAAATTTCAGTTATATGTTTTTACACTTTGTAAGCTAAATTATACTTTGGCATGCTAATCAACATCAAATGACTTTTTTACTCTTAACAATTTAAATTACTTTGTTCGCATTGATCAATTTCTATCTTCAATAAATAACTATTTATAAGAAAAATATAACATTTGTACAAACAATTTACAATACTAAATTAAATAAGAAAATATTCAAATTTTGAAGAACTCACATAATTTAATTTGTTATTCAAAAAGTTGCAAATGAAAATCTAACTTTACAAAGAGAAAATTATATATATATATATATATATATATATATAATTAGAACTTGAAAGTTTATTTAGATAAATTAAAAAGATATAAAATAAAAGCAGACATAAAGAAAAAATTATTAAGTTTTACATTACATATGAAATATCCAAATAAAATATCATTGTACCTTTTATTATATATTTCATGGTTATTTTAGTCATTTATAGTTAGAATTTAAAAATTATTTTAAAAATAAAAAAAATCTATATATTTAAATATATATATATATATATATATATATATATATATATATATATATATATATATAACTCTGTAAGTTACACTTTGTAGCCTAAATTTAGACTATTATTGATAAGTTGTCACATTTGGTAAGAATCAAAATTTATTTTACTTTTTAAAGTTGCAAATATCTTTTTTCATGTCTAATCTATTTATTATGTACTGCCTCCGTTTTTTTTAAAATGTTCTTTTAACTTTTGTGTTTTGTTTATAATTAAATGTTCTTTTAGCTTCTTTTTTTTTTTCACAATTTTTCCTATACTACCCCTTTTATTATCCCTAAAAATTCTCACATTATGTAACCTACCATATAATTAGATAAATATAGTAAGGAAATATGGAAAAAATTAAGGGATTTAAGGGAAGAGAGAAAAATCTAAAAATGAGCTTATTTGTCCACTCCCCCTACTCCATAATTTTTTTATCCAAGTCTAAAAAATGGAGGTAGTATACTCTATTAAATTAATCATCTTTTGCCGATATTTGATTTGACATCCATATGATATATATATATATATATATATAATAATAATAATAATAATAATAATAATAATAATAATAATAATAATAATAATAATAATAATAATAATAATAATAATAATAATAATAATAATAATAATAATAATAATAATAATAATAAGGTATTCTATTTAAAATATTAGATTATTTGTTCATTGATTATTAGAGTTAAGATTTCAGTGTTTATTGTGGGTTGTACATTAAATATAGAATTGGTTCGTAATGCAATAAAAAATTATTCAAATAATTATATTTTTAGTATAATTTTCTTAATTATTTCATGAAAAAAAAACTAATCAATTTGTTTTATCTGACAGGAATTGTCTCAAGTTCTCTTCATTTATTACATTGAGAGAAAAATCAATGTATATATAATTGAACACATAATTTATCGAATTAAAAGCGATGGTTAATATTTGATTTATGATCAGCGTATTAAATTATTAAATTGGCCAATGTTTATTTGTTATAATAATTATTTTTGTTGATAAATCACAAAACTATGACTTTTGTTCATATATATATATAACTTTATATATAGCAATTAATCTTAATTTTTTTACTACTTTTTTTTTTTAACATGTATTATTGTTTTTTGTCTATAAATAATTATACTTTGCATCCTAAACTATGATATTATACAAGTTGCAATTAAATTTCTTTAATAAGCAAAATTAACCAACTTGATTATGTCTTTTTTTTTTTCACATTAACCAATTTCAATTAAATCTTTTTTTCACATTTTGCAATCTAAATATTTTTTTTTTTACATTAACCAATGTGTATCTTTAAATAAATCTATTATTTACAATACAAATGTATAATTTAATTGAAACTTTTCAACTTATATATGAAAGTATTAAGAAATATCGAAGAACTCATATGTTTTATTTTATTATTCCAACTATTGAATAACTTTTAAATTTTATTTTGTTATTCTTCGTATATCTAAAATACAAAGTAAAGTATTAAAATTTGCAAATAAGATTTTTTAAAAGTAAATAGTTGTAGTTAAAATTTAAAACTTTATTTAGATAAATTTAAATGTTTAAAGTAAAATGAAAAAAAAATAAAGAAAATTAAATTTCTTATAAAATTATTCAATTTATTTTATTTAATAATATGAGTTTATATTTAAATATTTATGTTAATTTTAATACTCATAATTAATTAAGATATTATGCATATATGTGGAGAATGTTACATACACACTAAATGTGTGCTTGGATTTCAAAGATAAGAAATGATCAATTTGAAAAATATAATCTATTATATATATATATATACATATATATACACACGTTCACACACCTATATATAAAGTAAGTTATATTAAATTCACATATAATGTGCGAAAAACTTATATTTACATTACTTATAATTTTATTTATACATTTTAAAAAAAAATATTTTATTAGGATAAAACTATCATATATTTAAATATTAGATTATATCATATTTAAGGGTATTAATTTTTTAATAAACTTTCGTGCATTGCACGGGAGTATTACTAGTAATTATGAAAAGAAAGGAAAAAAAAAAAAAAACATGCGCAAATTATAGATCAATATTTTATTAGATAAGACAAGATGTAGCGCAGCTCATGCAGCTAAGGTGGGAAAAAAATAATGTTTTCATAGATTATGAGGGAATCGCTAAACTCACTCTCTAATCTATGAACGATTCAAAAATAATTAAGTCATTTATTTTTTACTTTCATAATTTTTTAAATGTGATAGGAAATAGGAAAGAAGAAGAATAAAGACACGCGCATAATAATTTGGGTTATACCATTAATCAAATATCCTTATGTATAAGGTGTCAAATATAAGGGTTTCACGAATACATTAATATAAGTGGATACCTAAATTGTTCTTCATCAGTTATGTTTGACAAAGACACGCTAATTATGTTTTTCCTTCAACATTCCTTATTGTATCAAGTCAAAAGGAAATTGGTGCATAAATTGTTGCCTCATTAAAAAGTTTGTCAAGTAACGAAACCTAATGGGAAAAATATTAACCTTGGTCTTTTAGATATCAAAATACTGTTTAATATCATTCCATTATTACTGTTTTCTCCTTAATAAATTATAGTCAATAAGTTCTTTGAGAAAATAATATTTGGTTAAGTTCATTAAGTTTAGTACAATAACGCGCACATTCACTTGATTAGGAGATTTCAGCTCCCAATAACTCTTTGTCATTTTCTTTGGACACAAATGAATATTTCCTTATGTCCATATTCAACCAATCATAAGAGTGTTAACATATTGCACTTTATCCCATGCCAAATCGCCTGATAATCTTTTGGATATATGCAAATCGAGGAATTAATATTCCACAAACTCAGTCATCTAGTTCAATAGACAATATCAAGTTTTTCCATGATTCTTATCTCAAATTCGAATATCAACTATCTCACAGTTTCTATTATTTCTTTAAGAGTACCGAGTATGTTCATACCATCGACATACATTGTTATAGTTGAGAATTTGAAACTTATTTCTTTTATAAATGCAAAGTTAATTTTTCTTTTCCTTCCCTATCAAACGGTCACTCTAGACGGGTATACAAATTTCATCTGGATTGTTTGAATCAAAGTGAGTATCTCTAGCCCAACCAGACCTTGGCCATGGCGATTGAAGACCTCGGCCGTGGCCCCAAATTGGGCCCAAACCCTTATTTTCACCACGTCCGCGGCCAATTGTTTCCCACGGTAGCGGCGCGGCCCCCTATTTTAAAAATCCAAACACGTTTTTGCCCAAATTGGAGCCCAACACTTTCTCCTCTATATATATATGGTCATTTTCGATTTTGACCTAACTTTGAACCCATTCCACACACATATTCAGCCACAATTCCCCATTGGAAGCAAAGGATTGGAAGGGGATTGAAGATCAAGATAAATCAATCCTATCTTTTAGTTCCTTCTATCTTATTTTCATGTTTTCTTTGATTTTCTCTTACTTTATCTTTGTAATAGTTGTAATGGGTGGCTACCACCCTTGGATTCACTCTTGATCATTAGTTGAACCTTGAGTTTAAGACATTTATGTGATTATTGCGGATAATATTACCGATTGGATTATGCTTTGAGAATGTCCTATGTTATTTGGGATATTTGATTCACACTTATGAATTGAATTGTGGTTTGATCACCCATTTGGATATTTTTTTGTGTGTTGCTAGAATTGAAAATTATTATCCGTAATTGTAGGATTTTCGATTCCCGTGTAGCAAACAATAGATTTATTTTATTGAGGATAACAGAGTTCGACCTCTAGAACCGAACTTACGAGTTTTATATCGTACCTACTCCGTTGTCTTAATTCTTAATGCACTCGACTATTAATTCTTAAAGAGCTTGTTTTAGAATTTAATAAGTTGGGTAGGATTAATTGAAGAGCTTATTTTGATTAATCATACTTAAGAGACAACAAGATTGGTAGAGCTTTTTATCAATCTTGGAGTAGGAGTTCTAAAGCTAACTAATTGGGTATTAACAATAGTTGCATAAATCGTCCAAGACCAAGGTGAAACATGATCAAGAGTGAATCATTTTATTATTTGAAAACCAAAAACCGAAAAAAAATCATTCTATTTGTCTTTGTTTATTTGAATTGTTAAATTGCTAAATATTCTTATAGTATTTGCTATTTAGTTTGCTTAATAGAAATTATGTGTTAGTTGTTATTTCACTAAATCAGAAAATTGAAGAAAGAGAAGAATTATATTCTTATAGTAAAATTCTAGAAAAGGCTAAACAAATAGAAAATGAGCCTAGTATCTCAGATTTAAAGGGAGAAATAAATTAGATAAAAGTTGAAACAAAAAATTTGAAAGAAAAGATAAATGTACTTTCTATAAAAGAAGATAGAAATATTAAAGGAAATTGGGAAATAGATTCTACTTCTGATGAAGAAGATATCTATGAAAATGATGAAAAATAAAAAACATCATTTGCTCAAGAAGGAAATGAAATTAATCAAATTTCATTTAAAGATCTAATTTGGATCAATAAAATTGACCAGATCACTTCACAAAAGTGATACTCAAAAGTAACACTAATTATTAGCAAGGAATTCAAAATAACTATTTAAGCACTCCTTGATCCAGGAGCTGATGTTAATTGAGAGAATTATTCCCTCGCAATATTATACTAAAACTACTCAGTTTATAACTGCTGCTAATAAGCAACCCCTTCTTGTTAAGTACAAAGTTTCTGATGTTGCTATTTGTAATCCAAATATTTGTTTAAATACATCTTTTATCCTTATAAAAAATATTTCTACCCCAGTTATATTAAGAACACCTTTCTTTCAAATGTTGTTCCCTATTAGGAGAATTGACAAAAGTGGTTTATACACTAAAGTAAAAGGTTATGATTTGTTCTTTCGTTTTACTTCTATTCTAACTTCCAAATCCATAAATATATTACGAAAAATTGTTAAAACATAAAGAAAATTTGTTAACTCTTTAAAACGATTAAAGAAATAATTAGTTCAAAAAGAATCCAAAGTCAAATAAAAAGTATTAGTTAGCAAATTCCTACAGAAATTTGCGGTGAGGTGTCTAATACTTTTTGGGATAGGAAAAGACATATGGTCAGTCTTCCTTATACTGATGACTTTGTTGAAGAAAAAATTCCAACAAAGGCTAGACCCATAGCTATGGGGTCTAGATTATTAAAATATTGTAAAGAAGAAATTTCAAAATATAATGAGTGAGATATTTAATCCTTATATGGATTATATTATTGTTTATATTGATGATGTTCTAGTTTACTCTGAAACATTTTAAACATTTAAATATCTTTTTACAAGCCACTAAAAGGTTTGGGTTAGCTGTCAGTGCAATAAAGATAAAAATATTCCAAACAAAGATTAAATTTATTGGGTATTATGTCGAAAATGGGGTCATAGTCCAAATTGAAAGAGCTATATCTTTTGCTGATAAATTTCTTGACAAAATTATTGATATTAATCAACTTCAAAGATATCTTGGAAGTCTTAATTATATTGGAGATTTCTATAAAAATCTCGCTCTAGATTGTAAATTATTATTTCAAAGGTTAAAGAAAAAAACTTTGCCATGGACTAATAGTCATACTCTTCCTTAAATTTAGGAACAAGTTAAAGAACTTCCTTGTTTATATTGCTAATCCTGAAGCATTTAAGATAGTAGAAATAGATGCATCTGAAATTGGATATGGTAATATGGTGCTATATATATTATCACCCTACCTATAAAAGTGCAGGATATTTTTTTACAATTTAATATAGCGACTAAAATTTTCTTATATGACATTATCAATTTTAAGGACAATCAAGTAGTTTAATAACTATTTAACTCGAATTATATTATCAAAATACCTATTACCCTCAATGAATGAAAAATTATAGTTTTTTTAATTAAATATTTATGTATGTGTATTGAATTATTATCAATTGCCCTTCTAAATTCTAACATGTTTTTTTTTTTAATGAAAACTCAATCTCAAGCTAAATAGATAAAGATTCAAGAGAAATTATAGTAAGATATACTTCAGGAATTTGGAATGATGCTCAAAAGAATTACTCTACTATGAAGAAAGAATTACTTTCTATTATTAAATGTATCACTAAATTTGAAAGTGATTTACTTAATAAGAAATTCTTATATGCAAAAGATATTATAACAAAAGATGTAAAACTAATTGCTTCTAAACAAATTTTCTCTAGGTTGCAGTCATACTTGCTTGCTTTTATTTTGACATTGAGCATATTGCTGAAAAATCTAATTTTCTACTAGATTTTCTAACTCGAGAATTTCTGCAGAGATCCTTCTTGGAAGACAGTCGTAAAACAACGAGCAAATACTAAGAAACCCATGAATAGACAACCTAAAAAGGAAACAAAATCAACACCCACTAAAAGTGGCATTGATTTTGAAAAATTCAATCCTATTCAAGAATTTGAAAACGATGAGACAACATATGATATTCACTATTATAATGATGCAATATTTGCACAGTATGGATCCAAAGAAGATCTGAAGTATCCCTATATCAAATCTGGATATATAAATTATTTTCCTGTTGATGGAAACCTAAAAGGTTTAGCCCCAATCCATGTAGCTCAAAGCTATTTAAATAAAGATCTTCTACCCATTTTTTGGGAAAAAGACCCGAGAATATTTTGAAATAATTCTTATCGGAACCGGGTCTGTGGAAATTGAACACCATGAGAGAACAAATAAGGATTATGCTTTTTCTAAAATGATTATTGAAAGGATAATAGTTCCAGGAAATTGGGGATTGCCTCTTAGCCAAGCAAGGCAATTACAAAGCTATCAAGCTATGCCCAATTTATTTAATTATCATGATTATATCAAAGCAAGGGAAAATGTATTTACTTATGAAAATAGTCAAAGAAAACACTCGTGGTAGATTAAATTCCTCCTAGATATCCCAATGCAAACATTCTCAACTTGGTTCAAAACATTTTACTTTTAGGGGGGGGGGGGGGGGGGGGGGGAGGGGAGGGGGGGGGGGTACTCCTAGTATCTATCCAAGAAATGTAAAAATTATTTGGAAAAATTCCCAAAAAATCAATAATCATATTGAAAATTTACCAATTGCTATACAGTTTGTCATTAATTATAATGTACCTTGGATCCTAAAATGGAATTATCAACTTCAGGACCAACCAAAAGAAAAAAGAGAAATAAAATTTACCCCCTCTATATCAGTAAGGAGAATACAAATTAAATGGTGGGAGTAAAGAAGATTTCTTTGCAGAAGGTAAAACCTATGATCAAAGAGAAATTCTCTCTATTCAGACTGCTAGACAAGCTATGAAGGTTATGGATTCAGAAAAACCTACTCATGAACTACTTCTCAAAGAATTATAGAAAGTAGATTTGGCAGGAAAATCAGCCATGCTATTTTTGGGCTGACTTCTCTTTTTATATATGTTGGTAAGGTCCTCGTGTGATGCACGGTTTGCGAATAAGGTAGAATATATGATCAAAATGAAAAAAACAAAATTAATGTTATGGCAAAAAATATAATGAAAATAGAAATCATTTATAATAAATTTTATCAATTATCTACACCCATAGTATGTTTATACAATTATGAACATGATAAAATATGAGAAACTACATATGGTCTTTGTCGAAAAATAAAACTTACCCCATTTTACAATAATAGTCCCATTTTAGAAAATATATATATATATATATATATATATATATATCCCAAAAGGAGAGTTAATTTTAAACTAAACCTACAACTAAGAAAAACAAATGGAGGTTGTACTAAAATATACCTATTAAGTATGCCACAGTTTCAAAAAAAAAAAAAAATACAAATCAAAACAAAACAAAACAAAAAATTGTACCAATAGAAATAACAAAAAAATATGGAAACAATTGAAAAATATAACTTCAATATTAAAACAAACAAAAATTCCAATATAATTGTACTATTTTTTGGACATGAGAACACACCTATAGCGCATCGATCAACTGCATGTCTACTTCCATGAGCACATCAAGTTCAACCCCGGACACACAAATTATCCACATACAATAACACAAAAGTAGAATAGTCGATAAAGTATTAAAGTACAATAATTCAAAATTTTCATACATACAAAATTAATACCTAATACAAACATATGAACATCAACAGGAGGGATCCTTGTTTTCGGACACGTATCACACTTAAATATATGTATCTCAAATAATTGATCAGTCACGTGGAAGAAAACCATGAAATTATCAATTTCCATAATCCAGTTACCTTATATAAAATTTGACCAGCCATTAGTGAAAAAGTAATGCATATCTATTTTCTGAACCTTGATACGCCAAGTGATAAACTGACAATTGCATATCCAAACTTCTTCTAGAAATTCAGAAAGGAACTGGTTTATGAAATCAGCAGGAATCACCTGAAAGAAGTTGATAACAAAAACGTAAGAAATAAAAATAAAACATAAAACATATGAATAAAGGACATGGACCATATATATGAGATGACGTTTATTTGGTAAAAGTATAGACTTACACAAAAATCGAACGCATCATTTGACTTGAAGACGTTTAAACATTTTTTTATGTCGCAGAATCTACACTGTATTCATCATTGAGTATTTATACTCGAATAACATTCATACAAACTTGATATGTGGAAATTGGAAAACTAATGTAAGTATGGCTGACTTTTGGCTTATTTCTTAGAAAAAACTGGACAGATTACTTCGTAAAATATTTTGGCTGACTGGCGTAAAAGTGTAGAAGATTCACAATTATCTTTCGATATAAATGGCGCTGATAGATGTCTTTCATATAAAAATAAACATAATTATCAATAATTTTTAACTCAAATATCTTTTCATATTTTAATTTTGGATATCTTTCACTGATCTTTAGCATATATATTTTATATATCTGATTTATTTAGGACATATTTCCATATAAATGGTTGATTGACCATTTGGGCTGAATTTTTTTGCTAATTATTTAGAAGATCTTTCCATATAAATTAGATATTTGACAATTTGAGCGGAATTTGTTCATTGATTTGATTGGAACTTAATATCCGGGTCAGAATCTCTTTAATTTTAGCAAAAATTAAGCTCATCAACTAAATGAATAAGCATGTTTTATAACAAATGGGTGTTTTAGAGAGTAAAACGTTTTTTTTTTTTTTTTTTTTTTTTTTTCTCATATATAGTGGGTGATTTTGAGCGGGAAACTCCTAAGTTACTATTTTGGGACCCTTTTTGTCATTATATTAAGTAAGATATAGATTAACATTAGGACCATGAGTTACACCAAAACTAAGAGTTCCGAGGTTAACTTAGCCATATATGCAAATGTGAAAATATGCAAATGATAAAATTATATATAAAAATGACAAATGGTGGACAACTCATAAATTACAAGATGAGTTAATTTGCAAAATCTTCCCATCAATAATGTATATGCTATTATGTTGGGTGGAGTTAGGAATATGATTTGAATGTATCTTTTAATATTTATTTTATGGGTGCAATGAATATTGACAAGCGTCCGAATTTCTATTTCTTAGCAATCATGATTGAAGTGGTAAATACTTTTGATAATAAAATAAAATCAAATCAAATTAAATCATATTTTTTTATTGAAGGAAATGGTGTCATCAAATCATGAAAAATCATTCAAATCGCTTCACTATGTACCATAACTATGACAAGAGATATTACCATACACCTATGTAAAGGCATCTCTTCATCACAAAACAATTAAAAAATACCATAAGTCAACAAGTCGAGAATGTGAGAAGAAACTCAAGATGTGATCTTCCCAACCATCCCATGTTAGTTGTCAATGTGGATGCCAAGTAATAATTTTAATTTTGGAATTAGGGGTTAAGCCCATCAACTAAACATTTATATAAATCATGTCAACCTCAAGAGAAGAATCAGATAAACAAATAGTGATTATATAACACAAATTATCAAGCTCAATCATTAATTTAGTTTGCACATATTTATAATTGTCTATTCATTCATACACAAATCTCATTTGTTATAACCTAATGGGAAAATAACAAAACTTGCCCATTAACTATAAGGGGTGGGACATCTCCTTAAGTTTAACTATGGTTTATACCCATCATGTATCGAAATTGCGCAATTTATGTCAATTTCCCGTTAGAAATCACTAAAAGGCACATGAGTAGTCACGTGAACGACGATTTTAAAAAATTCGGTGAGACAATCCTATATGACTGCCTAGGTAGATTCCGCATGTCTTGTGGAAGAATTTTTTGCCAAATCATCATAACTAATGAGCAACTTTTTCAAATTAGTAATCTGCAAATATAAAAGAAATTAAATAATACTAAATATCATTACACATATCAAAATTACTTTTATTTTCATCTATTCTATTTTTTTTTAAAATAATAATAAAAAGACACTACAAGAAAAGAAGTCTTTTGCATAAGACTTTTTGACACCACAATTGTGGTCACTAATAATATGTTATTTGCGACCACTTGTTGTCACAGATTTCTTTACAAATTATTTGAGACAACTTTAAGACTACTTTTAGAGACACCTAGTTGTTGCAAAAGATATTTGAGACGCATTTGAGACCACTTTGTGGTCGCAAATATATTATTTGCGACGGAGTTATTGAGACGACAATAAAGTTGTGACAAATACTCATAAGTTGTGACAAATACTCATTATTTGAGACCACTTTACTTAAGTTGTGGCAAATACTCAATATTTGAGACCACTTTTTTGTGGTCTCAAAAGACCCTTTTCCTTGTAGTGAGAAAATGATATATAAAATATATTCTAAAAATAAAAAAATAAAAAAATTTATTTATGGATATTGTTTTGGATATTATAAAATTCTTTTAAAATCCAAAAAATAAAATAATAAAATACAGGTCTGCTCGTCATCGTCAACCATTCAAGGCGACACCAGATTTACCAATGCCACCATCCACCTCAGATCTATCGACACCACCATCAACCTTAGATATGAAAATTTATTTCACAAAATTAAACATAAGATCAACCGACCCCACTAGAGCTGTCAAAATTGGCCCAGTCCGCTTAGCCCAAAATATAGAGTGGACTAAGCTGGAATATTAGAGGCCTAAGGGCTTTTCGGCCCACCCACACGGGGTTTTTTTTTTTTTTGGTGGATCGGGTGGGGGGAGGGGTTTGGATCGAGAGAATTGAAAATTCTTTTTAGCAAGGAAAGCAACAACTGCAAATAATTTATATGAATGCACTTGTCGTCTGTACTCTGTGGTTGAACAATGCTATTTTATTGAAAGAACTCCAACTTTTTATTGACCAATGCAAACAATTTATTTGACTGTTCAACGTAAAACTTACAAATATATTTTCTTGGAGTTTGAGATTTTGGTATTATATGCAGTCAATATTTTGAAGAGAATTGTTGATCAAATTGCTGCTCAGAAATCATCTTTAAAGTGGAGTGAACAAAATCATCGGTATGCAGATGCCTTTAAGAGTTAAAGAACTTCATTCTACTTAGGCAATTGTTATGGATATATCATGATCAAAATGTAGTTCTACGTTTGAAATCTTCAGAATAATGTACAAATTAGAAATAAGCGATTCTTGAAAAATCACTTCTTCTAGGTTTTTCTCGCATAAAATAAGCTGGTTAGAGTAACGAAAAAAAAACACTTATTCATGGACTTTTTTGGTCCGATGACCCAAAGGCCCGAATAAATTTGGCTCGGCCCAAAAATACACCTAGGCTCGACTGCGCTCGGCTCGGTCCGGACGAGCCGCCCGAATTGCCAGCTCTAGATGCACAATCAACCTCATATCTGAAAATTTATTTCTCAAAATTTTCTGAAAGTCAAACCAGATCTACCAACGACACCATCAGCCTTAGATCTACCGGCCTTCCGGACTGCTATAATGGTGCGGATGTGAAAGGTTGTGAACCCAGCCTTTGATTAGGGATGGCGATGGGCAGGTCGGAGCGAGTACTTGAATACCCATGCCGCCCCATCCTTTGAACGGGACGAGGCGGGGCGGGGAGACCTGCTGCGGGACACAGGTCAGGGCAGGTCGACTCATTATTTTTTAAAAATATATAAAATTTAGTTACTATAATTTAAAATAAATGTTGACTTATATGCAAATATTATTTCAAAGAGTCATCGTAAACTATAAAAAAACTAGTAAATGCTTAAAATACATATATAATCCTATTTTGTAATATTTGTTTATGTGTCTAAACTTACTTAATATTTTTTACGTCGTATGTTGTCTGTTATTTGGTATTATTTGATACACATTATTATTATAAATATTGCGTGATTATTAAATACTACTAGTAGATATTAAATTGATTCATTTATGTGAATAACACCATATATATATATATATGGGTAAGGTTTTAATGGTTAATTCTATTTTACAACATGGATGGTGGCCTAATATTAGCCCTTGGATAAAAAATCAAAGGATGAGATTGATTGAGTAGTTGAATCATGCATTTAATTCACCTAAAAAGAATACAACACATTTAATGATAAGAAAATTGGCAACCTGATGACATGTAGGTAACATTGATGATGTGTCATTTATTTATTTATTTTTAATTAAATTTTAAGAAATGTGAAATTAAAGATTCTATGTCTTTTTTTGTCATTATAGTAGGGATTATTGATTCTCTAACCTTATTAAATGTACTACATGCACTTTGATGAGAATCATTAAATTTCAGAATTACTATTTCATTTTACCCACTAATTTAAAACAAGTAAATGTTCATTTAACTTTTCATTAATAATAGCTATGTAATTAATACACCTTATAATTACTATTTTTCTTTAATAAAGTCAGTTGTGTTGTTTATTTATTTGTGTAATAGGCGACACTTTTGCTTGGTATGCATAACTGCTACTTTTTTCTATTAATTATACTTTTTTTCTTTTATTATTCAATGTTGTTTATTTTATTGAGAGTATAGGAGACATTTTGCTTTGCATGCCCAGTTGCCCCATTTTTTCTATTAATTATATTTTTTCTTTTATTATTTTTTATTGCTTTTATTTATTTATATAATTGTCACACAAATGATATTATCATTCTAATTTTCATAGCATATGATATATCAAGTTGATTTTCTTTTTTGTCAAATGATATTTTCACTCGAATTCTTTATAACATAGGATATATCAAATTCATTTTCTTTTTGTGAATTTTAATTTAACATCCATCTTGAATATTTAAAAATAGGAGATTAATTATTCGTGGCATGACACATAAAAAAAAACCATGAAGACACAACTAATGGAATTAGGTCAAATATTGGGTACTTATTGAGTCGATAAGTCGAATTGTGGAAAATTGTTTAGCCAATAAGCAAAATGGGTCAAATAGTTCGTACATCTTGATCCGATAAGTCAAATTGGGTCAAATAGCGGAACCTTGTTGAGCCGATAAATCTAGTCGGTCAAATAATGGGTACTTGTTGATTCAAGAAGTCGAACAAGTCGAACAGTGTTACCTTATTGATCCGATAAGCCGAATCGATCAAATAATTGGTACGTTTTGATCCCATAAGTTGAATCGTGTCTGGTACCTTATTCAGCCGTTCATCCAAATTGTGGGAAATTATTTAGACAACAAGCCAAAGGGGTCAAATAGTCGGTACATTGGTACCTTGTTGAGCCCGATAAATCGAATCGGCCAAATAGTGAGTACTTGTTGATTCAATAAGCCGATCAAATAGTGAGTACTTGTTGGTTCAAGAAGCCGAACAGGTCAAATAGTTGCTACATGTTGATTCGAGAAGCTGAACATGTCAAATAGTGGTACCTTGTTGATCTGATAAGCTAAATCGGTCAAATAATTGGTACGTCTTGATCCCATAAGTCGAATCGGATCAAATAATGGTACCTTGTTGAGCCGTTCAGTCGAATTATGGGGAATTATTTAGTCGATAAGCTAAATTGGTCAAACTAATTGGTACGTCTTGATTTGATAAGTCGAATCGGGTTAAATAATGGTACTTTGTTGAGCCGATAAATAGAACCAGTTAAATAGTGAGTACTTGTTGATTTAGGAAGTCAAACGGGTTAAATAGTTGGTACATGTTAATTCAAGAAGCCGAATAAGTTAAACAGTGGTACCTTATTGATCCGATAAGTCGAATCGGTCATATAGTTGGTACGTTTTGATCAGATAAGTCGAATCGGGTCAAATAGTGGTACCTTGTTGAGTCGTTCAGCCGAATTGTGGGAAATTGTTTAGCCTATAAGCCAAACGGATCAAATAGTTGGTACGTCTCAATCCGATAAGTCGAATCAGGTCAAATAGTGGTACCTTGTTGAGCTGATAAACCGAATCGGTCAAATAGTGGGTACTTGTTGATTCAAGAAGTCGAATAGGTCAAATAGTTAGTACATGTTGATTGGAGAAGTCGAGCAGGTCAAATAGTGGTACCTTGTTGATCTAATAAACTTAATCGGTCAAATAATTGACACATCTTGATCGGATAAGTTGAATCAGGTCAAATAGTAGTACCTTGTTGAGTTGTTTAGCCGAATCGGTCAAATACAATATGCTTATTAGTTCAAGAAGTCGAACGGATCAAATATTTGGTACTTTTTTATTCGAGTAGCCGAACGGATCATATATTGAGTACTGATTGATCCGATAAGTCGAATTAGGTCAAATAGTGGTACCTTGTTGAGCTGATAAGCCTAACTGGTCAAGTAGTGAGTACTTGTTGATTCAAGAAGTCCAACGGATCAAATAGTTGGTACATGTTGATTCAAGAAGTCCGACGGGCCAAACAGTGGTACCTTGTTGATTCAATAAATTGAATCAATCAAATGATTGGTACGTCTTGATCCGATAAGTCGAATCGGTCAAATAGTGGTACCTTGTCAAGCCGTCAGCCGGATCGATCACATAGAAGGTACTTGTTGGTTCAACAAGTCGTACGGGTCAAATAATTGGTACGTGTTGATTCAAGAAGTCTAACGGGTCAAATATTGGGTACTTGTTGATCCGATAAGTCGAATCGAGTCAAATAGTGGTACCTTGTTGAGCTAATAAGCCGAATGGTCAACTACTGGGTACTTGTTGATTCAAGAAGTCAAACGGGTCAAATACTGGATACTTGTTGATTCGAGAAGTCAAACGGGCCAAACAGTGGTACCTTATTAATCCGATAAGTCGAGTCGGGACAAATAGTGAGTACTTGTTGAGCCGATAAGCCGAATCGAGTCAAATGGTAGGTACTTGTTAATCCGAGAAGTTGAATCAAGTCAAATAGTGAGTACTAGTTGACTCCAGTAATAAGGTCAAACAGATATCATGAATTCAAGGTTTGTGGAACCGAACCGGCCGGGTCAAACGGTACAACCTCGAATCAGTCCCTAGTCCGATCCAGTAGGACTAATTAACTAGATATACCATTAACCCGGATACATTCTTTGAAAACTGTCCAAAACCAGTTGTCCCGCCAACCCGCTAAAACCCGTTTCTTTTTTTCTTTTCTTTTTTTTCTTAATTCATTCTTTTAAGAGATCTATGACTTCCGATCTGATCCCAAAAACATTGCGTGAAACTACTATTTTTTTAGTAATACATATAAAATAATAGGATTTTAATTATTTTATTTTTCCTTATATTTTTTAATAAATAATTTTATAGTGTAATTTTACCTAGTATCACTTTTATCCCAAGTGAAACTTTATACTGTAAGTTTACCTACAATCACTTTTATCACAATTGTAACTTTATAGTGTAATTTTACCTACAATCACTTTATCACAAGCGAAACTTTGTAGTTTACCTAAAATTACTTATAACTTTAGTTTATTATTATTATTTTTTTATTTTATTTTATCTTTTTTTTTTTTTTTTTTTGCATTGGATGAATTAATTAAAAAACCATTTTTTTTCTCAATATACTAAGAAATAAAAAACTAGATATTAAATGTATGTTATAATTGAAGTTGCAATTTTCAATAAATTAACATTAATTACTTATCTTTAAAATACCAAAATAACCTTTTGAATCTAAAGATTCTTAAGGAATTTTATTATATGAATTAAAATATATATATATAAAAAATTATTTTTAACTCACTATAGTAGGTAAAGTGTAATTTAATATTATTTAATACTGCACATATTTTCATGGTAACTATCCATAATCACAAAAAGTAGGTAACCATTGAAAATTCATTTATATATATATACATATTACTGCGGGGCAGGGCGGGACGGGGCATGACGGGGTGAGGACATGTCCCATGCCCGCCCGGCCACGGATTACAAAGCGGGGCGACCCATATGCCTCGGGCCAGGGCAGATCAGGGCCGGGTCAGGTCGAAATTGTCATCCCTACCTTTGATTCATCAATTTTGGTTGGCAATTTTGAAGCTTTCTGTTCTTCAATAAACTATTTGGAGTTTTTTGTTCTTCAAAGGGTATTGATTCAGCCTTTCTGTACTTTATTGGAGAATTTGAAAAATTCTCCAATTTTACAAAAAAATGTGAGACAAAATTATTCAGAAGTAATCTTCTGCATTATTTTTTATTTTTGGAAATTTAATTTTTTTTTATTTGCTATTTTTTATTTTTTATTATTCTTATGAATTAATTTTTATTTTAACAAATGTAAATTAAAATTTCTAATATTAAATAAATTATAGAGTTTACAAAATAGTTTTCAGAATAATTTTTTTAATTTTATGAATTTAAATAATTTTATGATTTTTAAAATAATTTCAGAATTTTTTTTTTCATTTTCTGAATATTAGATGAATTTTAGAAATTCTAAAATAACTTTCTGAACATTAAATTTATTTTCTAAAATTTTCAATCTTTCTGATTTTTTATATAAGAATATTTAGATTTTGCAATTGCCCATTAAATTATTCTAGTGGACAGCTTCCAAATTCAATTAGAATACACGTAGACTGCTATATATGACTTACTGGCCGGATTCCACACATGTGATATTTTACGTGCATTTTTCTTTTTTTCGGCTAAATTTGAGCATAAATAAACAAATTTACTATGTAGTGGACATAAATTGCGCGATTCAAATAGGATTGACATAAAAGTTACACCTCTTTAATTGATGGATAATCTTTACAATTTTTCAGTAACCTAAATATTAATATTTGTACTCCCTCCATCCTAATTATACGGGCTGATTGAATTTTTCACGGAGATCAAGAAAATGATTGAAAAAATAAATTACTCCTAAAATCCACATTTAATGAGTTTAGTTTTCAAATTTTTTTATGTCTAATAATTAATGGAGTACCTTATTTATCCCAAGAATTAACAATATTTCCATGATGAATATGTAGTTTTTGAGAAGTTAGTAGGAGAAAAATGAATAGCTTATCTTTCGAAGATTAATTAATAGTGGTATATTAATGAATGACTTAAGGCCCTATTTGGATGGAGAGATTTGATTTGCCAAGGGATTTAAAATGAATAGATATCAAAATCCTTAGATCTGAAATCCATGGACTTGAAATCCCTTGTTTGGATTTATAATGGATTATTGAAAGGATTTTAAAATCCAAAATTTTCAAATCTACTGTTTGGCAAAAAACTTATATAATATTTGTAAAATTTAATTTTTTTAAAAGGTTAAACTAACAATTTATATTTTTTATTAAATAAAATAATATTTATCTACATCTAAATTAACCGAATTTTTTTTCCAATTATATATATACACATATATATGCATTTTATGTATTTTATATCCCAAAAAATTATTAGAGCATTTCATTGGAGATAAAAGAAAAAAAAAAAGAATTAAAAAAATACTGGGAGCATTTCATTGAAGAACGAGAGGGAGAGATAGCGATATGGAGAAGAGAAGAGCGAGAGAGAGCGGGGGAGGAGAGAGAGAGAACGAAAGAGAGAGAGGACGAGAGAGAGAGGGTGGGGGGGAGGGGAGAGATAAGTGTGAGTGAGGAGGGATTTGTAAATGACTACCTTTGTCAAATGATTTGAAATCTACCCAAATAGTGTAAAATGGTAAAATCTCAAATCTTAAATTTTTAATTGGGTTAATTTAAAAATCTGAATTTATAAATTCACTTATTTAATATTTTATCCAAACACATGAAAAAAATTTGACAATAAATTTATAAACTTATAACACAAATTACTTCATCTATGGAGCCTAAATAAATTTTAGCATATATATGAATTGGTCCATTTATTTGAGATAGCAAGAGAAAAAGATAGAAAGTTATATAATTGGAATGGAGGGAGTAGATAGTCACAAAATAATGAGGCAGTTGAGGAATAATGACATTTGGGTTGCAGCATCAAATTAAAGGCTCTGTTTATTTATGGCTGTGGATGGTTGGAGTACTGTAGGCTGTGGGGAATAAAGTGGAATATGGAGGTTGTAGTAAATAAGTGAGTGTTTGTTTAGGTTGGCTGAAGATTGGATTGTGGGGTAATTATAATATAAAACGTGTTAAAGTTTATTTGATGTGTGTAAGAGTTAGTTAGTGAAATGATTGATTATTGATTAAAGTGTTTATTGGGAATGATATTTGATTGGTGATGTGTGTAAAAGTTAGTTAGTGGATGGATGATTAATATTTTGTTGTCCACAATATATTGGGCACAACCACTTGTCAAATACACCATTAGTTGGGCTCAATCCTGAACGGCTGAACCCAACCACAAACAAACAGATCCAAAGAGAAGGTAAATGGATTATGAAAAAGTCAATGGTAGTGTTTTATGGCAATTAGACAATGTACGTAGCTTGGTCTTGGTGGACTGGTGGGTTTCTCTATCAGTTATTAAAAATACAACTAATAGAATATCGTTGAATGACGTATAGGGATGTATTATCCAATTTTGTGATATCATTATTTATATTTACTTTTTCTTTCTTTAATTTTTGTTGCGTGTAATGAAAATGTCAGGAAAACAAATATATGTCTGGTCAACTTCTGTTACGTAATACGTATAACATGTCTCCCAATAATTTGTGACAGGTGCAGAACCTCGATCAAAATTAACAGGAATTCTGGGGTTTGCAATAATTAATTATTTGATTTTTTAAAGTGTCATATTGATCATTCATTAGTTTAAAATTTTATAAAAAAAGAAAAATGGTAAAGTTGGCATTTTTCTTTTTAACTCTTCCACATATATAACACTGCTTGGTTAATAAATCAGCAAACTTTACTGGGCACAATAAGCCACCGTTTCTGCTCTTGTTTTTCCATTCTTCTTGTTTTGCTTTTTTTTCCCCCTTCTTTTGAGCAAGTATTTCTTATTTCTTTTTTATGTGATTATTTATTACATCAAGTAAATCTTTTATAATTCTCTAAAATATTGGTATACCGAAAATTTTCGGTATTCGTTAGAAATTTGGTATACTTAAATAACAGGCTGAAATTGTTTTTGATCCCTTAGATTTGCGCTCATACAATTTTAGTTCCAAAAAAGTTAGAAATTCAATTTAATTCCGTAACTTTAGAATTGGTCGGGATTTAGTCCTTTTTTTGCTGTCGGTGACTAATTTGCCTGGGAAATTACGAGTGCCGGTCACGTGACTCATTTTTCCTATCTATTTTTAAATACGTAGCACCGACTAGTGAGTTTGAATTAATAATTAAAAAAAAAAACAAAAGAGGATTTTTTTTTTTAATTCTTCGTCACTTGCTGGTGCCACGTATTTAAGAATCGACCAAAAAAATGAGACACGCGAATGCCACATGGATTTTTTCCAGCCAAATTGGTTATCAACAGCAATAACCCTTGGTAATTTATTTGCCCGTCTCAACTCCACAGAAACTACCGGCATACGACCGTCCTTGAGTCTCCACTCTATCTCTCCACCGTCCAAATCATAGGGAGTAGGAAAATTCTGACAATTCTAGTGTGCTAGAATAAATAACTGAATGCGCTAATTTGTAGAACTCTGAAAATTAACTAAATTACCCTTTAGTTGCACAAGTGCAACTATTGCACCTTAGAATGACCCGGAATTTTAGGGTGCACCTAGGGCATCAATGCACCTGAAGAATTTACCTACTATAATAAGTTAGTGATTTGTAAGAGTTATTTAAGTTTTAATTTTAATATTTAAAATTTTGGGCTTTTAATATTTTGGATTTGAAATATATTTTGAGTCATTTTTTAAAATAGTTGAAACTTTGTAGTAAATAAATAATAGTTATTTTGTAAATGAGAACTTACATGAAATTACTATTATATCTTTTTTTACCATTATATTTTAACGATCTAGGACTTAATAAAATAAAATCTGTGTGAAACATTCGTTCATCCTTATCAATAAATAATTAATTAAATTTATATAGTTCCTCTCATGAAATAAATCTTGGCTATTGAAATATTAATATCTGCAAATTTAAATTTATGCAAGATTTCTAATTATATGTGTTATAGTTTTTGTTCTAAAACTACTTTTTTATGTTTGTTCGTTTATAAGTTACATGTTATTTTATTTTAATAAAGATATAAAAGAATACAGGTTGTAGATATTATTGAACTTGATTGTACTTCTAATGTAAAATGTTACTCCCTCCGTCTTATAATGATAGTCCCGTTTTACAAAAAAAAAAATATTATCCTAAAATAAAAGTTTTGTTGCAAACGTTGTGTCTCATTTTATTAATCTAAGCAAAAGAATTTAAAAAAAAATTATTTAATGACTAAGAAACATATAATTGAATAAATTAAATTAAAAAATAAGTCGTGTAAGTGATAATTGATGGCTTTTAGAGAGTTGTACATGTACGAATAAATAATTTAATTATATAATTCTATATTTATGATAATTATAGTTATAAAACTTATGAATTAATTGTTAATGCATTGTTTAATTTTTACAAACTAACTCGGTAGCTCATGAGCCCATTAATAAACTTGCTCCCAATCTAATGAACCGAATAATATCAATTTTGATTTTGATTACTTTGTTTAACAAGTCGTATTAAACGAGCTCGGTTTAACTTTTGATGAATCGAGATCCGAATAATTTACATCGACTTGGTTTGATTATATCCCTATGACTATATTCAATGAATCATTAAACATAAATTTATGAAACACAATAAAAATTATTAGGAAAATAATTACTAGGAAATCTATACCATCTTCTTCTTCTTATTGTTATTATCATTACTTCTTTCTTTAATTAAAATAATATTTTACTTAAAATACTACATTAAAAACAAAAAAAAGACGATACTGTTGCAAAATGAAAGGAAAAAAAGGAAAAGAAAAAAAAAGAAAAGAAAAGAAAAATGCTAAATGACGAACACAAATCCAAAACCAAAATAAAATAAAATAAAATAAAAATGAGAAAACGATGAAAATCATGACTATTAAATGCCAAGTTGTGGTTTATCAAATGTTTAAATCATTATTTTATATGGACAACCTACTATTCATGTAACATGTTGTAAAATCTAAAGACTATAATTAAAAGATGAAAATCTAATGGTTATAATCTATTGGGGTACCGGTATACCTGGTACACCTTAGAAGCCCTCCAAAATTAATAGTCAAAACATACTTACCTCTGCCTTCTTCATCTCCTAAAATTTTAGATCTTCTTCTTCTTTTTCTCTCGTTCTTTAATCATAGAAGGATGGGGGAATACTTATAACATGTTATATTGTGAAGAATGAGTCAATTACATCAATGTGTAACCAATTCTGTTGGAAATGCTGGAGTGGTTCAGGAACCGGAAGTATCAGCTGAAGAACCGGACCGGAGTAACAGGATTTGGAAGAAAACCGAAGTCATAACCACCGGTTCAGGGTGGTTATGAAGCAGTTGCAGGTTAACAGAGTTAGACAACGGTTTTGAAACCGTTGTGAGGCAGTTGAGCTGATAACTGCATTTCCCGGATGAATTGAGCTAATTTTTCAATTCAGAGCAGTGTTATATGATGTATAAATACTCAATTTACAGTTTTCCCTCTAGCTTAATCAGTATCAAGAGAGAATTGTTAGAGAAGAATTACGGTTATTCAGTTTAGGGTTCTTGACTGAGGAGTTGTGTAATTCTTTGTGAGATTCTTGTATTCTTGTGAAATTGATAGTGGATTGAGGTGTGCTGATCCTCCGTGGATGTAGAACAATCGTTCGAACCACGTAAAATTCTTCTGTGTGATTGTGTTTTCTTTCTTGTTCACAATTTCTGTTTTCGGTTTCTGGTTCGTCTGGTTTTCTTCTCAGTTCTCGGCCATTATTCTTCAATCTCTGGCCGAACGTGTTTGTGAGATTTTGAGTGTTGAATCTTTACAAAGTGGCGCCGTCTGTGGGAAACCTTTGAACCTGAGGAGAGAGATCAATGGCGGGCATGAAAATGGAGGTGGACAGATTTACTGGGAAGAATGATTTCGCCCTGTGGAAGATTAAGATGAATGCAATCTTAATCCAGAATGGGCTATCCATGGCGTTGAAGGCTCAAGAAGATTGGCCGCTTGCAGAGAGACCAAAGTTCCAAGAAACTGACCAGAAGGCATTAAGCTCTATAATTTTGTGTCTGGGAGATAAACCACTCAGAGAAATCTCAAGATGCAAATCTGCTTTGGAGGCGTGGTCAAAACTGGAGGAGTTGTATCAATCCAAAACGGTAACCAACAAACTTTTCCTCAAACAGAAATTGCTGTCTTTCAAAATGGTTGAGGAGAAAACGTTGATTGATCAACTGGATGATTTCAATCATCTGATTGATGACCTTGAAGATCTTGGTGTAAATCTGGAAGAGGATGATAAATCCCTCATGTTATTGAATTCTCTACCAAAGTCACTTGGAAGTTTTAGAGATACTCTAATGTTTGGTAGACAAGAAAAATTAAGCTATGATGTGATAGTTACTTCCTTGAAAACCAAAGGATTACAACTTCAAAGTGATCAGAAATTCAACCCTGCTGCTGAAGGATTACATGTGAAATTCAAGAAGCAATTTCAAAAGAAGAAGAATCAAAATCAAGGCCAGAAAGAAAATAAGACTGGTGAAGCTGATTTCAAGAAATCATCAGATTGGGTGGAGAAGAGGAGATGTTACTCCTGTAAGCAAACAGGGCATCTCAAGAAGAACTGCCCTTCCAGGAAAAACAAATCTGAAAAAAAGGAAGCAGATGCTGCTGTGGTATAGCAAGCAGATGATCTGGCAGAGGTGCTGAATGTATCAGAAGGAAGAATAACCAAGGAATGGGTATTGGATACAGGATGCTCATTTCACATGTGTCCTCATGAGCACCTGTTTCAACAATTGACCAAAACTGATGGGGGAATTATCCTTCTGGGGAATGACCAGTCATGTAAAGTAAAAGGAGTGGGCACTGTGAAGATCCAAATGCATGATGGAGTCCCAAGAATTATCTCAAACGTGAGGTATGTACCATCTCTCAAGAGGAATCTAATATCACTTGGTTCCCTAAATGAATCTGGTTGTGAATTTAGTACTGTGAATGGATATATTCATATTACTAAGAACAATAAAGTAGTGATGAAAGGAGTGAAACATAATGGTTTGTTCATCTTGATTGGAGAATCTGTCATTGGATCAACAGATGTCACACTAAGTAATACAGAAGCAATGATATGGCACAAAAGAATGGGTCATATTGGAATCAAAGGAATGCAGGAGCTGGCAAAGAAAGGAGTAATTGGAAATTTGAATTCAAACAGCTTGGAATTCTGTGACCAATGTGCAATGGGAAAATCAAAGAAACTAACCTATGGAACTGCTGCTCACACTACCAAGGAAATCTTAGATTATGCTCATTCTGATGTATGGGGGCCTGCTAGAACAGAAACCTTAAGTGGTGGAAAGTACTTTATAACCATAATTGATGATTATAGCAGAAAAGTGTGGGTGTATATCTTAAAGCAAAAGAGTGAAGCATTCTCAAAGTTCAAGGAATGGTACACACAAGTGGAAAACCAAAGAGGAAGAAAGCTCAAATATCTGAGAACTGACAATGGACTTGAGTATCTGTCAAATGAATTCACAGAATTTTGCAAAGAAAGGGGAATTGTGAGGCATAGAACAGTACCATTGAATCCCCAACAGAATGGCATTGCTGAGAGGTTAAACAGGACTATTCTGGAAAAGGTCAAGTGCATGATGATAGATGCAAAGCTACCCAAAAGTTTCTGGGGAGAAACAGTAAACACAGCCTGCTATCTCATCAACAAAACCCCCTCATCATCATTGGATTTCAAGACTCCAGATGAAATCTGGTATGGAAGGATGCCAAACTATTCAGAACTCAAGGTATTTGGGTGCTTGGCATTCACTCACATAAAACAGGATAAACTGGACCCTAGAGCATTAAGGTGTGTTTTCCTTGGCTATCCAGAAGGAACAAAGGGTTACAGGTTGTGGTGTGTTGAACAAGGACACAAGAAATTGATCATTAGCAGGGATGTGAAGTTCAATGAAGGAGTCATGGGATATCTCTCAACTGGAGATCAATCAGAAATTGAAGGAGTCACTCAAGAGGAAAACTCACTAGTTGAGGTGGAGGTATCAGGGGTAAGGACTCAACAAGAATTACAACCAGCAAACCCTGGAGAATCAAGCAGTTCCTCAGACAGTGAAGAAGACCAAACTGAGCAAAATAGTCTAAGAAACTACAGTTTGGCAAGAGATAGAGCCAGGAGAGAAGTCCATCCACCAAGAAGGTATGGACAAGCTGACATGGTATATTATGCTTTGAATGCTGCAGAATCTCTTGAGTACACAGAACCACAGAATTACACAGAAGCTATCAAAGGAGTAGAAAAGAAACAATGGATCAATGCCATGCTGGAAGAAATGAATTCTCTGAAGAGAAACCACACTTGGGATCTGGTGAAGAAGCCAAGTGGTCAGAAACTTATAAGCTCCAAATGGATCTTTAAGAAGAAACTGGAAATGGTAAATGGTGAAAAAATCAGATATAAGGCCAGGCTGGTAGCAAGAGGATTCACACAGAGGGAAGGGATTGATTTCCATGAAGTATTCTCACCAGTAGTCAAGCACACTTCCATCAGAATCTTGCTGGCAAAAGTCACACAAGAAAATCTTGAACTTCAACAACTAGATGTCAAGACAGCTTTCTTACATGGAGAGCTAATGGAAGATATTTACATGAAGCAACCTGAAGGTTTTGAAAACCCTGGAGAAGAAGACAAAGTATGTCACTTGAAAAAGTCTTTGTATGGGTTGAAACAAAGCCCAAGGCAATGGAACAAAAGGTTCAATGAATTCATGATAAATACTGGATTTGTCAGAAGTTTATATGACAACTGTGTGTATTTTGAGAAAAATGCAAAGGCAGATCAGATATACCTTTTGTTATATGTAGATGATATGTTAATTGCCAGCAAGAGTAAGCTGAAGATTCAACAGCTAAAGGGAAAGTTGAGTACTGAATTTGAGATGAAAGACCTGGGAAATGCCAAGAAAATGCTAGGAATGGATATTATCAGAGACAGAGAAGCTGGAGTGTTGTGCTTATCTCAGAGGGACTATCTACAAAAGGTGCTAGAGAGGTTCAATATGCATGAATCAAAACCATTGGTAATCCCAGTGGGGCAACAAACCAAGCTATCAAGAGATCAAAGCCCAAAAACACCTGCTGAAGAGAAATACATGCAAAGTATACCTTATGCAAGTGGAGTAGGGAGTCTCATGTATGGTATGATTTGTAGCCGGCCAGATTTAGCATTTGCAGTGTCTTTAGTGAGTAGGTTTATGGCAAATCAAGGAAGAGAGCACTGGGAAGCACTGAAGCAGATTCTGAGGTATATAAAAGGTACAGTAAACTTAGGATTGAAATATGTGAAGACAAACTCTGGAAATAAACATTTGATGGGATTTATGGATGCTGATTTTGCTGGAAATATAGATACCAGAAAGTCTATTTCAGGGTATGTATTCACACTATATGGAACAACAGTATCTTGGAGGTCAATACATGAACCAGTAGTGGCACTATCCACAACAGAAGCAGAGTATATTGCAGTAACAAATGCTTGCAAAGAAGCTATTTGGTTAAAAGGAATTCTGAAAGACTTTGGTGTAACACAGAAATGTGTTACAGTGTTGTGTGATAATCAAAGCACATTACCTCTGGTAAAACACCATGTCTTTCATGAAAGATCAAAGCATATAGATGTGAAGATGCACTTTGTGAGAGATATTGTTGAAGCTGGAACAGTGGTAGTGGAAAAGGTGCATACAAAGGAGAATGCTGCTGATTTCCTTACAAAATCAGTTCCTGGAGCTAAGTTTGTTCATTGCTCAAGCTTAATTAAGCTTGAGTCATGTTTCTGAAGTAATACATGGTGGAAATTGAGGATAGGATGTACACTTTGATTTATTGAGGTGGAGATTTGTGAAGAATGAGTCAATTACATCAATGTGTAACCAATTCTATTGGAAATGCTGGAGTGGTTCAGGAACCGGAAGTATCAGCTGAAGAACCGGACCGGAGTAACAGGATTTGGAAGAAAACCGAAGTCATAACCACTGGTTCAGGGTGGTTATGAAGCAGTTGCAGGTTAACAGAGTTAGACAACGGTTTTGAAACCGTTGTGAGGCAGTTGAGCTGATAACTGCATTTCCCGGATGAATTGAGCTAATTTTTCAATTCAGAGCAGTGTTATATGATGTATAAATACTCAATTTACAGTTTTCCCTCTAGCTTAATCAGTATCAAGAGAGAATTGTTAGAGAAGAATTACGGTTATTCAGTTTAGGGTTCTTGACTGAGGAGTTGTGTAATTCTTTGTGAGATTCTTGTATTCTTGTGAAATTGAGAGTGGATTGAGGTGTGCTGATCCTCCATGGATGTAGAACAATCGTTCGAACCACGTAAAATTCTTCTGTGTGATTGTGTTTTCTTTCTTGTTCATAATTTCTGTTTTCGGTTTCTGGTTCGTCTGGTTTTCTTCTCAGTTCTCGGCCATTATTCTTCAATCTCTGGCCGAACGTGTTTGTGAGATTTTGAGTGTTGAATCTTTACATATATATTGATTATTTATTTTGATTTTGTTTTATTTCGTTTTATTTTTTATTTGTTTTTTCCCCTCCTCATGGTTGCATTTGTGAGGTTTTTCTGCACCTTTGTACGTCTTTTTACGCCTTGTGCAGTCTCCGATCTTTATTTTTAGATCGGTCTTCTGTAGAAGTTCTTATACACGTGTCACTCACGGATTGGTCAAGAATTAGCTAAATTAGTTGTTAGTTAGAGTTGCTAGCTATAAATAGTAATGTTGCTTTTTGTACTCAGGTAACACTTTTTTATAATAATACGAAGTAACAGTTATTAGCTTATGACTGTTGTTCAATTTCTGGGTTCATTTACACGAAAGCTTCTTCTCATATTATTGTTGATGTCAACAATAATTTTTATTCAAATATGACTGATTTCAACACTCTTGGCAACTCTTATTTTTCATTTACCAGTCTTGTAGATTTCGCAGCTGGTTCTTAGATAATTAATACTAGCTGCAACAAACATATGTGCATCAATGCCATGTCGATGACTACTCCACTAACTACTCCAACTTTCATCACACTCCATGATGGCACACAACAACAGGTAACTCATGGGCCATGTTCACATTACATCTTCTGCTCACAGAGGTATTTCTGGTTCCTACCTTCCATGTTAATCTTCTTTCCATATCTCAATTGGTCATACAAATTAATATAATGGCTGTTTTCAATCATATTCATTGTTAAATACAAGACTTGGTTAGTGGTGCTATTCTAGCAACTGGACAAATGCTAGGTAGGTTATACATCCTTCATAACACTCATCCTACAAATCAGATTATCAGTTTTGGTCCTACTGCTTCACATTATCATAAAGTAGTTAACTTTTGGCATAGAAAGCTAAGGCATGTTGCCCCTCCACACTTCAACACATATATTTCCTTACATTTTGTGCACACATCCTGTGATTGAGGTTCATAAAGCTTGTGACACTTGCCACTTCTCTAAACAGACAAAACTATCATTTCCTAGTATTTCCATTAAAACAACCATAATTAGAAATGCTTCATGTGGATATTTTGGGTCCTTATAATCACCCAAGTATCACCAATACATCTTATTTTCTGACAGTAGTAGATGATTTTAGTAGGAAAACTTAGATTTTTCTTTTGCCAACCAAGAAACAGGCTGTAACTTCCCTTGGTACATTTCTTAGAATGATAATAGTGCAATTGGACATATCTGTTAAGATCATAAGAACATATAATGGAGCTGAATTTCTGAGTCAAGATTTTCAAGCTTTATTTTCTCAGTTGAGTATTTTCCACCTCAAATCTTGCATCTACACACCCCAGCAAAATGGTGTTGTAGAGAGAAAACACAGATACTACTTGATTTATGACTGAATCAGCAGTGCCTAATTATCTTTGGCCATATTTTGTCCTCACGACAGCCTATCTGATTAACAGACTCCGTACATCTATTTTGTTATGGAAATCCCCTTGTGAATTAATGTTTGGCAAACCATCATCTTATGAGATATTGCAGCCACTTGGATGTCTTTGCTATGCTACTAATATGTCTCCCGATAAACAAAAATTCTCCAATAGAGCTCACAAATGCATTATGGTTGGATATTCCCCAGGCCAAAAAGCTTGTAGAGTGTATGATATTGACACATATGAAGTGTTCATCTCAAGGGATGTAGTATTTCTAGACATCATTTTTCCTTATGCTACTAACTATCCCAAAGATATGGGTCCCACTTTACCACTACCAATATGTGAAGAAGATACTAGTTCAGTTGTTGCTCCACAACAGTCCCCTCTTACTAAGACATCACACCTTGTTTCTGCTCCGAATCCACAACCACCAAAAGGTTCATCTCAGAAACTAACAAATCAGCTCATAAACCAACATATCTTGATGGTTTTGTAAAAAAATCTGCAAATTCTCCATCATCTCCTTTATCAGCTCCTACTGAACATTCCTTTATCCCTGATGCTAAGCATACTGCATGTCTGCTAAACAATGCCATAGTAAAGAATCCAAATACATATGAGGAAGCAAAATAGAATCCTCATTGAATACAGGCCATGAACCAAGAATTAGACTTGGAGGATATTCATACCTTCGAGTTAATTAATTTAGCTTCTCATAAGAAAGTCATTGTATGTAAATTGATTTTTAAAACGCAACTAAACTCTGATGGCACTATTGAGAGGTATAAGGCCAGGCTAGTGGCCAAAGGCTATAGTCAGGTTCCTGGAGATGTTGCTAAGACTGTGACCGTTAGATTGCTGATAGTTATTACTGCTATGAAAAACTGGCCCCTGCATCAACTTGATATTAACAAATGCCTTTCTTCATAACTATATAGATAAAGAAGTGTACATGACACCTCATGTTGGTTACACTAGAGCCACAAAGGGACAGGTGTGTAAGCTTACAAAAGCCTTTATGGTTAAAACAGGCTTCTAGACAATGGAATAATGTTTGTACAAAACTTTTAGCCTGTGGTTTCAAATAATCAGTTTATGATCACTGCTTATTCACATGGTCACAAGGGACTTCATTTATGGCCTTAGTAGTCTTATGTGGGTGATATTTTGGTGACTGAAGATTCTTTGTCTAACATTTCTGCTTTAAAACAGTTCTTACACAAGTCCTCCACAATTAAAGACTTAAGCACTGCTATATATTTCTTAGGAGTTGAGCTTGCCAGAAATGATTCTGGCATACATCTCAGTCAAAGGAAATACATAATGGATGTCATTTAGATGCTGGTATGGTACATTGCAAACCATTAACTACACCCTTGCCCCAAGGTTTGAAACTTGTATCTAATATTGGCACTCTATTGTTAAATCTAGATAACTACAAGAGGTTGACTGGAAGACTTTTGTACTGCAACTTGACAAGGGTAGATATCACATATGTTGTCCAACAGCTGAACCAATTTGTTCAAGCTCTTCACACTAATCATTGGATAGCTGCCTTTCACCTCTTGAGGTATTTTAAGCAACTCATAAACTTGGTTTATTCTATGGTAGAATTTAAATTTTAATATCAGAGGTTATAGTGATTCTGATTGGGGATCTTGCCCTGACTCAAGAAAGTCCTTAACCAATTACTGAATTTTATTGGGTAGTTGTTTGATATATTAGAAGATAAAGAAGCAGACAACTGTTACCATAAGTTTTCTGAGGCTGAGTACATGGCACTAGCCAGTACAATATGTGAATTGGTATAGATTGATTATATAGCATAAGATTTGGGCACATCTTTGCCTAAGTCTATTACTCTCTTGTGTGACAATCAAGTTGGCTCAACATATTGTGTAGAGCCCAATGTTTCATGAGCGTATTAAGAACATTGACATCGACAGACACATTACCCGAAATAAATACAAAGAAGGACTCCTACATCTTGAACATGTTTCCACCAAGCTGCGGATTGCAAATGTCCTAACTAAGTAGTTGGGTATTACTCAATATCAGTTCTTGTTCTCAGAGCTGAGCCTATTTCCCATAGCTCAACTTGAGGGGGGATGCATAAGTTCTTACACACGTATCACTCCCGGATTGGTTAAGACATAATTGAATTAGTTGTTAGTATAAATAGTAATGCTGCTTGTATTCAATTAACACGTTTTGATAATATTTCAAAGTAGCGGTTATTAACTTGTGAGCTACTGCAGTTCAATTTCTGAGTTTATTTACTCGAATGTCAACTTTAATGATTTCTACATCTTCTTGGTCTTCAGATTCTTATGCAAATTTCCATTATCGATTTCCTATAGATCTTTCGGCTTTAAATGTTGTTGTGAGTGACAAACGTCTGAGACGAAGTTTGATAGAGATTGATGGTCTTGAGTCAGATGTGGCCCCAGTTTTATTGTTTACTTCGGAGTTGCATGTTGTTGTTCGTGTTCTTTTTTCGATTCATTATTTGTTGTACATGCATTCACGAGGCAAGAATCATGTCTTACTGCTATAGGACTTCTTGTAGATAATATTTAACGTTTGCTTTTGACGGATTATTTAATGTACTTTCTCATAGGCTAGTACATTTTTTCTTTTCTTCAGTCGATCCGATTGTGTAGATGGTCTTGATTTTCGATTGGATTGGGAGTCTTGTACTTGAGATTGATGAATGAGATTCTCGATTTAAAAAACAATAGTCAAAAGATAAAAGATTGTACTCTTTCCGATAAAAAAAAAAAAAAAAAAAAGACAAAAAAAACCATGATCGTTTAACTATTTTAGTCATAAAAACATTTACTCTTTTCTCGGGATGAAATGTATACTAAAATACAGGGCAGATGGACGTCGGGCCAAGGGGGGCACTGGTTCCTCTGGCCCCGTAAAAATGTGCTATTATATATGTGCATTTTAGTTGGTTTTTTTTTTTTTATTTTAACCATCATGATGATGGAGGGATTAGGCAGATCCCCAAACCTGTATATTGATGAAAACCTGGAAGTTTACAAGAGCATAAAGAAAGAACTTAAGAAATACAATCAAGGAAACCTAAAATTTGGCAAGCCTAAAGCATCAAGCAAAATAAACCCCTTCAAACTATTGCATTGGGCAATCTCAAAGAATTCAAATGTGTTTGCTTCTTAAACAACTTTGTTAGCCAAATGGTCGGCTGCTTTGTTTCCTTCTCGGTAGATATGCGATACTCGAATTTCCATCCCTTGTGTGAGACGTAGAAAATCTGCATAAAGGCCATGAATTTGCCATCTCCCTACTCCTTTGTTCTTGAGCCGTCTCCACACTGTCATCGCGTTCACCTCAAGCCAAATTCTGGCTATCCTCAGCTATTTACAAAGCCGGAGTCCTTCCACTATTGCAGTGAGCTCTGATGTAAAGTTAACTGTAATGTGCAAATACTTCCAGAATCCAGCAACAAGTTTGTTGTTCATATTGCATATCAAACCTCTTGCCCCAGCCGGGCCAGGATTACCCTTACTCGCCCCATCAGTATTTAATTTAAAAAAATCATCATATGGGGCTAACCATCGGACCAAAAACGGGTTTTTTTCTTTTCTGATTCTCAAAGGAATCTGCCAAGAGGCTGCCAAGTTCCAGCTGCCCTTCCAAAATCCCACGGGCAATAAACAAGCCATCAAAGTAGGTCGAAGCTTGTCCACCACCAATCATTGGATTTTGTTGGCTGGCAAAACTTGATCCTGAAATTTAGCCATATTGCGAGCATACCTGATAAACCAAAAAATAAGGAAAGGCAATGCAGACATGATATGCTCAGCATTATGACTATTTGTAAACCAGATTTCAAGCATTCTCCTGATCGAGCAATTACTGGGAATTTCAATCTGAAAAAGGTTTGCAAAATGCTGCCAGATTGAAATAGAATAGGGGCAGTTTATTAGCGTATGACTATTCTCTTCACCAGCTTTAAAATGGAATGGACAAACAGAGACAAGCTCAAATTCGCCTTTTTTCAGGTTATCATCAAAGGGAACATAGGAATTGATTAACCTCTAAACAAAGATTTTGTGAGTGTTCAAATCGGATTTGGGCCACATCATTGAGTGCCAAGCTACTAAAGACTTGTGCTCTCTCAGGGCATTCCAAGCTAAATAAAAAGTGAAGAGGCTAGTAGTAGAAAGTTTCCAAACTGGAACATCAGGGCTGTTGGGATCCACAGCAAGTAAAAGGATTTTCTCAATCACTTAGGCAGGTAAAAGGGTGGACAAAATATCAACTTTCCAGCTATTCATGTCCCAAAAATCCTTCACAAGATCATTACAATTAAAAACCTCAACAAATCTGCACGAGGGTGAGCAATTCAACCAATTATCAACCCAAAAGGAGATTTCACCCTTACCCAACCTCCAAAAAACATTTTGATCAGCAAAAACCTGAATTTTCAGTAATCTTTTCCAAAAGTGCGATTGATTCCTATCCACATCTGCATTGAAAGGGTGATTGTGCTCAAGGTATTTCTATTTTAAAAATTGACACCAAAGGGCATTTGTGGTTCGAAATTTCCAGCAAGCCTGCACAGCAAATGCCACAGTGATGTCATGTAGGTTCCTTAAGCCCAATCCCCCCCTCTTCTTTAGGAAAACACACCTTATCCCAAGAGGTCCAATGTATTTTCCGTTCATCAGATTTTGATCCCCACAAAAAACTATTGAACAGTCGGTGAATTCTACTAACGACGATTTTTGTAGGTCTTACTACCCTCAAGGTGTAGAGTGGAATTGAATCAATCACACTTTTAATGAGCTCCACCCTACCCCCCATGCGCAAAAACAGTTTATCCCAACCTAAAAGTCTGGATTTAATTTTTTCAATAGCTCTTGAAATAGACTGTTTTTAACCCTGCCCGTATATAAGGGGACTCCAAGATACTTAAAAGGTAACTTCTCCTCTATGAAATTAGAGAGCTCCATAATTTTCTTTTTATTATAAGCAGTAATAGATTTTCCAAAAATGACAGAGCTCTTAGTATAATTCACCTTTGCCCAGAAACAGAGTCAAAACAATTTAGGAAATGCAACAGTTTTTTGAAACAATGTATATCAGTAGAAGTGAAAATAACAGTATCATCAGCAAAGGACAGAGAAGGTATTACCAAACCTTTCTTATGGAATCTCAAGCCAGGATAAATTTCAAAAAGTTCAGCTAGCCCATTAGTAAGCTACGTGGAGAACAATGCAAATAAACTTGGGGAGAGTAGGTCTCCTTGTCGAATGCCCCTACTAGACTTGAAAAAGACCAGTCAATTCTCCATTAATGATCAAAGAAAACCAAGAATTCTCTATACTATTCCTCACATAATTAATAAACAAAGTAGGAAATCCCAAAAGAGCAAGCACCTTATATAAAGCCCCCCACTCAATTCTATCATATGCTTTTTGCAGGTCAATTTTTAAGATCATTTTGCCATTTTTAGTTTTCTTACTAAGATCATGCACCATTTCTTGAGCTAAAATTATATTATCAGATATATTCCTAGTGGGAACAAAGCCACTCTGGAGTGGGGCAATCAATGTAGGAAGGATATGGGACAACCTACTATTGACCATTTTAGTAAAAATCTTATTAATCACATTACAAAGGCTAATCGGCCTAAAATCAGCCCATTTATCAGAATGCTCTTTCTTAGGAATAAGGGAAATGGAAGTGCAAGTAAAACTCCTTGGCATGGGGTTTCCAAAGAAGAAATCCTTTGCAGCATCAAGTAAATCAGTTTTGAGTATATCCCAACAGTATTGAAAGAACAAAGCTGAAAATCCAGCTGACCCTGCCATGCTGTCTTTGTCAATACTAAACACAACCTCCTTAATCCCATTCAGCTCTGGGCTAGTAACTAACCCAAGAGCATCATCACTGGTAAGGAGTGGTTTAATAATGCTAAAGATAGGGCTGCTCAGATTACATCCCTTAGTAGTGAACATTTTTTCAAAAAAATCACAAGCCGAGGAAGCAATAAGAGAGGGGTCAGTAAGGGAGACATCATTCACCTTAATCTCTTTGATTTTATTTCTAAATCTCTTCTTTCTTACTATGGTATGGTAATAGGCTGTATTTTTTTCTCCTTCCTTAAACCATTTGCAAGTAGATTTCTGTTTCCAAAATGATTCCTCTAAAGCCAAGCAATGGATTAATTCTGCTTGCTTCAGCTTAAGAGTAATAAGCTCAGAATCACTTGGATTATTTAGATATATGGTTTCTTGGTCAATATGCCTATCCTCAACAGATTTAACTTTATCAAAAATGTTCCCAAAAATAGTTTTATTCCAATGCTTAAGACAAGCTTTAACTCTAAATAATTTATGCTGCACATTAACCATGCCCAGATGACCAGTAGGGTAAGACTAGGACTCCTCCATAATCCTATAAAAATCATGGTGTTTTGTCCAAGCATTTAGAAATCTAAAGGAGGATTTGTGCCCCAACTTGTCATCATGAAAAGCAAATAAGAGAGGGCAATGATCAGAGGGGCCTTTGACCAAGTGCTTAACTTCAAATTTGGCAAATAGGTCCAACCATTTATGAGAAATCAGAACCCTATCCAGTCTAACAAAAACATGGTTGGCATGCCAAGTAAAAGGATTGCCAATAAATCCAGCATCTTCTAACCCACAATCTAAAATCATATTTCCAAACTCATCCATAGATTTGGTCTTAAGAGGTCCCATACCCTTCTTTTCCACAGTTTATTTTAACATAACTTAATTAAACAAAATAAAGAATTCTATTGTTTAACTTGAATAATTGTTTAATAATAATAAATGAATGTATTATTAACCCTATTATATATAAGTAATGGAAACATTATATCTTGATTATTATTATTTTTTAATTGAATCAATATGTTGATCTTATGGAAATTGTTAGTGCTTTTTAATTTTATTTATAGAGTTGAGTATAGATTTTCTAGAAAAGTATTATTTTAATATCAAATATTTTAAGTTTAGAGGCTAATATATAAGGAAAAAAATCTAGCTTATCAGAATGTGTCCTCTATTTGGTAAAAAGTTGCCACATAACCATAGAGTATAGTAAAAAAAATTACCACATGAGCGAACTCTTACATCTACCTATAGATAGATCTCCTTCGATTATATTCCTGGGTCCGTCACCATGGGAACACGAGGCAGGATCTATTTTAATTTTAGTGTCAGTTTTAGCATTGAAAATGATTAGATAGAATGATTCACAGTTTCAGGTGAATTATTTTATTGTATTAAACTAATTATATATAAGTTGTTAGTACATAGCAATAGAATGTATCTCCTACAATTCCCACCACTTTACTCAGTGTAGATCCTGAACCACTTTAGCGCAAATTTTGCATTATTTCTTTAACAATTGTATTATTTAATTTATGGGTTAATTAAAGAGTATTTCATATATAAAATAAGATTAAATACACACACACACACATATATATATATATATATAATTTTAGCTTTGTATTTTTAAAATTATCTTAAATTTAGAACATGTAATTTTTTATGAAATTAATGCACAACAATTATTAGGGTCCATTTTATAATTTAAGATTTAATAATTGGTTTTGAAAAAGTTGTGTGTATTAGAAATTAGGCAAAAACTTGTGTGCATCAAGTGCACACAAGCCTTATTGTGCACCTGGCTAGATTTTACCCCCACACCCCGCTACTTTTTTTTTACCATCTCTTAAAAATAAGAATTTACTCTTTAGATTCATAGAAGCAATACCAGTATATAACCATAACAATTTTCTAGCACTCTATGGTGAAAATGACTGTCACATCTATGGCAACAACAACGAAGTTCGTCGTCTCTGCAAATCTACCCTTGGAACCTCTGACGATCAAATTCTCCAAGTTTCACTCGTTTGCGCACCTAAATTTTCCACCGCTGAAATAAATTTATGTACCGCCGTTCATTATTTTTTTCATATACCTAATTGAAATTGTGCAACGAATACTGATTTCGTCTTGCCTGATTGAGATTGCTCCAACAATCGACCCATTTACAAATGCCCAGTTGAAGTTAAAGCTCTATATGCAGTGTTGAGGTTCATACTCGATCTTCTTCAACATTCCTGTATATATTGCACTGTTGATGTTTGTCGTATTGTCTTGTGATGCTTTATAGTAATACCTAGTGTGCAACATCGATCTTTTGTTCCTATGAGTTCTAAAGATAAAATTTTGTCAAGCTTAATCAGACTTAATTGTAATTCTTGCATGACTACGTGATGCCCAAAATGGCGTAGATGAATAAATACTGCTATTTCTTTACTTTTCCAGGTTCAAATAACTTTAAGAGTTGTTGCAGTTATAGCTTTGAGGTAACTCCATATTCCATCCTATTTTTTGGGCCTGTATACTTTCTAGAATATTTGACCTCAATGTTTTGGAAGGGATAACCAAATATTTTGGTCTTTCATATCAGCTAATTTATTATTCTTTTATTTTTTTCACCTCATTCAAGCATAGTAAGGTTAATCTATGCTTAAATGTTAATATTTTTGTTAAAAATATTCCAAATCACCACTGGTGGTTTTATAAGTATTGATACGATTCATTTTTGGTCATTTGAATGTTTCTTCTCTCTGTAGAGAATATTACCTTGTTGCTGTTTAATAATTATTTTGAAGTATTTCTAAATGAGCTCATGCTTTTGTACTTAACGCAGAGACACACACTGGCTTTTGTGCAGATTTTTTTAATTATGTTAAGTGTGGTTGCAATTGGTTTGATTATGTATCTTTCTGCACTTCTATGTAGTATTGATACCAATTTCCACGGCTGTAATTTGTGTGTTTTGTATGAATTTGGTGAAATGTGCAAATTAATGCCTTATGATTGGATTCAAATCTAGATTATTATATGACGCAACTGCATGTAGTTTGTGATATGGGTTAAAACAAAAAAAGAATTCTTCTTTGCCCTTGTTCAGTGATTTGTATATACTACTAATTGGTTGTCTGGATTACAGCTTCCTGATATTCTTTTTTCTTATAATTCTCATGGAAAGTGGCCATATTATCCAGTGAAGCTTAAATGCAATGAAAGTAATAATTATGAGAATGATGAATATTTTGGTTTTATTAGATACTTGTATTCGTATTCTTGATGATGTTAGATTAAATTGTATCGTAATTTATACGAATTTTCCTTGGGAGAGCATTTCTCGGATGTATCGTGATTATGAATGGGAATAGTGAATGTATGTCATAGCTGGAGTTGCTTCTAATAAACTCAATTCAAAATAAAGATGTTTTGCTATCTAAAATAAACTAGGAACTAGGTCACTTGGGCAGCTATATAGAGCATGGATATTGCACATAGCTTAAAATTTGTAAGGCGATATAATCATTAATTGACTTCCTCCCTCTTTGATTTTGCATTGGGTTTTTTTGGTTATTTAAACATTCATAATTTTGCTCCGGCCATCGATATTCTTTACACTTAAGTTATAATATATTTGGTTCTTCTTTGTAGTATAGTTTCTGATTTATTATAGTATAAATTTATATTCAGTATAGTATAGTTTCAAATATTCGTAATTGTGCTTTGAGCATTGATAATCCTTACACTTGTGCTATAGTATACTTTGTTATTCTTAGTAGTATAATTTATGATTTGTTATAGTATAAGTTATTTTCAGTATAGTATAGTTTTAAATAGTTATGATTGTGCTATGACCATTGATAATTTTTTTACCCTTGTGTTATAGTATAGTTTGTTATTCTCTATAGTATAAGTTTAGTTTCAGTAAAGCATAGTTCCGAATAATTTTATTAGTATATTTTGTTATTCTTCTATTCAGAGTTTCTTATTCATAGTAGTATAGTATAGCCAAAGTTGTCAAACTCGCGATTTTAAGTAGAATCGGTGGTGTGTCAATAAAATCGGATCGTAAAATCGAATCGTAAAATCGTAAGATTCTACTATCTATACAAAATAACCATATATTTAAATTATTCTAAATATATTTTAATTACAACAAGTTTTGAATAGATATTACTTATAAAATATACATATATTATATACACATTTAATCAAAGAGAAAAGAAATACAATATGGAGAAATGTTTTAGGCATCATGATTCATATATATATTTAGTAAATCATTTTTAAATTGTAATTATGGATACTTTAATTTTAAGAGAAAATTAACAAATAACTTTAGTGAAATTAACTACTACATAAAAGATATAAGATATATTTTTATGAAGCTTAGATTTTAATTTAGAACTTGATAATTAGAAAAAAAATTCAGCAAATTGGCTCTCTTTGAGTATAAATTGATCTAGAAAAGTTTTAAAAACCCAATTTTAAATTGGTATAAATTCTACAATTCATATTATATGTTTTTTAATTGGTAAAATATAGTAAAAAGCAGCATGTTATAAAATTGTTAAACTCATACACAAAATCGTAAAATCGTAAAACTCGTAAAATCGCATGAGCAAACTCGAGAGTTTACTCCGATTTCATCAGATTTCGATTTTATCACGAGTTAACTCGTTTAGGGAGAAATAACTCGTAAACTCGTAGAATCGTAAGAGTTGACTCGAGATTTTGACAACTATGAGTATAGCTGTAAATATTCTTAATTGTGCTCTCACCATTGTATTTTTTTCCATTTTTTCTAGGCTCTTCAATAAATCAAGGGCTGATGTGATTGTAGATATATACAAATTCTACAAGATTAAGTCTTTTTTTAAGGAGAAATTTATTGAAGACAAGAAAACAGTTGTTGAAAAAATTGAAGTTACCGCTAAGAAAGTTCATCAACAAAATGAATAGAGGAAGAAGAAAAAGCATTAAGATGTTGATGTTTAGAAAGAAGTAGTCTAGTTTATTTTGGTTTATGAAAAGAACAATGCTAATAGAAGTTGTGCAGTCTAGTTTATTTTGCTTTATGAAAGGAACAATTCTAATAGAATTTGTTTATGTTGTAGGTAGCTTTGGTGAACACATTTTTTTTAGAATAGGTAATGATACAATTATGGTGTTCTGTTGAACACATTGTTAATTGTTATTTTTTGTGAAATCGATCTAAAATTTAAAATGATATATATTACATCGTTTGGGCAGAAAAACTTATAATGTTAAACAATACGACTTTATATTGTTTGCCTGTTTCTCAATATAATAGCAAGTTATTATACTATTCAATAAGAAAACTTATAATGTTGAATCATATAATCTATAAAGTTTCATTATAATAGTATACTACTATTATTATAGTAATAGTACTGAGTCATAAAGCAATATAATTGTAATACTACTCAGATTCGGTTTAATCAAAGTTGTATTCTAAAACTAGTTACAGTTATCCCAAAATTCAAGTCAAATACGAGTTACAATTATCCCCAAATTCAAGTCAATATGCATACATGGAGAATTCCCATGATTCACCATTGAAGACAGATAGAAAAATAAGGGGTCACAAAGAGTGTTACCAAACAAGAGAACAAGAAAATTATGTTCATCCAGAATAGTTGTCTTTGCTGGCTCTTGCTCTTCCGAGAAAACGATGGAGACATGGAAGAGATTATTTAACTGATAAGAAAGAAAGGGACAACCTTACTGACAGTGATATATGTGACCAAATCAATACCTCAGACGGTACCAAGGATGTATCTAAATCTGCACATGTTTATCCGGTGGCATCATGTAGTGGGTTATAGAAATTGCAGAGAGCTTTCAGCACTATGAGTTCCAATAAACATGGAAACCTCTTGAGTTCATCTACTTGTTGAGAAAACATCAACCAACTTGAAATGTTACTCGAATCATATTTTGTCGGCATAGACAGCACACTAAACAAATTGCTATCAGTAAATTGTTATACGTAATCGTGGATACATATGTTACTTCTCCGATCCTTAATTGAGAATATCTCGCCATTGGAGCTTATGGTTATATGATTATTCAATAATGTTTCAAACCATCCGCTTCGTACAGAATTGCACGCACATTCGTCCCTCGGTAGTGATTTCGGACGAAGACGATGCAGATGCTCCGCCATTAATGGTGGTTGGTGGGTAACTGCTGAAAGAGCGGCTGGCTGTGCAATTTTTACTGTTTGTTTGTTTTTCTTTTTCTTTTTTTAACTAATGGGCCCTTATTTCACCTAATGAGTTAAATTAGTGAGTGGGCCATGACAAGTGTACAATACTTCTTATTGTGCCTTGGGTGCACCCAAGATCCACTATACAAATTAATATATTTTTCATATGTGATACAACATAAAATTGACCAATTCGTATCCTCTATCCCACCTTTAGGGCCCGTTTACTTCGTATGATTAGGTTGAATAAGGACTAATTGTTCAGGTTAATCCACCATTTACTTCATTGATTGCTAAAAGGTATCTTATCCCGGATACCCGGGATAACACAAATTTTGATGCAATTTTACCCCATTACCTATCTCACCTTAATAAGCGGGTTTATTAATCCCGGAGGTTTGATTGTATTAAATTACAAGCATACCCATGTATTAAACGGTCAGAATACCCTATAAAACCATTTTAAGGTCCAAGGGGGAAAAACCGGATTGAACTTGGAAAAATCGAAACATCGGAGAACCGGAGAACCCGAAAAAAATCGGTTATTCCTATTCTTTTTCAATTATTTTTTTTGGGGTTCTTTTCGTTTTTTTTTTTATTTTGGGTTTTTTTTCGTTTCTTTTTTTTTTTTTTTTTTTTTGTTCCACTTATAGATTTCCTTTGTGGTAATGTGGCCGCAGGCCCACGCAGAAAGTCCAAAAATATTTCCTGCCACTTTCACTTCAAAATTGCAAATATACCCACAATATCATTTTTTACCTTACTTTTTGTTGAGTGATGTTATTCTCAATTGGCTGTGACATAACAAAGGGATTCAAATATCGTGTACCAAAACTTCATTTTCTCTCTTCTCGTATATAACTTGTCGTAAATATAACATTAAATAAAAAATCATGGATGAGAGTATCGTGGATCGACAACCCACCCACGCCAGCTCTGGAGACTTAAACGCCAATGAAGCTTCGAATTCCGCGGATGTTCATGGGGAATCTATTTTACGGTAAAATCCATCGGAGATGCCATCGACGAACGTGGCGGTGGACTTGGCTGAAGAGGTTAGGCTCGATCATCTGGGATTAAATCGAGTTGTTAATGATGTTTTTGTCTACTGTCATTTAAATCGACATGTAATACCGTGGTATAGTTAGGGAAGATGAACAGTTTGTTATGAGCCATGATGCACGAATTTGAATTTGGCCCTTTTGGTTTTGATGCACGACCTAGGTCTTTATACACGACATTAGATAGACGACCCCTTTGTACTTCATCATTTTTATCAGTTTTGTATGATGCACGAATGTGAATTTAGGCATGCTGGGTTTGATGCACGACCTAAACCTATATACACGACATTAGATACACGACCTCACTGTCTTCATCAATTTGATTTTGGCCTATTCTGTTTGATGCACGACATAGATTATTATACACGACACACGATAAGCGACATCATATTATACACGACAACATAGGTTCAGATATTATGCACAAGCTCTCTGTACTATATGATAAATGACATAAATTAGATCTTTTCTACTAATTAGATGCACAACATTACAGTAGTACATGATGCACGACATTACAGTAGTACATGATACACGACATTAGATCTTAGGTACTAAGATGATGCACGACATTACAGTAGTACATGATACACGACATTAGATCTTAGGTACTAAGATGATGCACGACATTGCTGTAAAACTTGATACATGACCTTACCCACTTATTCATGACATTACCATAATACATGATACACGACATTTTATCTTAGGTGGTAATGTGATGCACGACGTCATTGTAGTACATCATACACGACATTATATCTTATGTTCAAATGTGATATACGACCTCACTGTAGTTCGACCATGATGCACAACAACACTATAATGCACGATACACGGCTATATTGTTACTTCGTTGATGCACGACAAGATTACGAATAAATTTCAAGTATTTTTTTGTTATTTTGGCCTACTTAATGTATTTTGCATGTTTTGTCCGATATGTAGAACTTGTGGCCTCAGAAATGAGCTGATGTACAGCACCGGCCGACCACCATTAATACTTATGTTCGACTAAAGATTTTCGATGAGATTAGGAGTAAACTCCAATTAGCCAGTGGTAACGTTGAGCAGAGTTTCCGTAGTGGATGTTCTGGTCACTTCCTAGACTGTTGGTCTTCCGCTTCTTTGCCCCAGAAAGGAATTCACTCTTTACTATCGAGGGAGGTTATAAAATCGGGTGCCGGTGAGGCCGAGTTTTGGTTTTGTATCGGATCAAGGCAAATTAGATTCTCACACATTAAGTATGCAATTATTACCGGCCTTAGCTTTTTGGATAATGAGTTCAATCCTGAAAATATGCCGACCCTAGTAGATGATGGTTTTTACAGTACTGTTATTCAGCCTCTTCAAGTGAAAACTCTCGACGATCTTCATGACAGGTTCGTGAGTGGCTCCTTTCGGGATAATTGTCATGCAGTTGTTATGGTGGTGAAGTTCTTGGTCCTTTACTACATACTATTGTGCCCCGATGGGAGAAATGCATCGGTCGAGAAATGGATGTGGGCTCTGGTCGATCAGCCTAAAAAGATCGAGTCCTTCCCCTGGGGCAAGTACACCTTCCAGAAGCTTACCCACTACCTCAGTAACCTCCGACTAAGTTTTCGCCCGACCCTGTTGGAAAGAACAAACTAGCCGTCTATCACTTTTACGGCCCCGAGTTCGCTTTTGCGGTATGAATTTACCAATTGTTGGATTATATTATTCCCGTGTCAATAAATTGATTGTTTCAATGAACACATTTCATATCATATCATATCAATATTTTGTTTCCAGACGTGGGCGTTGGAGGCTATAGCCGCATTCGGGAGGAAGTTTGGTCGTGTACTACCGCCCCTGCTCCCTCAACGACCTAGAATTGTCCGTTGGACAATGAGTGGCGGACAGAGGGGTAATGTGTTAGAATTCTTTAATTCAAAGGTTAGGTTTTTTAACAGTTAGATTTCCTCTTTTATTGTTGTTTACCACAATTATTATTTCGACCTACATTAACTGGCTTCGGTTAGAATGTAGATGGAATGCTTGGAAGGTCTACTTCCAATGCTGGAAGAGGAGGACACCATCTATCTTAGGCATTTATATGTAGCCGTTGATTTGCGCCTTGCCAGTACGTGCACCGGGAGTGGAGTGGGAATAGACGTGCAGCTCATGTTAATGATGATCCGCAAGGTCCGCGTGATGAGGATGGATGGTACATGTGATTGTGCACGCACTTTAGGTTGACTTAAGTGTCATTTTAGTAATAATTGTGTGCATATTCACATGTATTTTGGGCATTTATTTCTTATTGAGCAGATTACGGGTTCAGTTCGTTTCTATGTCAAAACATGTACAGTTAGACCAAAAATAAGCATCAGAGATCGCAAAGTTGACAGATCGAACGAAGTAAATAGAGGACAAGGTTGAAGGAGCACCTCGGCCGAGACAAACTCAGATGTCGGCCGAGGCATTCATCTAGGGAATTTGGGAAGAAAAGCAGAGTTCAAGGCCTCGGCCGAGATGAACCCAGATCTCGGCCGAGGCACCCTTCTAGGGGAATTGGGGAGAAAATCAGAGCTCAAGACCTCAGCCGAGACCTGTATTCACCTCGGCCGAGGTGACCTTTCCAGGGAAAAATGAAGGCATCCAAGTTTTCAAGGCCTCGGCCGAGATGAGTACATACCTTGGCCGAGGTGATCCTTGAACCCTAAACCCAGAAAAACCCCTTTTTACTACCTCGGCCGAAACGGATACATGCCTCGGCCAAGGCCAGCCTTAAGATGGAACCCTATCAGCTTCGCCTCGGCTGAGGTCAACCTATGTCTTGGCTGAGGTCTGACCCTTAGTTTTAAACTACAAATGCGTTTTTAGCTTTAAATCCAACTAGCAACTTCCTCTCTCTCTCTCTCTCTCTCTCTCTATATATATATATATATATATATATATATCCTCCCACTCGAATTTTAACCTATCTTTGGACCTTTCATCATTCACTTCCAACCTCCATTCCACCAAGAAGAAGGATTAGGTAAGAGGATTGCAGATCATCTTCTCCAATCACCATTTTTGGGTTCTTTTATCTTAATATTATGTTTCTTTGCATTTTAATCCTCTTTCTGTTTGTAATAGTTAATATGGGTGAGTAGCACCCTAATTTCCACCCTTGATCGATTGTGGAACTTCGAGTTGACATTGTTTATGTGATTATTACGGTTGATGTTACATTTTAATTGTGTATTCAAGTGTTTTATACTATTTGTTGTTATTGACTTATATTTATGAGTCAAATTTAGGATTGATCACCCTTTAGGAAGCTTATAAATGTATTGCTAGAAATTGGGATCACTATCCGTAATTGTAGGGGCTTCGATTCATGTGTAGCGAACAATGATTAAATCATTGGTGATAGTATAAAGTTTGACCTCTAAAACCGAGCTTATGAGTTTTATGTCTTATCTATCTCGTTGTCTTGGTGCTTTTATTATTTGGTTATCGAGCTGGAGAGAGCTTGTTCGAAGGTTGGATTAAATCAAATAGGGTTAGTCGAAGATCTTGTTTTAGCTAGCTATGATTAAGAGACAACGAGGCTATTAGAGCTTGTTAATAGTCTAGAGATAGGACTTAAATTGCAATTGATTGGGCATCAACAATAGTCATGTAAATCAACTAGACTGAAAGAAAACAAGATCATCAAGGGTGGATACTTTTATATATTTGAAAAATCGAAAAATCAATCTATTTGTCTTTAGATCACTTGTTACTTGAATTTTAATAGTAATTGTTTTTTAGTTTATTCATTGGTTTTTCTAATCTTTAGTGATCAATTAGTTGGCAATCATGAATCCTCCCCCCCACAACCTTTATTTGTTTCGCTTGTTTGTTTCTAATTCTATTTTAAATTCCTAGTTGATTGAGTACTCGAAACAATACTATTCCTCTGTTCCCTGTGGATTCGACCTGACTTGCCACTCTACTTTGTAGAGTCGAGAATTCAGATATAATTAACTTGGTGGTGAACGACGACTCCTATCAATGGTGGACCAGAACAGGTTGAAGAAGAACCCGTTCGTGAGAGAGGTCGTGAAAGAGGATGTGGGAAAGTACGTGAGAGAGATGGTGTTGGAGCATTACGGAGGGAAGAGGTTGGTGAGAGATCTAACCCCCCCATTAGACTATAGCAGTTGTAGGTCTAGCGATGCTAGGGGTGATGACATCGTTGCACATAGGCGGCCAACCAAGCGTTGTAGAAGACAATCACGTCAAACCGAGCAGCCAATGTTAGCTCCAGTACCGGAGGACACGACGTTAAATGAAGAGGATATTCCGGAAGATTTGGAGCACCGATATAGTACGGCCGTGAAGGTACAAGTTTTTGTGAGGGAGATACTGCAGAGGGATTTGGCCTCGGTGATGACCTTCCTTCGGATGCACCATGAGGGGACATGGTACGGGCAGAAGGTGAACAGTCCACACCTTGTGTGAGTGACCTAAAGACATTGAACGAAGAGTTTCAAAAAGACATAAAAGCCTACTTTGAGGACTTGAAGAAGAACGTGGACAAGAAGTTTGAATCTATTGAAGACTTGAAGAAGGAAGTTGATTTGAAGTTTGCTTCATTTAGGGTGGATCTCCCAAGCTGGTTCGGGATATGTTCTTCCAGACGAATGACCCCACCAAAGAAGGCCTGTCGGCTTTCATGGTCGGCGTTCTGAAAGACGATGTTGTCCGATCTCGGGTAGATCCTGCCTCACATCGTGAGGACACTAGGCAGGACGATCAACAGCAGGTTCATCTAGTCACAATGACTCACCTTTGGCCCAAGATCTGGTACTGAATTGTGAGAGAGCTGGTGTATCCTCTACCGCCGTTGACCCAGTAGACGCCGCCATACAAGAAGTGGTGGACAGCATTGCGGCCGATTCCCCAGAACAACCTACGCCTATTCCCCAGTTATGCACCATCCGAGAGCATGAATCAGATGTGAGGATAGTCCGTGATAGATGTTCGAGTCCTGCATTATGTAGTCCTTTCAAGCCAGGGGATATAAGGCCTACAAATTCAAGTCACGGGCAATTTGAAGAGTACTTGAAGGACCCTGATGGCTTGTCAGTACAAGTTATTTACTTGACAAAATTTTGTTACGTCATAAATTATCGATCCTTAATTCAAATATGAAAATAACTGCATGTCACTTTGACGCAGGAGGAACCTTGGTATAGGACGTGGTGTGACCCTTGAGTGGTTTGGGACCATGATTAAAATCGGTGCTGAGATAACGGTTGATGTATGTATTTCAACCCTTTTTGTTCTACACATTACTTATGTGCTTGCATTAACCTCGTAATTGACAAACATGTTTACGTACGTGTAGCATATATTTGCGTACCTATCACTTTTTCAAAGTCGACCAGACTTGGTTGGCGTGAGCGTCAGCCTTGAGTGGGATGGTGATGTAGGAATTCTCGATCCTAGATTATTTGTAAGTGTCTCTTATAAAATAAATATTAAATGATATAATTCTTTATATTCAGCAAAAAAAGTAAAGAATTAATGTCCATTGTTTGCAGATTGGCTTGATGGCGATATGGGACAACCTACATGAGTCTGATCCCCCCTCTGTTATTTATAGCGAAAAGGATCCTGAGGATGTGCCATATGAATCTATTCAGCCTTTGTTGGAGTACGTCTTTGAAGGGTTTGCCTGCTTGGGCTAATGTGAGGCCGTAGGCAGAGTTGGATGATGTTAGTAATTAACTAATTCCTTCCAATTTCTTAATATGCCCTACTATTGTGTAACTATAAAATATTTGTTATAAAATTGGTCATAGGTGATAAGCATGTGGAACCTAGATGATCTTTGGGTTGTTGTCAGGTTAGATTTTGGAAAGTGCCTTTTTGTGTTATATGATTCCCAGGTGCATCGTTAATCGATGTCAGCCTAGATTACATGCGTGTTGCAACTTTGCCCATACGTCGCATGATAGGTGCCTTATGCTCGCTGTTCGGATTGTACCAACAGTGCGAGAATTATTCTGCCTTGCCTGTTTGGGAAATCACTTATTCACCTGCTAGATTTGTGTACCAGGAGGACACCATATGTAATGTCGATCCTTTGGTTATGAAGCAGGTTGAAAGCATAGTACAGAAGTCACTGAATCCTGGGGTTGTATGCAGGGACCTTACAACAACAAGGCGCCAAATGGCCTTATCCCTTTACAGATTTAGCACGGAAGAGGACACCCTAAATGATTAGTTCATTATTTTGTACTAAGTTGGTATACATTGTACATTTGAACTTGTAGTTTGATTGGTATTGTATCGTGTGTCTTTTAGCTTTAAATATTAACATCTTTTGATTATTTTTCTTAATTAAACCAAACTTCTTCCCGTCCCATTCGATGATGTTTTTTGGGATTTGCGCAGTGTTGTCCAATCGTACAACAGTCACGGGAAATACTATTATCTAAAACCATTATTCATGTTTTGAAACCAACAACTTACAGATGAATTTTATTATTAATAAACATCAAGAGCTGAAATACATAGATCGTACTCCATGATGTGCAATACATTTCCCTTGTGATTAGGGGCTACTTAATTTTTTCTCGAATTCCTCCATTCTTCAAAGATCGCACGGTTAAGTAATGAGGTCTAGGAAATGAGGATCGTGCGGATAAAGTTTGTGTACATGGAATATGAGTGAATCGAAGTCTCTACACTCCACATAGAACAATATGGTGTCTCCGATACATAGTCCATTTTCAGCAATAAACTGACCCCAACCGATGTGACTAAATCTTGTGTTAATGTGATCCCCCAGATATCTAATTTGCCACAGTTTCCTACAAAACAACAGAGTTGCTTCCACGGTTGCCCTTGGTAGTTGTCTTACCACGTAATTTGGAAAAACCTACTTTAAACATTAATGATGTGTAAAAAACATGTGATGGTAGTTACTAAAGCAAACTGCGAAAGCCTCTTAAAATAAGAAACAAGGGTAAAGAGTTTTTACTAATAGATTCTCTGGTGAAACATGTTCATCATCTAAGGAGAGCGAAAAAAATGGCTTAAGATCATCAGAAGTGACACTATCGTCGTCACTCATACTTTCGTACTTTGACGTAAATTACTCTATGCCATTTGCAACTTAAATAGGCCTTCACTTGTATGGACTGCACATAAACCGATAATGCATGTCTTTGTTTCCCTTCCCAATGAATTTTTTACTGCACACTCCATGCTTGGACATTACTTTTTCTTTGACATAATGTATCATATTAAAGGAAAAAGGTCTAAAAATACACTTACTTTAAGACATGACCTTAATTCATGTCCTTCACTGTGTCCTTGATGGACCCTTACCCAATGTGTTAAGGGCTTGCTGATACGTACAGTATCTTATGTCCCGATTATTTAATCGATTATATGCTTCAATTAATTCATATTTAGTATTTTCATGTATTTTGTAGTTGCTCTGTTATGTTTCCGGTATAAGTGTAAATTATGCCATATCATAACAGGTTAATGTTACCTACTTAATTAAAGTAATACTGAAAATAGAAATTATTTGAGACGCACGGAACATACAAACTAACATGTTCGACTATTCAACTAGATAGCCGAACTAATAAAAATAAAAATGACTAGTGCCTTCATTAACAATTGGTACATATAACTAAGGGCATAACAACACCACGTATAGTACACGTAGCTGTCTCTGACAACAAACTAAGCTGCCTTGTATTACATCAGCACTCCGCTCGGACATGATATCCAGATGAGCAACCCCTAGGAGGTGGTGGCGTGTAGTTATGATGTTTGGCCATGAAATGGAGGACGTCTTCATTTGCCTTTGTCATCTCAAAAACCTTGAAAAAGATCGATTTTTCGCCTATTTGGGGAGCTTCAAAATTCAACGTCATATCACGCGTGATGTTGTTGTCCTCCACAAGCCTTGACCATCCTAATTTGTCAAACATAGGAGTGTCGTGATCTCCCAGATATTGAAGCTTCCATTCACGTTTGCAGTACCTGAACGTGGCTTCAACATTCGTTCATGGCAGCCGTGGCACAACATGAGTAGGTATTTTTTGTACAATAGTGTCCAGAATGAATCATAAATTATTTAAATAATATTTAAAATAAATTTGATAGCTACTACTATGCTTACCAATAGGTAGTCGGGTGACAATTGGACGTCCCACATGTATGCATCGAACCTGGGGCCATGCCTGCCGGTAAGCTTGAAAAACTCATCGTCGCTCATTTTTCAAGCTAATTTGTTACTCGAAAATGTATGAATTGAAAGGACCAATGCCACACTTACTTATAGAGAAAATTTATCACACATGCAGATATTAAAAAAATAATAAGACCAATGTGAAGATACAACCGTCGATTGGACATCTCAATTTGAAAAAGCCACAATTTAGGGAGCCATGGACTAGTCATTCCAAGATGGTACGATTCTTTTTAGTGACTATATTTAACGAAAATATATTTGTGGATCTCGGGAGGGCCAAGAATTGGTTGTGTTGCTTGCCACCACTTGCAATAAAGGACATTATATACATTCACGGGAGTAACAATATACATGCGCCCTTACAGTAGTTTCAATGCTATACAAGTAATCAATCGCACCATTTTCATACTACACCAAGTAGTCTTCCACCAATAACTTAATATCGTTTCATCTAGCCACCCAAATACGCTAGTAAATTTAAATGAGCACTGTGAAAATACTAAATTGATTTGACAACTCAATTTGATAAAGCCACAATTTATGGAGGGCCCTGGCTTGGTTTAAGTGCAAGAAGGAACTTGCAATAAAAGACATTGAATCACAACTATCGAAAAACAAAATGGAGGGCCCTACTTTCTTTTACTCCTGCATGCCATAAATAGTTAGCCTACGAATAGGTGCCATTCACGGGTTGAACAATACCCATGAACCCTACTAGTGTTTTCAATCCTATAAAGACTATTTTCGTACTAAGCTTAGTAGGCTACTTCAAATAATTTTGTACCCTGTTATAGTGCACCCCGAATACATGTCTCTCTATCCCCTTACCATTCAAAAAATATATTTCTATGGAGAAACCAATTGAACACCCGAAATGGATGACTACCTCGGGAGAAGGACTTCAGGTATTGGTCGACCGAACCAGACAACCAAAATCACATGAGTATAGTTGGAGCTGCTTGTATCATAAGAGAAAATCTTGAAGCGGCAAGAAATTTTACTAATGCGGAAGTAAGGAATAGGGTCGAAACCGTACGTGAAAGGTATACGCTCTTTCGTAAATTTCTTACAATGGCAGAAGTTGCATGGAATGAGGCATCAAACAAGGTTATAGCCAGATCTGAACAGTGGGCTGCTTGGATCGCCGACGATGGTGATATTATTTACGCTTACCAAGATGAAGGGGAATCACGCTTTCAAGTAATGGAAGTGCTTCTCAATCAGGATCCCCCTAATTAAAGTAGAGAGTTTAATTAGGCTAATGTAGAAGGAAGTAATTTCCGTTGTTGTTGTGACTTTTTAATTTTCATGAATTCTCTAAGTATTTTATTTCCTTTCCAAGTTATTATTATGTGTTATCACCCGCTGCTCAACCTAAGCTATATTATTACATAATCTTTTTCTTCAATATTGTCCTGCAGTGTATTTTTTATTGAAAACAACAAGCAAACTCAAATAATTAACCACTTACACTAATTAAGTTCCAAAAGCAAAAACATGCTTAAACAGGTTAACACACATCATATTTCTTAAGACGATTCACCGTAACAAAATCCTTCCAGTCGTTATTCCCAAATTTGAGAATAACCTGATCACCATGGTAGGGAACCTTCCACGACTGCCGACGAAACAGGAGAGTGCAGTCGATGGTCGAACGCGGGAGGCGACTCGCAAAAAATATAGGAATCCTCTGTGAAATTAAGAGGCACAAAACCAAAACAATAAACATATAAACAGAACATTAAAACAATAACATTCACCAGATTATGTAATGTAATATGTTACTCACCATGAAATAGTGCAGCGAGACCTCGGTTTTCCCGAATGATATATCGAAAAAAGGCTTCGAGCCATTGATGTAGTAATCCTCTTCGTCGCTCATGATCTACAAGTTGGATAAGAGGCTACGTTAAAGTGCATCTAACAATTAATGACAAGGCAAACTAACAAAACATAAATATATTGATGTAGTTTACATAAATCTGGTAAAAAATAACAAGGTCTAATCCCAAGATCTTCCGAACGTAATTAGAATACATACAATGAAGACATAAATAAAACTTTATGGCAACTACAATGTTGATTAAGAAATAAACAAGCAAATTTGCAGGACATCTATTCCCAAATCATAAGCAATACACCAACATCCTCGTAGTGTTTCAAATAAACTGATTCGGCACTAGAAGTGGCCAAGCCCGGGTATTCCAGAAAACCCCTTTCCAAGTTGGACCTGCCAAAAAACCATGATTTACATATTAAATCAACAACCAGACACAGTCTTACTAGACATTGATAAATACTTGTGAATGGTGCCTATACCTCAAACTTCGGTAATGGCCTCGTTAAGATTGATTCAATCTGCACCACGTAATGACCGCAAATAAGTAGGACATCTAGGTCTAATGACCCTTTTTTCTGCAGACGTTGAATCTCCTCCCCTTCTTTGATACTGCGGCCGAATTCACTCCATCAATCATTTCAGATGGTTCTATTGGGCAGACACACCTACTTATGTTATGCCCAACTTCTTTGCATCGACCACACACCTGAGGCTTTCGTCTCGTACTTGACTCCACCTAAGAGGGATATCTCTTTTCTTTAAGGCACCCTGCTTGTCTTGGCTTTTCTGGGGGGAGACACAACTTGTCCTTCACTTTTTGTGGAGGGTTCCACTCAGTTGGATCCAACACTGGATGGACGGTGCCGGACCAGATCTATCGAAGGCTATCAAGCTTGTAACATGGATGCACATAAGCATGTCGGTCGTGCTTCAGCTTCCTAGTGTGAATTCAGTTAATTGACATCACATTATACTTTTTAGGCACAAATTTTCAGTATACTAGAATGAAATATACTTCCTTGTGCAACTAACCTTATGGCCGTTGTTGCATGCGAACAAAGGAACATATGTTGTTGGAAGAATTTGCAGGTGCATGTATTTAGCTTGAGATTTACCACAAAAACTCTCCTTTCCGATTCAACCCTGAAGATCAACGCGTCAATTTGCTCAGCAGTGAATCTCGACCCTGCTTGGACGTTCTTAAGCAGTGTCGCAGCCGCGTAGTTCGTCAGAGGACCAAGCATTGTAGCAGCTGCGTTTTTCCTATCCACGAACCACTGACCTATGATCCCTCTAATCATCTCAAGTACAAAGTAAACAGGAAGCTCTCTAGCCCGCAAAAAATTCTGTTATTGAAGCTCTCGAAAAATTATAACTCATTATGCCGTACTTTCTAACGGGACACGAAGCCCTTGCCTATTGCTTTGAAATTTTGGAAGTCAAAGACTCATGAGCTTTCAGGGAAGCAACTCTTATGGCATTAAATGCCTTCATGAATTCTTCTTCAGTATATGCATACGATGCTTTTTCAAACAAACCCACGACATGTTGACCGAACGTGGCTAGGTTCTTTCTAATATGATAACAAAAACAACCCATGCACCGTCATGGCATGTCTTAATTGCAGCACTTATGCCCAGATGCCCGTCTGATATAATATGGAGGTGGGGTGGCATTCATATACCTTTCTTAGTCTACTCAAAACCACTCCCAAGAGTCGTCTGATTCAACGGCTCCAATGCCAATAGCCATCGGAAAGATTTGGTTGTTTGGGTCTTTGCAAACAGCAACAAACACTATATCCTTGTAAGGGCCTTTTAAGTGCGTACCGTCAACTACAATAACAGGCCGACAAAATGAAAATCCAGATATGGACGCCCCTAGTGCGTAGAACACAAATTGGAAACTTCCTTCCGTATCAGACACACATTTCGTCTTTGTACCGGGATTTTTTTTCTTCAGATAATGTATGTAGTCGGGCAGCATCTTGAAGGACTCCATGGCATCTCCGTACTTCGCGGCGTAAGCGACATTCCTACCCCCTCAGTGCCAAGTCCTACCGTACTTCAACGAAATGGTCCTTTTGCAACTCAGCCATCATTTTTCGTGGAATGAGTTTAGATCGCTCAAGCATTAGATCATTTTGAAAGTAACTACGAAGTACCTTCGCTGACACTCTACGAGGCGCAATAAGATTAGGATCTAAGACACAATCGTGATCAGTCAATTTCCAAACTCTCCAAACCCCTCCTTTTCCATCAGTGTTTAAAGTGAAGGAACACTTATCCATTTTGCAAATTGCAGCGTAACGTGCCTGGCACGACCGAGTAACCCTGAACTCGGCTGAGTTGTGGAGATGGTACATCCCCACTGTCGACACAAATTCGCTCTTAGAATCGTAAATGGATCCCTCCATTAAGCCTTTCGATGATGCAATAGAAGGTTCATCGTTCAGCTCCCATGAGTCTTCTTCACCAATGGCAAGAATTTCCCAAAATTTTGAGGGCTGGGGACCTGACCCATTACTCTCCCGATCGATGTCGTCTACATTTGGGTCATTTTCTGTCTGTGCATTGGGTTCTCCTGATTCATTAACGTCAACAAATCCTTCATAATTCGCTTGCGCATTGCAACGCCGAAAACCACAGTAATCACTGAATGATTGTGAAATATTTCTTGCTACAACACCATACTCCTTGTGACTGCCGAACGGGCCAAAATAGAAATAATCTTCCGCAGCAACAAGACATTCAGTATTTCCCGTTTCACGATCCCCTCCATCGTCACTTAAAAAATGATAGCAATCTGGATCTCCTAGATTAACAACAAAATATTGTCTTCCACAAGCAGTATTCGGTATACTAGTACTAGGCCCCACCTCGTCTACGCGCTTAGTGTGTAGCTGCTGAGTGAAATAAGGTAGATCATCTCTATATCGACAAACTCTGACTGATTCAAACACATCTGAGCTCGGGTTCGGTTTTAATGTAACAAATACCACGATTTCCTTGTTCTCTTGTAAGAGAAAATTAACGTTCGTATCGTTCTTTACTATCCACTTAATTACTCTACTCCCACTCGCATCAAGGGAATAGAGTGTGTGACTTAAATTGTTCAAATCTACCGGGAGAATGGATATTATATTGTCCAGCAAATTGGAATAGGTAGAAACAGACAACATCCCTAAGTCGCCCCCCAAATATTCAAGGTTCTCCCATTGTCCTCCGAAATGAACAAAAATCTTCTTCCAACCCATCTGTAACTTCAGAGTAGAATTAATAAATTAAGTATTAATTCTTCTCTTTATATGATTAATACCTAAAGCATCATCACGGGACTCGTTACTAAACATTAATTACTTCATCGCAAAAAAATTATCATTATTATAAATCAATAACAATGACTCTTGAAAATTAATAATAGTTACACTAAAAATATTAACTACAATATTAATGATATAAAAGGATAATATAATATAATATATCTACCAACAGGAAAATAATAATTGGCATAATATTGGTTTTAGATAAGTCACATATTCATTAAATAAAAAAACATTGTGCACCATGTCCTCCATGACTGAGTAGCCGTGGATGAATGTAGTGCAGAACCAACAATCCCAGACATCTATATGATGCACGACAAAGAAACACGCACGATTTGGGATACACAACATCATGCATTTGTGTATCTGGTCTTACTACATTATGTCGTGCATCATGTTTTTTAAAACATGGTGCACGAGATCAGCAAAATCCTGAAAGATCATGCATGATGCATGAAGCCGTGCATATTTCATGCATCAAGTCATGAATAGTAAATAGGACCATAACATGATGCACGACATATTATGAATCAGTGTCATAGAAACATACACGGCCAGGAGTACACAAGTCGTGTACGATATTATGCACAAAATAGACTTTACGCAGTATGATGCACAACATTGTGATATCATGTTGTGCATCATGTCTTTTGAAAACAATATGCACGGTCTAATTTTGTTCTTACAGTACTTCTTCATGTTGTGCATCATGTTCGTAGACCCACGACCAATATATTTCATAGCTTACATGATGCACGACATATAAAATTTGTCTGCAAGGAAAGCATACTCGATTCAAATGATGCACGATAACCAAATTTCGTGCATCACATATTGCAAAACACAATAAATTAATTAAATCGTATATAAAACGTTATGCACGATTACCAAACCTTGTGAATCCCTACTGACGTAAAGCATATCAAAACAAGATTAACGACATAATACATGATTTTTTTTTTTTTCATACACGACATAATTCAATAAATCAAGCACGACAGTATATCAATACACTAATTCATTCAAATTATCATTCATCAACGACATGAATCCACATTCAGATTTGAAACACAAAATATTCGGATAAATATATGAATAAGGTGATTCGTAGTTACTCACCCAGTAATGTGATTGGCTAATGGTAGGGTTGTAAACAAATCAAATATTTTTAATTTGATTTGTGATTCGAGTTTGATTAACATGATTCGGATTCGAAAAAATCGAATTCGAATTCGAATACGAATTAATTATAAGATTCGAATCATATTCGAATTCGAATTCGAATATAGTTGTATTCGATTCGAATAATTTGAATATTCGATTCGCTTATATATAATATATTTTAAAAATTAAATAATATATATAATACTAAATATATGTATATAATATATTCAATATAGGTATATATTTAAATTAATTTATATATAATATATATTATTAAAATTTATAATTGAAAAAAATTAAAAACATAATAATATTTAAATATTTAAAAAATAAAAAATATCAATATATAAAAATAAAAAAGAACTTTTCGAATCGAATAGTTCGAATATTTCTCACGAATCGAATTAGAATCACCTATTTAAATTCGATTAATATTCGATTTGAATTCGAATTCGAGTTTATATTTTCGAATTCGAATCAAATTTCTTAATATTCGGTTCGATTCGATTCGTTTACATCCCTAGCTGATGGTCAGTAAACATCGTCGGAATGTGCGACAAAATGGTCGCCGAGAGGGGATACTCCAAGGTCAGCCGCCGGGAATGAAACAAAAATGGGAGAAATGTGTTGTTTCTGATTAGTGTGGGTGAGAGAGTGGTGGGTGAGAAGGGAATAAATGAGGGGTAGTTTAGGGCCTTTACGTGAAATGTGGGTATTTTTTCAATTTCAAAGTCAAAGTAGCAGGAAACATTTTGTAAGATTCTGCGTGGCTACAACAATTTTTTTCCTCTTTCCTTTTGTTTATGAGTTTATGGAATTTTAACAAGTCACTCATTATTTACCATATATATCATGTTTGGAAATAGATTTTGGAGTTAAAAGAAGTTTATGGACTATAAATTATTAGATTTTATTCAAGATATCCATATTCTTAGTAGTTTATTAAGTTATAATTATCTTCCGTCGATTCAACCAGTCCAGTAATAACAACATTGCATGGGACAATATTGGATATAAATTGATTTGTATAAATAATATAGAACTTAATCACCCCGAGTAAACATTGGATAGGATAAGTCATATTATCTCAATCCCTCATTCTAATACATCATAATCTTATACACCCTAATATAGACAATCCAAAGTAAACGGGCCCTTAAAGTATCCTATATGGCCCCCACTTTAAAATCGAAACTGCAATGTGATATTGTGATCTCTGAACGCATCGTGAACATATAAATATATCATAGAGTAAGAAAAAAAGAAAAAGACCAACCGTATTAGATGTGAAAATGAATTATGAATTCTTTAAAGTGAGAAAATCTAAAAAATAATTATAATTAATTAGATAGTGGATCCCATTTGAAAGCTTTAGAATGGTGTTTGACAATAAACCAAAGGTATGTTTTGAACAAGAATCAACTATTCCAATGGAAACATAATCGGGGGTGGTTATCTTCGTGATGCACAAGGGGTAAATAATATAATATAATTCCAAGTAATATTAGTATTTTATGACTGGAGAAAAGTCAGAATTAATGATACCACACCCTTGTTTATATTTATATACAATCTAGACTTGACAAGAATGGTTAGACAGCAGAGTTCTAGAGAGAGAGAGATGACCGGAGGAAACAATGGGTTTGTGGAGAAATCGACAATCAAGGTCAAGTTCACAAAGCTGTTCATCAATGGAGAATTTATCGACTCCATATCAGGTTCTTCTTTCCTTCTCATATTTCTAATTAATTATGTGGAAACGAATTCATCCGTAGATTATATTGCCTTGCCTGCTCATTTTCATCAATTTCTCTCAATACACCAAGGGTATGTTTGCTTAAGGTCGAGGAGAGCTCAGTCAAACTTTATTGAGATTTGATCTTCTGATTTCACGCGAAAGAAGTCATAAGCAAACGTACCCCAACACCAGCTGCAGCATCCAAATCACCATTAAATTCTCTGCGTGTGTATTACTATAATCAACAATGTTTGTGAAATTTTGACTGTAGCGCTTTTCAGTTCCGTACATATATGACATAAAAGCACTTCTAAATGCGTTCAGTTCTTTTGTCGGAGTTTGACTGCAAACTGTGCCTTTTGGTACACCATATAGCTTCCATGTACACTACTTCGGTTGAGTCTGAGTCATGATTAATATTTTACGAAATTGTATATATATATAGTGTTTATGTTTTAAGTATTACTTATTTTGAGTAAATAACCTAAAGGTATCTAGAACAAGCAATATAATTCAGTGACAAGTTGCCCCTTCCAACTTGTCAAAAATACGTATTTATATTCAATATATAATCTTATGATTTTATTCAGATAATTACTATATAATAGTTTGGTCCTTTAAACCATTTACTTTCCTTATACAGGGTTGCTATTCTTTTTGTCAACTTGTTATTAATATATAGGTCCATTTACAGGTTGCCTTCAGTAACATGTCATAATCAATTAAATATATATATATATATATGAACCACATGGTATACACTAGAATATTAAAAAAAATCATCCAATTTTATATAATAATTTTAACTGATACATATTAAGAATTTGTTCCCTTTTCAAACTTGATCTCCCTTAATTCAAAAATTCTGTTCCTATAATCTATAATATTTGCCCCCAAAGATAAAAGCATAGATCCGTCCATAAAATAAGAATGATTTGTTATTATTGACTCATGAGCTTGCATGTTTAGAGTGTTTTGGTAAAGAAAAAGAAATTGGTTAAGAAAAAGATTCCATGATTTGTGTATGATATTTAATTAATATTGGCATATATTTTTTAAAAATAAATAGGAAAAAGGTTTGAGAGTATTGATCCAAGAACAGAGGAAGTGATTGCACAAGTTTCAGAAGGTGGTAAGGAGGATGTTGACTTAGCTGTGAAGGCGGCCCGTGAGGCCTTTGACCAAGGCCCGTGGCCTCGATTGCCTGGAACTGTAAGAATCACCACTTCTTTTCTTTTTTAGACTTTCCCTAAAAAAAGAAGTTACGCTTGCAGAAGTCATTCAGATAAATAGGTGCATTTGAAATAACATAAAGATACTTGTTGTGTTAAAAATCAAATAATAATAATAATAGGGAAGAAAGATGGGTTTGGAGATAAACAGAATAAAGATATTCGTCCTTTCGTTCATTCTATCATTATTGTTTATATAATAATTGTCGGTTTATCTACTCTTTAAATAATTAACCAATGATTAAGTCTTACCTGGTTGTGTTTGATTAATTCATTGTCAAACATCTAAACTCTCAAGTCGTTTGGATTGGGTAAGCAATCAAATTTATAACTATTTTTACATACGTACCTCCACCTCACAACTCACCTACATATAATCTAACAATCATTAAATTATTTACAGATTATTTGTAAATAATCAAATTCATTATTCATATATGTAGTCATGTAGATATACATATTTAAAAGTGCATCATTTACGTGGTTCAACATCTATTTAACATTTGATATTAGTGTACTTCTATTCTATTAGAATTAATGTACGGATTTTCCGTGCAATTAATCCAGTTGTAGGCGAATATGCTCAAAGTGTATTATTTGTTTATGCTGAAAGGTGAAATATGTTTTGAAGAAATGTATTACGTTCAAAGGTAATAATTTTCCTCGAAACAAGTAATACTAGAAAAATTCGTCTCTATTATGAAATTAGAAATTAAATTTACCTACCAAATAGAGATGGTCTGTTGTTATTTCATCACTAATCGGATACTAATGATATGTATGACGTTTCGTCACTATTCTATTTCTGTTCCGTTTTAGAATCGGTAATTGAAAGAGAAATAAAGAGGGAAAGAAGCTGAATGACGACATGATTCCAGTAGCTAGTTATCAGTAAATGCCCCGTCACTTAAGAGATAGATCGGATAAAATATATTGTAGGTACTTGAAGAGTGTTTATAAGGTAAGGTGATTGAGGTTGTAGCTATTTTGTAATTTATCAGGAAAGACGACGAATAATATTGAAACTGGCAGACTTAATAGACGAAAACATAGAAGAATTGGCTGGCTTAGACACAGTGGATGCAGCAAACCTGTACAGCCTGGGAAAGGCAATGTTCATCCACAACGTAGCAGAATTGTTCCGGTACTACGCAGGTGCAGCTGACAAGATCCATGGCAAAACATTAAAAATGTCTCGGGAGTTACAAGGTTACACGCTGGTGGAGCCCATTGGAGTGGTGGGGCACATAATTCCGTGGAATTTCCCCAGCCAGATGTTTGCGATGAAAGTTGGTCCAGCCCTTGCTGCTGGTTGTACTATGGTGGTTAAGCCTGCTGAACAGACTCCTCTTTCTGCTCTTTTCTATGCTCATTTGGCCAAACAGGCTGGTGTGCCGGATGGGGTGATCAATGTTGTGACAGGCTATGGATCTGAGGCTGGTGCTGCAATCAGCTCTCATATGGACATAGACATGGTCAGTTTCACGGGGTCCACAGAGACAGGGCACCGAGTAATGCAGGCAGCAGCCACCAGCAACTTAAAAGCTGTGTCACTTGAGCTCGGAGGCAAGTCTCCCTTCATTGTCTTTGATGATGCAGATGTTCACAAAATTGCCCCTCTTGCTCTTAGTGCATGTCTTTATAACCAGGCAAGATTTTCAACATTTTCTTATTTATTTCTAGTTACATATAATTTGATCTTACTAATAACTTTTTCCCATTAACTGTACTTATAATTTATTATCTCCAAACTCCAAAAATCTTTATTTGCAGGGCCAAATATGTGTTGCTGGTACTCGTATTTTTGTTCAAGAAGGGGTCTATGACAAATTCGTTGCGAGACTGTTGGAAGAGCTCAAAACATGGGTTGTTGGGGACCCTTTTGACGCAAATGTAAATCAAGGCCCACAGGTAGTTTAATTATGTTAAAACTTTAAGACATTATTTATATTGTTAATCATATATTTGAGGTGATCACAACAAGATCTTAATTAGCAGATAATCAAACAATCAAACAGTCAACATAAATGTATTGAGAAGAATTATTAAGTTTTTTGCACTACAGGTTGACAAGAAACAATTTGAGAAAGTTCTTTCGTATATCGAGCATGGTAAGAGGGAAGGAGCCACCTTATTAACCGGTGGTAAGCCTCTGGATCGGAAGGGATACTACATTGAGCCCACCATATTCACTGACGTCAAGGTAAGCTGGTTTCAAACATACATTTTAATTACCGCGCGTGTTCAAAGATTATCGATAAGACCTCATTTTTTTCCCAACAGGATGATATGACCATTGCCAAGGACGAAATTTTTGGACCTGTTATGTCAATCATGAAATTCAAGTAAGTATACTATTACATCATAGGAGTATTTCATGTGGAGCTTGTTTGAAGCATCACCGGAGGATGGTTAACGCTCATTTCCCATTGGATTCATGCAGGACCGTGGAAGAGGTTATCAAGAGAGCAAACAACACCAAGTATGGATTAGCTGCAGGGATCATGACAAATGATCTCAACATTGCAAACACAGTATCAAGATCAATAAAGGCTGGTGCAATTTGGATAAATTGTTATTTTGCTTTCGACAATGATTTACCAGTTGGAGGGTATAAAAGGAGTGGATTTGGCAAGGATATGGGGATGGAAGCCCTTGATAAGTATCTTCAAGTCAAATCGGTTGCCACTCCTATATTCAATTCTCCATGGCTTTGAACACGTTCACTCTTTTTCTTTAATGCTTGTTTTGGGACATAAATTCCACTAGACCTATGTTGTTTTGCATTTGCTATGTCATCTTCACATTTACATGTGTAATGTGTGCTAATATTAATATTGCTTCCCTGTTTGTATAGAGATATTACACTATAATAAAATTGATTTGTGTGTTACTTATGCTTTTTTTGGAATTCTAAACCTGCACAAGGACTTGAAGAGGTTTCGTAATCTCTGAGGGGGTGATTATAAACTCCTCAAAATATCTTATAAGATGTTTGAGAGTTTTTTTGCTCTTGAAATCTATTTGACAGAATAAAATGTTAAGCAATTTATAAGATGTAAAATAAGCTCTTAGAGCTTATAAGCTAAAAAAATCATCTAATCCATCTTAATATTTAGGGCTAAAATCATTCTTGGTCTCATAACTTTGCACACATATGCTTTTAGACCAAAAAATAGTTCGATAATTCAATTCATAATTAAAGAAATTGCTTGGAATTTGTCATATTTTCCCCTCTGGTGAGCGAATTGGAAGGAAAAGCATATGTGTCGGTCACAGAACATAAATTCTGGCCAATTTTACATTATGTGGCACCGGCACTGACATTGAAATAAAACGAAGTGAGATTATATTTCCACATTAGAAAATATTTCCACATCATTTCACCTCCAATTCCCTAAATAAACAGTACTCGTAGACAGTAGCTTCTCTCCGGCCAAAACTCGTCGTCTAACTCCTCTTCTTCCTCCTGTTTATGCTCTTCTCTTATGCAGTCATCCATTGTTACCATCACGTCCTCCTTTGCCACCCCCAACATACGATACTGGAGTTGTAGCTATCACTGTCTTCCCTCGCTCGTTCGATCCGTCTCAATAGTGACATGCTTTCCATCAACCTGTTTGTTGGTCCCAAGTGGTAGAGGTTTAGAATGAGGTTGAATAAATCTCTAGATTTGATTTTTATTTTTAAATACTTTGAGCAAAGTTTGCTGCTTACTGCAAGAAACTAGTTCTTACAACAAAGTTGATGCAGTAAGTAACCTTCAGACAGTAAGTCTGAAGGAGACTGAACTGTTGCTTACAACAAACAATGCTTAGATAGAGTTTATGCATAGGATGCAAATCGTTTTCTGAAAAGCTATGTGGTAAGTATGTAGTATGCTAATAATAGTTATAAAAAGAATTAGGAGATAGACACAAATTTATAGTGGTTAGAAGGTTGGGGTAATCCTTGTACATCCACTCTTCTCTCATACAGGGAAAATTCACTAAGACATTCACACAGTACAACCTTAACTACATTAATGTCTAAGTCCAATTAAGCACCTTACAGTAGTTTTTGTCTATCCTCGGAAGGCTACTCCTCTACTATACACATGTTCTTTAGAACACCTAGTCTACTTTGAATCTCTGATTTAAACGAAGACTCCCCGTTAAAAAACCGCTTGTGAGAATTAGTTCAATGAAAGTTTTGCTTCAATTTCTGTTAGCTGCATCTAAACCTGAATGTCAGTTGAGGTGTGGGCAAACTTCCTTGATGAGAAGGATTAGCTTCACTTGTAGAATACTTGCTACGTGTTTGCTATCTTGCTCTTGTTTACTAGGCATAATCACTTGAAAAATATCTTAGAGTGATGAGTGTTTTGAAAGCTTTGAATTTGTAAGCTTGAGTGAGTTGATGCATAGTAATTTCAGAAGTTCTATAATTCAGTAGCCTTTGCTCGTCCTCCATCTCCTTCTATTTATAGTTGTTGGGTTCCTTCTCATTGAAGTGTGAGAACTTATTCCCGTTGACATTTAATGCTCTTTGTACGATTTTCTAGCTGTTGTCTTTTTGCAGAAAGTGGTTCAGAGTAGGTGTGGTGTCATTGTTGCAGTGTAGCTTTTGCTTTTGTCAGATTACGTGTCCCAGCATTATTGGATAGTCTGTACAAGATTTGTATCTTGTCTTCACTGGCCTTTTTTTTTTTCCATCTTTGAACCTCTGACTTGGACTTGACTTTATCACTGCTGACATGGTTGTCGTTTGCTTGTTGCAAGATCCAATCTTGTCTATTGGTTGGATCTTTCTTACAATAAACATTGTTGTATGCCACGAATGCATAAGCTACCTTGCTGCATTCTCACTGCAGCCTATATTCCTTGTTGCTTGCTTGGCTTTCTTACTGCATGCATCCTTGATGACCTTTCTATATGCTTGTTATGACTGATGCCTAAGTAAAAGTATTCCTATCTATTACAAAGATTACAAAATTTGCGAGGGCACTTTCTACTTTACGTAGTGGTTTTGACATCTTCAAAACTATACATAGATTTCCTAATATTGTATATGTTTTTGTCGTTTATAGCAGTGTGTTTTCCTGTTCTGATAGAAAGACTTTGTAGATTGAATATTTTTTTAGTGAGAATAGATAGAATAATGTAGTGGATGAGATATTTTTGATGATTTACCCTAAAGAGTGGGAGCAAAGTCGCGGTTCTTACACTGATAGAGGTCATCCCTCCTCCACCACAGGTTGTCCCTCATCTGTTGTCTTCGTATTTCACTCTTCTCCTTTAAATAAAACTCGAGAAATCCATTCATCAACGGTAATCATCAACGTCACTCTCATCTTCAATCTGCTCTATCCATCGATGACTTAAGCTGCATTGGGTATCAAGAATCTACAACATAGGGTGTCTTCTATAGAGAATCAGAGATGGACTTCTTCAACTTCTCGGGCGCCTCTCATCGCCGAGATGGAGAATCGGTTCCAACCGTGAGATGGCGGTGGCTGAAGGCAGCAACGACCTTAATCTGATATTGGAGATGAAATGATGTGAGTATATTTTGTGATGTTATGTTTTTTTAACTATTTTTTTTTATTTCCACGTTAGTGCCGGTGCCACATAACCGGAAGTTCTTTTAAAATCATCCCCATATTTCTCAACCTACCAACAAACAAACTATCTAAAATACTCAGTGGTGCACTAGACAATATACCATAATCAGCTTCAAACCTAGCCACAAGTTCAGGATTCTCTTTAGACCACACATAAGTTGGAACAACAACACCCTCATTCCTTAGGATCATAAAACATTATAAATATCATCAGATGTAATAAGAAATTTACCGAAACTATCAAATTTTAGCATCCTACTACTAGGATCAAAATTGGATACCAACCACTTAAGCAAACGACCATGACAATTCCTATTAATGCGTAACTGTAACAACCCCCCAAATTCAATACTTTTGACATCTTTTTTTTAGCATCAATGAATTTTTCTATAACATTAAACAAACTCGATGGTGAGCACTGATAACTAAACCCTCTGCAATTTTAAAAAAGGAAAAAGTGTTAATAAGAAATAAAAAATACTGAATATATAAATTATAAACTGCATACAGTTTACAGGAATTTATATTTTTAAGCATATTAAAAATACTATAAGCAAACATTAAGTATACTGTAAACTGAAAAATAATTGTACGGTAAAAACACAAATTTAGACTACATAAAAAACATCCTTCCACAATACAGTTTATAAACATATACTCTATCTACTGTATAACGTATACATGAAAATGTATATATACTTTCATGTATATACATGCATTATAGACTGTATACAACTTACAGTAACGCATACTATTAAGCAAATTAAAAATACTATGGACCCGTTTACTTTGGGTTGTGAACAATATGTTGTATAAGATTATGGTGTATTATAATGGGGGATTGTGATAAATTGGATTTTCTCATCTAATGTTTACTACAACTGATTATGTTATATTGTTTATACAAGACAACTTAAATGTGTTCTTCGGCTTCTGGGTTTTATGGCTTGAACAGGCTGATTTTCTCAAGTTTTGAAGGGATTCGTAAATAGAGTGAGATAAAAATCTGAATATTTTCAAAAAGTAGGACTTATTTTGGGTATATAGCAGTGTTCTAAAACTCGGCCTAGACGACCGCCTAAGCGCTAGGCGCCCCTAGGCCAAGCCGATTAACCTATAATCGGTCAAGAAACTCGGTCCTCGTAACAGGCGGCAACTAGGACGATTAGTCGGCGCCTAATTCGCCTAGGGGCCGACTAATCCGCCTAACTGCCCAAATTTTAATTCTTTTAATTCTTTTCTAAAAAAAAAATTAAATATTATATATATATATATATATATATATATATATATATTTTACGTTGTTAGTGTGTTTGACTTTAGATGACCCTTTAAAATTTTAATATCTCCTCACACCCCTAATTTAATAATTTCCCCTCAACCCACTGTAAACTACTTTAAAATTTGAAGGTGGTGGTGTGTATTTTATTATTTTAATATTTTTTTATGTATTATTTATTCATTAAATAATTAAATTATTCGTGCAAGGTGGTGCCGTCTAGGCGCTAGTCCTCAGTGAACTGACCGACTAGCGACTAGCGATTTTTAGAACACTGGTATATAGGGCAACTGAATCCTGAACATGGGATTAATAAACCCACCTCAATAGGTGGGATAGCAATGAAGGTGAAAATGCCTCGAAAAATGTGTTATTCCGGGTATCTTGGATAATCCGACTTTAAAATACCAACGAAGTAAACGTTGAACTATCCTGAATTATTTATCCATATTCAACCTAATCACATGAAGTAAAGGGTCCCTATAAAAACAAAATAAGTATATTATAAACTAAAAAAATAATTTTACAGTAATAACACAAATTTATACTACATCAAAAAAATCATTATCCTGTACAGTTTATAAACATATACTTTGTCTACTGTACATGTACTATATCTACTGTATAACATATACATTAAAATGTACATACATTTACTACATCAAAAACACATTTACACTTTACAGTTGATAAAGATATAATATGTCTACTATATAACATATTATAAAACTGGAAAAGCAATTACCTTGGTTTTTCATCCTCCTTTTCATCAACATTGACATAATTATCTTCATTTTTCTTTTTACTTCCACCTTCCTATTCGTTAGGTTTTCCTTTTCTTCTTAATTTGGGCTTCGACAAATTCCTCTTCAGTCATTTGTTTTCTCTTATTTTCTTTTCAACACTTTCAACAAAATCACTAGAAGCCTTTTCCTTCCTAGTTACTTTCTCCTTCAAAAGATTTCCAGCAGATTCAGTAGAAACCTTTTCCTTGCAAGTTATTTTCTCATTTGCAACCAAAGTCAGTTTCCTTTTCAGTAGACTTCCTGGAAACTTTTAATTTTTTTCAGTATCTCTTCCAGGAAATTTAGCAGATTTAGCAATAGTTTTTCCAGTTTCTTTCTCAACATCTTTTGACATCATTAATTTCTTCGCAGATTCTTCAAGTCTTTTCTCGGAAGAACTAAGAACTCTCTTGGGAATCTTGGGAGGCTTATGAATCATTTACTTAGAATAACTCCCCCATCTCTTTGACACTTCATTAGTATTACCTTTCATTTACACCTAAACTTATGTGAACCTGTTATCTTAAAACACAATAGAATTAAAAACAAAGAAAACTAAAACAACATGTATTTCCCAAAAACAAATACAACAAAAACAAAAAAGAACATGTATTTTCAATATAGGAGGCTGTTCCAACAACTCGGAAACCACAAGTCCATCATCTCATCTCAAAACTAATTTGCACTTGATTGTTGCTCTATTTATGTTGTCTCAAAGGGATAAGCACATAAAACAAGTGTCCTATACGATCCTATTCAACCTATCAGGTCCAAGTCCAACAACACAAACAAATTACTGAACTATAACAAAGAGAAGCAAGTACTGAACTATAACAACAAGAAGCAAGTAGTGAACTACATTGCAGTCATGACTCCCCTTATTTATTTCTAAGCCTAAAGTTAATTTATAACATAATTTACATCAAGCAATTTACACAATCTAACTGATGAGTTAATGAAATTATAATTAAGAAATAGAGTTGAACTGAGTTGCAACCAATTTTATCAAGTTCGTTAGAAAAATTAAGTTCGAGTTTGATAGCAGAAAATCCAAACCGCCACAAACCACCACTCAAAGATTTAGACTATTCAAGTGGACAGACAAAGAAATTGAAACATCATAACTAAAAATGAAAGAAAAGCATAATAAAATCTAGATAATGAATGCACAACAAATTTCGCAAGCAATACCCTAAGAATCATAAGAAATCAAAAAATAAATTACACAAAAACATGAGCAAGCCCTCGAAATCGAAAGCAACAATACGACAATAAAAGAACCTAAACAACACCACATTAACTGAATTATCAAAGCTCCTCCACTTATCCTCCCCTATAATCACCACCACCACCGTCACCACTAGCCGCCATCTCCGGCGCTGCCACTAAAAAATCATCACCAACCGAAAAAAGTTACACATAAGAAAGGAAGAAGACATTACCATTGTTGCAAACAAACCCTCAAAATTGGAAAAATCACTCTGTGAAACAGCAGAACAAATGAGAAATTGACAACTTAAAAAACTCGAACAAAACAAAGATAATGGTGGATTAATTTCATACAAATCGAAGAGGAAGAGAAGAAGTGGGGCAGAAAAATCACGAAGAAAGGGGAAAGTGGGCGGAAAAAATGCGACAAAGAAGCACAGTAAATTTTTCGAAAAAAAAAATTAAAAATAGGGGGAGGTTAAACTGATCGGTTCGAACCAGTCAAAAACCGGTCTAAACCCAGCAAAAAAACCCCCTGAACCGGCGAGTGCACAATAGTGCTTGTGTGCACCTGGTGCACACAAGTTTTTGCCTTCTTACAAAGCAAAGTTCTAAATTAAGTGAGGATACCCCATTCATTTAAGGAATAATATGTTGATTATTATAACATTAAGAAATCCTTGAAAATAACTAAAGGTAAATTATCAAAAATTAAATAACATAATTTTTCCTTACAACATAGTTCATGTTCAGGGGAATCTGTGATCCAACTGTAAGGGCAAAAGAAATTTCCTTAGATGCATCCTTAATTAACTATATATGAAAATTAATCATTCACAAAACTACATAATTTAAGCACATAGGTCAACAAGTTCTTCACAAGGGGGGAGGAAGAAAAATCTATTTCTGCTTTCATCCCCTATGTTTTGTTAGGAGAGACGATAAAGGAAATAAAATAGTACTTCAGCAAAAATGTTGAGTAGAAAAAGAAAATAAATAATAAGAAAATAAAAAAATAATAATGAATATGCAGGAAGCTAAAAGAAGATGACAAAGTGCATAAGTGAAGCTTCTAAAGCCCAAAAAAATAGGAGAAAAAACGACAAAGATAGAATAATGGTAAACTGGTTCAGAAACATCTTTTGTAGATGTAATCGACAGAATTGACAACATATCTTTAATATACTACCATGGATATTGTTATTGATCAAGCTTCCGATTAACTTGTCTGAAGATGAACTTCAGTGTGGAAGTAGCTTCAACGGGAATAATTGTATTTGCTGCATCCCCATTTTCATCATCACCAAAGTCAAACAAATACAATATCTTTATATAAACAGATCACTAATATTATTTATATCTATATAAACATGAATTGTCGATTCTATCGTCTTGTTATTCATGGGGAAAAAAAGGAAACGAAGAGAAGATGCAGAGAAGATGTGGAAGTTGATGACTGTAGAAGGCAGTGAAGAAAAATGGAAGACGACGATGAATGATCACGTAGGAGCACTAGAAATTCGAAGCAGAAGCTAGTACTCCAAAGGAACGACTGAAGTTGAAGTTGAGACTGAATAACAGGTTCCGCTTCAAACAATTAAAAAGTATGGCGTGCAGCGGACCTATTCACATTTGGTGCCCCTAATATGTGTGAAAGCTTTTGTATCTGTTTGTTAGGATTTGGCATTCCTGATTTTGTGGTGGTGTTACTGATTTTCCGGTATTGTGCTTATGAATACGAATATGGTAATGATATATAAGTAGTACGTATTTGATTAGTCAAATCAAATCTAATTTATAAGAGCATCCTTATTGAAGGTGTATTTAGTGACATGGAAAACTAAAAAAACCTGAAATAGGGTATTTGACCAATGAGGGGGGGAGAATTGGGGAAGGGTATTACTTCCGAGGAAGCAAAATTGCTTCCCAGGAAGTTGAGGGGGGAGGCTTGTGGGGAAAAGGGGAATGGGAGGGGACGCGCAAAGAAATGAGGGGGAAGGCTGGGCGCGTGGCCCCACGCGCACGAGGTGGGGACCACCGCCGCAGACATGTCCCCCACTAAATATATTTTTTTTCGTTTTTCTTTTTGTTTGGCTTTTATTTTGAAGAACATCATCATTTGATAACAAATTAGCCATTGGCAACGGCTTTCTCTTCAAATTTTTTCTTTTTTATTATCAATCTAACGATTATATTCATATTTCAATTTTTTTTAAAAAAAAATTATTTAATTTTTTCTTATATATATATGTTCATCAATTCACTATTTTCTTCATTCTATACTACTACTAAAATTTCAATCTTCAAGCAAAATTTCACAATTCTCATCTGAAAAATTGGATGAAGATTCATGGGATTAATGGTGCAATTCTTCAAATTATGGAGAAAATGCAACTCCTCCAAATATCAATTTTTGTCCTCCGATCACCAACTACCATCCTGAAAATCCAAATTTTCATCCCCAAAATTATCCAGCCCATTTTCCAAAATTTCCAAATTTTTCGGAAGGTGGTAACACTCAAGTCAATCCGCTCAATTCATCTAGAGCATCATTCTAGGGGTATCCAAATCAAATTCCCTACATGCCAGTTCCTCAATACGGATTTCATCCGACAATGGGCGCAAATTCATGAAGAAGACCCAACACTGATGGGTCGGATACAGACAGAGACACTCCAACTTCAACTTCTCAACGTTCGTCTCCCTTCTCGTCTCAATTCTCTCCAATAGGGCTTAAGCGGATAAATCTCTCTGGCAACTTTGAGTCTGTCGATGATCCACCAAGGGTTCCAGCTGTAAAAAAAAACAAAAACTTACTCTGATGTAGAAAACACTCTTCTTGCAAGTTGTTGGCTTGATATTAGTACAGACTCTGTGGTAGGCAACTCACAAAAGTTGGAACAAATGTGGGTCTGAATCGGTGAGGCGTACAACCGGAATCATCCTAGCAACACGCCGTTTAGACATCATGATGTGTTGAAGACACATTTCTATACACTCCAGAAACAGGTGAAAGTGTTCTGTTGTTGTTTCAATCAGGAGAAGAAGGCTTGGGAAAGTGGTTGTAGTCATGTGGATATCGTAGAGAAGGCGAAGGCCTAGTACAAAGCAAAAAACGAGGGGGCTGATTTTAGGCATATGGGTGCTTGGAATGTCTTGAAAGACAGTCCGAAGTTTGCCGATCCAGACGATGATGTTCGTGGACCTACGAAAACAAAAATAAAAAATCTGTGCATCTGGAGAGTATATGACGTCTTCCAACACTGATTCAAGCGCTAGGGAGGAATTCTGAGTAGAACGCACCCGTCCTATGGGCCAGAAAGCGACAAAGAGGATGGGTAAGGGTAAAGAAAAAGCAAGCACGTGTTCTGAAGATAAGAAAGACGAGATTGAGCAAAGGCTTCGGGGTCCTGGAAGAACAAAACAAGAAAAACTTGAAAGGCTAATGAGTCTTGCCGCCACGCGTAAGTACAAAATACTCATGAAGGATACCTCGAAGATGACGGAAGAACAACTCCGTATCCATCTCCACATGTGTGATAAAATCAAGAATTGGGGGTTGTAGGTTTGAAGATTATATGTTGTGTGCCTAGTCGTTGTTAAATTAGCAGTTTTGTATTTTCGTTCAATTTACTAGTCGTTGTGTGCTTTCGTTTTTAATCTACCCGTTGTTTGCTTTCGTTGTTAATCTATGCTTCTTGATTATGTTTCGTTGTTAAATCTAGCCATTGTAAAAGTATCCGTTATAAAAGTAGCCGTTGTAAAAACAGCCGTTATAAAAATAACCGTTGTAAAACTAGCCATTATAAAACTAGCCGTTGTAAAACTAGTCGTTGTGTGCTTTCGTTTTCTATGAATAGACTCCAATCTTTCATCTCAAACCGTTACACTCACTAGTACTTCTTGCATTGAGTTTATATCCATCTCTCAAACATGTCTTCGTCTTCTCACTCGTTACCGGGGAAAGTGATAGTGAGAGCCTTCTTGAATTCTTAATTGATGACACGACTGAGATAGAGATACAGTCGTTGCTTCAAAAAAAAACAAGAGTCATTTGGCGGTGCTGGGAGTTCTGTTGGCAGAGTCAGGAAGCGTAGTACGTATGTGGAACGAGATCGTGAGGTGGGTCATGCAAGACTCTACCTTGATTACTTCACTGAAGATCCGATATACGGAAGTGATGTATTTCGCCGATGCTTTCGTATGTCCAGAGAGTTGTTCTTGCGGATAGTGAATGCATTGGAATCCAACTATGACTATTTCCAGGGGAGGGTCAATGCAGCTGGAAAAAAAAAAGGATTCTCCCCACTACAAAGTGGACTTGCCGACCATTACGATGAGTACCTACGCGTTGCCGAAACAATCGCCATTGAATGTCTATTTAATTTTTGCCGCGGTGTGATTGAACTATTCGGTGGATACTACTTGAGGAAACCCGATGCCCTGGATTGTCAACTGTTGTTACAAATGCATGAAGAAAGGCACGGCTCTAGAATGTTGGGGAGCCTTGATTGTATGCATTGGGACTGGAAGAACTGTCCAGTTGTCTGGAAAGGCCAATTCACACGCAGTGATCATGGCGTCCCAACTATCATGCTCGAAGAGGTTGCGTCTGCCGATTTGTGGATATGGCATGCCTACTTTGGAGTGGCAGGATCTAACAACGACATAAACGTGCCCAACCAGTCTCCATTATTCACGGATACTTTGCAAGGTTGCGCTCCATCTGTTAATTTTACAATCAATGACAAGCAATATAATCAAGGATACTATCTTACAGATGTAATCTATCCAGAGTTGGCTACTTTTGTGAAAAGTTTTCCATGTCCACAAGATCTGCATTTCAAAGAACTGCAAGAGGCTGATAGAAAGGATGTCGAATGTGCATTTGGAGTACTTCAAGCTCGTTGAGCAATGATTAAAGGTCCAAATCGTTTCTGGTATATGAATAACTTAAAGGAAATAATGTTAGCTTGCATTATCTTGCACAACATGATAACTGAAAATAAAGGAAATTCAGCGGCTGATTAGTCCGACGATCCCAATTACGCTACGCCACCTCCACAAGTAAGTCAAGGATCAACCAGAGCATTCAATGACTACATCTGGAGAGGTGTTCAACTATGCGATAAGGAGAAACATCACCAGCTTCGACACGATTTAATTGAGCATGTTCGGAACCGATCCTGCAATAATTAGCAAAATATTAAGTTAGCCCTCGAAATTTACATTGTTGCCTTCGAATTTTTTAATGTACCGTGTGTGCCTTCGTTTTGTATTTTTACGTTTTATATGAATAAAAAAATTAATAATAATTTTTTGGGAATTTTTTTTTTCCGAAATATAATTAAATATAAAAAACTCCAATAGTCGGAATATTAATCATTTATTATTTATCCAAAAATTAAATAATTAATTTAGTTGATAGGTTAATAAATAAAAAAGATAAATAGGATATTGTAGTGGGCCCCCACATATTCCCGCTTTTTGGGTAAGTTGGGGAGGAGTTTTGTTTTGAGGTATATGTATTTTAACTTTTGAGATGACGTTGATGTCGCAAATGATATACCTGCTTTATATCATTTGAGATGCTCTAACCTTGTCAAATACTCCATGAGTGTGTATGCTTAAAATTGAGAAGTATATGAGTATGTTCTATTGAGATAGAGTCCTCTCAATGAATTGAGGGCAACCTAAAATAAACACACCCCACGTAATTGTGGAGCCAACATGGAAGGATTGATTAATTATTCACATATCACTATATTGAAAGAATATCTTTTAAATAATGTTACCCTCTTTTATGTTATATTATACAATTACACCGTAATATAATGTATCCTAAATTCAGATTTTCTAAAATAAATTTTGAGTATATGTACTGCCGGATATATTTCCAATTTACAAATATTTTACTCAAATACAAAATGAACTTAATGAATCAAGCAATTGAGGCATAATTTCCGGCTAACAAAATAAAAAAGTAATCCTTACATAAAACATAACTAAGAAAATCATGTTCCTTCAATGTCGTTAACTGGTTGATATGAAATCGTATCAGCAGAAAAATTGATTGCCATTCACAGATTCTTCAAGATATGAAAATGAATTCAGATCTGATTTGAAAATTTGCGTTCGTGTATTCTTTTAAAACATTCAACAAATTTAGCTAATAGTGGGACCCCGAGCATAAATCTGTGATAATGATGACTATATCGATATCTATATATATATAAACTCAAAATAGAGTGTATTAATGTCATTTTAATTTTCGCTCTAAAATATTTAGACCATGATTGGTAATTTTTTCATTTTTAGTAAGTTCATAATTTTGTTTTGTTTTTCTAAAATACAAATAACTTTTTCATTTTTAATCCAATTTTTAGGCATAATATACCAAATTATTTATCTTTTCACGATCTTCGATTTGACATTCATATCACATATATTATAATGAGATATTTGATTTGAATAAACAGATTGTTTGTTGGTTAATTATTTGTGCTAGAATTGATGTTTATTGTGAATTAGACTATATTATTTTGATCTTAGTTGCAACTAAAATTGGTAAAATAATTTCTTTATAAAAAGTATGAGTATTTTTTTATAAATATATAACTAATCAATTTTATTTTATTTAACATGAATTTTCAATTTTTTTATTGAAGTCATGCAGGGAGATAACTCATTGTTTAAATAATGAAAGAACTACTCTATTAAATCAAAGGTAAAAACATTAATATCTATTTTATAATCAACTTATTAAATAATCAAATCTGCTAAAATATTTTTTTATCACGAAAGTGCAGAAGCTTTGAGCATATATATAATTATGTATTAAAATAGTTATTGAAATTATTTTTGATAACCTGTTTATATTTTTAATAATTTGTATTTTTTTTTAAATTACTCTTTTAAGAAAATTTATTATTTGCAGTCTAAATTATGACATTTGTTACATTTGGCAATCTTTTTAACTTTTTACTTTTGCTAAAACTTTAATTATATGTTTTACACTTTCTAAGCTAAATAATACTTTGTGATACTAATCAACATCAACTGTTTTTATTACTTTTAACAATCTAAATAACTTTTTTCGCATTAATCAATTTTTATCTTCAAATAAATAAACTATTTATAAGAAAAATGTAACATCTATATAAATTATAATTTACAAAGATAAATAAAATATGAAAATATTCAAATATTTTGAAGAACTCAAAGCCTTTAATTTGTTATTTGAATCATTAAATGAATTTTGAATTTTATTTTGTTAAAATAAGATTTTTTTTAAAACAATTATTTAAGTATATTTGAAATCAACAATGAAATGTTAAAAGTTGCAAATGAAAATTCAGCTTTATAAAGAGAAAATTAAATATTTATTATTAGAACTTGAAAGTTTATTTAGATAAACTAAAAAAATAAATATAAAATAAAAACAGGGACATAAAGAGAAAAAGTATTGAACTTTACATTACATATGAAATATCCAAATAAAATATCATTGTTCCTTTTTTATATATTTTATGGTTATTTTTAATTATTTATAGTTAGAATTTAAAAATTATTTTCTAAATTAATATACTATATATATATATATATATATATGTCACAAGAGTGACAATTCTGTAAGTAACACTTTCCAGCCTAAAATTTTAGATTGTGATTGATACGTTGTCACATTTGGTAAAGAATCAAAATTTATTTTACTTTCTAAAATGCAAATATCTTTTTTTCATTTCTAATTTATTTATTATGTATAAGATATCAAATTAATCATATTTTGATGATGTTTGATTTGACATCCATATGATATATATAATAATAAGATATTCTATTTAAAATATTATATTATTTGTACATTAATTATTTGAGTAAGATTTTAGTGTTTTTGTGGGTTGATCAACAAATATAGTATTGGTATCGAAATACAATTAAAAATCATTCAAATAACTCTTTTTTACAATTTATTTTACTTGATTATTTCATTAAAAACACAACTAATCAGTTATTTTTATCTGACATGAATTGTCTCAAGTTTTTTGCATTTATTACATTGAAAGAAAAATCAATGTATATATAATTGAACACATACTTTATCGAATTAAAAGCGATAATTAATATTTGATTTATAATTAGCTTATTAAATTATTAAATTTGTTAATGCTTATTTGATATAATAATTATTTGGGAAAATTGGAAAAAATATCCCGTAAGTTTACCCTAATTAAGAAAATATCCTTTAAGTTTGGCACGTAATGAAAATGCCTTCTAACTTTAAAAAAATTGGTAAAAATATCCCGTGACCGGCTATAGCAAGTAACTCAACCGGTCAAAGGTTGATGTGGTGGCACACAGGCCAGCAGTAAACTAAGCTAAAATTGACAGCAAAAACACTCAATTCAGCAGTAAAACAGTAACAGAATTTGAGTCCGAAACAAAGGCACACAGGCCTGTAAAACCCGCAGCAGAAAGTAGCAGTCAACAATGGCGCACAAGCTAGCAATTTCAGAAGAAAATGAGTTCGAAAAACGAGCAACCTTCATCTCCAAGTACAGAAACGAATGCCACAGTAGAGATCGATTCCGACTCAGTAGCAGTGGCCTGACTCGCTAGCTCCGACTCAGTAACAATGGCGACTGAGATTTCGCCTTCAGAGACGCTACTGGGTTTCGCTCAGAAGAGGCTTGTATCAGGCCTCCAATGGCTGTCGCGCTTCAAAACTCAAGGATTGTGGTAGAAAACAAGATCTGGATTATGAAATCGCGAGTAAGCTTATCGAGACCTCCAATGGCTTTAATGGCGGAAATCTGCGAACTCGAAAGAGACGATTCGTATCTCTTTCAGGGCCCCAAAGATGCGTCTGGGTAACCTTCAGTGTGAGCGCAGCCCACCGGAGGAAGAGGAGAGGCGCCGCTTGCACCAGGGCAAAGCCCTAGGGAGAGAGAAAGTGACGCGACTGTTCAAGCTTCAGAAATTATGGCTGCTTTTTCCTTTGATTTTGATATAATAATATTGATGTAATAAGCAGATTATGATTAAGACTAATCACAAGAATTCAAACGAATAAGAATTCGGATGAAAATTATGAACGGTCTCGAGAATTTTGATCGTTAGAAGAGAGAGTAGATGTGGGGTGTCTCTAGAGAGAAAGGGAAGGGGAAGGGGAAGGGTAGGGGAAGAAGATGAACAACAGTTCAGGTTTTTACTTCTTTTTTTTTTGTTTTTTAGTATATTTTTAATAAATTTATTTTAAAATATATTAAAATTTGTTTATTAAGCCAAGTCAGCAGTAAAAACAAAATATTAAAAGACAAATCAGATAAAAAAATGCCACATAAGCCCGTGACCGGATGGGCAACTGGTTGTAGCCAGTGGCGGGGCATTTTTACCAATATTTTGAAAGTTAGAAGGCATTTTCATTAAGTGCCAAACATAAAGGATATTTTCTTAATTATGGCAAAGTTACGGGACATTTTTACCAATTTTCCCTAATTATTTTTGTTGATAAATCACAAAACTATGACTTTTGCTCTTATATATAACTTTATATATGATCATTAATCTTAGAATTTTTTTTTTTTTACTTTTTTATATTTTAGAAATGTTAATGTAATTTTTATAAATAATTACACTTTGCAACCTATATTATGATATTATACAAGTTGCAACAAACTTCTTTTAAATAAGCAAAATTAACCAACTTGAACTATATGTGTTTTAGACTTTGCAACCTAAACAATACTTGGTCACATTAACCATCTCAATTATGTCTTCTTTTTTTTTTTTTTTTTTTTGGTCACATCTTGCAACCTAAGCAAATTTTTTTTACATTAACCAATGTATATCTTTAAATGAATCTATTATTTACAATATAAATGTATAATTTAATTGAAATATTTCAACATATATATGAAAATATTAAAAAGTATTGGAGCACTCATATGTTTTATTTTGTTATTCCAACTATTGAAACAAAAAAATATATATATATGTTTTATTTTGTTATTCCAACTATTGAAACAAAAAGAGAAAAAAATATATGTTTTATTTTGTTATTCAAATATTGAATAAGTTTTGAATTTTATTTTGTATATTTGTTATTCTTTGTATATTAGAAATACCAATTAAAGTCCTAAAACTTACAAATAAGATTTTTTAAAAGTAAATAGTTATAATTAGAATTTAAAATTTTATTTAGATAAATTTAAATATCTAAAGTAAAATGAAAAAAATTAAAGAAAAACAAATTTCTTATAACATTATTCAGTTTATTTTATTTAAGAATATGAGTTGATAGTTAGATATTTATGTTTGTTTTAACATTCATAATCAATTAAGCTATTATGCATATAGGTGAAGAATGGTGCAGACACACTAAATGTGTGTTTGGATTTCAAAGATAAAAAAATATCATTTTGTTAAAGATTTTATTTATATTTAATATTTATCTTAATGTTAATCTAATATATATATATATATATATATATATATATATATAAATATATATGTATACCTATATATAAAGTAAGTTATATTCAATTCATATATGACGTGTGAGAAACTTATATTTAAATTACTTATAATTTTATTTATGTTTTATCCTACATTTTTAATATATATTTTATTAGGATACTCAGATCGCATATTAAATATTAATAATTTTATTAAAATTATTACTTTATAAATAAACTTCCGTGCATCGCTATAATTGGTAACTTTTTTTTTTTTTTGGTATGTTCATAACTTTCTTTATTTTTTTTAAAAACAAGTAACTTTTTCATTTTTAATCCGACTTTCATGCATAATATACCAAATTATTCATTTTTTCACGATCTTCGATTTGACTTTCATATCACAAATACTATAATGAGATATTTTATTTGAATTAACGAATTATTTGTTGGTTAATTATTTGAGCTATAATTGATGTTTATTGTGAATTGGACTATAATAATTTGATTTGAGTTGCAACTGAAATTAGAAAAATAATTTCTTTTATAAAAAATATGAGTATTTTTTTTTTAATAAAAATATAGCTAATCAATTTTTTTTTTATTTTACATGAATTTTCAAATATTTTTTTTATTTAAGTTATGCAGGGAGAAAAATCATTGTTTAAATAATGAAAGTCCTGCTTTATTAAATTAAAGGTAAAAAAATCAATATTTATTTTATAATCAACCTAATATATCATCAAGTTTGTTATATATATATATATATATATATATATATATATATATATATATTATTGCAAAAGTACCGAAGCATTAAGCGTATGTATAATTGTGTATTAAAATTGTTATTGAAATTGTTTTTAATTACTTATTTATATTTTTAATAATGTGTATTTTGTTAAAATTACTCTTTTAAAGAAATTTATTCTTTGCAGCTACAATTATGACATTTGTTACATTTTGCAATCCTTTTAATTTTTTACTCTTACTAAAACTTCAATTATATGTTTTTACACTTAAACTAAATAATACTTTGTGGCACTAATCAACATCAAATGTCTTTTTTACTCTTATCAATCTAAATAACTTTGTTCGCATTAATTAATTTTTATCTTCAAATAAACTATTCATAAGAAAAATATTACATTTATATAAATAATTTACAATACCAAATAAAATACGAAAATATTAAATTTTTTGAAGAACTCACGGAATTTAATTTGTTATTCGAATTATTAAATAACTTTTTAATTTATTTTGTTAAAATAAGAATTTATTAAATAAAAGTGTTTAAGTATATTTGAAATCACTAAATAAAATGTTAAAAGTTGCAAATGAAAATCTAACCTTAGAAAGAGAAAATTGAATATATATAATTGGAACTTGAAAGTTTATTTAGATAAATTAAAACTTATAAAATAAAAGCAGCAGGGACATATGGAAAAAAGTAGTAAATTTTACATTACATATGAAATATCCAAATAAAAAATTATTGTTCCATTTATTATATATTTCATGGTTATTTTTTTCTATTTATAGTTAGAATTCAAAAATTATTTTATAAATTAAAAAATCTATATATATATATATATATATTTATATAAATAAGCCACAATATGGACAATTCTATAAGTAGCAATTTCCAGCATAAAATTTTAGACTGTGATTGATAAGTTGTTATTACATTTGATACGAATCAAAATTTATTATACTTTTTAAAGTTGCAAATATCTTTTTTCAATTCTAATCTATTTATTATGTATACTATATCAAATTAATCATCTTTTGACTGTGTTTGATTTAACATCTACTACTACTACTACTACTACTACTACTACTACTACTACTACTACTACTACTACTAATAATAATAATAATAATATAAGATATTCTATTTAAAATAATATATTATTTGTTCATTGACTATTTGATGATTTCAGTATTTATTGTGGGTTGTACATAAAATATAATATTGATTCAGAATACAATTAAAAATCTTTCAAATAATTCTCTTTTACAAATTATTTTACTTAATTATTTCATTAAAACCACAACTAATCAGTTTGTTTTATCTAACATATTGTCTTAAATTTTATTCATTTATTACATTGAGAGAAAAAACAATGTATATATAATTGAGCACATCCTTTATCGGATTAAAAGAGATAGTTAATATTTAATTTATAATCAGCTCATTAAACTATCAAATTTACTAATGTTTCTTTGTCACAATAATTATTTTTGTTGATAAATCACAAAACTATGACTTTTGCTCATATATATAACTTTATATGATCATTAATCTTAATTTATTTATTACTTTTTATATTTTACGTATGTTAATGTTATTTTTCTATAAATAATTATATTTTGCAACCTAAACTATAATATTGTACAAGTTGCAACTAAACTTCTTTTGAATAAGCAAAAATATCAAACTTGAACTATATGTTTTTAAGACTTTTCAACCTAAACAATACTTGGTCACGTTAACCAATATTAATTATGTATTTTTTTTTCACATTTTGTAACCTATGCAGTTTTTTATTTTTTTTAGCATTAACCAATGTGCATCTTTAAATGAATCTACTATTCAAAATATAAATGTATAATTTAATTGAAACTTTTCAACATATATATGAAAGTATTAAGAAATATTGAAGAACTCATATGTTTTATTTTGTTATTCCAACTATTGAATAGCTTTTGAATTTTATTTTTTTATTTTGTTATTCTTTGTATATCTGAAATACCAATTAAAGAATTAAAACTTACAAATAATTTTTTTTAAAATTAAATAGTTATATTTATAATTCAAAACTTTAGTTAGATCAATTTAAATATTTAAAGTAAAATGGAAAAAATTAGAGAAAAATAATTTTCTTATAACATTATTTAGTTTATTTTATTTAATAATATGAGTTGATATTTAGATATTTATGTTTGTTTTAACATTCATAACTAATTAAGCTATTATGCATATAGGTGGAAAATGGTACAAACATACTAAACGTGTGTTTGAATTTCAAAGATAAGAAATAATCATTTTGAAAAAGTTATTTTTTATATTTAATATTTATCTTAATGTTAATAATAACTAGTATCGTACCCGTGCGATGCACGGGAAGATATTTTTTATGTTTTTATTTACGTATTTTATAGTATTACTTGATTTTGATTATTATTGAATGAAGGTTATAGACAAATAAAAAATGACTATCAACAAATAAAAGAAGATATTATAGTAGAAAACGTATATGTAAAAAAAATCCTAAAATACTAAGAAAACTAAGAAAAATCATTTACTATATACACATTAATATATAATACATAAAAAGAAAGAAATATTCCAACTACAAATTCTGAAAATCTTCCTTATAAACAATATTTGTAGTAGTCTTTCTTCCTGGATCTTCATCATCACATATTAAAATCTTCAAATCCTTTCGATTAGTGACTCGAGAGATGGCAACATACAACTGCCCATGACTGAAAACAGGTTTCTTCAGGAACAGACCAACATGGTTAAGTGATTGCCCTTGACTCTTGTTTATAGTCATTGCATAAGAAATGATAAACGGATATTGTCACCTTTGAAATCGAAAAGGCATTCTCTTGTCTGAAGGAGTCACAGACAACCGAGGGATGAGAACCGTGACACCAGCATTATCACCTGATATAACCTTTCCCTCAACCACATGATCACCAAGTTTAGTAATCACTAATCGAGTACCATTGCACAACTCCTGTGAATGATCTATGTTTTTCAACAACATAACAGGCGTGCCAATTTTTAGCTTAAGCTTGTGATTCAGCATGCCAGAACATTTGATTGAATTCAAAAACTCAGGAGTATGAAGATCATTCAAAAGATCAACATTAGCATCAGATTTACAGGATGTATCCGAGCTCAAGTACGTCCTACCCTCAGAATTGTTTTTGGATGTCATATAATCATTAATAGAATCAACAACATTAAGAGTCGGCGCTAGTATAGCCCGTCATCACCTACTTTTTCAAAATCCGGATACGTACTTTTTACAATAGTCGCCATAGCACTGTCACCCTTTTGCAACAAAATGTCTTCTGGGATGTCAATCTCAACTTCTCCATCATTAGGTCCACCAATAATCCCATCCCCAATACTTGCAATCCATTCTGAAAAATCTCTTAGCTCATGACCATCTGCATCATTGGGAAGATTTTGCAATCACATGTTCTTTGTCAACCTCAACACCTTGAAATGCGGCCACAAATAGGAAGAATTAATTGTCGCATACACTATATCCTAACTTGTTCCTTTTGGAACAACAGGCAAAATTTGCCTAAAATCTCCTCCTAGAACAACACTCTTTCCACCAAACGGAGCTTCTTTCTTTGTTATGTCACGAAGTAACTTATCCAAAGTTTCGAAACAATTTTTGTGCATCATTGGAGCTTCATCCCAAATAATCAGTTTAGACATACCAATCATCTCAGCCAAAGGACTTCCTAGGGTTATGCTGGACGAAGAATCCTCATGAACATTCAGTGCAATTTTAAAACACGAATGCGCTGTCCTTCCACCTGGCAGTAGTAGCGACGCGATGCCACTCGATGCAACATTCAAAACTATCTCACCCCTAGAATGTAAAGCAGCCGACAATGTCCTCCAAATAAAAGTCTTACCAGTACCACCATATCCATATACAAAGAATGCCTTACCATCACCAGAACTCACTGAATTCATAACAGAGGTATACACAATTTGTTGTTCGTCTGTCATTTCAGCTACAAATCTGGTGTGTTCAGCAGCCAAAGTTTCACGATCATACATGAGTTCATCAGCAACGAACCGATTTCCAGAAGCCGCCAAATTCGATAAGTCTGTTGTTGGCATGGGATCGTAATCAGAAAGACTCTTCCCACGACTCTGTAACATTTTCTCACAAGAGTAAGATTTTTAATTTCTTCATCAGACAACGTCAAATCTACATAAAATATATTGTATTAATCCATAAATTAACAACCAAACACTTATTTTTATAAAATAAACAAAATTAATTATTTTTTTAAATAAAAATAACATCATACCATTAGTTTTCCTCATATTACGTTGTTTGTACAAAATATCATCTGATAGATGCATCCAACATTGTTCTCACACGTGTTCAGGTTGGCCAATTGAGTTAGAGAAGAGGAGCGTAACAAACAAAACCCTCAAGTGCTGAGTAGAAGCCCAATGACTGGCCTCCTAAATGGCATCTATGTATTCCCTATCATCCTCTAGTAACCCTCTAGCATAGCAAGCATCTCGATAGGTTTCATATTGTACCTTCCCAACCTTTCTTATATCAGCATGACATTTGCAACCCTTAACAATGTTCAAAAGATACTTAGCGTAGTAAGGATCACCACATTCAGGTGGAACATAATGAAGCCTATCTATCGCTTTACGCTTTTCTCTTTTAACCCATTCTCTATCCTTCTGCTTCCACACAATTTTTTGTGGAAACTCTGCATAAGTCATATTATTTGCCTCTGGATATTTCTTATTTGCTTCAAACCATCCCAAAAACATACTTTGACTGATACTTTGTCGCTCCAGAATATTCTCCAATTGATCACCTTCAGAAAAGATAATAGACTGTTGATTCTCAAGATGGAAACTTAATCATTCCACAGGAGGATATCGATATTGAATTTCAAATCCAAAGATCCTCCAAGCAGCTTCACAAGGCGATATGTATCTACAATCGTAGTACATACTAATCTCATCAACTGTATTACTAGACGCATTATCTTGACTTGCTTTGTAAAAACCAGCAGTAACACGATCATGGCCTTTGTTTATGTACTTGAACAAATACTTTATAGACCGAGATTGGTTGCACCACTCAACATTTATGTGCGCCCCATACTTTAGAAGAAGATATTTATTATGGGGCACTACATATCCATTGTTCAAAGGAACACCACTCTTCATAACAACCCTTCCATCATCTCTTCGCCTATAGACTGGATAACCCTCGTCATCAATAGTTGTGGAATCAACGAATCTTTTCGAAAAGTGCTTCGTACATTTACCATCATCGTCCATACACGGTGAATTTGGATGCGCTAATCCACACGGACCGTGTATCATGTACTCTTGCACAACAGAGTAATATTTTGGATCAGATACCTCATCAAGTATTTCTGCAGAAATTATTCGGTCAATGTCTGCTCCGGTTGAATATTTATCTTCTTCGGCAAGAAAAAGAAGGATGTGAGCATGCAGGAGACCATGCTTTTGAAATTCAATTGTGTATACCACTGCAAAATAATCCAAACAATATATATTTATATATATATATATATATATATATATTTCACAATTTCGAAGTTTAATCAATATTACATGTAAAATTAGCTGTGTCTAAATTACCTGCTATGACATTGCCAAATATTTTCTTGCAACGAAGCTCATTAATAAGAGCATCAAGTTTCATCTTGAATACCCTAACAACAATATCAGGACAATCCTCTAGCCTTAAGTTCCTTGGTTCAAGAAACCTGACAATCTTTGGCCATTTTGGATTGCATGTAAAAGTAATAAATAGATCAGGATAATCAGCCCATCTACAAATAGCCATTGCATCCTGGTAACTTTGAATCATATACCGCGGTCCACCGGTGTATGTGGACGGCAAAACAATCCTCAAACCCATGTAAGTAATATCCGTTTCACCTCGTAGCAAAGCATCACTAAGACCATTATACAACTCGACTCTCAACACTTTTTGATTTAAACAACAGTCTTATGGATTCAATGATGGTATAAAGATCAACAATAATTTGTTGCGTTAGCCTCTTACTATACAGAACACTTGCTCGCTCAGAATGCCTTTCTTGTAGGCGAAAAGCAGCGAATTCTCGCATACTAACCTTTTTACGTCCCCCACCTGCAGACTCTCTTCCAGAAGCAAACGGAATATTTTTGCTATAACCATCCTCACCATATGGGAATAACAAAGGATACTGTAAACTTAAATAAGATGAGTGCATCTCATTAATGCGTTTCAACGAACCACTGCATGTTTCAACTATTATGTCACGATCACCAAGCGCACGATCCAGGTCACCAACCACCAGGGCTGCTACTTCTGAAACAGCGGGTAGATTATATCTTCTGCGATTCTTTGTCCTCTCATTTACCAATTTTATTCTAACATCAGCACGTCCTTCAGATACTATCTTTTGAGCCGCCATCCTAAATGTTTTGACTAACACATTGTGCTGATCAAGCATGGATTTCAAGTCTGCTACCAACTCAGTATGAAGAGCTTCATTTTCTCTGTTTTTCTGGGCAAAATAAGTAAATATATTTGTATTAACACAGTAAAGATAGGACATAAGTTACGTACATAAACATGACAAATTAAATAGTATTCCAAATTCAAAATAAAAAATGTAATATTATTACCTCACGGCATTGATTCTATTTGATATTTCATTGTCAGTATCGTATATGTAAAGTTGTGCAAACGTTGGAGTTGAACCTTCAGATGGAAGAAGACTTCCAATTAGATGATAATTCTGACCATGTAATTGGAAAACAGGAGGTCCACCACCAGTTTCATGCTAGAATCGATCTTTCCTCCCATTGACGTGAATGAGAACATATTATTGTATGTCCGTATATTTTCTAGATACTGCTTACTTCTTGCACTTTGTCCAAATAGGAGTTCTTGTAAAAGTTGAGGAGGACGTGGAAGTAAAGGAAGTTGAATCTTCCCCTTCATGCATCATAAACTATATACCGGATATACAGACTTCGGGAATGAGGACAAACGTTCCTCATACCAAAACAATTCGGAAGAATGACGACAACTATACGTGGTATCGCCAAAATCCATATAATCTATTCAAATAAAATATATAGTAAATAATCTTGATAGAATTCAAAAATTCATAAAAAATTATACATGGAATTTAAAATATTAGAACAAAATTAATAAAACTTACCTACTACAGAAGGATTATTAATGTGTACTTTCCTTGTTCCGGCTGCTTCTACATAGAATCAATAAAATAACATTATTAATATTTTAAATTAGTTTTTTTTTAAATTCACATATAAGTTAATTGACTAATAATTTTATTTAGAAAAATGTAATATCTTACGTCTTCTCAGTGGCTTCCTAATATTAACAGGTTGTAAATAACCTGGTGCATTAATAGAACCACCTCCAGTCAGATTAATCAAACTTGATACATTTGTTAAACTTTCTGCATGTGGAGTAATATTCGCATTTCCTGAAACTTTAAAATATTCATAAAATAAATTACACATTTGATTAATATAATTTTGCTCAATTGAATTTAAATAAATAAAAGAATAAAAAATCTTGTATCAGATGTACCTATTATGGTAGACGAAGTCGAATTAGAAACAGTTTCATTTGAACAATTCTCTACAACAACGGGGCCTTTTTGGCGACAGAATTGATTGGCTTTAATAACTTAAAAAATAAAACATTTAAGTTAGAACAAATAATTCCCAAACAAAACAATTTAATAAATATTAAAAAGATAAATATAAATTCTAGAATAATATTTTATTACCATTGGTAATATCGGAAAATGGACTCCTCTGAAATGGATACCAAACAGTCCCTTGACTAATGTTATTGACGGAATCTGTTTGCCTGGAAAATTTATTAACAACTCCACTACCATTTGTGTTGGATGGAGTTGTATTTTCTAAATTTAGAAGAAACAATAAATTTTTTTAGTTAATATGAATATATATATATAAAAAAATACATTCCAACAAATAACTGTATAAACTTCTGATAAAAGAAAGAATTACATTATTATATGTTATTCCAACTATGTAAAAATATAATTATAAATAATAATTAAATTACGTATACAATAATAGTAAACAAAACTGCAAAATAACTTACGTATACAATAATTATTATTTTAAAGAATTATAAATCTTAAATGAATTTTATTTATGTTTGATTAATCAATAATAGGCCTATTTGTTATTCTCTTAGCAAATTCCTAAATTAATGACAAACAGACTCAACCCAAGAATTTTTTTTTTTTTTGCATAAACAAATAAAAGAAAAAAATAAATCACAAGCATATCTAAACTGAAATCGTGTAAACTAAATCCTACCAATATTTTTATAACAAAAAATAATATACAATTCATATACAATTTGTTTAATCTAATATTTACACTACAAATATATATGTTAAAATCTAGCTTTAATATTATAAATAGTAATTTTAATTTTCAAACAAATATAAATTACCATTGAAACAAAATTGAAAGAATTAACAAATTAATGAAGGAACAAATATTTCTTTATTAAGAATATATCAATTAAAATATACATTTATTGAAAGAAATTATTTATATTTTAATTAGCTAATACTAAGAAATTATATATATTTTTTTTTATAACATTTATAATCAATACAAATTATAAAAAATGACTATTTTCTGAAGCTCATTTAAAATAAATCTATATCAATATAAGCTAAAAACCCAGCCCAATTTCTGAATTTGTATGGGCTGCTGATATATACTCAGCAGCCCAATACCATAACCCTCTAGAATAAATTACCCTAAACTAAAACCCAAACCCCGGGCCCAAATCCACAGCCCATTTATACTCGTCCATTTCAGGCCAAGAGTCTTCTAGACTCTACTGTCACACCCAACTCTTCATCTCCACCGTCATTTCTCTCTCTAACTCAGTTTCTGAGTTTTCCGTTTCTCTCTCTATCTCCTTATTTCCTCAATTGAAATAAAGACTATTTCATACTGTGACACCCACCTCTTCATCTCCACCGTCATTTCTCTCTCTAACCCAGTTTCTGGGTTTTCCGTTTCTCTCCCTATCTCTTGTCGATTCTCAGTTGAAATAAGCCTCTCTTCATAATCCGTTCATTATCTTTGTTCATTTTGAGTAGATTAGAACATTCTTAGCACAAATTTCTCTTTTAGAAATGATGAATTCAAACTTTTTTGAAATATTTTAAAATATTGAATTTCAGTGTACATATCTAAGATTTGAGCGCAAAATATGTAAATCTTTTGATTAGAAAGAGTTTTTTGTGATTAGAAATGTCTATTCAGAGGTGAAATTAGGTTTTTTGAACGGATTCTATATCTATGATGAAAGGGTCTTTCAAATCGGTAAATTTTTTAATAAAATCCCTTTCTGAGAACAAATATGCTGGATCCTTTCACTAACCATTCATGCATGATGTATTTGTCATTATTTTCCAAATATTTTAACAGATCTGAAAGTTTGAAAGAAGTTTTCGGATTCTGGTGATGAAAAAGGGTTTCAGATTGATTTTCAAAGTCATTTTGAAGGTCAAATCAGGGTTTTCATAGGAATGTAATTAGAAGATGATAAGGGTTTTCAGATCTGTTTCACATTTCTATAAATTTAATATCCGATCATACATTTCTCATATCCGTTCTACGAAGAGACATGCAGAAGGTAATTTTATGTTTTTTTAGTTTTATTTATATTTATATCCTCCTAAATATGTTTTTACTAGTAGATATATGGCATTTTGTGTTTTAGTTAAAAGTACTATGTAATTTTGTACTTTTATTGCCTAAAATATCAACATGCAACGATTTTCTGAAGGTATAATAGCTCTATCTGAGTTAGAATTCAACATGCAATGATTTAATTAAACTTGAATAAGGCAGAACACTTAGAAACACTAATTATCCGTATGAATTAAATCATATACTCTATTTTCTGTTTATATATATATATATATATATATATATATATATATATATATATATATATATATTTGTCAGAAATTTGTTCATATCCGTTCTACAAAGAGACATACAGAAGATAATTTTATGTTTTTTTTACTGTTATTTATATTCATATCCTCCTACATATGTTTTTACTGGTAGATATATGGAATTTTATGTTTTAATTTAAAGTACTATGTTATTTTGTACTTTTATTGCCTAAAATATCAACATGCAACGACTTTTTGAAGTAATAACAGCTTTATCTGAGTTAGAATTCAACATGCAATGATTTTATTTAACTTGAATAAGGCAGAATACTTAGAAACGCTAATAATCCGTATGAATTGAATCATGTACTCTTTTTTCTGTTTATATATATATATATATATATATATATATATATATATATTTGTTTAGTAATTTCTTTTTAAAATATTGATAAAATGTTAAAATTGTATAACAAATCCATATTATTAACGCCTAATTTTGTTAAAACAAATGTTGATAGAGCAGTTTCAAAATGAGCATACTTTAACAAAAAACGTTATTGATTCTCATATCATTCATGATGAGAACAGATGATATGTTTGTTGGATGCTTAATCAACATAATCAATAGAAAGAACTAATGCAAGTATCTCACATTTCATGTTTATATATACTAAATGAATAGATTCATATTAGTTAAAATTTCATCATAAACAATACAACCATCATTTTACTACACTACAGGCTGTTGCAGTAAGTTTATCATATTGTGATATGATGGAGTGCTCTCAGAATGTTATTTTAATCAAAATTTCACTATTTTGATAAGTGTTATTATCAACAATGATGATTTTTGTTTAATTTACTTTATTTGATTAGCTAGAATACTTATATATGCTTACTTATTAACAATATTTTTATTATTCACTTTATTTGATTAATTAATGTTTAATTATTAACTTATTAATTTGTGAACTTAAATTAATTATCTACTTTTGTATGTTTCATGAGGGACCACAATAAAAGCAAATAAGTACGTCAATGCAAGAGTATGATGTTGATCGCAGAATCATTGCCAAAATTACCAACATGCATCAATACTGTAACAAAATACTGGACGGTTCTTTTACCACATACCAGGTTGCTCGAAGGGCTGCACAAACAGATAAGTTTCTTCCTAATTGTCTTAGTAATCAGTTTAGGCTTATAAATACATCATCTATTAAAAACAAAGCAACGATTAACCTTTTTAACCATTACAAATTGATCAATTTTTATGTAGATAAAAAACAAAGTCATTAATCACTACAGTTTCAAAACAACAGACATACCTTCTCTTGCATGCTTTTTTCCTATAGTAATAGAACCTCTAAGTTTCACCATATTTTTCCCTCGGCTTTTTCTTGATGGAAAAGTATATGTTATTTGATCAAGCTTTCATCATGCTGTATAAAATATATAAACATTTTCATCAATATGTATGCTTACCATATATGATACAACAAACATTGCATAATATTAGACTTCACAAACATTACTTACTCATAGTCTTGTTCAATTGTTACAAAAGAATGCTGACTATGGCATGAATTACTTTGCTACCAAATAGTGCTTCATTATTGTACTTATTTTTATTTAGTTAGCCTTGATTACAGTAAGATTCATGCATCTATTTTGATCTAGAGGGATAAAATTCATTATAATTATATAAAGAATACATGTTCATCAATAATAGTCATTGCTTTATAATCTAACATGAGCTAAAACATTTTCAATCTTGAATGAACCTTGCATACATAATAAGATGTTTTGTTGTCATTGTTTATGAAATCATATGCATTGCAAACAATTGTCTTTTTATGAATATTTTGCAACAGAATATAATGAATCATTTATTCATATATTGTTGTTTGAATGAAAAAACTACAAAGAACTTAGACAGCACATGAATTTGATAAAAAATTATTTATTGTCACATATTTTCATAGACATATATGATTAAAAAAGTTACCTAATCTTGCTTTATTTCATAATTTTAAAACTTCAAGTAAAATAGATGCAGGTACACAAAACATCAACCAATCATGAATATAAGCAAGAGCATTGTTAATATCCGAAGTATCAAGAATTAAAATGATAAAACCATATGAAGATAAGTTATCTCTGTATAAAATTTTACTCCTCTTTCATTGTTGATAAAAGCATGTTGATTAAACTACTTGCACATGATATATTCTAGATTATAGAAACTGATTAATCTGTATAAAAACTACAAACACACCTTCAGAAATCATAACTGCATGATATTCTTCCATTGATTCTTTCATTGCGGATTTAAACTCCTTTCTGAATATTTAGGGCACCATAAGAACGAACTTCTGTAATTCAGTAAGTAGGGTAAAAGATGATGTAACTTATCCGTGGAATGAATATTTATATTGAGTATTTGTAGGGATCTATATTTTCTTTTACATATTCTGGTTATTTAATCACATATATTTTATCAAATATATCTCAATATATTTATAGTTATTATCTTAATAAATATTATTCTGATTCATCCAATCATTGATAATTTATATATTTCACCAGATCTTCAACTTCATAATTAATTATAAAAGGAAAATATTTAATCTTTTTAGTTTTAATCAGAAGTTTCTATATTCAATATGATTATTAATAAAAACATAAAATAACTTAAGATTTTCAGAATCTGGATGTAATATAAATAATTTGTATAGATTATATATTAAATTTTCCATGTTAAATAATTGGTTATTATTGGTATACTTTGTTCTTCTTTGTAAAACATTTTCCTCTTTATTTTAATTGCAGGTTATAGAAGCAAAAGATGAATTTGGAAACTAAATTCAATTTACAGCTATGAATCAAATTTCAACAACAACCTGTGAAAGAAGAAAGAAAAGATAAGTAAAAGCTTTCACCATATTTTTCCCTAGTCCTTTTTCTTGATGGAAAAGTATATGTTATTTGATCAAGCTTTCCCATGCTGTATAAAATGTATAGCCATTTTCATCAATATGCATGCTTACCATATATGATACAACAAACATTGCATAATATTAGACTTCACAAACATTACTTACTCATAGTTATGTTCAATTGTAATCTTAGCATGTTGACCTATGGCATAAATTACTTTGTTACCAAATAGTGCTTCAGTATTGTACTTATTTTTATTTAGTTAGCCTTGATAAAAGTAAGATTCACGCATCTATTTTGATTTGGAGGGATAAAAATCATTATAAATAGCTTAAGAATACAGGTTCAACAATAATAGTCATTGCTATATAATCTAACATGAACTAAAATATTTTCAAGCTTGAATGAACCTTGCATACATAATAAGATGTTTTGTTGTCATTGTTTATGAAATCATATGCACTGCACAACAATTGACTTTTTATGAATATTTTGCAACAGAAAATAATGAATCATTGATTCATATGTTGTTGTTTGAATGAAAAATCTATTTTTTAACTTACACAGCACATGAATTTGATAAAAATTTATTTATTGTCACATATTTTCATAGACATATGATTACAAAAGTTACCTGATCTTGCCCTGTTTCATAATATTAAAACTATAATTAAAATAACCGCAGATACACAAAACAACAACTAATCATGAACATGTGCAAGAGGATTGTTAATATCCGGAGTATAATCAAAATGAAATAATCATATGAAGATAAGTCATCTCTTAATAAAATTTTACTCTTTTTCATTGTATATAAAAGCATGTTGACTAAACTACTTACACATGATATAATCTAGATTATGGAAACTGATTAATCTGTATATATAAAAACTACAAACACAACTTCAGAAATCATAACTGCATGATACTCCTCCACTGATTCCTTCATCTCTGATTTAAATGAAAGCTCTGATTTAAAATTTGTTCTTATTTGTAAACATTTTGCTCTTTATTTTAATTGCAGGTTATAAAAGTAAAAGATGAATTTGGACATTAAATTCAATTTACAGCTATGAATCAAAATTAAACAACCAACTATGAAAGAAGAAAGAAAAGATAAGTAAAAGCCTTCTCACTAAATATTATTTGTGTTTCTAATTTAATGCATTGTAATTTCATAAAGTAAAAAACACAACATAATATGTGTTCATAATGACTTACTAATGAAAAACAAATGATAATTGTTTGGAGTTCACATTATGATTTGAATAGACCTTAAAAGCCTGTGAAAAATAATGTAAATCATTCATATGAAATAGACCATAAAAAAACATAGATTATTGAATAAAAACCCTAAACGAAAGATCCATAAAATTATCACCCCTAGGAGGTTGCTTCTCCAATGTAATTACATCCCCGTGACCAATGATACAGTCATCCAACATGTCCCTACAGCCAGTTAGGTAGCAAATTTCTTCTCTCTCGTTTTCGTCCAGGTCCAATCCAACTATCCACTCTCTACTACCTCTTAACAACGTTGCTCTTCCGTTGATTATATGACCCCATCTAAGAAAATGATAACAAAATTGTTCAGGAACTTTCTGCAATAGAAAATAGAATCAGTGATACATAATACTAAACTTATATTAATAAAAAATCAATAATAACTTCAATAAATACCAATCTTCCCATCTCAACATTACTATGATGAACTGATACTGTGAAAGATGGATATTGATCATTATTAACCACCAGAATTGATACTTCTGATTGCGCCATCTCCCTATATCGATAACTTTTAGTGTTTTCTAGGTTAACTTTTTTTAAATCTTGTTTGAAACAATTACAGTATTCTTAGAATAACCTATATATATATATATATATATATATATATATATATATATATATATATATATATATATAGAAGAGCTATTTATAAGGATAACTATTGAAAAATATAAGTTTCTATTCCGATGTATTATATAATTGAAGATTCACATATTTGTTCGGCCAGATTCTGTTCATATTACTGCATATATTTCCTATACAAAAATCTTACAATATATTTATATGTCAGCTATAAATATGATTAGATTGACACAAACCTAATGTGAGGTGATGTTCAATTTCATCAAGTGAGCCTATACTTTGCAATATGGTGTGTTGGGAATGTGGAACCGGAGTCAGGGAGTGAAGAACCGGAGGTTTAAACCGGGTTTTTAGCATCAAGAAGACACTGGTCAGAGCAAACCGGGTTCTAGGTAGTTTGGGATAACCGTCATTTGTGACGAAGCAGTTGCAGATTAGTGACGAAGAAAACCGTCGCATTTGTCCGGTAGCTCAGCTTAACTTCTTGCAGTTAGAACTTCCTGTGCAGTTGCATTCGAGCTTCAATCCATATATCACTGTAAAGCTCTCATTGAGAAGAAGATTACTACGTCGCATAATTTCCTTGTTCTTTAGATTAGAGAGAGTATTTAGAGATTGAGTGTTCGTGCTCTAATTTGTATCCAGAATTGGGCATTTCATTTCTTGAGCTTATTCTCTGTAATTGGTTGGAGTTCTTAGTGGATTGAGGTGTGCCTTGCCTCCGTGGATGTAGTTCATCTTGAATGAACCACGTTAAAACTGTGTTTGATCCATTTCTATTTCCTGTTTTGCGCGAGCTCAGTTCGGTCACAACTCTGGCCGAATTGCTTGAGTGATTTCGAATTGTTTTCTTTGTACAATTTCCAGAATCTTTGGTGTTGTGTGTTCAAGAGTTGACTTCACTAACACCTAATATGTTTATATAACTATATTGGTCAAATAACAGAATCCGATGACCCATTTAGTCACAATAATATAATAGTTTAATACAGGTTTAATGTTGAGCCAATATTTGTAAAATATTCATATCTCAAAATAATAGATTTTATAATATCAAATCTTAGATAGTATTTAATATATTTAATATGAAAGTGTTTCCTCGATTCCCTCATAAATTGTTTCCTTATTTCAAGATTCCATATATATATTATATGTTACTGTTTTTTACATTAGTTTTAATGCATATTCTTTCTAGCATAGTTTAAATTATTAGATACAATATTTATGGTAAGTTAATTTTGGTACCAGTATACAAATACTGTAAAAATTTTGCAAAAAATTTTCTTGGTCTTTTAAACATAAACAAACAAATAATCATAACTTAAGCCAAATTATTTAATTTGATTACTTATATTATTTATATATGATTATTTACAAATGTTAAATTAATTTTATTATTTACTTAATTGATCACTTACATTTTCAATCATGTACTTTTTAGTTTCTGAACTTAATTTGGTTATCTACTTTTTTAATGTAATATGAGAAACCACCACATGAGAAACTAAGTACATTATTTTCAATAGTGTGATGTTGATCGAAGAAGCATTGTCAAAATTACCACAGACAAATAAGTTTCTTACTGATTCGTTTACAATTCAGAAAAATATACAAACCTATATTTATTGTGCAAAGAGTTGAAAAGTTGAAAAAACAATAGATAAAATTTATTAAGTATAATCAAAATATGAAATGAGTCTTCTCCTTTACTGAACAAACACCCTAAATGAAAGATCAAGTATATCACCACCCCTAGGAGGTTGCTTCTCAAAGGTGATAAAATCACCACGACCAATCATACACTGATCCATCATATCCCTACAGCCTGTTAGATAGCAAAATTCCTCCCTCTCTACAACATCAACTTCAATTCCAACAGTCCACTCCTTAGTTCCCCTAATAATTGTCGCCCTACCATTGATTAGATGTCCCCACTTTACAAAGTGATGACGGAACTGTTCAGAAACTTTCTGCGAGAGAAACAACAAACATGCTTTAGCAAACAATTGCTTTACAATTGTATACATATAGATTAGGAATTCTTTAATACCAGTCTTGCTCTGCGAACATGCTTGTGCTTCACAGCAATTGTGAAACACGGGTATGGAACATTGTTTACAACCAAAACTGAAACAACACTTTGAGTCATCTTCCAATTGCATAAAGTTTGTTCTTTGTTTTATTCTGCTTGTATGGAATTTTTTTTTTTTTTTATGAAATAGAATGGACGCATATCATCTCATATTTATATAGAGGTTGGTCTGTTGATGACACCATATCATTAAAAATATCTTTATTTTAGAATCAATATTCTGTTGAGATATTTTAGGTATAAATACGTTATCTTATATGCAGCATTTATTGTGAATAAATTTTATATATACACAGATACTGACATATAATTTTTGAAACAAAACCATATAACTTGTGCTTATATAAACACAGATATTAGATTCATACATGATATATATAATATATTTTCACATAATCAATAATGGATGTAATTACATAGATTAAAATTTCATCATGTGTTATTCCATTTTTTTCATTATCTCCTAGAATGTTATAAAAATATTTGTGATACTTTAAAGATCATCTCTTCTTATCTACATATATCTAAACAGATTTGATTTATCAAATTATATACTTTATCATAATTAATTTTTATAATATAGTGTTATACACTTTATCATAGTTATTAAAATATATCGTTTTTCATAATATATCTAATAATATATAGATTGTGTTGAATTTTCATTAATACATTCTTTTATGGTATAAGAGCAGTAAACAATAGTCTTCATTAAACTGCGGACAATATTATTTTTGTAGAAACCGGAACTTAAACATAGTAACTATAATGCTACCATAATTCAATGCAAGATGAACCTGAACATCATTATTGACTAAATCAGTACATATAGACACGAAAATTTAAGCCTTCATCCTGCTCAAACTCTAGCGTGAACTCCCTCTTCAATCCAAGATCATTATCAGCAAGAAATTTGCCACAGTTAGTTAATTCTAATTTCTTCCATGGGTCACCACCAATTCCAACAATCCAATATTGTATTTCTCAAAATATTTTAGCAGTCCCTTCAAGCAAGTGCCTCCATTTGATGAACTGAGCCCTAAAATCATCTGGAATCACCTGAACAATAATAGAGAAAATCATTCAAGTTTGTTAATTTAAAACAATCAGTTTACTTAAAAAATATTACTTATAATATTTTTATAATTAATGATGACTTAAACCAATGTCTTTGATTTCAGGATCTCATCAGTAATCTTGACATCAAAAGACGGATTTTCATCTTCGGATATAACAATTATTTCAACGTCTGGGTCCCTACACATTATACAAGTAAGATTATCGTACCCATCTCAATTTAATCATTAATAGATTAACAAACAGTTGAATACAAAACTTGAATAAGAGAATTGCTTACTGATTTCTCATCCTTTAAAGTTCAATATTTCTTCTTTTACAGTTAGGAATTACAAACCTGTTGTGATTTATATTTCTATTACGTCAATAATAAGACCTTTAAATAAGCATAATTTTATGTCTGTCTAGGGTTTGAGTTATTAGATTTTCAGATTTTATTGCCTTACTTGATAAGAGATATTTATGCACTAAATATTTGTCTATTATAAAAACAATGCTTATCCAGATGATATTTTAGATATATCTATATACATCTAAAAACATTCTATAAAATATTTGATTGAGTTTCAGAATACATTTGTTATTTAAATAATAATTATAAATATTAATTTTTTTGAATATTCATTATTATCATCGTTTATCATATTTTAATAATGTCAGCAGTTATAATACTTGATAATATATATATATATATATATATATATATGTATGTTTATGTTCTCTACATAAAAATCACCAATTTTAGATAATAATTTATTTTAAACAAAATATGGGTTACTGTATTTATGAAATTAATATAATAAAATCATAAATTTGATACTACTGGGTATTTATATGTTTGAATAATTTATTTGTAATTGTATCTGCCTAAACTGTTTACGCAGCTTTTAAAAATAGTGGATATAAATACATAAACATTTGTGTGATCTCTATATTATCATACTCTCATTATAATGCCCATATTTTTTTTTATATATTTGTGTCCTTTGTCTAATTTATATTACAACTATTATTGTTGAAGTGTCTTAAATATTTTATATTCAAATATATATATACATATATATATATATATATATATATATATATCAGCTAATTTTTATTTGTAATTGTATTTATATAACTTGTTTAAGTATCATAAAATTAGTGAATGTAAAATACATGAGCATTAAAGTTTAATCTATGTTACTATCATATTCCAACTTTACTATCTAATTTATATAACTTAGATGTTTTATATTCAAATATGTATATAATCAAAGATGTGATTTTAATTCATATTTTAAGCCAAATTACGTATATGTCGTTCTAATTTATATTTGAAAACAGATATTTTCATTAACAAGTTTAATGAGTATATCTTAAATTTTTATAGAAAAAATAGATTTATATCTTTTATAATTATTATAACGTCTATTTAATTAGTGGTTATGCATATACAATTAAAATTATTATCTAATAATGCAACATAATATTGTATTCTGTAAATTGATACTTAATTGAAATCCAATTATGTAGTCAATAAGTTAATGCCTTTAGTAGTTTGTACATATATTTTATAATGAATTGAACACAAATAAATCAAAATGACAAACAGAATAACATTGTCAATAGGAAAATATCATAAAGGCAAACAGAATAGGTAAAAAACATAATAGGGAAAAAACATTGTCAATAGAAAAATAACTTCAAAACACATTGAAATATATTTATGTAGTCAATAAGTTAATGCGTTTAGTAGTTTGTACATATATTTTATAATGAATTGAACACATATAAATCAAAATGGCAAACAGAATAACATTGTCAATAGGAAAATAGCATAAAGGCAAACAGAATAGGGAAAAAACAGAATAGTGAAAAAAACATTGTCAATAGAAAAATAACTTCAAAACACATTAACTTCAAAACTTTTCCTGCTTGATAGTCTTTCTATTAGTCGAGTTTTTATCGAGGTCATCCAACAGCTTGCGCTTCACTTTAAGACCCTGATCACCATCATCAACCTTTTCTTTTCCATTAGAGCGGCCACTTTCTACAGTTGTAGTCTTATCTGAAGTATCATCATTGTCCTCTAACGTTTGTATGATCTTTTCAGGAGTATTCACTTCATCATCAGAACCACAATCATCATCAGCTGCATCCTTGCGCACAAGCTTGGAAACCAAATCCGACTCCTGAGAACAAATAGTAAGAAACAAAAATTTATATAATATTTTCAGAGTCATAGAATTCTAATATATTTTATTCATTAGTATAATTAAAAATATTTTAAGATTCATAGGATTTTAGTATATTTCATTCATTAGAATATCACATTAAAATAAATTGTAAAAAAGTGACTAATATGTTATTTTCATTACCTGAGGCTCAACATAAGCTGAACAAAACCGTGCCAATGGTCCAGGATCATCAGAAACCTTTGTTACAGAAAGAGTAACTCTCCCGCCACGTGATGTATCAGTCTTTTTAGAAACTTTAAAAAGTACATTCCTGTCCACAAGTTTCGTGACGTAGTACTATTGTTTAATAACTTAGTCTTACATTGGCTATTTTGAGATCGTAGGCTGACTTCCTAAATATAATTTGACACTCTGAGTCCCAAACAACGAAAAGAGCATTGTACGTTTCATCAATGACATGAACTTCCATCTTGAACCTAAAGAAAATTAGTAATAATATTAGGTATAAACAAAATTTGATGTAAAATAACATGTTTTTTAAAACATTATTATTATTGTTGTTAGGTAGAATAGTTACATATACAACACCATAGGTTAGAATATTATACCTAAAATTTTGGTTGGCTTGTACTTCACCACATTGACGGCAAGTCCAAATATTATCCAATTTGTTCAGCTTATGATGGCATGTTAAGCATGCCATATACCACAAATCCGTAGCATTTTCTATCTCAGCTATTGCACAGTAGACCCAAAATACACCATCCTAAATATTTAAATTGAAGCTTAAAATTGTTACTGATGTAGTATTGTAAATATTAAAAAGTCATTATTAATTATATAATTTTCACTACCTCTCCCTCACATATCTCTTGCAGATTCCTAACAACAGCACGGCCAGAAGAGAACTCACTGCTCGAAAACACACTAGAATTTGAACCATGAGATATAGCCACTGGTTTTGACCGATTCGGAGAATCAGCAATCCTAAAAAGTATAAATAAAGTAAGTCGCCATCTTAACAAATCTTAGCATATATTCGTCGTATACTTCGAAACATTTCTTTAAGATCAATTTTAACTAATCTAAATTTATTGATTATATATATAGAGATAAACATGAAATTAGTAGATACTTTAATATAATACTCAATATTGATTCTTTCAAATAAGCATATTAAGCATTTGATTATTTCTCAACATAAATAATATGAAATATGTGAACAAAGTATGATAATGTTGAAATATTTATCAAAATTTACCTGTTTTTAAACTCATTTATCTCCCAAACATCAACATTTACAAAAAGCTGGGTGCAGTTATAAGTATTTGATACCTTCACAGAATCTGCATAAAAAAGATAGCCATAATGTTGGATCAAGAAACAACTAATAAAATAAGTTTTAGCACAATATAACTAATATACAATTCTGCAGGGTACTTACCATTGTACACCTTCGGCCGGCAGAATTGCATTACTATCACAACTGGCTCAGTGGTTTCTTTGTTATAAAAAGGTAAGACTTGATCCACAAATTCTTCCCACAATGTGATGGTCAACCTATTTTCAATTTAAACAAAATATGACATGCATAAAAATTCATAAATTTAATGAATTTTAAGAACATAATAATTGATAATAAAATTAAACTAATAAAATTTTCAGAATTAGGTATATACCTCAAATCTTCTATCTCGATCTCCATCAACCTCTTCGGTCCCTCCTTTGTAGGCATAATTTGAGATGAATGCATTTCCACCAATCGACATATGACATCTAAATTTTATAGAATACCAAACAAATACACAAATAACCTTAGTAGTTGCCATCAATTTATTTATATATTTCTCATAATTAAATGAATCAATGTATAAGTCAGGTACCAAATAGCAAAGTCTCATCCTATTTCTTCAGTTTTGAAATCCAATCAAATGACCTAAAAATGAATCTATCTTTCGGGAACGATGTGTCACGGATATGTTTAATTTTTGTCTTTCCATAAAAGAAAAATTTCAGTGGGTGAGTAGCAGTTTTAAATCTCAGCTCATCTTTAGAAACCATAAAATCAGAAATGATGTACAAATTTCTTTCGGTAAGTCGCTGTCGAGCAGTATCTATATGGTTCAGCCTTGCAGATCCCCTTATAGTGGAGCCCTGATTTAAAAAAAAACATTTACATTACAAACAGTGAACTGAAATTTAAATGCATTGTAATAAATAGATTGCTGATGTATTGTCAAATTAGCACACTGTTTTTGGACTATTTTTTTATGATTGCAAGCAAGTATACAGCAAACACGCAAACTGATATTTTTAAAAAAACTGTGCATTATTTTACACTTTAACATAACAAATATTTAAATCACAAACTGTAAATTACATATTAAATGAATATAACAGAACAAATACTTTAAACAGAACAAATATTTTCATAAACTGAAATGTGTCTAATTGCAAAGAATGATAGAAAATTATACGCAAATATATTTAAAAAACAGTTAATTATTTGTCACTAAAATAGGAAAACAACAAATATGTATGAACATTACATATTTTTCAGATCTGATAATTGTGTAGTTTTATTGAATAAATGATTTTAATACACAACATTTACATAACGTTGATCATTAAAATGTTTACCTCATTATCCCGAAAAACGCATTCGAAGCTCTGAATTTGAGTAGGATTCTTGTACATTGGTATATTATAAGCACGTACCAGACGCATCTTCAAAGCCCAATCATGCCTCTTAGCGTTGACATCGCTTATTTTGGAGAACACCGGAGACATTAGTATTCTGAATTGTATGAGGAGAGTTGAACTTTCGAGATTTGAGTGTCTCAGATTTATGATGTATTTATAGAGATTTAAATTAGGGTTTGTAATCTATTTATTATACAGCAAAATAAATAATTAGATATGATTGAATTTAAAAAAATCTTTTTATTATACCAACTTGTACTTATCTAGATTATGAAAACAGTCCTGTAGCAAAAAATATCCGCAAATATTGAAGTGCTGATTTTTACTCAAAAATTGATTGATATTTATGTAAAAATATATGGTTTGTTACAAATATTCCATTTTGCATGGAACACTAACTAACATATATTTTCAGTGGAAAAACAAATATATACACAAAAGAATAACAAATCTTTTCCCAATATTATTTCCGGAAAAAATGGCGGGCAGCTGGGCCCACAACAATAATAAAATAAATAAAATATAATTTCGTGTAAAAAAACAAGTTTCCCATTTTAGCAATGACAAATGAGCGGGAAAAAATGATTTTTGCCAATTCAAGTAAAAAGTCATTTTGTTTTTAGATATATATAGATATATGTATACATGTATATAAAGTAATTTATATTCAATTCATATATAACGTGCGAGAAACTTATATGTACATTACAAATTTTATTTACATTAATTTTATCCTACATTATTAAAAAATATATATATTTGGATCAAACAATCTCACATTTAAATATTAGATTATATTAAAATCATTACTTTTTAAATAAACTTCCGTGCATCAATATTACTAGTTTATTTAAGACCAATATACAGGGACTAATTGCCAATAAGAGCGTTCTCGTTTTGCGGAGAACGCTGCATACCAGAAAATGCAGTTACCAGAAATGAGAAGGGAATTTGAACAGAAAAATCCTAGGTTACTATTTATAGACGGTTTTGTTCTTATATTAAATAAGATTTTTCCAATAGTACCCCTCTTATTTATTCTTAAAAATATCTAATTATCTAACCTACCAAATCTACATAAGTTATATAAGAGTTTATTTGTTCATTCTTTGAGCAATTTAATTAACTACCGTACTGTTCACAAATCTATTAAAATAATAAGTATTGTTTTTGTGTATTTACAGGAATAAATGAGGCACAGACGACTTCACAAAAAATTGCAGAGCACTGTTTCATACTTTTTTTTTTTTTTTAAGACTTCACATTTTTTTTTAATTAATGGAAACGCCTCGCCTAGAGGCGACTTTTGTTCAGGTGTTTTTTTTTTTTTTTGTTATACTTATTTTATATAAATAGTTTAATAATAATAATAATAATAATAATAATAACAATAACAATAATAATAATAATAATAATAATAATAATAATAAATACCGTAATAATTAGGGTGTGCACGGTACAGTGTGGATCGGATATTTAAAAATATTCAGATTCATACCAAATTTCTGTTATTTAAAAAGTGAATATTCATTACAAATCCGAAAAATCAGGACAATACGGCATATTTATTTTTTCCGGGATAATTCGGCTCAGAATTTCGGATCTTTGCCGAGCCGTTCAATGTGTGTTAAGTCATTTAAGCCCAATTTTGATGTATTAGGCCCTAATCCAGGTTGAACATCCAAACGGGTCCATATAAAGTCTAAAACCCGAAAAAGCCTCACAATTGTCACTACAGTCCACACTACTCCCTTTTTACTCTTCCCTGTTCTACTTCAGAGCGAGAGCATCTTCCGATTCAATTTACTCAGTTTGCAGATCATATAACTATTTCAACCAATCAAAACGATCCGTGAGTTTCTGACTGAAACCATTATTGATGGATCAGGAGCGGGCTTCCGAAGCCCCGAATTCATCAATCACAGTCACCGGCAAAAAGCTCAACGCTAAGGCTCCTGAATTCGTTCCCCGCTCCGCCTCTTCAACTTCCGCGCCACCTCCACCTCCTCCGTTGTTATACGCAAGGCCACCGTCCTTTGTGCCGCCTTTGTTACCGCCTTACTATGGGTTCGAGAACTGTTACCAACAAGATGGGACGCCGTTCTATGGTTGCAATGTGAGTCCAGTGGTTCCCAGAGAGTATGCCGCTGATGGAAACAAGGGTAGCTCTGCCGCCTCGCCCAAAAATGGGTTGTCAGATGTCCACCAGAAAATTGTCAATCAGGTGAGTTATTCTCTGTGTTTGGTTGTTTCTCAATTATAAATTGTCTTTGGTAGCTGGTTTTGTGAGATGAGGAATTCCGTTTTTGTTGTAATGGACCCTATAGTTGATTATTTACTCTTATGGTTCTTTCATGGCTCTGCATTTGCTGTAAGGTATTTTATGACTCTTTTATTGCTCCACTTGGTTATCTGTCTTTTGTTAATTGCTTCTCTAGGAATTATCTTCAGCTTGTTCTGTGTAGTTTATGTTGTGCCTTACTATTCAAGATTTAATGCATTAATATACTGAGCTTGGTCCTGTAGTGATACTTGGAGACAGGACAGGATAGTTTGTAATATTTAATGTCAATTTCATTAATCACGTTTATTTGCTGGTCTTGTGCTGGTAAATACTGTTATATTTATTTGTTGACTTGAAGTCTTAGCAATTTGATAAAACTAATTTGCCATGTAAGTGCCTGCGTTAGCATACATGCGACTTATTTGAGTACTATATCAGCATATCTTCCATACTTATGATTGACTATCTATTCCTTTTCTTTTTACTTTCTATGATGCTGATATCTTTCCATACTAGTTACTGAAGGGGGAAAAGCGTAAGCACTTGCATGTGTAGAAAGTGTACATCAGTACATGATGTAGGATACGAAATTTATGCTCCACAACTAATTTTCAACAGTGACATTATGTTAAAAGAAGCTGAGAACTATTGTGGAATAAGTTAGCTCTGACATTTTTAAGGAGTTTTCCTTACTCATGTAACATAGTATGTCTTTATAAGGGAATATTGAGTGCAGGGTGGTGCTCCCTGTCTACACATCTGGAAAACAACATGGTTTCAAGTGCAATCTCAAGATTATGGCTTTCTTGGTTCTATTAATTTGTCGAATTGCCTTTGCATCTGTCCAGTAGAATGTGTCATTTCATATTTGATGGATCATTTTTGTGCCCCACGATGAGCTGGAAAAGGTTTCCGTAGGGACATGTGTAAGATAATTTAGTTAGCTCCAACTGTTGTGTCAATTATTTAGCTTTCCTCATGAGTATCTTGTGGAAGGTTAAACTTGGTATTTGATGTGATGAATCTCTGCCCTTAACATAACTTTAAGCTCTTGGAGAAACACATTGTGCTGGGAAAAGAATCACACTATGCATTGCAGATTTTGTTTCCTCAAAGGTTGGCCGAAATGGTCAAGTTGGTATTGGACCTGTTGAATGTCGGTTTCCATTTCATGAATATTATCCATCTTTTGGAGAAAAAGATTTGTTATGGCTGGAAAAAGAATAGTAGGTCCATCGAGATTTGTTTTACTATACAGGTCGGCTGCCGAAGATGGAAAGTATACTTCATGTATGATGATATTTCTTTGGCCAGGTCACAAGTTTAAGAGACGAACGTAAAATCATGAAGGGAAAAGGAACTGATGGTTGTAATTGTGTATTGAGAATATTTTTGTAAATAGGCTTGAACTGAGTAGAAAAAGCATCTCGGGAGAATCCTGTTTTTCCTCCTTGTGGAATGGATCCTAATTGGTCCTAAGACATGGACAGAAAAGAGGGGTTTCTGACCTTGCTTTACAGGCCCAGGCTTGTACGAATCTGGGAAAGTTTTCAAAACATATTATCATATGTAAATGAAGGGTTACATATTTTGAAAAATCAACAAGAACTTTGCATATGCAAATATATAGTGAAATTGCAGAAGGTGATTATAGTCTTTCTTGCAGACTGTAGAATAGGGTTTTAAATTTACTCTGACATGTCTCCCAAAATTTGGTGAGGGCTGTCCATCTCCTGTTACGTTGATTGTGAACAAATATCTCAATCCAGAAACAATTCCTTCATTGTTCAAGAACATAGTATTCCTTCAGGATTTTCCCTTTGTCAGCAAAACCAATGCCGTGAAAAACTTTAATGTGAGTTCAACCACTTCTTTGGTTAGAAAAGCCGTGTTACTATGTCATCATATTTTTTTAGGCCTATTATCTGCTTCCTTGAACTTTTTGAATGTGTATTTGGCGAAACTACTTGCCTGGGTTTGTCGCCATTAGCTTAAATTTTTCATTTGGTAATTTGTGTGTATGCTTATGTTCTACAGGTTGAGTTTTACTTCAGTGATATCAATCTGGCCACGACCGATCAGTTATTTAGGTTTATGAGCGAAGATCCTGAAGGATATGGTGAGGTTTTCTAATCCTTATTCTGCTATTGGGTATTAGGCCCTCGATTTTGTTGTCATTTTAAAAGGTGACTCCCCTTGAAGATCTATTTCATCCAATTGAAGTAGTTATCATCCGAACATATGGAGGCCTATGGATCAGATTTTCATAAACCTGCAGCTTCCATAAATTTGATTGGTGGAGTTGTTTACCTGATGATACACTTTTTGTCGTTCAAAACTGGTTATGCTTTTGAAAATGTTCCATTGGTAACAGAGTACATGGTAGCTTAGTAATGCAGCCAAACTCTATGATTTGAAGAAAATAAATGTGGATAAAATATGACTAAAAATGATACTTAGGTATTGCACTTTCACAGTCATTTTATTAGTAGCATCCAATGCAGCATTTGTTATTTTTTCTTAAGGAAACACTTTCTGACAATGCCTTTCGTGCAGTGCCACTTTCTGTTGTCGCATCATTCAAGAAGGTGAAAGCAGCAATTGCTGATAGCACACAGCTTGCTAGTATCCTAAGAAGCTCAAATAAATTGGTAAATCATGCAGCTTGAAGATTTTCGCCAATTTTGTAGTCTTCTCTGTTTCTGCAATACGTTTTGACATAACATGTCTTTCCTCTGCTACTTCTTTTCTTGTTCCTATCTTACTCTCAGTTAGTTAGTGAAGATGGCAAAAATGTTAAACGCCAGCATCCGTTGACTGAATCAGATATGGAAGAGCTGCAAGTAGGTGTTATTATTATTTTTTATTTTTATGTTTGTACTTCTTATTATGAGATTGTTTCCCGTCCTACACTTCTGCAATGTCAATCCTAGATTTTGTAACTGCACATCTTTTATGTTTTTTTTAGTTACACTGATTAACAAGTTTTCTCTAAGTTATATATTTTCTTTTATCTAGTCTCATCCTTGTTTGATATGTCTCATTATCTGTAGTCTCGCATAGTGGTTGCTGAAAACTTACCTGATGATCATTCTCACCAGAAGCTCATGAAGATATTCTCATCTGTAGGGAGGTATGTAATGCTAATCTCTTACTTCACTGAATACAGAATAGGTATTTGTGGATGCGTCATATTGCTCTTTCTCATACTCTTTTTTATGATTCAACCAGCGTGAAGTCTATTCGTACTTGCGCACCTCAGAATTCAAATGGTGCTCCATCTGCATCTAAAACAGGAAAAGGGGACAAATTGCACTTTGGCAGCAAGGTATCATTTGAACAACAAGTTTACCTGCCTCACTGGAGTAATTAGATCTTTCAAGTTGCTTCACAACTGAAGCAACTGTTTTATGGTGGTGGTTTCTTTTTTTCAGCAAGCTAATATGTGGTTTGGAATTTTAGTATATTTGGCTAAGCAAATTAAGATGGTTTTTGATTTACTGTGTGATATTTATATTCTACTCCATGTTGATTTGACCCTTTTTTCTTATTATATCTGGTCAAACCATCCATTTCCAAAATTATTGGGCTCTCATTGTAGTTTTCCTCATTTTGGCTTTTTCACGGCATGTAACATTTTAATTCTTGAGATGATACTCCAGCGGTGAATGTCACCTATCTCAGGATAACACTGTTACCTATTTATCCACTGTTTTGGTTTGACAAAGGACACTAGAAGAGAATTGTGATCGGTAGTAGCATGACTAATGTCTCTTAAAAACTTCCTTATTCTGCTGGTAGAAAATTAGCTGCATCTTTTCGTGCATTTTCTTCCCTTCATAGTTCTGTGGCTGACGACATAATGAGATGGGGGAGGATAGACTTTTTCTGATTAGATAGGTTAGGAGAATGGGCTAGCAAGGGGTGCAGCAACTTTGCTTATGCTTCCCTACTGGAGAATATCAATGGTTATATGTAATCTCAAAGTCTTTGTGGCTCAACAGCATCTTCTTGCCACTTTAATCTACATATATACAACTTTTAACAGCTATAACATTACTTTCTGCTTGTACGAATACATTTCTCTAACCTCTCTATATTTGATATCTCATGTAGTCTCATGCTTTTGTGGAGTATGAATCTGTTGAAGTAGCAGAGAAAGCGGTAGGTCTTACTTCAATTTACGTTTACAGTAAAGCCCTTCCTAATCTTTCAAAATTGGCCTAGTTTGGGATCCTTACTGCTGGTAATTCATGTGGCTCCTTGGGCAGGTTGCTGAGCTCAATGACGAGAGCAATTGGAGAAATGGTCTAAAAGTTCGTTTGCTGCATAATAGTGCAGTATGTATTGCAGTGCTATATAAATTATGGTTTTGTTATTACGCACTTACTATAGAATTTCAGTTCGGACTTCCTTTCGATGCTTGCTACCTTTTTGTCCGTCTAGCCTTGTCGTGTCTGCTTCTTTATATTCAAAACAAAACAAAACAAAACAAATTGGCAATTGTTAAAATTGGACTTATTGAGGGTTTTATGATCATCCACCACCGTTGATTGCATGGGTAGTTAATCGACTTTCTCTTTTTCTTTAAAAACAATTCACAGGTAAAACCTACTCCCTCAAGGACAAAGAAGGTCGGTCATGATGGTCAATACTCTAGTAAGAAAGATGAGGCAGTTGTGCCAGAGAGGCAGGTTTCCAAGGAGAATCACTTGGTTGACTCATTGCAACACTCTGATGCACAAAATCACGAGTCTCAGGTAAAGGATCGTTATTGCAATTTAGAAGACCAACTATTCAAACTATGCTTTTTAGACTGTCATCTGCATGCCCAATTTGAAAATACCGCTACGCTTGAGGGGAACTTATTTTGTATATGAATTTCTTTAGATTTTGTGTTTGTTATTTTTGATTCATCATCGGATATGAATATTGTCCATTTTACTATCCTGAGTAATTATGCATCTCCCTAACGCTTGCAGACAATTTTCAATTCATGCCTGGATTTTCCAACACTTTCTACCAATCAGGATATACAGTTATTCTTGGAATTTACAAAGTTAACGACCTTATTCCACTATGTCTAAGTTGACGTTTTGCTCTTCCTTTTCCCGCTTCCAAACAGTAGTTCAGAGTTGATAACCTGATCATTTGTAATGAGCTTCACTTTCCATGCAAGACTTCTGTTTTCTGGTAGCTCATGTGCAATGCTTGATAAGTTTTGGTTCAGTCTCTTTTCATTCTTCAGTACTGAACTTTTTTTATTTATAGTGACAATATTCATCAAATCCGTCAACTGTTGGAATTCAACAAGTACCATTAAAAATCCAAAGCCTTAATCCTACTATGTGGTGTCGGCTACTGTTCGGTCGAGATACATCCATGTCTTTTTAATTCGGGTTATAGATAAAGGTCCGCTGTTGCAGAAGTTTAGGTCATCTTAAGCATGTTTGTCTAAAAGTCCTCATTATTAGAGCTGCACCACCTTTTTCATTCCATCTCAACTTTCATATCTTTACTACAGTGGGAGGATAATGCAAGGACCAACGCACAGAAGAAAGGGAGAAATAGCACAGGGGGTGGTGGAAATGGCAAGGGCAAGGGCAAGGGAAAGGGACAGGGACAGGGACAGGGGCGTGGAAGGCCCCACCATCCCTCCAATGGAAGAATCGCCTCAGCCTCTCCACCCATAGAAAATTCTGAGGGTACAGAGAAGCCTAATGCCGCCAAGCAATCTTCTGTTCCTCGTATGCCTGATGGCACCAAGGGATTCTCTATTGGCAGAGGAAAGCCATTGGCCATAAAAATTGTTTAAGTTATAATTGTCAGTACTATTTTTTTATATGAGGGTTGTGAATCTCTTGTAAGCAAAGCATGCAGGTCTCATGGGAATCGATCTCGGCTGTGCTTACACCAATTCCTTTCTAAATTGTCTAGAGTGTTGTGACCGGGGTTTTACACAGGTAGTCTGCTTATAGCCTAATATAGAATCAGAATATATATAATTTGGCTTGTAATGGAGTGAAGAACCTCTCAAGATATTATTTAACAAGTGTTGTCATGTTCGGGTTAGGAGGTTCGCTCGTTGTAGATAATGAAACATCCTTTCCGGATCTGGATTCTATTGTACGGAGCCCCCCATCCCCAAATTTCTTTAGCTGAAATGTCTAATGAGGTAGCTATGTGGTATATTTCAAATGATCAAAATATGGTACGATTAACTTGCTTTTAATAATCAATAATGTTATATGGGAAATAATATGAAATAATCGGGGGGGGGGGGGGCGGAGGGGGACCAACATTTATGTGGGCAGTGACGTGGGTAATTAGGTGGGTGTATGAGGTAGGTAATATGTATGGCATGACATAAAGGTGAGCATGACAGTGCACAGTACGGTTGGTAGAAACTTTATATAATTCAAATATATTTCTTGTGATCGGAATCAAAGGATGTGTTTGCTTAATGTTTGACTCAATAGATTTAGTGGACCAAATTAATACATTCATTAATTTTCTCAGTCAAATTTAGCTCAGCGCTCTTCAATCTTAAGCAAACACACCCAAAATGTGAGAACATATTTGTTTCTTTATCCAACACGCAAAAGAGGCATGTTTTGTGTTCACTTGCTAAGCAAATCACGCAAAAGAATATATTTGTTTATCTATTAAACACGCAAGCAATCAGAGTTGCCGTAACGGACTAGCAGGATGGTGTAAGACAGACTACTAAAATCTTGGTCCAGTCCAATCCCACACGGGCTATGGGTTGAGGGAGCCAATCCACTCTCCCAATTACTCTCTTTTGTATATATATTCCTAAAAGGATAATGTAAATATTTATTTATTAATTAATTTAACAATTACACCACTCATAATTTTATTAACACACAAATTAGATTAGTTTTCAAAGTATCTCAAATTTTCAACATTCATCAAATATAATACAAAGTATACGACTCTTACAAGCTGACATATAAAGCTGTCAACGGATTAACTGCGAGCCACATAAATAGCGAGCACTAAAACCTCGACCAAATCTACCAAGTCACGGGTTAAAGGCTCATTTTGATAACCCTACAAGCAACCGAGATTTTGTCGTCACTCGCTAAACAAATCAGACAAATATTTTTGTGCTTGACTTGCACATGTTCTCAAACAAGATCACTTTAGCATGTTAGTTATAACTATAGTATTAGTATTTATAATTATAAATAATCATAGAGACATATTGTGTAGTTTGTGGTAAGCATACGTCCTTGAATGAGTTTGTTTAAGTAATATGCATGCTTGCGTACATTAAACAAATAAAAAATATAGAGCCGAATTTTAAGTAAATAAATGAACAAGTAAAACTCGAGTTTAGCCATACTACTGTAGTATGCCCAAAGTTTACAGAATCCATTTGCCACCATATAGCTAGCCTAGCGCAACCCTATTATTTTATACATCCTACCTACCCTAAAAAGGTTACATATCTCCCATAAACAAAAGGCTACATACATCAATGTTGCTCAAATTTCATCCCCATTTTAGGAATTATTTATTTCTTGTTCATGTCAAAGACCCGAGTGTTGCAAATTTCATTTTTCAAGGCATGTGAACCAAAAAAAAGAAAAGAAGAAAAATCTAATCTGCGCTGAAAGGTTAGTAGGCTTGAATCTGATTAAATGAATTTAGCATAAGAAAAAACAGGAAATACTAGGCATAGTAATTATCGATTGTGCATCTTCTTAATGGAAATCTATAAACCAAATGCATTTCCAGAATTTCATCAAATACTGAAAAAAAATAAAAAATCAGAAAATCCTTTGAAAATGAAACCAAACATTCTCACAGTTGAGTACTGCGGATTCTACTTCCAAGTAGTTTATTTGAGATCCCAAATGATAGATTGGTAGTCAAATACCATATAGTCAGTTAGTTGCACGTCAATGGCTGAGAGAAGGATTTGGAGTTCCATCGGAGCAAATTTACGAGTTCATGAGCCTTTCCATCATCAACTGAACCACCGCCGGAGCATCAACAGTAACTGCAACTTTCACTGTTGGTTTATCTGACCATTCAGTAACTTCCTCGAACCTTGTAGATACGGACAAAATTGGAAACATCATTACAAGATTGTAAGCATATCCACATGGGTGAGTGAATGATGAATGGATGCCCAATGTAGGTAGTGCAAGGGACTGGACCATTAGTCACATGCATATCAAAGGGAAGTTATGAAGAAAGGCGTTGTACCTTTTTTGCATGTTATAGAATAATGTTAGACCCCTAGTGATACCAACTGTCTGGACACGAACAACACCTTCTACATAGGTTATCAGTGAAGGATTAACAGCAGCAATAACAGTTGTTGGGTCATGAAGATAAACACCTGCATTGGCAGTGGATTGACGTCAACACTCATAATCATCTTATATGAAACTAATTTCATCCTTCAAACCTTTTGTGCTGTATGCATCATGATGATAAGAAAAGTAGACATCTAAAATCTTGGTTATATACTGGGCATACTTTCCACTCGATTCTGCAAGCTTATCTCGATCTGCATCTATAAAATGAAAGGTAAAATGTTAAGATTTGTGCAGCATGTGATAAGCATTTAAAAAGCTCATTTATTCTCTACAGCAAAGCTTGGTCGAATAAATTAATCGTGTTGCTTTCATTGTCTATCAAGAACCCATGCTTGGTTTTGGGTTTGTTTGTTCTAGATGCATTTCACTGAATATGTCTTGTCACTTAAGGAAACTCAATGCAGTAAAGGATGAGTATAACAGTTACTCGGTCAAAATCCTTTTATCGATCTGGAAGGGAGTGCAACCACAACAAACGCATAAAACAGAACAGTAAGGGAGGCCCATAGATAACCAAAAATAGAAAAATAAAAAGCTGTTTTGAACGTTAGATTAGTAGAACGTTTATAATGGGTTACCACTGGACAAAACCAGCTAAAATTGCCCTGTTATCAACGCCTCACCTATCCAACCAACTATCAACTCTGTATGCTGCAATCCCCTTATATTGGCTTCAATTTCTTGTTTTCGTCATATATTTCTTCTTTGATTATCTTTTACAAATATTTCTCCGTGTCACTCTACCCATTGGCTTTGTTACATTTTCATAAGGTTATATGAAGCTGCTCATAAAGGATATCAGATCAGTTAATGAAATTAAAGTTGTCAAACACAGTGTACTATAAGCAATAATATCTCACTGGGTTTGTATGCAACGACCTTACACTTCATGGAGATCTCAAAGAATGTATACTTTCAACAGAATCAAATGTTTACTGGTAAGTTTCACAAGCACATTGAAACCTGTGAAGTGAGTTTCCAACTTATCTAAGCTTCAATCCAGATTATTGTTGCACATCAAGGTACACTGCTATTTGTTACTATCACCATTGCAAAATCAACGACCATCCACAATGTAATAGTCGCCAGATAAATCTATGCCAATTAATTTACTATCAACCCAGAATCTCCACAAACTGGAGCTCATGAAAAAAGTTTGATCTCGCATAGCTACAGTTTCATAGAAATATATAATGCAAGCATATTATTGTAACCAAATATGGCTTAGGTCATAGTTCAAACTTCAATCAGCTCTTGAAGGATTTTCATTTTGAACTATTTACTCAGCAACATCTAATTGTCAGCTTTTCAGCTGACTATTTCAAGAAAGACCAAAGACGTGTATCAATTTTTTGATCTGCCTACAAACACGTATACCATACAGTTAAAGGTTCTCATCAGAGTAGTCCGCCAGTAATTAACACAGCATAGATGAATTTCAACAGCACAGCACATATATAATCTGTTTCCATCGTCACATTTTGTCGGTACTACTCCAAACCATTGCTAGTAGAAATGAGAGGATGATCACAAGGTTTATTGACTTTCATCAACGGAGGATTACCAGTTAAAACAACTTGATGGGTGACATTTATCCCTATAGCCAGAATTTCAGCTCCACTTGAGAAGACAATATCTGCTGCATCAGGATCTCCAAAAATCTAACCGAGCAATTTAAACAAAAGAAACATAAAGAATCAAAGAAAATCAAGGAAATACAAGGATAGAGTGCTCAACAGAAAGAAGAAAACATGCAAAAAATAAAACAATTTAGGCACTTACATTTGCTTCGGCTGCTGGATTCACATTTCCATTTACTGAAAATGCACCACCAAGGAGGACAATTTGCCCAACATTTTTAGCAAATTCAGGATCTGATTGTATAGCCTGAAAAATAATATATATTGAGAGGGGGAGATAGCAACGCCTTGGAACTGATTAATGAAAATCTACTTACTAACCAGTGCGATATTTGTCAGAGGACCCAAGGCCACTACTGTGACCTCCCCTGGATAAAGACTAGCTTGCTGCGTAAGAAAGCCTACAGCAGACTGCTCAATTGGCATTCCTTTTGGTGGAGGAAAGTTTTGATTTCCCAATCCATCCGTACCATGGACAAAGTCAGCAATCCGAAGTTTTGTACCTTTCTTCTCACACGGAGACGATTTTACAAATCATACCAAACCAAAACTTGCAACGAAGCAATACCACACAATGCATTAACATTATCAAAGCTATTTTCACAAAGTAAAAACCGACAAGGTGGTAAGTGAGGATTAAGCAGGCAAAAAACCAATAATAATAGTCAGACAAATGCACCAAGTTCATTAGTTTCCCAAGTAAACGAACAGAAAATTAATGAATATCGATCCTAGAAACTACATTTCAGTGCATTATTAGCTGATTATGGAAAGGTTTTGTTCCATTCTTCTTCATGGTGATTGGAGAAGAAATGCCAATAAAGATGGTTCCTGCATCAGCAAATGTTGTATAAACAGCATGTCTGGTCAATAGTTTTTTTGTTTATTAGCCATGACACAGAAATGGAATTCATTACTGCTAGATTTCCTTCTACCTTTCTCTTATGTTTAACTTCTAAGAAATCAATATTAAAACAGCAAACACAAATTTGTAAGAGGAAAGTTCTTCATCTTAGCGCCTTTTCCACATGGAATAACGAGTTCTTTGCATTGACCATAAACTCTTCCTCAACGAGTCATATGTAGATAGTCGTATAAAGATTGCAATAAATAAAAACCATAGTATTAAAGGATTCTGAAGCATAATAATATGCACATCAGGAAAATAAATAATTTTGGAATTGGGAGTCAGATATGAAAAGCAAGTGTCTATACCAGCTACAATACTGCAGATATGAATTGAAAATATAAACAACCAGTGGCACATCATCAATACATACGGTAATGGTAACATGAGATCCTTCAGCCACAGGGATATCTGTCCGCCCAGCAATCTCCAACTGTATTATTTAGAATGAATTACTTAACATTAGTTACAGCAGCTGGAAATCGTGAATAATGAATAAATCTGAGTAATATGATCAATGCATTGCCTTAGTGATCAGGAAAAAGAGCTACTGTCATATCGTACCTTTTGTTGTTCTATTTCAAATTGCCAGAATATTCCCATACACAAAGAATCATAAGTAGTTGCATAAGGCACAATAAACATCAATAGACCCTTTATCTCAATAACTATAGCTATTCATTCAATTCATGAATAACATCACAAAGGTCGAATATCAGCCATATTTTATACAGAGAACCCTTATTGACTCCCAAAGTCAACAAAAGATGGGCTCTTTGTCCCTCCCTCTTTATACTTAGAAAAAAACTTCAGTTTTTATATACTTATATATAAATCTGAAATTGAGTATAACAGTTAATTTCCAATCCTTTAATTGTGAGAAAATTAAAATGATAATCTTTGAATGAACAGCAATTATCCATGTTACCGAATTCTTAGGTTCAATGAAGTAACGAGTAACCAATCAAATTGACTTTATAATGCATAACTCTATAAACTAGACGACAGTTGTTGCAATGAATGGATAAAGTACAACACTTCAATTATTATAAAATATATTCATTATCATTCCTGAGCTACAACAAATTGTTGAGCTGAAATCTCATTAACAAAATTAAAAAAAACAAATTATTACAACAGGTTAATGACGCATATTGTGCTTCGAACCCTTGTACGCAGCAGATCAATCATTTCCTCCACTCTTCTCCCAAAACATTATAAAGCCCAAAAAACAAAAAAAAATAAAAATTAAGTGAATGATTCACCAAGTGCAGAGCATTTCTGGTGGCGAGAGTGGTGTAGACATTGCCATATATCGTAGTGAGTCCAATCACTTCAACTTCCGGCGACTGCAACGCCAAAAAGATCGCCATCGCATCATCTGATCAATACGAATTTCGTCTCACCATCAACTCCATACACAAATCAACAATACAATAAAGAATCCAAACAGAAATAAAACTCGGATTTATATGCTATACCGATGCCGGGGTCTGTGTCGATTATGATCTTCTTGGGCTCTGCCATTATTTAATCTGATAATTTCTGGAGTTCTTCACTTGAAAATTACGGATTTGGATCCCCTGCTGGTCAAATAAACCAGCAGCAATTGCCGGGGATCCAATACGCAGCGTTTTGCTGCAAAATCCTTTTTGTTCATTTTTTTTTTTTTAGTTGATCAATTAAACTAACTATCAAAATGAATAATCCGAAAAGCAATCGCAAATACTCTCGTAATTAGGGGTGTTCATTATTCGGATTCATCCGAATAATCCGAAAATTCATCCGGACCATTTAGTTATATGGATTACTAATTCGGATGATTCGGATCGGATAAACGGGTTCACCCGAATTATTAAATGGATAAATTGATCGGATTCGGATCTTAGATTTTTATTAGGATTTTATCCGAAACCCGAATAAGAATATTTATATAATATTATTGTTATTTCATTAGGATTATTTATATAAAATATTTACACTTATTTTCAGCTTATGCCTAAAAACACAACTCATAAATTAAACCCTTATAATTTCAAAAGCAATCGGGTCCAAAAGATTTGGATTGGTAGATTACCTCAAATTAAAGTAGCCTAAATGCCTAATTACTCAAACAATCTTGGTGTATTTGGAAATGTAAATATATTTTGTTAATTGTTATTGTAGGCTTGGGTATTTCGGATAATTTGGTATCCGATCCTATTAACCCGAATATCCGAAACTCGAATATCCAAATATCCGAAGTCTTTCGGATCGGATTACGGATAAGTTTTTTAAATCTTCAAACCCGACTAACCCGAACCCGAATCACCTGAAATCCGATTATCCATTCGAATGAACACCCCTACTCATGAAAACAGAAATGAGAAATAATGCTTAAAAGAAGAAAATATTAAAAAAAAAAAAAAGTGAAAAAGCAAGGCAGAAACGGTGCCGTATTTTGCCGTATTTTGCCCAGCAATTGCTGCTGGTTTATTTCCCCAGCAGGGGATCCAAATCCGAAAATTACCGGCATATGCAACTTTAATGTCAGCATGTAATATATTGCACCCTCCGTGTCGACTCACAGTTGATGGGGTACAAAGGTTAAAAAAATGTAAAAGTTACTTTTTTATTTGACTTATAACCCCTTTTTTCTGTTTTTATTTAAAGGTATTAGTGAAAATATATAGTAATATTTAAGAAAAAGTAAGAAAGAAAGAAACAAGGAAGAGAGGCATATAATTGTTTTGTCTTATTCATTAGAGATCCATTTTATATAAAATATCTAAAGTAGAATTACAAGAATATATAAAATATAGAAAATATCTAAATTGCCCCTCATCAATTACTTTTGATGAAGACACACTAATTGTGTTTTTCCTTCAACACTCCCCCTTGTGCCAAATTAAAAAGGATAATGGTATATAACTTGTTGCCTCGTTAAGAACTTTGCCAAGTAACAAAATCCATTGGGAAAAATAAAGCTTGGTCAAAAGAAAAAGAGTGCGACGCATCTATGTTGAGACTCCCACTGAGTTCTACACACCTCCCCTGATATGAACATCTATTAGGAGAGTTTTGAAAATCTTCACATCCTCGATTTTACATAAATCATGAGGAAAGTTTATGGTGGCTGTTTTATAGACAAACTTCGTGATACATGCTTCGTATAATCATCTCCTATGTAACATAGTTCTATCTTCTTGCTGCAAATTGCATTATCTTCATAAATTCAGGTCGGTCTTCTGTGGTAGGACTCAAGCCCATCTCATGTATATGTGTGATATAATCTTTGACCATAGTACTAAGAACTCCTTCATGTAGGACAATCATTTTTGCCTGACTCGGTGGGGTTGATAAATGAGTTGTGCTTGGTGGATCTTCAAGATTTCATTGTACCCCTCGTGGTAATACACAACCAGTTTGGTAATGACCTTTACATTAGTCAACAAGATAACCAACATTTAAACCAACTAAAGTAGTATTCGGTATTTCGTAGTAGGGGTAGCTTCAACATTTATTTAGGAGTTACATATTCTTTTGTAATCATTTTATCTCTCTATATGAGAGCATTTGACATTTCCTTTAGAGTTTACAATTTCATTTGTAGTCTCTCTTGTCTATAATATGGGAAGAACAAATATGTGTCAATGGTTTCTTTCAGATGTCAAAATACTATTTGATATCATTCCACTGATCTTGCGTTGTCCTAAATAAAATATAACCAACATGCATGTTCTTTGAGAAAGTAATACATGGTTGAGTGCATTGAACTTTTTGTACAATGATGTGCACATTTCAATTAGGTAGAGAATTTCATCTCTCAATAACTCTTTCGTCATTTCCTTTACACTTAAATGGATCTTTCCTTATGTCCACAATTCAACCAATCATAAGAGTGCTAAAAGATTGCACTTTATCCATGTTAAATCGCCTGGTAATATTTTGGATATATGCAAACTGAGGAATTAATATTCCATAAACTCGGTCTTCTATTTCTATGCATAGACAATACCGAGTTTTCCCATGATCCTTTCTCTCAATTTAGATTTCAAATACATCACAATATCTCTTATTCATTTAAGAGTGCTTATTATGTCCTTAACATTGACATAATTTGATATAGTCACTTAGACGGGGGGCAATACTTGTTCTTTCCCCTCCCAATCAAGTAGTCACTTAGACGGGTATATCATTTCCGTCTAGATTTATTTCAATCAAAGTGAGCATTTCAATCTAATATTGTAAATGCACTTCGTAGTCTAGAGTCACTACGTGGTGGCAAGCTTGATCGAGAAGCTGCCTCCTGGGTGGGGTGACTTCGAGAATTACTTGAAGCATAGGCGAGAGGAGATGACAGACGAAGACTTGATCCTTAAACTACGAATTGAGGAAGACAACAGGAAAAACGAGTCCAGGTATAGGCTCAGACTGAGGCAAAGCCGAATCTGTTGGAGATGAGATCTTCTAGTAATAAGAGGAAACGCCCAACCGATAATAACATTCGAGATAATAGTCAGTCGAACAACAGTGGCAAAGGAAAGCAACCTGCAAATGCTCCCAAATTTACAGGAAATTGCTATAACTATGGTAAACCAAACCATATGACAAAGAATTGCCTAACACCCAAGCAGAAGAAAAAGAAGACAACTGCCAATGTTGTTGAAGACGAGTTAGACCTCACTGCTGTGGTTTTCGAGGCCAAAATTGTGGACAATCCAAGAGAGTAGTTTGTCGGCACAGGAGCTTCCTGTCATGTCTGCTTAGACAGGGAGGTATTCTCCAGTTACAAGGCTTCTTCCAGGAGGAAGTTGCACATGGGAAACCATGGCTAGAGTGGGCAACGTGATTCTCAAGCTGACCTCGGGAAAAGAGCTCACACTGAAGGATGTGCTACATGTCACAGACATCCGAAAAAACTTGGTTTCTGGATCGTTGCTAGTAAAGCATGGTTTCAACTAGTCTTCGAAGCCGACAAGTTCATCCTAAGCAAGCAAGGAGTGTTCATAGGGAAGGGCTTTGTAGTTAATTGTTTATTCAAAATAAATGTAATGGCTAAACGCCAAGTGAATAAGTGTAACTTCTTTTATGAATGAAAAAATATCTACTTCTTCTTACTTTCTTGAGTGTTCCTCTTTATGAAATTCTATATTAGGACATGTAAATCATAATGCTATAAAACATTTAGTAAATTTAGATTTGCTAAAACTGAATGAAGTAATGTCATATGAAAAATGTGAAATATGTGTTGCAGCCAAAATGGCTAAGTTACCTTTTCATTCAGTAGAAAGGAACACTACACCTCTAGAATTAATACACACTAATGTGTGTGACGTGAAATTTGTGCAGACTAGAGGTGGGAAAAAGTTCTTTATAACTTTTATAGATGACTGCACAAGGTATTGCTATCTTTATCTTCTAAGAAGTAAAGATGAAGCAATAGAAGCATTTAAAAACTACAAAGCTGAGGCTGAACATCAACTAGGCACCCGGATTAAAATAATCCAAAGTGATCGAGATGGTGGGTGTAGCTCCGTTTGAAGAGTTGTGCTCTCAAAGTGGCAAAATTCATCAAACTACAACTCCTTACTCTCCTCACTCAAACGGTGTTGCAGAACGCAAGAATCGTATTCTTAAAGAGATTATGAATGCCTTGTTGATTAGTTCAGGGTTACCCCAGAACATATGGGGGAAAGCTGTACTTACAGCTAACTATATATTGAATAAATTCCACGAAAAGGAGTAGATAAAAATCTTTACAAGTTGTGGAAAAGACGCAAGCTGTCATACAAATACCTCAAAGTGTGGGGTGTTTAGCGAAAGTTGAGGTGCCATTACCTAAACAAATTAGAATTGGCCCTAAATCGGTTGATTGTATATTTGTTGGGTATGCACTCAACAACAGTGTTTATCGGTTTTAGATCCATAAGTTTGAAATTCCAGATATGACTATGGGTACAATTATAGAATCAAGGAATGGTGTGTTCTTTGAAAATATCTTTCCATGTAGAGAAAGAGTGCTAGAAAGTTCGAATCAAGGAGTTACTTTTGAGAAATGAAGTAGCTCGAATTTAAAAAGAACTGTTGAAGCTACTAGTAGTTCTCGGTCCTTAGAAGAGGAGGAAACGAGACGTAGCAAAAGAGCTAAGACTGCTAAGTCATTCGATTCTAATTTTATCATATATATGCTAGATGATAAACCGAAGTCAATCAAAGACTCTCTGTCTAGTTCAGATGGAGAGGCGGATTCATCTGAAGTTGAGTTTGATGACCCAATTTGACGAAATCAGATAAATGGATAGACTTGGAGCTTTAATCTCTAAATTCGGAGCAACTTAGAAGAGAGAAACGCCATGTATGACTGAGCTTAGAATATTTCTAAGCTGCCTACATACCCCGGTGAGAGGGATCATCACGTAGTTCAAATTGCTACTTTGTGTTTTGGGGGTGGAGGTGCCATATGCAGTTTATACTCATGTTTCTTTATCCACTTTAGCCAAATTGGGGATAAATTAGCCTTTTAACAACATACGACCTTTGGTGGTTGCCGTGCACAATTTATCCTCATATAGGCCAGGAGTTCTTCTTCTTCTTCTTCTTCTTCTTCTTCTTCTTCTTCTTCTTCTTCTTCTTTTGTTTTTTTTTTTTTGTAGAAGATAACATCATATGTTGATGAGATTTATTCCTCATTACTTTCCGCTGTTTTAATGACAATACGGATAAGACTCGTTGGTATGAATACAACGTCTATTTTGGTGGTTCCGATAGCATAACCACTCTTCCTAAGCATCTTTTGCATAGTAATGAGCCTATGTTCTTGGTGGTCAACAAATATGGTAGGCTTCCCTAATATAGAGTTCTCTTGTAGATCAAATTTGGCCTTAACATAAAGCGTCAATGCTTTTGGGTCATAACACTTTACAACTTTAGCCGGGAATCTTCCGTGGCAATCTTGGGTCCATTGATCGGGCAAACGAATCTATCAAACATGGAGGACAAGGTTTTCTTGCATCTGGTTGAGTCAAATGGAGTATGAGATATTTCAATAGTTCAACTACAACACCTTTATTGACTTGAGCTGATGATGAGTCCTTCTTGTCATCTTGATCGTCCTTAGACTTCTCATCTACTTCAATTTCTTTTAACTTTATCACCTTCTTATCTTCGCAGAAGTATTTTGCATCGGTAAAGTGAGCTTCCACTTCGGTGAAAGGTTTGTCATCACCAAACACTCTTTTGATAATGTCTTGATGATAATACTTGAAACATTAATGTAAAATAGAAGGAACCACTCCATTATCATGCAGAAATGGTCAACCCAAGAGCATGTTATATGATGTACTGGCGTCTATAACATAGAATAGTACATTCAAAGCCATGTCATGTATCAACTAGTCTAAGTTTATGGTGCCTAGTGCCCTCTGTCCTTCTTGGTTGAATCCTTGAATCATCAATCGGCTGCTTGCAAGAAAAAGCTCTTCCATTGAAATCTCTAGCTTTTTTATCACCTGCAAAGAAAGAATATTCACAATAGCGCCTCCATCGATCATAATTCAATTAACCTTTTGCTCATGAATGTTTTCAGCCACAAACAATGGTCGATTGTGGGATTGTGATCCAAGCAATAGATCTTCATAAGTAAAGGTCATTGTGGTTGTGCAGTCAACATGAAATTCAACTTTGGACTGACCTTCTTTTCCTTGTCCGTTTGCTGTATAACAAGAGCTACTATCGCCGCCATCATGCTCCAAGGTAAGGATAAGATGTGTAGTTGCATTCTTTTCATCTAATACTATTTTCCCTTCTGGGCCAGCTGCATGACTTTGTCTTTAAATACATAACAATTTTCTATCGAGTGCCCCACCAACCGATGATACTTGCAATATTTGGGTCATCAGTACATCTAGCTTCTTTTGGTCGCTTCATTTCAGACAATTCATTGAGATTCGCTTCCATCAAGTTATCGAATATCTCATAGACATCAAAGTTCGTGAATGGATATTATTTTTATTGCGTCTCCTTCAAAGCCTACCTTCTTTGCCCTGATCTTGGGGGATGTTTTTCCCTTTGTCTGTGTTATCACTACAAGAAAAATTGCCTAATGGGCACTTGTAAGCGTCCTATTACATGACATAATAGGACTTCTTTTTTTTTTTTCAATAAGACACTTTATGATAGCGACCTTTTTGCACGCGTTAGAATATCATTTATAGGATGCTTGACTTCATGATCGGACGCTTATAAGAGTCCTATAATTTGGCGAATCAAATTTGAAATTGGGACTCTCAAAAGCGTCCTAATAAGTATTTTGTGCAAAAAAAAATAAAAATAATAAGAAATGCGAATCTAATATAAAAAAATAATGTAATGCTACTCGTGCCCCCAATTATAAAAGTCCACTGCAGGAAGGCAATTTTCAAAGAAACTGATTGTTTACTTACCCTGAAATTTTATTGTTGGATTTTTAAATATGCATTCTTCTGCATAAATTGTAGAAGTGAAGCGCTCTACATCTTAAATGAATCAGTCACTCAAAATCAATTGTTTGTGTGTGTGTTTGCCGAGGCACTTGATAGAGAACTAATCACTCTGTACCATATGATCAGAGTGCTTCAAGGACTACAACAACATAAAATGAACAACTAGATCAGTAGATGAGAATACATAGAAAGAATAAAAAACACAATTTCATGCATCTCGTAAACTACTGAGGCAAAGCGAAAGAACAAGACATCGTCACTTTCACAAATGAAGAACGTTCTTATCCATAAAAAAGTTGAGCTTACCTTATGAGATCAACATAGAAATTGTCCTTATTGTCCCTCACGAGAGGTGATACAAAACTGCTTAACGAGAAATTTCATTACTTAAGATTTAAGAAGGATTTCATTATCTTAAATTCATTTCCCAAGAAGATGGATATGCCGCACCTAAGCACAAACCAGTTCAAGAATACTTCTTGAGAAATGGCACAGTGTGGCATCTTCTTCCATACAAATTTTATATGTTACCAACCTTAAGCTAAAATATTGAGTAATTGCCAAATCTTAAGAGCTATAATCATCTAGAAGCCACCTACTACTGAGATTCTAACATATTAGCCATAATCAAGGAGATGAGTAGCTGGTTGCAAGGAAGAGCACAATGTGGGGATTGTGCTCTATGTCTTTCATATGAGAGAGATAGAGAGAGGGAGAGAGGAAAGGTCAGGGAAGTATCATTAAAAGAAAACTATATAAATTTTCAGCAGAATTAAAATTGTGAAGGTTTGTATGGTATAGTACATGTTATTAAGCAAATTTGTTTACAACAACTTTAGTATTATGAGGAACCAGACCTTCGTAAACAATCCCATATCCTCCTTCACCAACTACATTCTCATGAGAAAATTCATTAGTGGACTCCTCAAGCTCTTAGCGTGTACCAACGGCCCCATCCAAAATGCGAAACCCCTGACCAAATCAACGCCTCACCGCCCAACGAATTGTGAACCTGAACCCATAATAGTCTTGAAACATTAATCGTGAACTATGAACCAAGAACTCACGAATTTGTAAGCCGTTAACTATGATTCCAAAAATCCTGAATTAAAATTGTTTTAAAAAGTTTGAAAATGATAATTTGAATCACAAAGTAGTTGGTAACATATTAAAGAGTATATATATATTATTTTTCAGATGGGTAGAAATAAAATTAAAAAAAAAAACAAAAAAAAAAAACTAACCTTTGAGCTTGAATGGAGATTTCCTAAGCTTAGCAGCACATCCATAGCAATCCAAGTTAGGGACTCTCACCTCCACCATCTACAAATAGCTCAAATTATTCACACATTATGCTTCAATAAGGTTAAAGAAATATTACTCCAATGTAGATCTAGAGATGAATATTAACAGACATGTTTGAGTATGAAAGTTGAGAATTATGATGATAAGGTTGTTCCTTATTTTAGGAAATGAGCTCCTAGGCCAACGATAAAAGATATTTCTAGTTAGGTACATTTTAATTATTCTAGTTTGATATGAGGAACGGGGTTTTCTCTTTTCTAATCGTTCTAGAAATAGGTTTCGACTTTTTGTTTTAATTGTTCATGGATTAGAGAGTATCATTTCCTTAATTATTTAAATTTGTCTCTTCTTCGTTAATTAACTAATCGGACTAGTCCAAATAAAGGTCCTATTATATGTATAATAGGACACTTTGTAGCTAAATGTCATCATAAAGACATCCTTACGGGTACATTTCCTTGTAGTGTATCGTCTTCTTTTTGGCCCAAACTTGATGGGCATCACAGCTTACCCCATGGACTCTTGGTTTGCAGGTTTGGTAAAGGGTTGGCCGGTTTTATCCCAATTTTGTTTATTGCTGAACTTGCATCGCTCTTGAATTGGCAACCATTTTACTCCACTTGTAGCTATGATTAACTCCATATTGTGAGCTCGAGTAGCTAATTCCTTAAATATATGTGGGAAATTCCTTGCAAAATATACCGAAGGCCCCACTGCATCCCTTGTGTGTACATCTCAATTGCAGAAGCTTCAAATAGATGATCTTTGCAATTAAGGCTCAAATTTCTCCATTGGTTAATATAGTCGACTACGTGATCTTCTTTCTATTGACGCGTGTGGGTCAATTCAATCATGTTGACGGTCCTCCAAGTATTAAATAAGCGATTGAGGAACTCTTGGTCTAATTGATCTCAACTGTTAATTGAGTTTGCATCTAAGTCGGTTTATCGATCAGATGCATTGCCTTTTAGAGATCGAACAATTTTTTTTGCCAAGTGGTCACCATAAGTTCCAGCATCATTGCATAGCTCAATAAAGTGAGCGATATGTTGTTTGGGGTTTGCCCTTTCTATCCAACTATTGGAACTTGAGTGGCTAATAACCCATCGACATCTTCGAACTTTCGATCCGTTGAGTCAATGGCTTGGTGTATGTGAAAGAAGACTTTGAGCTTCTCCTAAATTTCTGTTTCATAGTCCCCGTGACGATCTCCTTGAGTTGGTCAACCGGAATCACACCATCAACAGATACTTGGAGCTCATTTAGAGACTTTTCATTGTCAATGGCATTACGTCTTGCAGATGTTTCAACTTCGCCTTGATCATCAAATTATTTTCCTTTCATCTGAATTGTCTCATTGCTTTCCACCTTACTCATCAACGTAGAAATTTGAGAATCTTGCACTTCAATGGCCTGTGTCAAACTTTCAAGTTTTTCCTCAATAGTTGAAGCATTCACCGTAATAACTGGAGCTACCTCTATATCTGATGAAGAACCAGAAGTAGATCATGCAGAATTATCCTCCTCATTTGCGATGTTAGCAAGAAGATGTAGCGAATTCTTCTCAACAACTTCAAAAAATGATGTTCGTAATTGCAGTACCTTGACATACTTCTTGTGATAACCCCAACACTAGCACTTGAAGACTTTGAGGAATTTACCTTGACTGCCAGAGCATTGTGAGTGACCATTGGTAGTCTTTGAATATTTGCATTGAAGAGTGAGAGATGAGAGGTAGAGAAAGTCCCACTAGGCATGCCAGAAATTTGTAACAACAAATTTCGTGTATTAAATAGTCAAACACGAAACAAATGTACAAATTCAAATCTTTGGATCAAATGAATAATTATTACAACTTCGTGAAGCCCTATCTTTAATTATCATCTGATTCTTCTCTTCAAATGATATCTTCAATCTTTGGAGTAGATTAATAGCTTTGATCTTCTCCGCATCAAATTTGTTCTTCAATAATGTTAATCCGAGGCTTCTAAGCCCTTAATTTCGGATTAAATGTAGAAAATCTAAATGGCTTGAAAAAGAATTCTTGAGTCTTGAATATTTTGATGAACTTTGAGCTTTTTGATCCGCGTCAAATTTCAGTCCTTCAATTTATAATGATAAATTCAAGGATCGAAGTCAAATCATGAATCAAATGTTATTTTATTTAAAAGATTAACTTCGAATGCTTTTAGAATAACATATTAACAACATTATTTCTTCAATAAATTGGCTTAGAACGCCTTTAGAACAACATAACAACATAGAACACCCATTCAAACACCTTTGGATCTTAGCTAGAACGTCTTGTAATGTTAGAGAGAATTCTCTTTGCCTCTTGAACTTGTGTTGTGAATTGCGGTAGAAAATCAGTCCCTATTTATAGTTGTAGGATGAAGAATCCTAATAGGCCTAGGATTCGAATGGAGAAGTTTGATTAGTCCTCCAAACTATAATATCTGTCAAACGAACCCTAGTTTAATTTTAAACTAGAATCACATGAACATAATCACTGAATGGTACATGTGTCCATGCATGCATATTAGATCGATTTAAGTGTCTATTTAATGACATTTACATGTATAATTGACTGTGATTGACTTCGTTTTGTATTATTGGACTATTTGACATTGTAGAATTTTTTTTGAGAGTATTCATGTTATTTAAGACCTGAATTGTGCATTTGACTAAGGATGGACGAAGGAACGAGTCCCGAAAAGTACAAAACGAAGAAAAATCGAGCTAAGTACGAAGAAGTCAGCCGCGGCCGCGACTAAAGTGTGCTAAAACAGCCAGAATTGACTGGACACTCTCCACGGTCGTGGCCCGAGTGCGCGGTGGGAGGGAAGCAGTGGTGCGACGACGGTGGGAGGGAGGAAGTGGCGCGGCGAGGGTAAGAGGGAGGAGTGGCGCGGCGGCAGGTGCTGTGGATAAATTCATTCTATGTGTGTGTATTTATATATATATGTGTGTGTGTGTATTTATATATATATGTGTGTGTATGTGTTTATATATGTATACATATATATGTGTGTATATATATATATATATATATATATGGGTGTGTATGCGTTTATATATGTGTATGTGTTTATATATGTGTTTACAGGGTTGGTGTGGGAGGTGGTGTGGGGTGGAGGTGGGGCGGGGGGTAGGGCAGGTTTTCTGTTTTTTTTTTTTTTTTTTTTCAGAATTTCTCTTTTTTTTTTTTTAAAGAAATTGGATTTTTTTATAATTCTTTTATACTTTTTTCTTTTTTGTTTCAAAATTTAATGCCCCGTTAGCTTCTAACCGGTTGTGTCACCTGCTAAACTCGGTTGCAGGACATTTTAACAATTTTTTGTAAGTTACGAGGCATTTTAAAAAATTGTCAAATTTAGAGGATATGTTCTTAAATACGGTAAACTTACGGGATATTTTTACCAATTTTCCCTTTATTTAATTTTTGTGTTTAGGTTAATTAATTCATTAAAACAAATCAAAACTCCAATTCCACATATATATATATATATATATATATATATATGTATACAATTATTACCAGGTTACTACGTAAAACACTTAAATCTTCACGCTCTCTGTGAGTTTGACCCTGATTTACCACTTCTACAATTTAGAAGAGGAAAGCTAGGATTATTAATTTTACTGTGCCTTGACAGTGCGGTCACTGAAGAAAAAAGGAAAAAAACCGAACAATTTTGTGTACTAAGTAATCTCACCTTACCATAAGTCTACCCCAAGAGAAAATCATTAATGTAAAAAACGATGATCTCTTTTTATTGCACAAAAATGATGTACACCATCACTAATAATACACAAAAAATATTTCTATAAGTTATCAGTTTGTTTATGGGCACATGCAATGCAACTAGTGAAAGATTGTCTGTCCTTCATTAGCTGACGTAATGTGACAAAAGTAAGGAGCAAATACAACTCGTCAGAATAGAACATACGAAGATCACCAAAATGAGAGGTTGATACCCTTAAGGGTGGGCTTTTAGGAGGCGGATTCAGGTACTTGACTTGTGTAGTTTTACCTAGTTGGGCATCTTTTAGATCGATAGGGTTATACCCGAACTTGACCTACGTCTCTTGAGTTTAAGTCGGGCCGGCTTGGGTTTTCGGGTACCATATTTTAACAAAATCAACCATAATTCTGAAGATCTTTCAATATCATCAAAGAAGCAAAGACAAGATTCAATCCCAAAAGAGTAGATTTGAGAAAACTTTGACCCACATCCACCCCTAGGTAATCAATAATTTAAACAATGTTTAGGCTCATGCATTTATAAGATTATTTTCATGAAAAGACGCAGAAAGTTGAAGGACATGTTGACAACATGCGTCTGTGATAAATCTACTTTGACAGCTTATCATGTATGTGGTTGTAGGGGGTGGACTTTCAAGAGGTAGGTGCGGCACCCAACCTGCGTCTTTCGGGTTTAAGTCATGTCAGGTTGGGTTTTTTTTTTTTTTTTTTTTTTCCGGGTTCCCTACTTTAGAAAAAATCAAACATTATTTTTCAGATTTTTCAACAAACTTAAATGAAGCAAAAATAGATTTAATCCCAAAATCAGAAACTTGCAAAACCTGACCCGAACTTAATCGACATATGACAAGTTTTCCGCATGATTAACCATGGGCCCCAAAATCTCCAATCTGCATCTTAAAATGTGTTGTTTTCATGATAAAAAAAACTAGAATCAATGCAACAAGATCTAACAACGTTATACCTCAGCACTTATTGTATAACAAATAACTTCTCCAACAATCTCTGAGAAAATTACAGCAGGAAAAATCCTTAACCAAAATTGTAACTATAGATTGTTTCTTCTTTTTTGTGACGAATATAATATCCTTGCCAAATTTTAAAATTTAAGGATAAATAAGTAAAAGTTTTAATAATTTTAGTAGTTTCATCACATTGTTTGTGTAAAACGATGTCATATATTTTAATACTTTTGTTTTGTGTTGTGCACGTAGACACTGATGAACCAAAAAAAAGATTATAGTATCATATACATGATGGAAGTAATAAAAATTGTAAACTTACTTATCTATCCTTAAAAGTTTAATATAAAGATTATAGTATCAGATGAAGATATGCGGATAGTAATAATTGCAAAATTACTTACCTATCCTTAAAGGTTAATATTTTACAAGGGTATTATAGGTGCCACAAGAAAAGAAGAAACAATCCATCTTTTATATTAAATAATGATAGATACATAGATAGACTAGCAATGATATATGACAAAATCTCATGTACACTAGGTGCACGGTGCGATACGGGCATTTTTTCTTGGTAAATGAATTATATAATACCGAACGATTAATGTCTTTAAGCATAAACATTAAAATATTTTCACCGTGATATATTTACCAATAACATGTAATACCTTTTTGCCCTTAATCTTGATTGTACGGATTCTCGTGCAACTGATGTATAAGAGACCCACCATGATATATATATATATATATATATATATATATATATATATAGATAGATAGATAGATAGATAGATAGATAGATAATGATGGTTTTTTTTATAATTAAACACTTATTCGTTAATTTTAAGACCACATACCAAAATCAAAATATATCACCATTACAAGACAAAAGTTAACCTGATGATATTTGATCAAAAGGAACAATACCCTCATGATCAGCTAACTTTACCCATTTAGGATAAAACAAATGTCCCTAAGTCCGGTAGGGTTCCATAACCGATAGGATTTAACGTCCATTTGCATAGTGGTTTTGTCTCGTCTGAGCGTTGATCGGTGGGAACCATGGGTTCCTGATTCATATAGATCTAGAATCTACTCATCACTCATCGGTATCTTCATTGCTTTATTTATTAACTATACCTCTGTTTTTTGCTTTATTCTTCTAGGATTTTCTTCGTTCATTTCGTATTTGTGAAGGTTACAATTATATTTACAAATCTGATTAGGGTTGCAGTCAATTTCTTTTGTTCCTTTATTTCTTTCTGTGTTTTGCAGATCAAGGCTATACCTTTGATCAATGATGGCGAACTTGAATAAGGCATGGGCTAGGGAGGAGGAACCACTGATTGTAGTGGAAGAGGTTGAGGAAGGGAGTAGTGAGAGGAGATCTGTTTGTTTGATTGGAAAGGTATGGAGACATAATCCTTTCAACTCATTTGGGGTTCTAGAACAGATGCGAAAGGCATGGAACCCGAAACGAGGGAAAATGGCAATTTTCCAATTCAACCATGGACGAGATATTGATGACGTTCTTGTGCTTGAGCCGTGACACTTTTGGTAAAATCTATCCGTTTTATAGGAATTGGGACTAGATGAGCACCCCTCTGATGTTGTTTTTGATCGAACACCATTCTGGGTTCAATTATATGATATGCTTGTTCGAGCTCGGAATGAATCCACTATAAAGGCAATTGGAAATCGGCTTGGAGGTTTTCTGGATATCGACTGTACGACACTCGAAGGCATGGGAAGGAGTATCTGTCTCAAAGTGAAAATTTATATCTCTTAACTATTGAGAATAGGAACAAAGCTTGTGATGAAATCGTCTGAGGTATGGGTCCACTGTATATACGAAAGGCTTCTGAGTTTCTGCTATATATGTGGTTGCCTAGGACATATCAGGAAAGAGTGTGATTTGATTGGCGAACATGAGGAGTTCTTCACACTACGGGAGGATGAACTGCCATTCGGAGAAACTATAAAATTTTCCTCAGCCAAAATGACAAAGGTGGTAGTTCAACAAGAATCGAAACATTTAGGAGTGCGAAAATAACTGTTCAATTAATTCCAGGGGAGCAGTAGTCGAAAAATATTAAAATCTGAGGTCGAAACACATGGGGTGGAGCAGAAGAATGAGATTATTGATGATTTGGCAGAGAATATCATATAATTGAAATGTGGAGCTCGAGAAGCCATGGGAGCTAAGGACAATAATCAGATGATGAACGAATATGCACAATCACATTCGATAAATCAAAGGGACGCGGTGCATGGGGATAGCTCACATGCATTGGATGGAAAAGTTTTAAATGAAGACCACACCAAAAGCCAAGTAATAAATACCTTACCTCATAACACTAAAGCCATACCCAACCCACATATATGCCATCTCTACTCATACAAACTAACACAAAGCCCCCTTACATGCTGATACAGTGAATGAAAAAACACACATAATACCCACTCACCCTCATTCCCCTACCATACAAATTGGAACCCACAACCACTTATCCCATGAAAACACCATCGTACACTTACCTACCTTATGCAAATCCCACTACACAAACAGATGTTAACACAGCCATACCTCTACATCCATATAACCAATATTCCCAGCTTAACTCTTCCAATGAAATGATACCAACCCACCTACTCCAAGAGCTGATATCTTCTAGTAACCAAAACCAATTCGCCAACCCACCAAAGCCAACCCATAAACTTAGAACTGTAAAAATAGAGAAATGAGATGCGAGAGAGTCGGGTACAAATGCTTTGTTTGAAAGAGGCAAAAGGAAATTTGCTACTGTGGTTGACTTGATAGATGATACCAATCAAGGGGAAACAAAATCTACTGCAATGGAGGTAGATGGAGCACCAACTCATGAGAAGGCGGTGGCCGATCGTCGGCACCACCTAGAACAATGATTTTCTTAAGCTGGAACTATTGCAGGCTTGGGAACCGGGCAACAGTTCGTGCACCGATAAAGATCCTTAAGGAGGAGAGTCTTGATATTCTATTTTTGATGGAAACAAGATATACATCAGAACAGATGACCAGGAGGAATTCTCGATGGTTTGGTTTTTCTAATTGTTTTACTGTTGATTGCATGGGCCAGGGAAGAGCACGTAGTGGCGGCCTTTGTGTCCTGTGGAATGATGTTGTGACTTTAAATGTGGTGTCTTCGAATCTTCATCACATATTACTAGATGTTATTACTGATGGTAACGATTCCTGTGGAAATTAGCTTGTATTTGTGGGTGGCCGGAGTTGGTCCATAAAGAACAGACTTGGAAGATGCTACGTGAAATAAATCCAGGACCGAACTTTCCTTGGTTATGCATTGGAGTCTTTAATGAAATACTGTGGTCTGAGGAGAAGCAAGGGGGAAATTACCGGATCGGAGGATCTATGTCACTATTCCAAGCTGTATTGGAGGATTATGAGTTATATGACCTTGGTTTTCATGGAGGCCACCGGTTAACCTAAACTAATGGCCAAGATGGAAAGAATAATATACAAGAGAGATTGGACAGGGGATTGGGAAACGAAGCATGGAGAGGGGCATATCCTTATTTTAGGGTCATGCATCTGAACTGGTTTAAATCAGATCACTATCCGATACTTCTCAAATTTGATAAAAGACTGTTTGTGAAGACGAAAATCAAGAAGGGGAAAAGAGACAACGCTTATTTCGATTCGAGAACTACTGGTTACAACATGAACAAGGAAAGAATGCTATTTAGAAGTGTTGGTTATCAATGGGCTTGACAATCAATTTGGCCAAAAAAATAAAAAAGTGCAATGAATCACTAATGAGGTGGGACAAGGAGACGTTTGGCAATATTCAGAAGAGAGTGTCTCAATTATTTACGAAGCTGGAAGAGTTGCAAAATACAGCCTAGTCTGAAGAGGTTGTAACTGAAGCAAAACAGGTTGGGAAGGAGCTGGATGAAGCACTCAAATATGAGGAGGGGTTGTGGCTGCAGAGATCACGAGGGTTGTGGTTCAAAGAAGAGGATAAAATACGGCCTTCTTCTATCAGAAGGCTAGTCAGAGACAAAAAAGAAATACGATTGAGAGGGCTATGGATGAAGGGGGAAGATGGGGAAAACATACCATTTGTGTCTAAGAATTACTATGAAGACTTATTCAAGCCCGTACCTCCAACGAACGTTTATATAATCCTTGATGCCGTGGACACTAAAGTCAACTAGGCAATGAATGCAAACCTTACTGCCCCTTTTTAGGAGGAAGGGGTATTTTTGGCACTTAAGCAAATGCATCCAGCGAAGCCCCCCTGGGCGGCTGGCCCTGATGGTATGTCACCTTTCTTTTTTCAGAAATTTTGGCACATTGTTCATGACGATATGGTTAAATGTGTTTTGGATATTTTAAATCATGGATGTGACCCTTCATACTTGAATAATAATTTCATTGTACTTATACCTAAAATAAAAAAATCGGGAATCGCCTAAGGATTTTCGCCCTATTAGTCTTTGTAATGTAGTCTTTCGGGTGATTACAAAAATAATAGCTCATAGAATAAAACATGTGCTTCCTTTAGTTATCTCTAAATCACATAGTGCTTTCCTACTGGGTAGATTAATTAATGATAACGCTATAGTGGCTTTTGAAAATTTCCATTCTATGAAGAAACAAACAAGGGGGAGAAATGGGCACCATGCTCTAAAGCTTGATATAAGTAAGGCCTATGATAGAATAGAGTGGGATTTTCTACACGCTATTTTGTTAAAATTGGGGTTTGAGTGCTCTTTTGTCGATTTAAATGAGATGTGTGATGACAGTGTCGTACTCGGTTTTGATTAATGGTTTCCCATCTGATATATTTATGCCAAGTCGAGGTCTCCGACAAGGGGACCCTCTATCACCATACTTATTTCTATATTGTGCAGAGGGCTTTTCGGCTCTGCTAGGAAAATCGGAAATGGAGAAAGCAATACATGGCTTCAGAGTGGCTCGATCGGCGCCGGCTATTTCTCATATATTATTTGCGGATGACAACATCCCGTTCTTTAAGGCAATTGAAAGAGAAGTGGACAAAGTGGCTGCAATTCTTCAATTATATGAGGAAGCATCGGGGATCAATCTTGAAAAATCAGAAAATACTGGAAGGGATAATGTGTCTAATGAACGGAGGGTGGTGTTGTGTGATAACTTAGGGGTGCGCCATGTTGAAAAGCATGGAAAATATCTAGGACTGCCGACTTTGATAGGGAGACAAAAAAATGAGGTTTTCAGAGTTATTGTAGAGAGTGCGATTAGCCGATTAAAGGGGTGGAAGGACAAGTATTTATTACAAGCGAGTAAATGGTTGATGCTCAAGGCTGTAATTCAATCAATACTGACCTATTCTATGAGTTGTTTCTTACTGCTGGTTGTGTCTTGTCAAGCGATTGAAAAAGCTATGATGAGATTTTGGTGGGGTTACGGGGAGGGAGAAGGAAAACACCATTGGATGAGTTGGGCGAATATGACGAAGCCAAAGGACGGTGGGGAATGGTGTTTCGTGAGTTGAGGCTATTCAGTATAGCTATGCTTGCGAAGAAATTTTGGAGACTATAACATAATCCACAATCATTGGCGTATATAGTGTTTAAGGCGAAATATTTTCTGAGGCGAAGAATTGCTACGCGGGGAGTGGGATATCAACCGAGCTATGTATGGCGTAATATTTTGGCTTCCCGGGAATTAGTGCTCACTAGTACGACATGGCAAATAGGCGATGGTAGAGATGTGCCTATTAGATTGCCAAGAGATTATCGCATATGGAATTGGACGAATAATGGCCGTTTCTCGGCCCGCTCGACATATCATCTAGCAGTTCAGGAATACTCCACGCTGTGAATTTCTAGTTTGCCCAACAATAATGTAATAGGGTGGAAGCAGTTGTGGTTGTTTGGAGAAGTATAAAAATACGAGTCTTTACTTGGCTGGCTGCAGCAGACTCTTTGCCAACAAACATAATTTACTAAAAAGGAAGTGGGAGGGCGATCCAGTTTGTGAGTTATGCAGAGAGGACTATGAGACTCTGTATCACCTAATGTTGCAATGTAAAGCTATGACATACATTTGGAAGTTGAGTCCGGCTCGATTTCATTTTGAAGATAAGTGTTTTTAAAGCTAAGAAATTGATCCCTAGGATCCTCATTGACCCTAGAACCTTCATTTGCCCTGGTCTGACTATCTATAAATCCAAAAGTTTTTACGAGATATTTACTAATTCAATGAATACCTTGATTCAAGGTATGAGTCGCAATCAATGTTCTTTTTCAATGAAATAAACTACTCGACTTGCACCCGTACCCTCATGGACCTTAATATTTATCTAGCAACATCTCTTTCCCTCGTCTTCACCACACATTTTTTGTTGAAAATGTGTGTGAAGACCGGATGATTGCTTGATAATATCTTTGTTACATTGATTATAAAATGATCATGAGACTTTTCACACCTGTAATCAGTCTAAGAGCACTTATGCCTTATTCATTTGATCATTGTCTTAAACACTCCAGTGTCTAGACTTTCAGTGAATCAATGAATTTGACTAATTCGTGTGAATGATCCTCATATGTATCGGGAGATTAGGCTCCATGATCAACCATTACATCGTTGAATCACAAAATATCACAGTGGATTAATCGCAATAGAAAAATTATCCTAATTGTCTTAAAAAATGTTTCAATTGTTTGATGATGAAGTGGAAAAATTCCCCCTGGAATTATCAATTCTGGAAAATTACTCCTCGAATGCATTTCTAGTTAATTGAAGCATCAGGTTATGCCTAATGTAAACTAGTCTAGTGCACCTTTGCTCTAATCAGTCCACTTTCAAGGCATACATATATGTTTACATCATCCAACAACACGAAACATTACCGTCATGTCCATCTACAATATTTGTCTTAATGTTTATCAACCAATCAATCTATCATTATCTCAAGCCGAGTCCAGATCTTTAAAAGAACTCCAACTGAAACTAAAATTCATCCTATTTCAAGATTCTTGAGGATAACTGATAGAAAAAACTTTAGATCATCATGCAATTCTGAATTACAAGGGATCAAGCCTAATCATTAACTTCAGCATGCTGCAAATCCAATTTGCAGTGATAAATGCCTAAGTTATCAATTATGACATAAATTCCCGTGTTCATATTCATAATCCTATTGAAATAGACAAAAAATATCCACGAAATTTCCAGTTCTGACATTCACTGCCTTAAGTCCTTTTACCCGAAGTAAAGGAATTAATTGACAAGTCTGACCCTGTCTAGCATTTGCAATAATTCAAGTTGAGTGTGCACTATCAAGTGCTTCTCAAGAAGTGTTTAGGTATCTACTACCACACTTAATGAATAATATTATATGCTTAACTCTTATTGTCGACTCATATTGCGGTGTGTCAAGAACTAATAAATTTACTTTGGATTAGCACGATTAAGTGCCTTCCAATTGGTTGCAGTACATGTGTTGAACCAAACACACTATACTGGATTGGCTCAAAATTTTATGTTTCCCAAAAAGACCCATCTGTCTTTATTGGGAGACCTTCTTCTGATAAATCATTGTCAGTATCTTCCCCCTTTACCATGTTCCTCTTATGTTTAAAATCCAATTCTTAACTGGGAACTTGTAACTGACTAATTAGTTGCCTCTAGCCACTTATAATCACTATGAGCAGCATCCCTAAAAAAACCGAGTTGTCCTAATGGGCATGATCGGCTTTTAGATGCCCCTACTCAACAGGAAGATATTAGACTCTAACTTAAGTCTTGATCTATTGTTCACAGAGAAGACTTGGAGTAACAACCTCTAACTGATGGCGGTAGAGATACCAAACTTTTACTCTAATATACCCTGATATCTTGAGTTAAGGTATTTTTCTCATTAAATGAGAATTACTACTAAATCCAGAGTTTGTTGATTATCCAAGGTTTCGTCAGTACAGGAATCGCCTTCAATTCCATACTACTAGAACAATTTTCGGTTTCTTCTCTATTCCAACACTATCACCCTCCTAGGGTTCATATGATTCGGTTGAAACCATTCAAGACTATCTCTAAGTCTAGTACAATCTAATTATTTATGACCTCACAATCATAATCTACTTATCGCTAAAGACAATGTTAACTAAGAAGCAACTAACTAGTTGTGTTCTACGCCATGGTCTAGGTGTAAGTGAGGTGATTGCACACGTATGTGCTTACTAAAACTAAATGTACATAAGATTTTGTTCTTAGAATTGACATTGTGGTAACTTAACGGAAGGTATAACCTCGAAAGTTCACTATGTTCCTAATCATCACCCATATCCAACCGTCGTATTACCACAACTCAATCCTCAAGGAAAACAAAACCTTCAACCGTTATAGGTGAGAATGCAAGGATTCTTCCAACCCATAACCCCACTCAAATAACCAATCATGTTCTCATCACGATTTTACTATGTTGATCACACTCAAGTTGTATAGACAACAAGATCACACATAACATGGGGTTCAACACACAGTTGAATGTCAAGGATCATGAAATATGCACCGTCCATATGGTTAGGAATTAAGTTTGAAAGCAAGTTAATGCTATTAACTATATCCCATTTATGACAGATGACTTTTCTATTACATGCTTACGAAGCATCTGTAAAGACACTCGTATTAGCATCGTAATAAAGTCCATCTTCATTAATCGGCACATGTAGCATCTATCCGAATGTTGAATTAGCCCTGCGATCACCTTTGATCTGAGCCTAACATTAACTCGAAAAATCGAACGATAAGGATAGGATTAGATTAGACATATCCAATCATAAGGTCATTGTAAACTTATTCAGAACACTCACTAAGGAACATGACCAATAATTCTATGTGATTCATTGCTCATTAGTTCCATTTGAATGTATTAACAAGTTTAAGGTCATGGAGACACTTCAACAATTTCTCCCGGAAAAATATTGTATCATTTTCACACCCCAACCCAGTTTCCAGTTTCTAGATTTTGACTGAACTCTTAGATGGATTCAAATTTACAAATTTGGAATTCATGGAGGATAATTGAAATCAAAGAAAAATAGGGTGTGAAAAATGTCACATAGGTTTTCAGGTGAAAAATTCCATGAACATGGCCCCTAACGCATGTTCATAACCAGTACACATTCTGTCACGCATCACCACACTTTCGTTGCATCCATTCATACATTCACATGCATGCATACGCACCCGTACACGCGCACACACGCATATATAAGCACAAAACACGTGTCTCATGCGCTCGTACACATAAAAAATGAACATACGCACTAATGCATTGTCCAGACGAGCCTCACGCGCGATGCACACGCTTCCACGCGCAAAACATGCACACCACACGCCGACACGTGCCCTAGGTGCGACCCACGCGCCAGCACGCGCTCTCACGTGCTCCCACGGTGCAGTGGTGATCCGGCAGCGGTCCGGCGAATGGTTCGCGGTGGCGAACCGAGTTGAACCGGTGGTGGTCCGGTTCGGCCGTAGGTGAATCAATTTCTGAACCGACTCGAGCCAGACAGGTGACATGGCACCTATGCCACGTGTTACCCCTCAGTTCGTGCCTTGTGTATGACATGTCGCCACGTGGCTGCTGATGCGGCCATGTCTTGCACATGTGGCGCGACGTGATTCGTCCACGTGTGGTGACGTGGCGCCTACGTGTCTGTTGATAGTGATGCTAATTGTACGCTGATGTGGCACACGTGGCACGATTTCATTCGTCCACGTGTGCTGACTGGGCACTGGTGTGTCACCCTTTGACCAAGTGAGGCCCACTCTCATTGACCGAAGAGTGGGCTCCACGCGCCGCCTTCCCGACATTTTCGACCGGCGGCGCTCCGGCTACCACCGTTCTCGGTCATTCCGTGTCCAATGGTGCAATTTGTTTCTCGATCCGACAATCCTAACTATGTATTCGGATCAGAATATGTGTTCTTGGAGAGTGAAGAACATTGTTCTTCATGTTCTTCATCAAGAACACATTAGATCCGTTTTTCATTTTCAAAATACGTTATTACAACTCAATTCAGGTCCGATTAACATAAATAATATATCAAATCGAAGCACATTTGATAAACTACGCATACATACCACATACATGCATAAAATTGTAACATTAACATGCTGAAATCGGGTTTTTATAGAAACAAGAACATCTTCAAGTTTTCCGGGTAATTTTCAGATTCATATGATTTTCGTCCAATCTTTACAGATCCATATCTCATTTGTTTCTCAATGAAATTAAGCGCATAATACGTCTATAGAAAGTTCAGTCAACATAGAACATGATTATATCAATTATACACAAGCATCAAAACAGATTTTGGACAAAAATCACACCCGAGCAAATTCAAAAAATCATTTTTCGCAACATTTTTCAGATTCACAGGTCCAAATTCTATAAAACATATAAAATCTATTTCTTAACGGAATCGAGTGATTCAGGTTGGAGAATGTAGCTATTAACGAGTACTATAACATCAAATTAATAGCAAGCAGAATCTCAAAAATTAAAATCACGAAATTGGCAGATTATCACAGCAGTTTTATTCAATCAAAACAAATTAATCCCAAAAACATCGAGTGCCGAATTCTAACCTTTTGGCTCTGATACAAATGATGGAATTTAGATCGGAATACCTTTGATTGCAGCGGATTTGAACCCCGGGTCGTATACGGTTCGAACCACAACCTCACCTCGATGATTCGCACTCTCCGGTCGGGGTGAAAATCACGAACGAAAGTCCACCACGATCCACAATCCATTAGCAACTCCGGTGGCTTTTGGAAAAGTACGTTTGGATGTGGGAGAAATCACTTTTGATTTTTTCCCTTTCTGTTTGTCACGTAAGTGAGCGACTGTTCTCACTTTCTCCATCAAGTGTACCTGGTACACTTGATAGGGTTTATATAGGGGAAGAGGTGGGCTTCCAATTATGGGAGATCCATCTCCCATAATAGCCCACTTCCTGTAATTGGGTCAACCCACTTGGACGGCTTCGACCGGACCCAATAATTTGGATGAAACGGACCCATGACCCAAATCAAATAGAGGTGCCATTCGGTTCCCGGTTCGGAACCGCCGGTAGGGGGAACCATATTCGAACCGTGTCTACACGGTTCCGGTTCCCACCATGGTTTTTTTTTTTAAAAAAAATTATAAATATATCATGCATAAATTTATTTCTCCAATTTTTTAAAAATAAAATGAAACATAAAAATATTGAACAATAGACAAGAAATATTTATGAATAACAAATTTAAACAATACAAAGTCGGTAGAAGTAGAAGTTGAAATTTAAATTTTGGGGGTAAAAAATAAAAAAATTTTAAAAAAAACACCGGGAACCGCCAGTGGAACCACCGATTCCCGGTTAGCAAAAATCAAGAACTATATTCGATTCGTAAAAGCCGGTTCCGGTTCCGATTTCGAATCGGGAAGCGTGGCCAACGGTTCCGGAATCGTTGATCGCCGGTCCCAACCTATTTAGTTCCCGTTTCTCAGAACCGGTTGGACACCTCTAGAATCAAACAAACACCGCATGACGATCATATATAAATTTTTGTCTATTTTTAAATGGCCAGAAGGAAAAAAAAAAAAAAAAAAAGAAAAGTACTAAGGAGGCCACTACCTACCACAGAAGCCGAAAAGAACAAAAAGGGAATACCGGCCCACAATTTTTCAAAACCAACGGTCCATTTTATAATTTATTCATTTCAATCTACAGTTAAAAACAACAAACTCTCTGTTTGCCAATTCCTGTTTGATAATGGAGAGAGACTGCAAAAGAAAGGAGAAGAAAGACAATTGTGAGAAGAGAAGTCCACTACAAAATCTCAATCGACTCCCAATTCATCAACCCATTACCAAAAAAAGCTCAATTCTTTCTTCATCTTCTTCTGCACCTTTGAATGCTTATTCTTTTTCTTCACCTTCTTTGCATTCAAGAATTAATGTTGAAAAAGGATCCAAAACTGTCCGTAGATCCAAACGTAACCAGATTTCGCAGAAATCTAATAAGGATCCTCCAATTAACAGAAACCCTATTCGTAAATGTGGGCCAAGATCGAAGCTTTCATCTGCTAAGGGCAATTCCGATAATAAATTCAAAAATAGGTCTCAAGAATTTCAGGTGAAGGCGAAAAATTCGCGAGGAAATGGTTCAGGTAAGCGAGCTTTTGAGCAAATTGGAGTATCTAATGTTAGTAACCTGAATTCTGCTGAGAATTGTACTCCTGTAGGGAAATTAACAAATGGTAATTGTTTAGATTCTGCTAATTTTATTGATCATGAAACTGTAATAGAGGATTTAAAATACGATAATAATAACTATGTTGTGAAAACACCTCCTGTTGAGGCATCACTGTCTCCTGAAATTCAACGCCAGTCAAGTTCTAAAGTGCTGGTTCTGAAGTCGGCAGTGACGCCTGTTTGCTACGGTGACGGCCACCTTCTCTCGGGCATCACCGATAAGCGAAAGAGTAGGCGGAGAGGTAGCCTTAGAGGAGGTTCTGAGAAAGTCAATCTTTTTTATGATGATATGAGTGACGAGGATGTGAAGGAATTGAAGGAATCTTCGATCCCTTCGCTTGTTGAGGCATCAGTTAGGTGGCATTTATCTCCCTGTAACGAGGGGGGTGAGGATCCCAGAATTGTTTGTAGGAATAATTTATACCGGTTTAGGATGATACGTAACAATGATGATGCTTTAGGCAAGCTTGAGTTATTATCGTCAAATTCAATTTTATTTGGAAATGAATTTGATCATAGTATTAGTGATGGTGTGGGAAACAAAGCTTCTGGATTTGAGGGGCTTTCGGAACCTGTGAACTACAATGTGGTGGGGTCTTTGCCGGTGACTTCTCCCCTCGACAATCCTTGTAGTGGCAATGACAGCGGCTCAAGGGTGGAAAATGTTATCGGGGATAGTTCTAGGTTATCTGTCGGTTCTTTGAGTATAGAAAACATCATTCAAACACCAGACTCAGACTGCACCTCAGACGTGTGTGTTCGAAGGTCCAGGTTAGGGATGCATGATAGCAACTTTGTTTGGCCTGAACTTGATGCGATAACAGAAACTCTGGCGAGAGTGAATCTATCGCCTAGAAATGAGATGCCAACGTCGGATGTACCTGATTTAGGTACCGACACTCCAGATATGGCTTCATTTCCCGATTTGGTTGGCCCCACTCAACTTCGAAAGAATATGGATAGTGTTTCTTGTTCTTGGGTATCTGATTTGACATTTGGAAATCTGTCGCTGTCTCAGATGCGGGTATCATGGCGTGATGGACTGGAAAGAATAACAGTTGAAACTGATGAATTTGATTCTTGTTGCTTCTTTTCGGATGAAGAGGTTAACGCTGAGCAGGTAATGGATGAAAAGAATTGTCAGGAAACTTGTCACGGCATTGGATCAGGTCAAAATAAAGAGAATGATTTGGGGATAGGAAATGATCTTTCTCCAGCGATTCTAGATTATGAACCTTGTATTTCTATTCGACGGAAGGAAAAATCATCGTCACATGGAGCAGACGCCTGTGCAGAGTCCATTTGCACTAGTGGCGGTGGCTTAGTCATTTCCGATGATTCAGATCGGAGTTATTTCCATGAAAATCGCTTGTTTCAGTTGAAATAGTTGCAACTGAAAGTAAGTTTCTTATTTTTAGTTTCTTGTTTCAACATTTGCTTCATGCTGGTCTATGCTTTACTTTCAGGAACCACTTGAATGATCATTCTTAAACATTGTGCAGTTAAAATATGGAGAAGTGTTCCTATTGATTTTTTCTTCCCATGAATGATTCACGTTATAATCGCGCACAGAACTTGTTCGCAGATAGAAAAAATCTTCTTTTTCAGTATCTTATGAAAGCATCATATGCTATAATTCAGAGATGTTGAATTGAATACGTTTGTACTTGTAATTTAGAATGAGGTTAGATCATATAAGTCTTGAATCACCTTAGTATTACCTTACCTAGTTGTAGCACGATGCTCGGTTTAATTCGAGCTAAACTATTGCCCCTCATGCTCACCCCAACTATAAGTTAGGTCCTTAACTCAAATGAATTTTATTTGGTTTGATATTGTATTGATCTTGGCTTGAAAGTTCATATAAATCAAGCTTCCTTAGCCTCATTAATAGTCTTTTCATGTCTTTTCTTGAGAATCATCCTCTTCTACTGCTGCACTATTTGTTTCAAAACAGAATACAACTAAAAAGAAACAAAAGACTAATTGTAGCAAAAGTTGTAGTTTGAATGACAGCATGAATTTTTTTGTCTTAGCTGAACGACCATGTTATTTGTTCGGTTTAAGCAATTAGAATTACTGGTTGCAGTCGGCCCTAATTAGTCTATGCGAGCAATTTTTCCGGAAACCCCCAAATCAGTCTGTCACGTGATTAATTCCACCCACTTAATTGACCGCTGATGGGTGGAGGACTAAAATTGATGTTATGAAACATAGAAGACTGATTTTGGACAGGTCAGTTTTGATGTTTTCACCTTAATCAGAGAACTAAAGTTTGTGTGAATTTCTGTAGCCAATGCCTGATGTTGATGATTTTAACGAGCACTTATTCGAATTTCATCGCTTAATAAGTGCTTTTTGTTGCTACTGTTTCAAGATGGGAGCCAAGGAATATGATTAGATACGACTACGGGATGACATGGCTGATAAGCACTTTAATAAACGTGCTTCATTTCTAGATCTCATGGCTGCATTTCTCTTACCGTAAATCTACATCTTCGGCCATTAGAGCAAAAACTGTAAGAATAATATCTGATTCCAAGGCAGCTCCTTTCTCATGAAGAAGTAATCATAAATAACAAAGACACATTCGATCCTTGTCGGATATCACATACTCCCTCCGTCCCGAGATAATTTGCACACTTTCCTTTTCGAGGTGTCCCAAGATAATTTGTACATCCTTAAAAAGAAAATTTCTCTTACAAACTCCACGCTCAATCTTCATCTTTGAAAACGTCAACTAAAAAGCAAACAACATAATCCGACAGTGGGTCGGGTATGGATTGAGTGGCTAAATTAGTGACCTGCCTCGTCAAAGAAATCCTAAACCCATAATCCGATAACTCGCTCCAAACCCGCTAAAACCCTTTTGATCGAGATTTTAACAGGTTTAACCAAAATGAATTTCATGCAGGCTCGAGACTTAATCCACCCATTGTTATCACTACGAACGATAGGAAAAAAAGATCAAATTTGGTATCAACTCATGAGATAACATATATGATTTTCTGGTTTAGGCTAATAATTTGTTTTGTTTAGGTTTTCTCTTTTGTTTTTGGTTTTTTCAGTACAATCCTAGTAGGGATGGGGGTGTTGTTTTGGTAGTTTCTAGATGACGAATTCTGGGAGAAGAGTTATAATATGCTGTAATGATTAAGAAAATACACCGAAAAATATGAATATATTTCCTACTTTGCGGTAAAAAGAGAAAGAAAGAAGAATGCACACTCCCAAAAAAAAAAATGCACACTCAAAGAAACACCGAAAAATATGAATATAATTTTTATTTTTGGGTAAAAAGTAAGAATTAACGCACTCAAAAAATGAAAATAATTTTGCAATTGCAAGCTTTAACTTGCCCACTATATACTAGCTATTTATTTTCCAAGAGATATAGATCAAACCTATAATCAGGGTTGGATACAGGATTTTGTGATTAGAATCTAAAATACGAAAATAAAAATTAGAAAATACACAACATTAAAATAAAAAACTACTATTCTAGTTGGGTCCGACGAATCTTCATTCTTTGGAAGCGATCTATGACATCATCATCGGAAACTTGTAAAAAAATATCCTTCTCAATGAAAGTAACCAAACAAATATTTTATATATATATATATATGTATATATACACACACAAAAAAAAGAGATGCACAAACCCTAGTCCATTGATAAACAACATCAAGTAACTACATTAATAAATTAATCAAATTAAACAACAAATATATATATAACAAAACTAACAAATAAACAAAAAAAATAAAGAAAAGAGGAAGAAGACTTACTGTGGTGAAAATGAATGGTGAATGGCGCTGTTGCTGTAAATTTTGAAAATGGGAGTATATTGTGATTCTTTAATTAATGATTGTTGGACTTGGGCCAACAAATATTACTTCTAGCAATATTGGGCCAAGCCCACAGTCCCACATATTAATTGGTCATTTGGTTGTTACATTGCTGAGCAGCGAAAGTTGGACAGTTTCATTTGGAGGTTCAATTTTTTTTTTTTTAAATATATAATAAAAAAATTGAAATTAGGGGTACAACTGTACCCCAACAACCCCTTTTACATCCGCCACTGCCTATAACATAAAATATACTAAAACAAAAATAAAATAAATGAAGAGAGGCTAGTTAATGTTGAAAACGAAATGGAAAACTTCCACTAACACATTTTGAATAAGTTTCTCAAGCTTCAACTAGTTTGACATGGGCGAATAGGTTGATGCAAATGCAGGGACTAAATAATCGAAATCTCGCGAAATGGGCTAAGGCAAGACGAAAAATAATTGTAATGCATTTTTTGTTGGGTTATCGTGATATTTCGGAGAGATTCTCGCGAAGATTCCGCCGCCACCATACCGCGCGGAGCAGTAGGATCATTTCTTCAGTGTTTGGCGAGATTTCGCCAAAATATCGCCATTGTATCGGCGATTTTTTTTTTTTTTTTAATTTCAAGAGCATTTCTTTCATGTTTGGCGAGATCGGCCAGTAAAATTTTGTAAAATTTCAGGAGCATTTCTTCAGTGTTTGGCGAGATTTTGCCAAAATCTCGCCATTTTATCGGCAAAATCTCTCTCTCTCTCTCTCTCTCTCTCTCTCTCTCTCTCTTTTTAATTAATTTTCAGCAAAATTTTATAAAATTTCGAGATTTCGCCAAAATCTCGTCATTTTATCGGCGATTTTTTTTTAATTTAACTAGATATCCACCAGTGCGATGCACGGGTTAGATAGTATTTTGTTATATTGTTAATAAAATATAAATGTAAATATGTATCATAGTAGAAAACAAAATGCGTTATAATTTAAAAGACATTATAAAGGATTTGTACGAAATATTGTACTATAATGAGCAGAAGTTTGATATAATAACACACATCTAATTATCGTAAACTAAAAAAAATGCAAACTAATGAAAAAAGTTAAAGACTAAAGTGTCGTGTTGTTTCTCCAAATCGCATATGGGCAGAATTGTAACTCTTGAAAAAACAATATTTAATTAGCCATGAGAAAAAAACTGCTTTGCCCAAAAAAAGTCATACATTAGACTCCTTGACTATTATTTATGAAACGGTAAGAGGAAATTGATAACGTTGAAATTTGAAAGGTACTATCACCTGGGATGGTGTCAGTGATAATCTTGGAATTCACATATTTGTACCTACATTAGTTCCAATCATGACTTTCCCTTCAAATACATGTGTACCAAGTCTTGTGACTGTCACACAATCCAAGGGTAGGATCAATATTCATCAGTAGTATCGTCGGTGTACCAACCTTTAACATTAACTCATGATTAACAACACCATAGCACTTTATAGCATTAAAAAAAAATCATGTATGTTACAAATTAGTCATTACCTCAACCATTAGATCTAATTTATTTGCACTATCAGAATTATCGTATGTATAATTCTCCATAGTGTTTTAGCAATATTAGAATTAGAATGAGATCCCACAATTGTATTAGCTCATCGTCATGCTAAACTATGGGTGTATTTACTTAATGTTTGGCTCAGTAGATTTAGGGGTCCAAATCCTGATAATGCACACTCATTAACTCCTTCAGCCAAGTTTGACCCAACACTCCCCAGCCTTAAGTAAATACACCTTATATTATTATGACGGATTTAAATAAAAGCAATTGGCGGATTGTATTTGTACTTAACATAAATTTTCTTTTCACCGGAAAAAGAAGAAGAAGAAAACTAATTAATTCAATCAACGAATTACTTTAAATAATATATCTAAACTTTTTTATTGTAAATTGTAAACTCAACAACTTTGCAATTTTTTCATCAAATTTCACTAAAACAAAATGATTCAAAAAATAAAAAATTATTAACATACAAAAAGGAAAAACTAAAGTAAAAAAATTAGAGTGAGTCTTGTGTGTGACGGTCTCATGTGTGACGAAATACACTTTTACAGAAAAAATTGATACTTTTACAGGAAAAAGTGATATTTTTACAGATAAAAGTGATACTTTTGCTACAAAAAGTTATACTTTTTTTTTTGTTAAAAAAAAGTAATACTTACAGATAAACGTAATACTTTTACTACAAAAAATAATATTTTTTTCCATCATACCGTGTGATGGTCTCATATAAGTTTTTGCAAAAAAATTAAGCTTCTAGAAAAAAGATAATTTTATCCTTCCAAAAATATATTATCTTGAAATTATTTGATATTGTTAATTCTAAATACAAAAAAATGAAAAAAATGATAATAATTCTAAAAATAAGTAACTTACATTTTAAAAAATAATATTTTTAATAAAATATATGCATAATGAATGTCAAATTGAAGAACGTGAAAAAAACATTAATTCGATATACTTTTCATAAAAAAATGATTTGAGACGAAAAAGTTATACGACTTTTAAATATTAAGGGGGAAAATCTAAAAAAGAAAAAGAAAAAAGAAATGAAAAGAATTTTATTGGTTCGCTCCATACCAATTTTCATCATTTGTAGCATGCTACAACCGTTCATGTTGATAAATTATGTTTAAAAAAAAATTAAAAAAACTCACAAAAATACACATCACCCAATTAAAAATTCAACGATTCTTCTTTTATGTTTAAGGTAGATTTCAGCAAAAAATTGTAAAATTTCAATCCAAACCTAGGACCTATTGAATGAAGCTCCAAACACTAACCACAAAACTAAGTCAACAACTTGTTATGATTTTTACCATTTTTTAATTTTATTTAGTCTTAACTTTTAAATATTCCTAATTTATTTGGGCCTAACTTTTAATTAGTGTTAGTCTTGAATAAAAAATGTTATAGGCCAATCAAGAAAAACTTTATATATTGTAAATATTCCCAATGCTTTAACTTACAAAATGTCAAAATAATTTTAATAAAGACTTTAATTTTCTTTTATTTGAATCATAAATAGATAATATTTTTTAAACCAAAAAAAGAAAAAACGATAAATCAAACTTTGTTTATAATACATTTTAAATAGAAATATATAACTACCTCAGTTATATACCTAAAAAGTCATGTTAAATATTCTAAGAGAAAACGATAAATCAAACGTATGTATTGTTTCTTATCTATCAACTAGTTGTATATGCGTGACTTTGACTCAATTTTTAGATTAAATATTTGAATTTAAGTAGGTTTATAATAATCTATAAAATATCGTGATAAATTATCTGTTTTAATATATTTTTCGGTATTTTTTTAAAAATTGCACCCATATTTCGCTATTAATCGAGATCTCACCTAAATCTCTTTCAATTGAAACACCGATATCTCCGTAATCACCGATATTTTCGTCCTTGCGCAAATGTAGCTAGCTCGTGTGTTTGAATGAGCAAGTTATTGTGTTCAATCTTTTCTTTTATTTTAAAAGAATGTCACATCTCGCAAAGCGAGAACTTATCATTTTTCCGATCAATTCAACATAGGCACAACCTTCTTAAGCCTATAATGTTACCGGAATTTGTTAGTGTCACTATTAGATGTATATTAAGTTAGTAAAAATCTAGTCTGTTAGGCAGTTAAGAAGAAGAGCCAAAATCAATTATAATAGGCTCCTCTCTATCTCTCTCTATATTATATACTGTAAAGACTCATTCGAGATTCAGTGAAATATATGGAATATTTCAACATCAGTTAGTCAAATTCGATCCGTAATCTTCTCCTATCTTCTAAATTCTTTCTTCCCCAAGTTTTTCACCTATCTTCTAAATTCTTCTTCGCTCTTTTGCTTCAATGACGTCAATAGATTCATCAAATTCCACTGCTTCCATGGCAATTAATGCCCCCAATTTTACAGTTCTTGCCCCAAATGTACTCCATCTAGAGAAGGACAATTGCATGTTTTGGAAGACTCAGGTCTTGGCCATAGCTCAAGGTCATGGATACGATGGCTTTCTACTGGGAACAACCAAGGCACTGCCGCAAATTCTTGATGGAGCACCTCTTAATTCGTCGAGGCAAAAACTTCCGATGTCGCAACAGACTCTGAATCCTCATTATCGTGTGTGGTTGAGGCGTGATAAGCTACTTTTCGGGTGGCTGTTGGCTTCCATTTCCGAAGAGATGCTAGGCCACGTAACTCGCTCTAAGTCTTCTCACGAAGTATGGTCAGTATTAGAAGCATTGTTTAAATCGTCATCTAGGGCACGTGCTATGAATGTGCGATGTCAATTACAAACGACGAAAAAAGGGGGACAGACGATCGATCGGTATATTTTGGCCATGAAAAATGTAGTAGATAATCTGATTGATGCTAGTCAAAGCATTTCAGATGATGAAGTGATAGTTTACATTCTTAGCGGATTTGGACCTGAATTTGAGTCCATAGTGGTAAATTTGTCCATAAGATCCGAAGTGTCAACCCTGCAAGAAGTCCCTTTTGCGTTACAAACGCATGAAATGCGACTGATGCAACAATCTCACAGTCATGCATTGTTGGCAACTCAAGAATCATATCTAATATCAGCGAATTATGCTCAAGGTATATAACAAATCTTATGGTCGAGGAAATGGTCAGTCCAATAATAGAGGAGGAAGAGCCCCGACTAGAGGGGGTAGAGGCAGGGGACGATCTACAAAATTCAAGAATCCATGCCAAATATGTGGAAAAACAAACCACATGGTTGCGAATAGGGGTGGAGAAAAATATTGAAATGCCAAAATACCGCATATGCCGTATCGAAAAATTATCGAAAATATCATAATTTTCGGTATACCGAATTTTCGATATAGTATGATACCAAAATACCAAAAAACGTTTGGTATTTTTGGTATACAGTTTACCAATTTTTTTCGTATTTTGGTAGTTCGGTATTTCGGTATACCAAATTCCTAACGGTATACCGTAAATTTTCAGCATACCAAAATTCACGGTGTGGATCGGTATGTACCGATACCGATACAAAATTCAGTATACCGAATGTTTGGTACGGTATCGGTATTTATCGACATCATACCGAATTTTCGGTATGCCAAATTTTGGTATATCAAAATTTTCGGTACAGTAACAGTATGAATTTTCGGCGTACTGAAATTTTTGGTACGGTAACGGTATGGGCGATTCAGTACGGTATACCGTACCGAACCACCACTAGCTGTGAAATGTGTTCACAGGTTTGATGAGAATTTTCAAGCCTATTCTGCTCAGGCTAATGCTACAGATAATGGAGAAGGGAGTGGTTATCTTCCATTTGAAGCAGACTTACAACAAAATCCTGATAATGTGTTCTATGATCCATTACTGAGCTGCTCAATCGAGAAGGAGCAGCTGGAGCGTCGAAATGGTGTGTGGATTCAGGGGCATCTAGCCACATAACAACTGATCTCGCGTTCAGTAAGGTTGTGGTAGGTAATGACAGTCAACTTAAAATTTCACACGTAGGGACAACCTGTTGTTACACTACTGATAAATCACAACCTCTTATGTTAAAAAATGTACTATATGTGCCAGATATAACCAATAACCTTTTAAGCATATCCAAGATTACACAAGATAATGATGTGTACGTACAGTTTCACTCAGATTTGTGTTTTGTGAAGGATGCAAAAACTCACAGGATTTTGTTGAAGGGCTATCTTAAAGAGGGACTTTATCAACCGGATATAAGTCAACTTGGATCTACAACAGCTACTACAATCAAAGTAGGAGGATCTTCTGTGGTAAAGTCATATGAAAATGAAAATAGTAGTAGTAAAATGTTTCAGTCGTACTTGTGCAATGATAGTGATGCAAGGTTGTGGCATCTTAGGTTGGGTCATTCTTGCTCTGCTGTGGTTAATAATGTGATGAGAAGTATCAATGTCATGTTTGTTAGCGATAGTCTGAAGGCTTTTTGTGATTCTTGTAAAATAGGAAAGATGCATAATATCTCATACTACCCTGTAACAAAGAAAGCTGAAAAGCCTTTTCAAATAATATCTGATATTTGGGGTCCTTCATCTACTGTTTCTTCTAATGAATTTAAATATTACATGATATTTGTAGATGAATATAGTAGATATACTTGGATGTTTCCCATGAGTACCAGAACAGAAGCATTTAACTTATTCACTCAGTTTTATAAAAATGTTAAAACCATGTTTAATGCTAATATAACAATATTTCAGTCTAATATGGGAAATGAGTACAATCAAATAGAAAAATTCTCGACATCTGAGGGTACTCATGTGAGATATTCATGCCCAAATGCCTATCAACAAAATGGGAAACCTGAGAGAAAACATCAACACATTGTGGAGATGGGGTTAACAAAGCTTTCTCACTCAAGTTTGCCTATGAATTTCTGGTGGGAAGCATTTCAAACTGCTATATACACTATAAATTGGATTCCTACTCATGTTCTAGCTAATAAAAGCCCATTTCAGAAGCTATACAATATAGTACCTGACTATAAATTTCTGAAGCCTTTTGGGTGTAGATGTTTTCCATATCTGAGACCTTATAATTCAAGTAAGCTGCAATTTAGGTCTAGCAAATGCATTTTCATAGGTTAAAGTTCATGTCACAAAGGGTATAAGTATTTACATCCATCTAGAAAAGTGTACATTGTGAAGGCAGTCTCATTCAATGAGACTGAGTTTAGATTTCAAGAGTTGTTTTCAAATGGAAAAACAGTCATCTACTAGAACTAAAAACAATTTCCTGCCACCTATGGTTCATGATGAGATTTTTCAAAATACTAATAATCATTTGTATCATGAAGTTGAACCATCTACTGCTACTGCTGCCAATCCATCTGATAACACAGATAATAGTAGTGAAGTGCAGTAGCAGCAGAAAAACTCCTCTCCCCACATGATTACAAGGTCTAAACTAGGTATACATAAGCCTAAAGTCTACTTAGCTGATCAAATTGTAAAAAAGCCTACTATTGTTAATGAGGCATTACAAAGTGATCAGTGGAGAAATGTTATGGAAGGAGAATATCAGGTCTTAATGAAAAACAAAACATGAGAATTAATCCTATATCATAATGACATGAAAGTCATTGATCACAAATGGTTATTCAAAGTAAAACAAAAAGCTGATGGTACAGTTGAGAGGCTTAAAGCTAGATTAGTAGCTAAAAGTTTTCAACAAATGCCAAGGATAGATTACTTTGAGAAATTTTAGTCCAATTATGAAACCTATATCTATTAGAATAATGCAATCTCAAAAGTTTGGCCAATACATCAAATTGATGTAAACAACACATTTCTAAATGGGGATCCAAAGGAGGAAGTTTATATGACTCAACCTGCAGGTTTGAAGAGATATACAACCCTCAGCATGTGGGCAAACTGGTAAAATCCCTCTATGGGCTGAAACAGGCCCCTAAGCCATGGAATGGCAAACTTAAAAATGCATTGATTTCATTACAATTTAAGCCTTCAGTATCTGATACATCCTTATTTTTCCAGCAGTCGACTAACAACTTTCTGATGGTCTTAGTTTATGTAGATGATATACTGATTACAGGTGATAGCTCAGAAGCCATTCACCAACTCATTAAACTACTCGACAACTACTTTTCTTTAAAACACCTAGGTGAAGTGCACAATTTTCTTGGCCTTGAGGTGAGTAGATCAACACAAGGTGTATTACTCAAAAAATCCAAATACACCAGTGATCTCCTGAAGAAGACAAACATGGCTGATTGCAAACCAGTAGAAAGTCCTTACTGTATCAGCACAAAACTTTCATAAGGAGATTCTCAAGAGTTTGATATGCCTACCCTATATAGGAGCACTGTAGGTGCTCTTCAATATCTTTCAATGTCAAGACCTGATATAAGTTACATAGTATACAAGCTGAGTCAGTTTCTGTCTTCTCCAACAACTAAATAATGGCAAGCTTGCAAACAGAGTCTTGAGAATTCTGAAAGGGACAGTAGATCAAGGGCTGTTTGTTGTGCCATCAACAACTGATTGGCTGATAGCATATTCATATGCTGATTGGGCAGGTTCAGCAGATGACAAAAAGTCCACAGGTGGGCATTGTGTGTTCTTAGGTAAAAATCTCATCACATGGAGTGCCATAAAGCAAGATGTGGTTGCAAGGAGCTCAGCCGAGTCTGAGTATAGGTCTCTAGCTAATGCATCAGCGGAGGTAGTGTGGATTGAATCATTATTTTCAGAATTAGGAGTACAACTCAAAGAGCCTGCTGTTATATGGTGTGATAAAAGTAGTGCAATAAATCTAGCATCCAATCCTGTCCGTCATGCAAGGACAAAGCATATAGAGGTGGATGTATAATATATAAGGGAGCTGGTGAAGAAGAAAGTAGCAGACATAAGGTATCAGAAGAGCAATTAGCTGACATCCTGACTAAACCGTTGGTAGTCACAAGGTTCAGAATCATGAGCTCAAGAATAAATGTGTGCAAGTCAATAGAGGAAGAAGAAGGAACATAAAAAGATGCATGAAGTGAAAAGCAAAGCGAAGCAAGTAACAACAGTAACTGAACAACAACAGAGCATTATTAAACTCTTCCAGGTCTTTGTTTGCATGGAGTATGTCTGGTCTATGTTTGTATGTAATTACTCTACGTACTCGAATTAGATATTGTGAAATGTAAAAGTTTATGGCTCAAATTAAAGGGAGCATATTAGATGTATATTAAGTTAGTAAATATCTAGTCTATTAGGCAGTTAAGGAGCGAAAATCAGTTACAATAGGCTCCTCTCTCTCTCTATATATATATATATAATATACAGTAAATCTCATTTGAGATTCAATGAAATATATGGAGTATTTCAACAAACTCCTAAGTCAATTGCATGTAAGCAATCTGACCGAAACATTAGCAAATTCTCACTACAATATAAAATGTTCTGTCTACATTTTTTGAGATCACAATTGTCTTCACTAAAATAAATAATTTAAAACTCTTCATATTATTTGAGAACATTTTAATTAAGGCTACTTTTAGAGACAACTATAAAAAATATTTGACATGATTTTTGTGGTCTCAAATATATTATATGCGTCCAAGTTGTTGAAACGACTAACTAGTGAAGATATGTTATCTCTAATAATAAAGTTGTGATAAATACTCATTACTTGATACCCACTTTTTTGTTGACCCAAAAGACTATTTTCCTTGTAATGTCTGTCGAGTTTATAAAAATCAGGCATAAATTCAATAATTCGTGAAACTTTAAAGTTTTAATTTTTCACTTAAACTAATAAAACGAGGTATTAATTTTTGAAACATGACTCTTATTTTATTATATACTAGCATTACCACGTGCATTGCACGTGATTCCTATATCTTATTGAAATATTATACTATAATATAGTCTTGTATACAATATTTTCTATTATAGTATTTTATATAGTTATTTTTCTCATTTTTAATTAACTAATTTATTTAAAATCATTTTAAAAATATAATCTTCATATAATTTGTTAAATACAACCTAATAATTAAATCTAATAAAATATTTTAAACTATAAGAATTTCTTATGAGAATTTCTAATCATGTTTGTCATATTTTGAGGAAAAAAAATTCACATTATATACCTAATGTCTTAATGTTTTTAGTAAGTAAAAATAGAGTCCAATTTTTGTGCACCTGGGACACGGTGCACCTGGACTATTTTAAACCATTAGATTTGGTCAACTCATAATCCAACCGTTGGATTAAAATAATACTCTCACTCCTTATACTTGTTACCTATTTTACCAGTTTCACCTAAGATTATTAACATTAAATAATTAATTGCCTATTATTAATTACAATGATATCTCCAAAATTATGATTTAGTATCATCTTCATCAACGTTCTCCTCTTTTCTTTTCTTTTCTTTTCTTTTCTTTTCTTTTCTTTTCTTTTTTCTTCTGCCAAATCAATTCGATCAAAATAAATTTTCTTCCATTCAATTTTTCATCTCTTCATTCGGTTGAACTCATTCATTTTCATTGCTTCGATATTTAAGATTTAAGTTTTTTCCTTCCAAAGAAATACGAAAATCAAAGCTTCAATACAGTGTAATTTTTTATTTCAACTCCTAGAATATGTCAGGTGGATCTTATTCGAAGTCTATTGGAAGGAAGTCGATTAAAAGCACATTATTTGTGCTATGCAACGACAAGGCAAAGGCTGTTAAGTTACTCTCCACAACCAACGCCAATCCAGCACGAAGATTTGTTCACTGCCCGTTCCACATGGTGATCATTTGTGGAACCTTTTGTTAAATAGATGACTCGAAAAATAGTGGAATACAATTGAATTGTTGTTTTGGTGTCCTACTATAGTGAATCCGTTTGCTTGTTTATTCATAGTTTAGTTGGTTGTTTCGATTTAATTATGCCGCTTTTATTTTTTCATTTTGCTTATCTATATGATACGTAGTTATTCCTCTTTTATTTCTTTAAAGTTATTTGTTCTTATTTTTTTTAGTTTATAAGATTTTATAGTCTTATTTTGGTCTAGGTAGATGATTGTGAATTTTGTGAATGGATTGATCCTCCTCTAATGCCATTCCAGAATGAGTGTTTTTTGAAGTTGAAAGGTGAAAGAGATATGCTGGAGGATCAGTTGGTGTACAAGAATGATGTAGAGAAATTATTTCTGCAAAGATTGGATAAGAAAAGTATTGAGATAGAAGCTATTATTGAACAAAAAGTTGAGCTCTCTTGTAGAATTGTGGAGCTCCAACACTTTGCCGAATTACTAAAATTGGAGAAAATTGCTGAAATAGAAGAATGTGTTTGCAGAAAGGAGTTGGATATATTTGAGATTAGGCTGGTGTGTTTGGTTGTTTTGATTTCGATCGTATTTTTTGCCGTATTTTGTTGATTGTCACATAGTGGGGGTTCAAATTCATAAGTTAATGTTGAAGTAGAGTAACCGTGTTATTTTTTGAGCGGTTGATACATCAGTTGGTTTCTACGATATGTTATTGAATGGATATTTTCATGTTCAATGTTGACAATGTATCTATTACGTCTTCGACGTATTCATTGAGCGTGATCTGTATTCGTTCTTTTTTATTAGTAGCTTTTCTTTTATCTAATCTAGGTTCTAGTTATGATGGTTAATTTTGGTACTTTTTCAAGATTGCTATAGCAAATGTATGGACTTTAAACGGTTTCTAGAAATTTAATATGAGAAGATGATCGGTATGTGATTCGGTGCAAATGGTTTGCGTTTATTAATTTGTTTCCTTGGTTCTTTTCATATGTTTTTTGTTCTTATTTCATTTATAGGGAAAACTCACTTATAAAGTTTATTTAATTCAACGTATAGAGCTAGTTTATCCGAGTACAAACGGTATACTTTTTTCCCTTGTAACTCATTATGTATTTGGTGAGGGGTGTAGAAGGCCTGAGAAAAATACAAAATCCAAAGGGGTCAATGAATGCATTATAAGAAAGTTTGAAAGAGAGTTTTGCGTTTTTTTCTTTTATAGCTCATTTATATTGTAGGGTAAGACTTTTGTTGAAGTTTTAGTTGAAAAAATGCAATGTGAAACAAAATTACTTGATATGTGGTGAAATCGAGCGTTTTTTTAAATTCAGTTTCTGTTCATTTGTTTTTGTCATATATAATGGGAATTGAGCCTTTTTTTGCTCACATCAATATGTTAACATTATAAAACACTGACTCTGGTTTTATTGAATGTCAGAATGTAACTCAACAATGACCGTAATTTCGTTGGCTAGGTAATAGATATGGGTGCTCTAGTATAGTCATATTGAACGAGCAAAACATGGTTAGACTCCAAATATAGGGTTTCAGCCGGTCGAACTAATTCTTAAAATAATTATGATAATGTACTTAAACATCTAACATTTTCTATCTAGCAACCATGAGTATATACCAGTTCTTTTACAAATAGCATCATCGAGAATTGATTCAGATATTGTCAAGAAAATTTGATCTGTATTAATTTTACACTAAGCAACATTTTTATTTGAATAGCGAAAATTCTTGGAAAAAAATCAAAATAAAATTGTCAAATGAGATAACAATGAAACATTTAGTTGAAATACTACATTTTCTATGTTGTAAATTTTTTTATGGCATGATTTTCTAGAAATGTTAAATATCACATATCGTCTCATTGCTTGAATTGATGTTTTTGCTCCTGATTGTTGTGGGGGTTCGTTTGTTTAATTAGGTATAGTGGAGACGGAGTTTGGCATTGTCTATAATCCAGCGGTTCACAACAATGGAACAAATCATCAAAACAATGATGCTAAAATATATAACAGAACATTAATCCCTTCGCTAATTTTCAAGAGTAAGTAACTAAACTTTCATTTTGTACAAGGTTCAACATGAACAATCCGACCTCTCTTGTATGGTCATTGTCCGAGTAGATAAATTTAGTAGGATGATCAATTCACGCCACCAACTATGCTTTGTTTGTAGATCCAACACTACCTAATTATTCTTCAAAAAGGAAGATATGAAGTAAGAGATTTTCAGACAATACAGATTGAAAGAGTAATTAGGCAGGTGATACATTGTACACGCAAAATGTCTATTGTCATCTATCATCTAAGAATTGTAAATTATCATTTATAAGATACTCTCAATGTATCGCCAGTAGTGATATATAATCAATGTTGCTTACTATGTAAACCACAACAAAGACGTGTAGTTACACTTAATTTCTTTAATGTTTGAAGGGAACATTAAGATTGAAAGCATAAAAGCGTAACTATTCAACATACATCTATTAACACATATATACCGTATCACCTTCTGCACATTGTACTGTAAGGCAAATGAGATCTAAGGGGCATCACTGGAAATCATGTTATTGAATTAAATGGAAGTAGATGGAAAGCACAGTTACAAGCAATTTATGGTGTTGCACATAGTTTAAACTTTAAGAACTCACGTCTTGAGCTAGGCGCTGAAACATTAAATAAATTTTTTATTGAAATTACACACACACACACACACATATCGTCTACATTATGGACGATCTTGACAAGAACAATAGACTATGCATTTGTTAACTTTATCGCGGTGAAGCTGCCAAACAATTCAAGAGACGTAGTCCAAAATTATATATGGGGAACGATGAATAATGTGAAGGGCCAAACATAAATCCAGATAAATTTTCAAATGCCTTGGGAATACAATGAAGTTTTATCATACTTATATTCCTGCCAACTGAAACCTAAGGTTTTCTGTATTTTATAATCTATAATTTGTTTTTACATAAAAATGTCATTTTTCTACTCAAGCGAATCACACGATACCCTATAGTAAAAAAAAAAAAAAATACTGCTATAACGTTTTGTTCCCTTTTGGTAAGAACAAATTAAAATATATATTTTATCTGTCGTTTTTTTTGAAAGTGAACTCGCAAACTAATATGTCCACGTAGGTCCCCCATCACATTATTCATGTTCCCTACTTATTAATGTTGCACATTTTTTCTTGAAGGTTAGACAGATCTACCATGGCAAAGTTATCAAATCCATACCTTTGTTGACCCCTTTTTAGGAAGATTTCTGAGAGAGACAAAGAGATACAAATTTTAGGTAGTCGTTAATTGGATTCTTCAGAAGTTTATAAAAACCACTGACGAACCTAGCAATAAAACTAAAAGAAATTCGTCATTCATTAATTCAATATGTTGTCCATATTAGATTGTGAATTGTACTACAAAATGGTTTCCATAACTAAATAGCATATACAATCACATAATTGTTGAGAGCATTTCATAAAGTTGAGGTTATTGTTTAAATGCAGAGAGGACATCACAAATTCACTATAGAAGAGACAAACATAGAGTCCAACAATATATTTTCACCTGATATAAAAATCCTCAAAACAACTATGCTACAATCCTTATCATCTGTTTATCTACCTTCTACCAACAATGATAGTATATGATTTGATCTCCGAAACACAAAAATCGAGCACTGAAGACTTGCTCTGTATTATTATAATCATGCTAAGTAACATTTCAGTTTCATATACAATCCAGAAAATTCTTTGAAATAAAACAACTTATCATTTACAGATTGTGAAAAAATGACAAAAACAGACATGACACTGTACAGAGATGTTCAGGGGCGAGTAACACGTAAGTTTTTGAACAAGACTAACAAAGGAATATGCATTTCTATTTCATTTTCACTAATTAAAGCAAGAAAGAATTTCAAGGATCCTATTGTGCTAGCTCTGTCATAAAATACCATGGAGTGGAGAATAATGTACCAGGAATAACCAGAAAATTGACAGATCTAAGTTTTCATGTAATTAATTAAGAATACCTTGCAGTAACCCGTAGATTTCTTCTGATTCAAGCAACTTCCAATCTCCTCATTGTAGGATGCTAAATATAGTGAAATGTTTTTTAACAAGAACCTAGATTTTTTGTGGGAACTTTGTATTCATCATTCTTTCGAACAAGAAAGGTAATAGATCGTTCCTATTGAATGTGCTTATTGATACAAGGTAAACAAATACAAAGAAGTTGATGAGGAGATTACAGGTAGTAAAAACAAAAAAATGAATACGTTTTAGAGGAGATTTTTTTCGAGTAAAGGATGATGTTTATGGTGAAGAGTAAAGCGAACCCTAGGCCAACAAATTTTATGGTGAAGAGTAAAGCGAACCCTAGGCCAACATTTGTTTTTATAAAAAAACTTCTACCTAAATATTAATTAACTACTGATCATCTAAAAGCCCATTGTTTTATTTATTGAGTAAATTTATGGGCCAAAAACTTGAGGTAATTATTGATTATTTAAAAGCCCATTGTTTTATTTATAGAGTAAATTTATGGGCCAAACACTAGAGGTTAAATACCCTGAATACCCTTTAGGGGTTCTAGTTAGGAGTGAAAAGAGCCGAGACAACTCGCGAGACACGCGGAATCGACTCTAAAAAATAAGATTTAAAACGACTCGATATAAAGTAGTCGAGCCCGAGCAGGAATCCAGGTCGAGTTTGAGTTGAACGATACTCGGCTTGGCAGTCTTTTTGGCTTAATTGAGCTTTTGCTAAAGATTATTTTAATGTTTTTATATTTTATTGTGTACAAATTAAGTCGAATTGATCCCGAGTTCACCGAGTTTTTACCTAACTGATTTCGAGTTTGAAAAAAAATACTGGCGCAACTTGAAAATTAAGTATTTTATTTGAGCTTGCCCTCAAGCTTCCTAGTCCCCCAGCTTGACTCGACTTGTTAATATCCCTACTAACATTACCCCTAAGGTATCATAGAATTACCCCTAAGGTATCGACTTGTTAATAATGTACTATGTCAGTATCATAATAAACATTAATATTACAGTATTAGACAATGCTAAAGTGAAAACCTACACGATGATATAAATGGACAACCACGTATATGTTTGTATAAAATCCCCCTTGGTTGAAAAGGAAAACCATTAATATGTTGGTATAATACACCAAATCAAATTATATATAATGCAGGAAAACATTTTATGCCGGAATGAAAAAAAAAACGTACCAAACATTGAAAGTGATAAGCCCTAGTCAAAATACCATAATACATGTGTAATTAAGTAACAAACTATTATATATTACCCACATTAAAAATTATCCATGACCTAAAACACAAAAGAATAAGTAACAATTGTCCCAAATAAAACTTAATTGTTAATATTGTATCTCATTTCCGACTTGATTCCCCTCAACACACAAACTTCTTTTTGTTTTTATCCTAGGTGTGTATATGTACGCAATGTCATCGTCGCCTCGTTTTGTGGTGGGGGCAGAGGCGTGTTTCGTCCTGGATTTGGCTAATTGGTCGAACCAGACAATCACATCCTTCATCAATTTTTTTTCGGTGCAGGTTCTCATCATGCTTCATAATCCATATCAATACCCGATGGTGCAGTCCCTGACTGAGTTCCTGACATTTGAAAGAAAACAAACATTCTTTATATATTGGCACTTATATATTAGCATTTAGAATCAACCATTAAAGTTTTTTTTCTTGAATGTGTTCTATCGTGGCGTGGATACAGTACCTCTGAATCATTGAATGTAAAATTTCTCATGTTCTGCGTTTCGCTTCGTGTAGCTCACATGTTTTGGATATCGTATACGCCACAATCCGTCCTACACAGACATCATTGTACAAAATAATTTTGGGTAGAGACAAGTTACTAGGATGTATAAAAACTAATTGTAAAAAAAAAAAGTAAATCGATCCTCCATAATATCTTACGAATTTTGTTGCTTTTCCCTAACGATGTCACATCTGATCTCGAAGGAGGTGAATAGTTCCATGCGTAGCCAACCTAGGTCGAGACTATATATTTCTTGAAGTCTTGACAACTTTGTTTATAAGAAATAGGCTGTGAAGATTAATTGATTCATTATATATGATTTGCAAACATTTATTCAATGCCAACTACAACACATCTTACCATAACTTGTGTAGTTGCAACCATACCCTCGTCCATCTCGTCACGATCATGAGAGGAATCCATTAGCTCTACTCGCCGCATGATCGTGTCCAAGACAATCAATTTGGAATGATTTGGAGCAGTGGTGGGTATGGGTACGCAAATTTTTTAACAACCAAAAAATTATCGATCCATCTAAATGTTGCATCGGTGTCACATAAGAATAAGAATTCATTTATGATATAAGGAAATGATGTTTTAAAGCAAACCTTATCGCAGAAACCGAGTGCACAATGCATGCTTTCTTTGAGGTTCAGCATATTGAAGCACATCGTGAATTGCGCTGCATCTTTAATTGATCTAGCCTATATCGTATATCGTACATCGATATGGAAATTTAAGACGACTGAAATAATGAGTTTTAAAACCTTAAAGATTGCATCATTAGTAATTTCTTACCACATTCAGAACTAGTAGGTAACAAATCTTAAGTTAAGAATTGTTGTAGGTCCTCACTTCGTAGTTCAGCAGCTCTGATGCAATGTCCAAGACCTGGATGTGGGAAATTCCAAAAAGGTTTCACAAGGGATGAAAAATTACAGTGAATTATTTATTATTTAGGTATTATTTGGGTTGCATGTATGAATGTTTAGTCATACCGCGTCGGAGAGACACCTCGCTGATATCAATGTCCTAGCTTCCTGCCTCGTCAGATGTCTTCTAGCCAACACGCTAAGTACATCACTATGTTGTTTTGGACAAATAAGTTTAACAATATGGGGTGTTGAAGAAACATTTGTGTTAAAGTAAATAACTACGTTAAGTATATATTGCATATGTGTAAATTGCTTCAATGTACAATGTACCTATTAAATGATAAAATTCCTAACCTTGACGCCAAAATTTTGTCTGTAACAAACATTGTAAGCTTCGTGTTGTTTACAGACTTTAGCATCTTATTTGTAAAAGGGAATCCCATAGACTGACACTTTCTCCATAATTTGAGCGTTCTTGCGTTTTGAGCATCTGTCATGAAGCTGCTTGATACTTGGGGTGTGTGAAAAGGCTTTTTCAGAATGGATTTTGGTGTAGCAAAGTCAATATTGCTCTGCGTTGCAATTTAAAAATTAGGAATGTCAATAGATCTATAGTATTATTAGTTTTATAAAGTTGTAATTGGATGACACAAATATGTTAATCAAATTACAAACTATTCACCTTAATATTCTTCGTACTCATCTTGATCCCAACATCCGCCTCATCGAGCCTCCATAGTAACCGGATCGTTCACAGGTTCGACATTTTTCACATGAGGTTCATCATTGGAAGGTACTACGTCCTCATTCCTCCAACTATTATGATCTTGTTCGTGCTGATGCTGGTAAGGGACACTACTGCTTCCATATTTGTGCCAATTTGAACTAATTGTTTTCGTGGTCGCATTCAACTCGTTGATGCTATTCTTTAATGACGAGATTGCTATGTCCTGGTCATAACCTACCCGCCTAATCTCTTGAACAGTGGTTTTCATGCAATGATCAACCTACTCAACAAACATTTTTACGTAGGTTGATATGCTCGGATCCGATGTTCGTACATTTGTATCATCATCCTCGTTGCTAATCACTCATATTTTCTTCCACTGTGTGCCGATGTTTCCATTTCACGACAATTCTAAAGAGTAAAACAGGGGAGTACTAATCATATTTTAATTTTTTTTTTTAAAATTAGAAGCAAAACAGTAATCCAATATAGAAAAGAATTTAAAAATAATAATAATGTCCTATAATGTGTTGGTACCACAATGAATTAAAAAACTTACCAACTCCAAGAACCACTGGTTTGTATTAATCATCTACGCTACATAGCTCTGTTTAGTTGCATCCGCGATTCCTACTTCTGCCAGTCTGTATGGGTCAATGGGTCCACGAGGAATAACCATCATCAAATAGTACAATTACCAAACAAAGTAGAGTTAATATCTTAGCCGTAACAAATTATTACCATACAGTTGGAATAATTTGGAGTAGGAGAGAGTGTCATATCCATGTTGTTTTCCATTTTAGTCAACCATGTAATATTCTTATTTGCTATCCTAGTTATTGTACATTTTCTTCACAAACGTAATTACTTTGGAAAATTAATAAAGTAATTTACAAATCAGTTTACCGTACAATAATAATTAATCTAGGCCATCTAGTAGAATTAGAACATTTCAAGCCTTTAACGAATCTATTTGTCCCAACCAAAAAAAATAAATAAAAATAACACGAAACATAAATTAGCATGACTTTAATTTCTATTCGTGTTGAATGCATGGTATAAATTATATGTTAATTGTAACTATGAGGGTACAGTTATGCCCCTATTTACATCTTGAATCTACACCCATCTATATGGATTACCTGGAGGAAGAGTATGCATCCCGTTATAGGCGAGCTATTAAACCCTGATTCCCTGTACTTTTGGATTCCTTTAACCATGTAGTTTTAGGAACATTGGCCCCTATTTTGCATTTGCCATGTTGCCCACATTCCTTACTGAGAAGAGGTAAGATTGCTTAATCTCTCCCGTCGAGGTCATCCCTAGCATTCTTTCTGTTGCAAGAAGGACAAAACAACGAATAACGTCATTAGCTGTCAACACTTTTGATGCCAGTAACCCATGCAGAAAACTTACCTTCAATATTTTCCGCTCAGATTGTTTGTCAGTGAACTTAGACGCCAGCTCCTATATACTCCTAAATTGGCCATGCATTTCCACATCAAGTCCTCCCTCGGGAACACCCATTATACTGTTGAAATCTACAGCAGTAGGACGGTACTCCCTTTCACCCACACACAGCGTTCCCGTAGTGGTGTCATACGGTAAAACTAGGGAATTCACAAGGTTTTTAGATAAGCAACATTTCTCTAACTCTAGCAGGCCTCCAAATCCGACCGACTTAATATACCGCTTATCTTTGTCATTTAGGAGTTTGATATCCTCACAAATTTTTTCTACCGATATCTTAATAAGCTTGGTTATATTTTTGCTCGGGGTACTTTGACAGCGACCTCGTTTCCTCTTTTGAGGTTGGGTTTCTTTGTTTGGCGTTTGATATGTGGTTTGCATGTAGGAGTTTCTCAGCGGTGAGATAAAAATTCGGGCATGCATTAATCATCACTGTTCAGCCTGCAAGACCCAATTGGATTCTCACTCATGTTGACCAACCCATCTAACTTATCCGATTCTCGATCATTCTGTGTAATTAGAAGTTGTGCAATGTTAAAATGCACAACAACATCACTCAATTTTCACAACACATTACAATTAATTTTGTAAAATTTGAACTTCTCTTAATTCATAACCTAATGTTTGAGCATAATATAAGGATCGGAGATAAACGGGAAGAAGATCGCGCTTCTTTATAACCTTACAATTAAAAAAAAAAAAAAAATCATGCATTAAATTGGTGTACAATGCAATCATTATGGGAATAAATGTATTAGTAAGCAATAAATGTATTATTAAGCAATATGTGTAACAACCCGAATTTCTAGTTGCATCATCTTATTTGATTTATGCGAAACAACATGAGTTGCATTATTTTTTCTGTGCATTTTTACATTTTTTTGTTATTTTCTTACACTTTCATAAATTTTCATTTTTCATAATTAATTGTATGAATGGGTCGGGAAAACAAGAGTTTAATTAGACAACACTTAGACGTTATATTACCCAATGATATAAGAGAAGACTAAATTTTTTATGGTAAGCCCTCTCCATAGTATTACTAACCCAAAACCAATGGCTAAATCACATGGTTTTATGCCCACAATATTGCTCAAAACCAATGGCTAAATCCCATGGTTTTATGCCCACAATATTGCTAAAAACCAATGGCTAAATCCCATAGTTTTATGCCCATAATATTACCTAAAACCAATGGCTAAAATCCATGGTTTTATGCCCACAATACAACCAAAACTAATAGCCGATACCACGATTTTATTCCCACGGTTTTGTGCTTGGTAGGTCTATAAATAGAGGTGTAACAAAGCCTTCATTCCATCACCTCCTCCCACCAAAACAAAGTTTGAAGTCTTCATTTCTTCTCCCATAAAGCATAGCTGGTAATTATTCTCTTTTTCCCTCTCAAATTTTCCATCCCCAGCCACCAAAATCCGGCAAAATAGCCGGAAAACTGACCCGAAAACTTTTTAGGCTCGTCGGATCAGCTACTGCACCATTTTTATTTTTGTCCTTTAATCAAAACCCATATTTTATTAATATGATAGGCTCGGCGAGAGGATTCTGGAACAGTTTTCAGAATCGCAATCGGAGCTCTAGAACTCCGGTTATGGTCGGTCAAAGTTTAGGCGAAACTCATATCACCGAACCATCTTCAAGGAGCCATAACTTTCTGTTCCGAAGTCTGATTCTATTGTAGCTGGTCATTATAGAAAGCTCTTGACGAGAGCTTTCCGTAGCCATGTCCTAATTGAAATTCCGAAGACCGAGTCGTCGAAAAAGTTTGGTCAAATTTGCTACAGAAGTTCATGTACCATCTTTTGAAAAATAGATCTTCTTTAGGGGCTAAATGTAATTTTCGAGTTTTCAATTCTGCCCCTAGTCAAAGTCAGTCTTTCTGAAAGCCAATCAATCCATGTATTTACGAAAATTCCTTTTTTACAAAATTACCACTCTTTTTCTAGAAATTACAACAATGCCACTAGACTTTCAAAGTGTCATAAAATGCTCGTTTTTAATCCGATTAGGCTCAAACCAATTTCCAAAGAACCCAAATTCCAAAATCTATAGTTTAACATAAAGAACATGAATCTAAAATATTTTATAAAATTATAAAATGGTCCCTCAACTTTTATAAAATCACAATCTTGCCCCAAATCTTCAATTGATGTTTAAAGCATAGTACCTACCTATGCTAAGCCAAATATTCTATATTGTGGGACTAGGAGAAGTTGAAGTAGAAGAGGACTCATGTCTAGAGAAGGACTATACAACCAACTAGTCGTACACACTTCTAGGTGGAGAATCTCTATGTGGCTATTTTATGTTGTCTACTTGTTTTCATGCAAATTATTGTCATAATGGCGCATACGCCTATGTTTATGTGAGACATATGTGAAATTTATGTGAACTTGTGTGAAATTTATGTGAAGTTATGGGTAAAACCATATTATGTGTATTGTATACGGGTAATACCGTACTAGCTATGTCAGGACTACGGGTAACACCGTACATGTTATGGATCGAAAGATCACCCTCGGGTCGCTCCCGAATATGCTATGCTTTTCAAAAATTGTACGAGTAAAATCGTACATGCTACGCTTTTCAAAAACCTGACAGGTAAAACCATACATGCTATGCTTTTAAAAAACATTACGGGTAAAACCGTATATGTTATGCTTTTCAAAAATCATACTGGTAAAATCGTACATGCTACGCTTTTCAAAAACCTTACGGGTAAAACCGTACATGTTATGCTTTTCAAAAACTTTATGGGTATAACCGTATATGCTATGCTTTTCAAAAATCGTACGGATAAAACCGTACATGCTGCGTTTTTCAAAAACCTGATGGGTAAAACCGTACATGCTATGCTTTTCAAAAACATTACGGGTAAAACCGTATATGTTATGCTTTTCAAAAATCGTACGGGTAAAACCGTATGTGCTACGCTTTTCAAAAACCTTACGGGTAAAACCGTACATGTTATGCTTCTAAAAAACTTTACGGTAAAATCGTATATGCTATGCTTTTAAAAAATTGTATGGACAAAATCATACATGCTGCGCTTTTCAAAAACTTACGGGTAAAACCGTACATGCTATGCTTTTCAAAAAAACTTTACGGGTAAAACTGTATATGCTATGCTTTTAAAAAATCGTATTGATAAAACCGTACATGCTGCGCTTTTCAAAAACCTTACGGGTAAAACCGTACATGCTATGCTTTTCAAAAAACTTTACGGGTAAAACCGTATATGCTATGCTTTTCAAAAATCGTACGGGTAAAACCGCTCATTCTACGCTTTTCAAAAACCTTACGGATAAAACCGTATATGCTATGCTTTACGGGTAAAACTGTACATGATTATGCTTACGGGTAAAACCATACACGATTATGCTTATGGGTAAAACCTTATATGATTATGCTTATGGGTAAAACCGTATATGATTATGCTCTACGGGTAACACCGTACATGTTATGGATCGAAAGATCACCCTCGGGTCGCTCCTGAATATGCTATGCTGCTCGAGCGGGGCAACACGTGCTCGACCTATGTGCTCCTGTGTGTATCTATATAGTATGTATATATGTGTATATTTATTTTAATTTAGAGTCCAATATGTTTTCGGATGTGTTTTATGCGTGATGATATATGCATTTTTTTTGTAACTGTCCGTTATTGCAATTCTTTGTATGACATCTAAGTGGGCAACCGAGTGAACCCACGGGGTGTTTTCCAAACACTCACCCCATAACATTTCAGGTACCAAGGTCGATGTGGAGGACTGACACGGATAGCATGGCCCTGCACCACTCCAACTCACGGAATTTCAAAGTAAAAGTTTATTTTCAATCATAATAGTTTCTCAAGGTGATATTTCAACTGTTTATTTATTTGAAACGAAGATATATTTAGTTGATGTAAAAGTACTTGAGGATTTTCCCATAAAGTTTGAAAGTGAACTTATGTTTCTTAAGAAAAGAGCTTCCGCACCTAAGTATATTTTGTTGTTGATATTTATCTAACAATATGAAGTTATTTTTATAACTCGAATCTATATTTAAAATTTATTATTTACAAAAGAAAAATAAAAATATATCCTCAAACAAAGTTTGTAACGCCCTTTTCCCGATGTTGCTTCTTTCCGAAAACGGGACGTTACAGTGTGGTATCAGAGCAAGGTCTACCTTTCTGTAGACTTGCTTATTCTAAACATTTGGGAAAGTTATTTTTGAATTGAAACAAGTCTACCTTTCTGTAGACTTGTGAAATTATAAATTTTTGAAAAAAAAGATTAGTTTTGAGTCAAAAACCTTTATTTTTTTTTATTTTACAAAAATGAGGAAATATAAAACTAATTTATTACGATAATGGGCCAGCATCCGACGTCATTCTGCCACATCAAAATCGGTATGTACTATGTCTTATCTCCACATTTATTGTTTATGATTGATAATATGTACCATAAGTGGTAAATGAATATCATATCTTATGTAAATCTTCATATTGACTCCCACTAGTAGTGTTTTTTTCAAAATAAGTATATGTCTGTAAATCTCACGCTAGTACATGATATTTCTTAAATCAACGCCTCAAGTACCCACTTATACAAAATTTCTTTCTACAACTTGCTACATTGATCCTCCAAATGAAATTCTTGCATGTTTTCAATGTAGAATTACGCCCGATTTTCTCGGATAAGAAAAAAACAGATATGTAGTATCTATTTAATGCATTTATTTTAAAGCCAAATTTTCAATGAATCATGAGATTTTTGAAACAAAAGTATGATTTACAAGATTACATGAATTTTGCTATAGCTAAAATTTCCACAAAAAATATTCAGACGATGATTGAATTGTCTAAAGTTCTTTATAAAAAAAATACGCAAAAGCTGTAATTTATAATTTTATGCCCCTCAAGTTCATCAAAAACCAATTTTTCTTAAAACGGCATGAACTAAAATGATTTGAAAACAATAGCTCATTTTTTTAAGGGTAGTATTTCAATTTCAAAACTACTTTTTTTGTACTTTTGAATATTTTAATGAAATCAAAGGGGGTGTTTCCGTTTCGAGAAAGAAAAGAAAAGTGAATTCGACATTTTTTTAAGTGAAATACTGGAGCATGACTAAGTTTTTATGACAATAGTTTGATTATCCGAAATATATCATGTTTCCCTTCTATCCTCAAATGACCATAAAATCTCCACGTTTTCTCCAAATCGGCCCATGATTTTAAAAAATATTCAATTTTCTAATTCCACCTTGTGGAGTCACAGTCAAGCCCAAATATTTTTGCCAATTTAAATATAGATCTCAAATGTTTATAAAATTAGGTTCTTCTCTAAAATCTCATTTTTTTTACTTAGTCAAGTTCTCAAGTGATTTCAAAGCATGTTTTCATTCTCAAGATGTAGCCTTATCCTTCTCAAAATCTCAAATAACAGAAAAGGTGGAAAGAAAGTTTCCAATTTTAAATACACATTCTTATCCATCTAAGGTTATGACACATAATTGTTTCACGAGTTCATATGAAAGAGTTACAAAAGATATGTTGTCATGACAAGAAGTACTCCTCCAAATTTTATTTATCATGCAAGACTTATGTGATTTACAAAGATGCATATGACTAGATTTTTGAACAATATGCTTATGTGTATGTGGGTTTTGATGATGCCACTAGCAGTTGTCCGCAACAGTGTGCTAATGTACTTGTCTTACCCACATTGTGTGCTATTTGTGCTCGAATTCTGTCACAAGCCACTGTTTGCGGCAGCGTGTACTAGTGTACATGTTTCACTCATTTGATGTTTTACCTACATTGCTTTCTGTATGGAATGCGTTATGAATTTATAGGAATTTACTTATTGCTAGATGTTACCTCACTACTTCGTAGCAGCATTGCAAACCAACGTACTAGGCTTGATTGTTGTCACTTGACCGCTGACGACCGTAGCGAGTACTCGTGCACGTGCATGAAAGGTCTTTGTTTGTTGGTAGTAGTGTGGGCTAGGTATTTGAGGCATAAGAGTGTTTAAGGTTATGTTTAGTATTGACAGGGATAGAAATGATGTAGTGTGTTTGAGTATAACCTATAAGCATGTTTGAGGCATGCCATTATTTTCCTTTCTCACGTAACACTCCAAGTTGAGCCTCGATGACGACTTTTTCCTACCGGTCATGATTCAAAGCATACGATACAACAATGTCGAGAATCCGCATAACTCTGAGGATGAAGTTGATTTGAATGCTGACCTGAAACCCTTAGGTCTGCCTACTCCCTCCATCCACAACATGATCCGTAAGTGCCAAATTGCCCTACAACAAGACCCCATCCTTCTTGAAAGGGCTTGTACCTTCTTGAGCCATCATCGTCCTTATACCCTCACTTTCAAAACTTCAATTCTTTTGGATCTTGAGCTAAATGTTATCCTTATTTCAACTATTTTCTGGTAAGGCCAAAATTTTCAACCCCTATGCATTCATTAAATTCGATCTAAAAGATATTAGTATGAACTAATTCATTCTTAGTCATTTTCTATATTATATTCATATATGCATTAATATTACTTGATCCAACAACTATTAAAGTCTAATTGATCCATTCTCTTGAATTTCATACCACTAACTTTGAAGCCCAAAGTTTGAGCCCTATTTTTAACTCAAAAAAAAAAAAAAAAAAATGGTTCTTTCCAATATATTTTAAAGTAGCCTGTGATTTTTAAAATTTATCTCAAAAAAAAAAAAAAAAAATGGCATTGTCCAAATTGTCTAATCCCTATTTGAGTAAAAAGCCAAATGTTCATACTTTCCTTGATGAAAATCCTTAATTCAAAGTTTAATGGTATCGAAATAGTACGATTTCATTAAATGCCAAAGTCCGTCTTACTTCCCTTTTATCGTAAACAAAACATTCCAGATATCTTCAATATATTCTTGAAATTATCCATGAAAATGTGATATTATTTTACTCATATAAAGCATCTCGTAAATGTTTTCGTCACTGATTCCTTTCCAAAATTCATGATATCTTTAAAAAGTACTAAATTTAAAAAAAACACATATTTATTCAAACACTCTCATCTCAATTTTTTATATATGTATACTAATTTCACTTGCTCCAACTACTATTAAAATCTTTTTAAGCCATCATCTTAAATTTTACTACAACTTTCAACCCCCGATTTCAAAGCCTCAAGTTTTAATTGGAAAAACCAATGCATAAACCTCACTTCTTATGTCCACAACTTTTCTTAGTTTCACTTAATCTTTCCATATTTTCATCTGACCTAAAAAAAAAATTGGTTCTTCTCAATGTATTTTAAAGTGGCTCGTGATTTTCTAAAATTTATCTCAGAAGATTTGATATTTTCCATATTTGAATCAATTCCAAGTCAACAAAGTCAAAAGTTATATTCTGATTAAAAAAAAAACCTTAATTCCAAGTTTTCAATTTAATAAGTAAATACCAATTTGGCCTTACTAAGATTTCAAATACATTCTCTCATATTTTCATCTCATCCCTCAAGAATTTTCATGAGATTATTTCTTATATATATATATATATATAAATACACTTATATATATAAATTATGCTAACATAAAGAATATGAATCTAAAATATTTTATAAAATTACAAAATGGTCCCTCAACTTTTATAAAATCACAATCTTGCCCCAAATCTTCAATTTATGTTTAAAGCATAGTACCTACCTATGCTAAGCCAAATATTCTATATTGTAGGACTAGGAGTAGTTGAAGTAGAAGAGGACTCATGTCTAGAGAAGGACTATACAACAAAATAGTCGTACACAATTCTAGGTGGGGAATCTCTATGTGGCTATTTTATGTTGTCGACTTGTTTTCATGCAAATTATTGTCATAATGGCTTTTACATTAATGTTGCATACGCCTATGTTTATGTGAGACATGTGTGAAATTTATGTGAACTTGTGTGAAATTTATGTGAAGTTATGGGTAAAACCATATTATGTGTATTGTATACGGGTAATACCGTACTAGCTATGTTAGGACTACGGGTAACACCGTACATGTTATGGATCGAAAGATCACCCTCGGGTCGCTCCCGAATATGCTATACTTTTCAAAAATTGTATGGGTAAAATCGTACATGCTACGCTTTTCAAAAACCTGACGGGTAAAACCGTACATGCTATGCTTTTCAAAAACATTACGGGTAAAACTGTATATGTTATGCTTTTCAAAAATCGTACAGGTAAAACCGTATGTGCTACGCTTTTCAAAAACCTTATAGGTAAAACCGTACATGTTATGCTTTTAAAAAACTTTACGGGTAAAATCGTATATGCTATGCTTTTCAAAAATTGTATGGACAAAACCGTACATGCTGCGCTTTCCAAAAACCTGATGGGTAAAACCGTACATGCTATGCTTTTCAAAAACATTACGGGTAAAACCGTATATGCTATGCTTTTCAAAAATCGTACGGGTAAAACCGTACATGTTACGCTTTTCAAAAACCTTACGTGTAAAATCGTACATGTTATGATTTTCAAAAACTTTACGGGTAAAACCGTATATGCTATGCTTTTCAAAAACCGTATGGACAAAACCGTACATGCTGCGCTTTTAAAAAACCTTACGGGTAAAACTGTACATGCTATGCTTTTCAAAAAACTTTACGGGTAAAACCGTATATGCTATGCTTTTCAAAAATCGTACGGGTAAAACCGCTCATTCTACGCTTTTCAAAAACCTTACGGGTAAAACCGTATATGCTATGCTTTACGGGTAAAATCGTACACGATTATGCTTACGGGTAAAACCGTATATGATTATGCTTACGGGTAAAACCGTATATGATTATGCTTACGGGTAAACCGTATATGATTATGTTCTACGGGTAACACCGTACATGTTATGGATCGAAAGATCACCCTCGGGTCGCTCCCGAATATGCTATGCTGCTCGAGCAGGCAACACGTGCTCCACCTATGTGCTCCTATGTGTATCTATATAGTATGTATATATGGCCTTGTTTGTTTAGGGTTGGGCCAATCGGTTGTGGATTTAGCCCAACCCATCACGTGTTTGTTAATCGGTTGTGAGCAATAAATTGCCCACAATCTCTACACACATCATCAAGCCACTAACTAACTCTTACACACATTATCACTCAAACACCATTCCCAATACACACTTTAATCAATAATCAATCACTTACTAACTAACTCTTACACACATCAAATCAATTTTAACACATTTTATATTATAATCACCCCACAACCCAATCTCCAACCAACATAAACAAACACTCACTTATTTACTCCAACCTCTATATTCCACTATATTCTCCACAGCCTACAGTACTCCAGCCACCCACAGCCATAAACAAATAGGGCCTATGTCTATATTTATTTTAATTTAGAGTCCAATATGTTTTCGGATGTGTTTTATGCGTGGTGGTATATGCATTTTTTTTGTAACTGTCCGTTATTGCAATTCTTTGTATGACATCTAAGTGGGCAACCGAGTGAACCCACGGGGTGTTTTCCAAACACTCACCCCATAACATTTCAGGTACCAAGGTCGATGTGGAGGACTGACACGGATAGCATGGCCCTGCACCACTCCAACTCACGGAATTTCAAAGTAAAAGTTTATTTTCAATCATAATAGTTTCTCAAAGGTGATATTTCAACTGTTTATTTATTTGAAACGAAGATATATTTAGTTGATGTAAAAGTACTTGAGGATTTTCCATTAAAGTTTGAAAGTGAACTTATGTTTCTTAAGAAAAGAGCTTCCGCACCTAAGTATATTTTGTTGTTGATATTTATCTAACGATATGAAGTTATTTTTATAACTCGAAAATTGAGACAAGATTTCCCCGCAATCAAATTGCATAAATGATCCGACAAGATTTTTAATATACAAATGAAACAAAATGAAAAAAACAGTTGCTGTGTTTGGTAGCATAACATTTCAATTATCATATGTTACATAGGAATTCATTTATAATACATAATAAATTTTATATATATTCAGATCAATCGTTTTATTTGTATACTTTGAATCTGGCATTACAAATATTCTGTGACGAAATATTAAACAATTTCATCAGAATAAATTGGTAAATTCTCTCAGTGCATTTACATTCTTAAAGATAAGTATTAAGTATCAAATACACACATCAGTAACACAATTAACACATTTTTTAGGTACACATGTTTGAACTATGAGGTTGATAATATAATTCAAATCACACAATCAAATTTACTGGTGAGCTGTTGTATTCACTGTCTACTGAATTAATTCTGTGTAACAAATTGCTACTCATTTTGTTGAATTCTCTAACCTTCTCCATATGTGCTTTAAAATCTTCATCTATGTTTTATAAAAAATTTCATCATTCAAAACCAAATTGGTTTCAATGCATGCATCTTTCAAACAAAATTAGACAAATGATCATCATCATCCATTATGTACCCTCATTGGCACTAACTCCTTATGTTTTTTTTCGTACAATTGTGATGTTGTTTTCTTCCGTACATGGATTAGCCTTACCCACTTACTATTAAAAATTAGATATATCATCTTTTCATCTAAATGCTTTAGACTCTCCTTCACTATCGCTTCCTTCATCACCAATAAAGTTTCTATTTACATCTCTTACTGGTTTGGCATCATCCCAAAAGAATTTGGTGCATACAGATCGATGGATTTATTTCCTTGATATCAGCTAAAATCCAACCAATTACAGTTCTTATGCTCCTTTAAGACATTAGTTAGCTTTATCTCTTGATCCTCTGCTAGGTTCTTCGAGATGATCACAAGTAAATTTTCATTATCATCATCCAAATGAGTTTACTTTAAATGAACACGTAAGACTTCTAATTCCAGCTTAGGTGCCAGAAGGTAACAATTTCCTATGGGGAAAATTAAATTTCTACACCAAAATCAATTACTCCCAGTTGTGTCTCCTTTGATGATTTTGACACCTCCCAAGTTTCAGCTATCTTTGCTTCAATATCCAAGTGTGCTTGCATATCAAATCTTTCCACTTCAAAGTCTTCCTCGAAGTTATCCTGCACAATTGAATCAATCACAACGTACAATATATCATGTAGAATGATTCTTGTTAGGTACCTCATAGCATACAAACGTTTATTTTCACAATCTTATCATCAAACAAGACCAAATGTGTACCATCATCCGCATCAATCTTTGTTTTGGTCGTTTTCATGAATGACCTTCCAAACAAAATTGGAACTAAACTAACAACAATATTATCATCCATAATCAAGACATAGAAATATGCTAGGAAAAAACAACTCTTTAACCTGCACCAAACATCCTCAATAACCCCTTCCGGGTAAGCACTAGAATGGTCTGCCAATTAAACAAAAAATATTGTCTCTATCAAAGTATCCAAATTCAAAGCACAATTATCTTAGTATGGCATGGCAATAAAGGAAGCGCCTAAGTATAACATGGCACACTCAATTTTCATTTTCCAACAACACAAGGCACAATAAACATACATGGTCCTTGTATTTATTCGACAACATCTACTTTATCATAGTAGACACACTCTCATCACACTGACATTCTCATCACTTCTCAATCTCCTCTTGTTACTAGACAGCTCCTTAAAAGATTGACATATTTTAGAATCTACTTAATGACATCTAACAAATGTATATTTATCTCAACGTTTTGGGAAGTTTCCAGGATTTCCCTTTCATGATCTCCTTCTTAGATTTTGACAACGTACTGGAAATTGGTGGAATAGCTACACTAGAAAAGTTAGGTAAGGAAAGGGAAGATTTTTCATTCTTTTGTCCTTGAGGGCTTTCTTCTCGGCTTCTTCCACTTTCTTATCGCCTTAGCATTCATTGGCTTCCTAAGCAAGGTAGACTTAGATTGTATCTCTTTTCGGCTCCGTAGTACAATTGCATTTTCATTTTGCCACAAGTTAATCTTAGTTCGGGATGGTACCTCCCCTGAATCTTGAGACTCCAAAGTACAAATAGAAGTAGCTCGTTAGCTAATTTGGCTTTCGAGACTCTTAATGTTAGCTCTTGTTTCATGTTGAAATTGCTAGGCATTGGTTGCTAAAGCTTTAATTATATCATCCAGTGACACTCCAGTATGTGAAGGTTGAATGGGAACATGTTATCTCTAATATTGTTGTAGGAATCCTTGTTGTCCATCTTGGTTCATATAGGTTAACCTCAAGTTATCTCTCCAACCTTGGTTGTAGCTATAGAGAATGGATCATAGTTAGTGGGCGATCTAGAAAATCCTCCCATTGCATTAGAATGTTGAACATCATCACACAATGCCAAACAACTATTATTGGCATAGCTACAACAAAAAGGATACATAGTGACACAATTTTAATAACACTTTTTAAAAATGTCACTGAAAATTAATACTTAATAATACTTTTTAAAACTTGTATCTAATTTTTTAATATGGCGACGCTCATAAAAAAGCGTCAGTAAATTTGTAAATTTAGTTATGCTTTTATAAAAGCGTCACTAATTTAATAAAATCACCGACGCTTTTATTTTGTATCATAATCCTTATGACATTTCATTTTTTCTGTCAGAAACTATGGCGCATTACTCTTTATGTTGCGAGACTTATGACACTTTACATTTTGTATCATTGTATCAATGATGTTTTACATTTTGCGTCATGAGGTTAATATTAGTGGGTGTGTTGGGTCAACTTCTTCTCTTTAATATTATATTTGCTATTTTATCGGATATATCACGTTGAAATAAGAATATTATCAACCTATCTGTTTCCCTTTTTTGTGGATTTTGTTTCATTTTATTTTATTAGGCAACATAGTATATCACACATATATAGTCTATTTAAATAAGCAAAAGTGTCTCTGCCAACCCCAAACTTGCATGTAGCCTATTTGATCAACAAAAAAATATCGTGTAAAACTTGAGAGAATGTCAAAGTTTCTTATTTGTTCTAGTATAAAACCACACACAAGTAGTTATAGATATTTTTTGTAGTGATTTTCCAATAAATGATTCATTTATTATTCACAACTTTTAAATTTGAAAATTAGATCCTGCTAGCAAACCAATAATATTATTATACAAATTTAAAATAAAAGAGCGCACAAATTAAATGGCTAATATTACAATAGTAGACACACTACCACTTAATTCCCCACTAAGTTGGACGTGGATAAAATACAGATTTCATTATACTGCATAACCATGGAGGAAATAAATAATAAATCCATACAAATTTATCTATTTACATTAGCAAGATTTTTTACCTATCATAAAACAAACAAAAGACAAAAAAAAAAAAAAAAAAAAAGAAGAAAAAATAGAAAAGATTTTAGTTCTAATAACAACATCAGTAATACTACGTCTTTTCAGGAAAAAAAAAATTGCATTAAGGACTAGATCTAAAAATCAAACAAAGCTAATGGGTACTTGATTCGTGATCTTTAGTTGTCAGCTGGTTTGAAATATGCTTGATGTAACATACCAAACAAGATTGGACATATATTTATGTTTGACAATAGTTTTAACAACTCTCAAGCTAGACAATAATAAGTTATTGATGCTAAATCTAGTGAAAATTAACAAACTACTAGCACTCAACTCGTGTTCGTTTCAATTAGAGTTCATTGAAGCTCGATTCAAGTACTAATTAACTATCTCAAACGTTGTTAAAAATCATGTAGTCCTTTAAACAAGCTTGGACAACATTACGCTGGAAATATAATGTACACTTAAAATAATAATAGTATTAATTATTGTTCTAATTAATATGTATACCTGAAAACCTTATGGAAACGCGTAAAATAATATAACCCTAAGTAACATATGACATTGTCAATTTGTCAATAAATTAATGAAAAAGAAGGTAAAATTGTTGATTTGATAAGAGAATAAAATGAATTGGTTTCCTCAAAGGCCATAACGGACTCATGCACTTACCATTTGAACACGGAACACCCCGTATTCTATTACTCCTAATTATTATAATTTTTTCGGTTGCCTTGTAATATTTTCTTGTTTGTTTTTTCCTTTGTTTCCCTTTAATTTCTTGGGAGATATACCTATTATCTTAGTGTTGGTAGTTACAATTTACGTGTATATATATTTATTATGTTCTTTTTTTAAAAAAAATTCATCCCTTTATTAATTCTTACAACTAATGCACAATGATATATTTTTTAGACTGGACGTTCAAGGATATATGTCATCTAACTATTTAATTCTTACAACTAATTTGGCACAATACCAACTAAAATTTTGGGCTGGTTCTAATCATCCAAACAAAGTTTTAGGTCATAGCTACTCCAATTTAATCGAATATATGTAGATAAAAAATATACAACTAACTATTATAAAGATAAAAGAAACACATATTGTGTAAAAACAAGAATACGCTAAATTTTTGCTATTGCAAGTTACAGATTAAAACAATTACAAATGGAAATCCATAATTTTTAATTTCTTCATGGTCTCCATTAATTCCCTAACTTTTTTCTCGTACATACCCCTCAAATCCACAATGCGCGTCAAATGACCACTAAGTGAATCGTTCAACATCTTCAAATCTTTTTGTAGAGCCTTCTGCCCATGATCATCCTCCAAGAAGTGCGCAAGTCTGATTTTGTTTTTGACGCACATGATCTCAACCTCTACTTCCTGCATCTCTTCATACAAATTGGATATGCACGAAAACCTCTTTTTAAAGTCTTCAATCTCGGGCTAACAATTGATTTAAACACAGTTGTTAGGTCAATGAAATTTTGTGCAAAACTACGGGAATTAAATAACAAATATAATTAGGAATTAGGTATTATTGATGTGGTAATCTACTCACACTAATTTTGTATACTATGAAACGACTAAGTTCCAGACTATTTTTATGAATTGTTTCTGCAAGATCCATTTGCAAGAGGGCCATGAAAATTATAAAATTACTTGGGTTATAATTGAAGAAAAAATATAACAAAGATTTTTTGGAGATAATAACTTACTAATTGAGGTAGCCTTATGCCTTTTGAATCCTTTGTTGCATTTCCCCCATCTACTGGAATGACCATTAGCCTCCTTTTTTTAACAATTAAAAATATGTTGGATAACGAGGACGAGGAAGAGACGAATAGCAAACTTGGCTCTTACAATGTCAATGGTAGCGCTGAGTATTACAGATTTATAGGAAGAGAAACGTTGCGTTTGATAAGATGAACCACGTCGGTTTGAGGAGATGAACTAATTCGGATTTATTTTCAAGAATAGCAACACTTGAAGGAGGGGTTGGATTTATTTGGAAAAAAAGCGAAGCTCGAAGGAGGTTTTTTTATCAGTAAACACGCAGTAATATGGGTAGTTAATTATTACCGAATATTACACCGAGTAATTAGGATTTAAGGATTTTTATGGCCGTGGGAATCAAGGAATAAGAGATATGTTTTTAGGATGGGATTAAAACAAATTATGGATATTATGTAAAACTTTATTCGAATATACATCTTTGAATGATTTTTGATTAAGATAAATGATCAATTATTATCATTCCCCTTTCCTTTGAATATATGTGATCAATAAATATTATTCTCTTAATCAATACTAATACTATATATAACAGTCTGCCTTATGTAAGTAAGTGATTTTTTAAAATCTACTAAAAGTAATAAGTGCTTATTTACATTTTACACACCTCATCACTTGAGCTACTAATGGTTTTTGTAATTGCTTTATAATTGCTACCTATTCCTTGTACATGAATGTGACACCATTATTGTCCTCATTAATTTATTTTCAGTTTTTACCTAATATACATTATTCAGCAATTTTATTTTTAGGATACCCATTTATTCCTTTTTAAATCTTATGCATCAAAACATATATATATATATATATATATATATATATATATATATATATATATATATATATATATATAACAATTATTTTGAAGTCCTAAGAAGACAAAGAGAGGACGCATGCTAGGAGGTATTAAGAAGATGCACAATCGTCAATGAATATGTTAAACAGTATGCTGCAGGATTGAATAAGACATGCAGTGCAACAAGCGTCAATGAGGATGATCGAAGAAAAATACTAAGAAAAGTCAGACCTTACGGTGGAAACGAGGACAAATTCATAAACTACACAGAGGTACATGGTAGAGTGCCTATGCCTAGATCATGAAAAAGACATCCAGACCAGACGTGTCTGACAGTCGATTTTCCAAATTGGCCATTGTAATGTCAAATAATTTATGAACGAACTTCATATTTCAATTATGATTTTCTCGGAGTAGCCATTATTTTTCCTCAGTTAATATGAATTAGGATTAGTCAGTAGTAAACGATATATATTCCGGAATGATAGTGTTAGCTAAATGCTAATATATGTTTATCATATTACATTATTAGGTCCGTAGATGCACTCTGTCTGGAAAATTAAAAAAAAATGTGAAAAAAACAACATTGACTTTATTTAGTAATCACAAATACTTGTGTAACAAGATGAAAAATTGTGAACGTACAAAATCATCACGGGTAACAAACTAAAATTGAAATGTGGAACTTATTTTCATTCCTTCCACATTGTTTGAAGATGCACATTTTCCCATCCTCTAGTTGCATTTTTTCCACTAACTTACTCCAACCGTTGGAAAACCGACAGCTCAGAACGCCATTTACAATTTGAAACTCATATAACACTTCGAAAATTTTGCCAGTCATTCCAATCCCCAATTGAATGAATTTATCATGTGAACCAATGATGTCTATATCAGCACCTAGTAATCTCTGCAGATATAAAATACATATCACTCACCATAATTAAGTTATAAGATCAAAAAATAAAAAAATAATTTCCAACATAAAATTGAAATTCACCATTTGGATCCAATAGTCCCATTGTCTACACTCGGATATGAAGAATGTCGCTCTGCTAGGAGATGTCATGCTATCTACTAAAATAGAACAACCCATTTAAATCATAAAACAGAGAAGCCCCACCTAAAATATTAATAGGGATAGGTGAATTTGGGAAAAAAAATCTTAAAAAATAAGTAGTTATATTTTTTTTTTTTTAAAACCCCATTTCAGATCTAAACAATACTGCAGGAATTTTCAAGCATATAATCAACCAGTTAATGATGCATTTAGACGAATATCATTGTAATAAAATAATTAGGGGTTTTCCCCTAAAATTGAATAAATGTTCTACAATCGCAATTTTTAAACTAGAAATTGAAACCTTGTGAACTGCTGGTTAGATGGTGAAATGAGTGTCTTTGCTTGGGCATTGCGTTTACTTCCAAGCAAGCAGATTTCTAATCTATAAGCTGATTTGCTTCTCTAAAAGGAGTAGATATCTCCAAAATATGTGTTATATATATAGTCTTCTATTCATATATGGAAAAACCCTGATTAGGGTAATGGAAAAGAGTTGTGAACCTGGATTATTTATATATTAAAAGTAACATTGCATTCAAATGGTACAAAAAATAGAATACCCGTCAACGATATAAAAACCAAGGAAAAAAATGAAAAATCGATTATGATTAAACAACTATGATTACATTTACTCCGAATTGTTCTTTTAGTAATGTGACCACAAACTACAGAGAAAAAAGCACAAATGGTCCCATAACTTTTTACTTTTTAAGATTTAGTCCCATAAGTTATTGCTTTTTCGATTTAGTCCTACATCTCTACTAATTGCTCAATTTTGGTCCAATTTTTACCCAATGTTGACCAGCTGATTGGAAAAGGTCACGTGACCTTCACGTGCTTACGTGGTTTTGGAAATTCCAGCCAAAATGGTTCCATAACTTTGTACTTTTTTGAATTTAGTCCCATAAGTTATTGCTTTTTTTATTTAGTCCCATATCTCTAGTAATTGCTCAATTTTGGTCCAATTTTGACCCAATATTGACCAATTGACCAGAAAAGATCACGTGACCTTCACGTGCCGGCACAGTTTTGGGAATTCCGCTGACTTATGACACGTGTTGCCGGACTTTCAAGGTGGAATTATTTTTTGTTTTTTTTATTAGGAGACCACATGAGCAAATCATTTACCATGTCAGCTTATATTTTTCTTTTGCCTAAATTGAATTAAACTCCAAAAATACAAATGCAAAATAAGAAAATGTAATATCTTATCGATCTAACACTTTACATCCCTTCTTCTTCTTCTTCTTCTTCTTCTTCTTCTTCTTCTTCTTCTTCTTCTTCTTCTTCTTCTTCTTCTTCTTCTTCTTCTTCTTCTACAAGAAAAAGCCCTAACTTTTCTCTTCCAATCTTTTCTATTTGAAAGTCGCGGCTTCAACTCCCTAAAAATTGGAGAATACATGAATACAAAGAACCATGTCCCAATCTAGAAATAGCTTGCAAAATATCATTGTATGCGATTGTGGTTTGAATTCCCCCATTAAAACCTCTTGGAAAGAAGAAAATGTTGGGCGTAGGTTCTACGGTTGCTCGCAATATCCGGTATGGTTTTTGGTTCTTGTTTCAATTTATTGGTTTAGTCAAGGTTGAATTGAATTAACTGAAACATTACTAGGTATATTTTTTGCAGAATGAAGATCATTGTACGAGTTTTAGGTGGATAGTTACATTTCTATGTGATAGAATCAAGCACATAATAAGAGGGCTCTTGCGAAGGCTTAACGAGAAGATTGCTGAAAATGAGGCCCTGCATAATGCCAGCATGAATCTCGAAGAATTTTTTTTTGTAATCGAGATAGAGAATGAGCTCCTCGTTAAAGAAAAAAAACATGTGGAGTTAAAGAACAAGGAGTTGGAGTCCATCAATAATGAGTTGATAAAACATATAAGTCGGCGAAATTCCCAAAACCGCGCCAAAATTGAGTAATTACTAGGGATGTGGGACTAAATCGAAAAAATTATTAATTTATGGATCTAAATTCGAAAAAGCAAAAAACTATGGGACCATTTTGGCCGAAATTTCCAAAATTGGCAGGCACGTGAAGGTCACGTGACCTTTTACTGTCAGCTGATCGACACTGGGTCAAAATTGGACCAAAATTGAGAAATTACTAGAGATGTGGGACTAAATCGAGAAAACAATAACTTATGAGACTAAATCCGAAAAAGTAAAAAGTTATAGGACTATTTTGGCTTTTTTTTTCCCCACAAATTCCTATATACGATGCTATATTTCCTAACTAATCGCCATTAAAACTCCTTGATTAATCCTTGGATCAAATTACATTGGTCTTAAATGGTATATTGAAACATACTTTTAGTCAAGGAGTCTTACATTATAATAATTCGTACAAATAGTGGTATCTAAAACAAATGTGATTTACATAAGAGCATCGTTAATCAGAGTTTGAGGAAACTTAAATTAAACCCATTTTCGTATGAGTTAACTATAATCCTCTGACTTGTGCTTCATGGGTACATGTTACCATGCTTTATATTTGGGTATAAATTGCTGCACAAGGGTCAAGAATCAAGTAACATGACCTCATACTACATGGGTTAAAAATTGAAGACATTGATTAAAAATGAAGTGGTGAAAATCACCTTTATTTTATATGTTCTAGAATTTTTTTATGGAGTTTAGACATTAAAGAATATAAAATAGATATAACATGAGAAATTCAAAGAATTTACAGGGCTACAGCTGTGAATAAAGAAAGAAAATTCAAGCACACCCAATACCATGAGTGTTGGTTGAAAAATTAAATCAACCACCCAAACGATGTGTTACAAATTGAATATTTTGTTACAAAGGTTTTTCCTAAAAAAATATCTAATTTAGAAATACCAATTATAACAGGCACTAATAAATGAGAATGGAGTATTACAATTACATTATAAGGGGAAAAAATCACAATACTAATACAAATAGAATAACACTAATTTAGTAAACAATATTGATGATCTAAACACAGATTTATCAAATAGGTTTGTGAGTTACAAATCTTCACAACACATTAGGAAAAAAATCACAAATTGGAGCTAATCTTCAAGTGAAAATCATAAATCAATTCTTAAAAAGTAAAAAAAAAAAAAAAAAAAGATAAAATTAGAACAATCCAGTATACTTATTTTTCTGTAACAATTGAAAGGAAAATTAACCAATGGAAAACCACGAATATCAACACAAATATAAATAATGGCTAGAGGAATTGACCAATTGAAAACCACACACTTATAACACCCAACCTAAGTTTTACTAACATAACATCACTCATTTTGCAATTAAAACTGCTGATCACCATTCATCCAAAACAAAAGAGAACCCAAATTTCTGAATTTTCAATCATCAGCAATGGCACCATTCATTCAAATGGCAGTTTCTAAATTTCCATCATATCAAGAAGATAAACAAAAATACCACATCATATCATAAAACAAGTAGGTTCCTAATTTCCAAACATCCTAAATGGACCATTCATCCAAAACAAAGAAAAAACATAAAAACAGATTAAAAAGTAGATCATTCTCCATCAACCACAACCACCCATTACATAAACTACTATATAAACAATAATTAAAATTCCCACCACATACCAGATCACCACCTCCACCATCTATCCAGCCTTACGGGCTCTAGACGCAACATCCAGCCACCATTGTCCTCCAACGAATACAGGGTCCACCAGAGATCCACCGCGTCCAGGTCCTTCTCCACAAACAGAAATCTGAACTCCTCCAAATACATCTGTATCTGACATTTATATTAAATAAAACGACTTAATATCCAGTTGCATGTACATAAATCTTGCAAGTTGAATTTTGTACGCAAACAGAAAAAACTAAATGATCCATCGACAACTCAGAAAATACCCAAATAATTTAAACGTTACCTCTTCCAGAACCTTTGAGCACCCCTCATGTATACTCTACGATGGTACTGATCCCGAGCCATGTCCCAACAGTAGTGGATGAACTAGTCCTTCCACTTCCAGATCTTTCGGATAATAGAAGAGGTATAAATGTTTTCCCCAAACATTTGGGACATATAAGCTGAAATGTCCCTCACAAAGTGACGGAACTCATGTGTTTTCATCTCTTCCGTCTTCATGGCGAATGAGATGGTACCAGTTAGGAGGGTTCCTTCCTCCAGGGCAGTGAACACTTTGGTCTCTAGTATGTTATCTCTCTCATATCTAGCCATTTTATTGGAGTTGATAAAGGTATCACAAGGAAATATGCAGAAATGGTGAGACAAAGTTGGTAGGTGAATGAGGGATGTGAGTCACTGCAAGTAAAGTTGAGATGGATTTGAAGAGCCATAGTTAATGTATCGTGTGTTTTAAGTCCTTTTAAGTTATCGATAATAAGTTAATGATGGCAAAGATTCTGTAGTTGGATTATATCACAAATTTAATTTAATAAGATAAAAATCATATAGAAATATATACAAGTATATACGATATCTATCAATTGTTATCAAATGAGATAATTGTACGTCAAACAAATTGAGGTTTTTATATTTTATTTATTTATTTATTTTTAATAAATTGTGATATGCAGAAAAAAGAAGAAGAAAAAAGGATCTAAAAATTAAGAAAATATAATAGGCAAACCTATATTTGATGTATTACAATTTAAGAACCTGAATAGTTAATTTTTACCTATATCCTTCGAGGATCATATTAAAATTGAGGTTTGTGACAGAATGTTACGGTCTGTGTTGATTCATCCATTATATCCACTATCTTTGTAGTTGACCCTTACAAACATGACGTCCAAATTCTAAGATTACCACCAATCAGTACGTGAATAATTAGTAGAGAACTCTTAAATTAATAATTATTGGTCATCTTATCATCATATTGAATATTTCCTAAATTGTAATAGAAAAAAAAATATAAAAAAATGAATTATGTTGTGAATTTGGATCATGATAATCAATGAATATCTTTGTAACTTTTGTAAGAAAAGGCCTAAAATTATGACTTACCCTACAACAAAAGAGGTCTTCTGTATTACACTTACTGACACCACAATTGTGGTTTTTAATAATACGTTATTTGTGACCAGTTATTTTTACAAATCGCTATGCATATATTTTTGGAGATAGAATTTTACTAATTCTTTTAGAGATAACTAGTTATTTCAAAACATAATCTGTGATGTATTTGAGACTATTTTTGTGGTCAAAATATATTATGTGTATCCAAGTTATTGAGACGACAATAAAGTTGTGACAAATATTCATAAATTGTGACTAATACTCATTATTAGAGTCCATTCACTTAATTTGTGACAAATACTGATTATTTGATATAACTATTGGTGGCTTCAATAGACCCTTTATCGTTGATTGAGATAACGTGGATATTTGTATTTTGTTTCCATTCGAACGCTTAATCAAAATGTTATCTCCACATTGTTCGTTGAAGTTGTGTATATTGTTGGTGAAACCCTATTATTTTGAAAAAAATAAAAAACAATATAAAATCTCTATTACATCATAGACTTAATTTTAGATATTTTTTATTGTATCATAAGTGGTGTGATTTATGTCTCATAACAATTAAAATATATGTAGACACAGTGACTTACAAATTCTAAAAAATACTTTCGGATCGCATGCAATTTTTTTTATACATAAACGATTTATTTACCATTCAAAACAACAAGGCTTTAGAATTGGGAAACATGTGAGGTTTCTCCCATTTATTACAATAATAAAAATGGGAAAAGATTCACAACTTATAAATTCTTTTACAAATTTCCGACAATATAAGTCATGGTAGAATTATGCACAAATTAAGGACCTACTTATACATTAATATGTTGTACGCAATCATAAAGAACAAATTTGTAGACAATTCATTAGGTAAAACTGCACATGAAATTATAAGCAAGGCAATAGTCCAAACCCCAACAAAAAAATTAAACAAAATAGGAAAATGAAATATATTATGGCACCAAATTTCAATTTCGACCGGAACTCCGACCGACTTATAAATCTCATACATCCCAATCATACCAAGGTGTTCATGATCTAGGTTCCCCGGACATTTCTTCTCACCCTCCACTATAAATGGGTCGATTCACGGTTGGTAGTATCCACCCAAGATCAAGCCAATCCATAAACTTTCAATTGTAAAGGTAAGCAAATAGGATCAGGAAACTTCGTACCTCCTTCATTAAACATGTAAATAATCAACCTTAGCAATAACGGAATATATATGTATATATATATATATATATATATATATATATATATATATTTGTATGTGTGTATGTTTGTATAGGCTAAGCCTTAAAAAACGAGGAATAAAATGAAAAAACTTCAGCACTTATATCTCATTTGCCATAGTCAAATGTTATGCGTTGTACAACTATCTTTGTTAATCTTATGATAAATCATAAACATACTACCTCATTGGGGAACTTATATAGGATAAAGAAATGTTGTGTTGAATGGCATGTGAAAGGTTGATTTGATTAACATATTAATGACAAACGTACAAATTTGCATAATCGATAGATCTATTAATTTTTTCGGCTTTCAATAGGTGTTGATGGTTATATTGTAAGTTTCTACGGATACTCTAATGATGGCATTATGAGATTTATTTGTTGGATTTTTACTTAAGATAAATCCCTTAAATTATTACTTGTTACCCTATTCAAGGTCCAATAACTAACTTTAAATTAATATACATAAATTGACCGAATTAATCAGTTGCCAAAAAAAAAAAAAAAGCACTTTCCTAAAACCCCTTATTTTAAGGACCACTAAACCATAATACTGTTATCCACTCAAATGATATTGTAGATACGATAGATTTGTAAGTAATGGAACATGAGCAAATCACCTCAGGAAAAAAACTCTCATTATTATTGTCTACACGTAACTTCATTATTATAAAACATTTAATTTAATAATTGTACTATAAACAAAAATGATGATAATTGTATTAACTAGTCAGGATAGAAGTAACAATAAAATTCATAAATTCATTAATAATAAGAATTATGTGAATACTAATTGAATAAACAAAATATTGGTAAGAAAAATAACTTTGGTATTAATAATGACATTAATAAAATTATTATTATTTCATAATTATATACTAACATAAACAAAATATAATTAACCTAAAAATGTTTTACTATTTAAAATCTTGCATTTACAGTAGTAATAAAAAAAATAAGCATTTGCTATGTATCACGCATTAGTAGCGAGAGAGAGATACCACGGGATTGGGAGAGAGAGAGATAGAGAGATGGATATAGAGAGAAAGACCTTGTGCTAGGACCTTAACAATGCATATATAGACATAAAAGAAAAATAGGCTTACGCTAATATAATATCCTATAGGTTTTTGGATTTTTCTTTTTTAAACCACTCTTAGCATGTGATTGTAACTAGGAGTAATGTAGACAAAGTTTAGACTGAAACAACAGTACAACCCCTCATTATTCGATAATCAAATGAAGTTCACGTAACGATCCCGTAAGCATTGGATCATCTTCACAACTTCTTTAACTGATAGTATATTGTTTACGGAACAAATAGACGATCGGTTATATTGGTTTGAGTTGGAAAACGAATCTTTTGGAATAGTGATTCACAATCTCTACTCTGACTATATGATTGACCTGAATATGCAATCAGGTCAAGTAGTTGACTAGTGTCTTAAAAATTTGATGTTTGGGCTATGGTGGGCCCAATAATAATTAGTGCAATATAATAACATACATGACTAACCCGAGTCATGAAGATCGACACAGTATGTATTGTAAATAAAAATTATGGAGTGCGTGTAGCAGGTGATTTAGGGTTTAGGGTTTAGGGGTTGATAGGGGTTTAGTGTAGCTTTAGGGCTGGCCAATTTTGTTTGGTTCATTTTGAAAAGGAAAAACACATGCACTAAAAATTGCTCATTTATTGAAAGTTTTCCTTTACAGAGCGATATTATGACGTGAGAGAGAAGTGGCTGCTGAAAACATCTCTCTAATTATACCATGCACACTATAAACATCAAAGGGTACATCCTGATATTCCCATTCTCAAATCTTCCTCAATACGCTTCCAGTCAGTTGAATTCAAACTTCTCTCCTCTCACTGTAGCACCTTAAACCCCCAAAGAAATAACTCAGAATGAGGTTGCGAAGTCAGCACCAAACGTCAAAATGCCCTCATGTGGCCAGTCCAGAATGATCATCGGAGGTTAAGCATGAGCCAGGTCCGTTGATGCAAGGGTCGTTTACGGTGAAGTGCAAAACAGATGAATTTTATAGTAGATTGGTTCGTATCCTAAACCCTAAACCCTAGCCAAACTAAACTGTGTAATTTTTTTTTCTTGGTTGACTTTTGGAGATGAGTTGGACTATGTTTTCTTGTAGGATGAAGAGTATTATGGTTTAGATCACTTTCTTGGATTGTCGTTTGTTTGGGTTAACTTACAAATCTGAAAATTACGCCTTTATGAATTCGATTTGGGTAATTGAAGGTTCTTATGAATTGAAATGATTTTGATTGTTGCAATACCCATGGAAAGTAGCTTGACGATACATTTACTATATCAGTTCAATGAATTATACTTTCAATTGAAAGTCTCGATGTTTAAGTTGTTCTATCGTGAAAAATTCATAAAAAAAGGGTTTTGGTCATACTTGCTAGTAAAGTAGAGATTTGAAATATTTAGAATTTCTGGGCATCATTTAATGACAAATAATCTTTTCCCTGTTGAAGAATATCCCAAGTGCTGGTGTGGCACTTTTTGAGAAGAAAGATAATTTTGCCGAGGTGGAGCTCGGATACACCAGGAGGAGTTACGTGTGCGAGTACTAGTGTCACATGCTCAATAACCACTTGATCCGCCGACAAATGATAGGGTGGAATACGATCGTGAAAGATAAAAACATCCAACAATGGGACACTCTCCAGTTGGAAATGGACGACGAATGGTAGCTTCACTGGACCGTGACTAAGCGCGCAAGGCATTCCGGGTGAATCGCTAGTACTATTTTTGAACTATTTTGTTTCATATTTTTTTTCCAAATTGAGTCGTGCACTAGTATTTCTATTTCTATTTGGTTGAACTTGGAAATGTCCCTTTGCTTATTAGTATTTTATACGCAATTGCAACAACTAGGCTAAATTTATTGGTACGTAAGCTCGAATATGTTAGGGAATTGATCAACATTTACAAAATTGATGTGCATTAGTGAATGTTTGGAGGGTGTTTGCAAACTCATTCAAATGGTAAAGTCATCACTTTATCAACTTTATACTTAACGAAGTGTTTGCAACAACATCTAGGTCCAAAATACACATTTTGAGAACATTTTTGTTTCATATTTTTCCAAATTCAATCGTGAACTAGTATTTCTATTTATATTCAGTTGAACATGGAAATGCCGATTTCCTAGTTATATCACATTGATCCATAAGTATTTTATAAACAATTACAACAATGATATTAAATATATTGGTACATAAACTCGAACTTGTAAGTAATTTGATTGACATATGCAAAATTGGTAAGTATTTGTTACATATTAGATTTGGGATGGTACACCCATATAATGATAGGACACATACGAAAATAAAAACAGAGTATTACAAATGAGATGTCCCTATATAACATAGATATTAAAGGTCAGCTCGGGTCTGGTGGTATCTAGTTCAAAGGCAATCCTATCGAGATATCTTACACCTAGGAAGTTTAGCATACACCTGCATTAGATGAGGCGTACAACCCCGTTGTCGCCTCAGCTGATTGCCACCATGTATTCCCACATTCCCACCCAAATATGCTTGAGTCTTGATTGAGGTGTGACGCAAGGTGCATTGGATGAGGCGTACGACCCCGTCGTCGCCTGAGCTGATCGCCACCATGTATTCCCCCATTCCCACCCTAATATGCATGTCGTCTTCTCATTCCTTCAATTATTCGCTTCGAATATGCATGTGTCATAGCTGACGTGTGATGCAAGGTGCTACAAAACCTTCTGTAACATAAACCGTCTCAGGCAAGAACTTGAGCATTGTATACTCTGAAGAAGCTTCCATTCCAGTTGCCTGAAGAACCTGAAAATCAACTCAATGTTAAAATTCCATCTGATGTTGTCTTCATTATCAAAACCCAAGGAATTCATTTGGTTGATGAAAGACTAATCCATGTGAAGAGTTTTGAAAAAGGGCAAATAGGAATTTCTCGATACATACTGAATCAGGTTATGGATAGAAGAAGGTGTTACAGGAGGGCATGGCTTGAGTGCGTTAGGGAAATATGCCCAATCTGCAGAAAGTGATGTAGAACATACTGCTGAAGGTGTTGGAACACTTATTCCAACACATCATCTTGAATTTCCAAAAGGTCGTTCGGATAGTGTTATGAAAAATATGACATCAACTGTTCACTATGACAACATCATTCATGATGTCACTGAAGACGACATTGACATGGAGACCACATTGGCCGACTTCATAGTTTTTTCTTAAGAAAGCACTCAACAAGAAGACTCGTTCTACTCCCTTATATTCTATGTTCATTGGTTGTACGTATGAAGCTGAAGAAGAATAAGTAGAGGGGGAAGAAGAATGTCTTGAAGAAAAGGAAGGAAAAGATCAAGAAGCTAAGAAGAAGAGGAATCACGTCGAGTTGATCAACAAGCTGATGTTTCTGACAATGAACCACTAAGGTATAAATGCTTACTTCATTTTCTATATACTTAAATAGTTGATAGAAGAGGGAGTACCTTATGTGGATATGGAGGTTTAGTTGAAGAAACATTCATTATGTCATTTGTGCAATAAGAGTTGTTTGGCTTGTTGAGTAAGTTGTGAAGGGAAATTTGTATAATGATGAAAATTGTGGACATAATTTATTCTATTACGTTTGGTGTTATCTATGTGAGGGGGAGAGTTTATGAAAATATTACATATCATCAATCTCTTCTTTGAAGTCTTTTTGGTTGATGATAAGTCTTAGACATCTCCCACATCTCATTGTTAGTGCCTCAACTGGAGGTGCTATAACATAGTGACCAAAAACACCAACTCCACCATTTTCTCACTTACTCCTAAATGATGTCCTCCACAAAATTGTTTGCTTCAACATCTCTTCAAAAAATTCCATTTTCACTCATGAACATATGTGTTGTTGTAGAAGATAAGGGTAGTTTAGTTTGCATATGTTGTGTACTCTTATTGAAATTCTACCACTTATATTGCCTATGACAACTAACAATTCTGTTTGTGAGAAAATGTTGATCGACAGTAACATGAATCTTTTAGAAAGCTTCTCTTGTAGATCTGGCCATTAACAAAGATGAAATTTTTGTACCACCATTAGCCAGATATGGTGTTCTATGACACGCTCCAGATAGTGTTGCAACACCATCCTCAACACCAGCGTGTTGAATTGGATCTTTCCTTCCTTTATAAAATGGTGGAGTATACTGAATATGCTTCCTGGACAAAAAGAGGGAGAAAGTGGTGCTGTATTGTTGCTGGTGTGTCTAGAGGTGCAAAAATCTTGATGGTACAGAAGTTGAAAATGATGTTGTAGAAGATGGAGTCTTTAGTTGTTTTACGTTGGGGGGAGATAATTAAGAGGGAGTGCGACAGGTTGAGTCTCGTTAATTCCATTGTGTTTTCTCTAACATCTTAGATTTTTGCTTTGTTTTGTAGGTTTTGTCCAGTAAGGCAAAAAAGGGGGGAGATTGTAGGAAATGGTGTGGTGCAATATGTCTCAACACAATGCTCCAACACTTTTCTTATCTTGTTCTTTTGTAAATATGTTTTTGCCCCACTTGACCTTTATGTTTGGCTAATCTTTCTCTTTTGTTAGATGTTTGTAGGTTTTTATCAGTAAGACAAAAATGGGGAGATTGTTGAGGAAATAAGATGTTACAAAAAGTGTTTAAACACCTTCTGCAACACATTATTTCTGTATTATATTTTTTATTTTGTCTTGCTGATCCGTCTCGTATTTTATTATTTTGGGCATGTTTGGTTGGGGTTGGCCCAACCTCTCATCAGTTTGGCCAACCCCACCTTATGTTTCTTTGGGCTGGTTTGGCCAAGCCAGGGTATTAGGATTTGGTGGGGGGACATCAATCACAAATCGAAACATTACTTTAATCATTCTCCCAATCATTAATAACTATCTCGTACCCATATCACATCACATTTTACAATTAATAATTAAATTTCACACTCCAACCATAACCCCAGCCACCCAACCAAACATCACTCTCTAACACCCCCAGCCACTAACTCCAGCCACTTCCCCCAGCCCAGCCACCCCAGCCCCAACCAAACATAGCCTTTATGTTCGTAACTTTATAACTATGTATATATTTTGTCAGTTTCATTATATAGAATCATGGGGAAGTTATTTTTCTTAAGCAACTTCCGAAGGAAGTTTCCATCCAGAAGATATCTTCCAAGGAAAGTTATTATCCAAAAGATAACATCCTATCCATGGTCCTATAAGTACAAATTCGTCTCTCTCTCCCTCTCCACGTTTTTGTCTCTCTTCTATGGGGACAAGATCATGGGGAAGTTATATTTCAAATATGACTTCATTATCCATTGATCTTCTTCCCTCCATTTCTCTTTCTCTCTCTTCCCCACATTTTTCTCACTCATTGTAACTGTTATGCAGGTGTGAAACTCTATAAATAAAATTTCCCACGAAGATAGAAGTTGAACCAATCCGTCAAGGTTCCTGCGTCATATCAAAGTGTTACGACATCTACAGCAACACCTCAAGTTGCACAACACACTCTCACTTTTCTTTGTGGGTTGAGTGATCCTTGTGTCGGGATCTTTTGTGTGTATGTGTGTAAATTAGTTTTAGGAAATAGATCAGTGGTGATTTTTTTTTTCATCTTGGTCTATAATTTTGGGATGAATCGGCAATGTACTCTTTTGATTGAGTAATAAAGTTTGACTCAAACTTTTGAATTGCTTGAGATTAAACTTAATTCTTCTGTTCTTTGTTAGTCTTTTTGTTGTATTTGTTCAATTCAGCTGCTATTTGTTTGCTCTGCTGTTTTCTACATAAACGAACCCAAGTACTGCAACACCTTGTGCAACACTTCGTGTTCTGCCCAGATCAGATTCTAATAATATTTGTATGTATGACTAAAATGTGTCACAACTGGATAACTAAACCTTGTTGAACCTTCTAGTTATAAAGACCTAATTAGTTTAAATAAATGATATATAAAATCTATAAAATTAGGCTGAACTATGAAATAAAATTAGCAAATTACATAATTAACCTAAACTAATTAGTCTGAAAGTAATACGGGCCAAGTAAAAATAATCCAAAACTTAAAGTTGTTTGGCCTTTCCACAATTATCTATTTAAAGAAATAATGTTTAAGGACCTAATTGCTGTAAATAAGGAATATACAAGGCCTACACATTGCGGTTTGAGATCCCTCCCAAATGTTGATGTGTTAAACTCGGAGTTTGTTTCCCATCCAACATAAATTATAAGCATATATACCTATTTTCATATGAATAACTAATTTACTTAATATTTTTTTCATTGTATCATAGTAAAGTATTCTTCAATCTTCTTAATTATGTCGAAATTCGACACAAGTACTCTATAGCACAATTGTGTGCATATATTTAGACATAAAGGTTAATTACATTTACCTTTCTTACTCCGTCATTTTTTTTTTTTTTTTTTGCATTTTACTACCTAATATATTCTACTAATGGGATATCTATTTGGATGCTTTTATTTGCAAATTTTTTTTATTATTATTATTATTATTATTATTATTATTATTATTATTATTATTATTATTATTATTATTATTATTATTATTATTATTATTATTATTATTATTATTATTATTTTATTTTATTTTATTTTTTTGTGACACTTGTCTATTAATTGTACTTTATAATATTTGCATTTTTTCAGTTGGAGATGGAAAATTATTTAATTTTATATTTCAAAAGACATAAAATGAAAAGTTCGACAATAAATATTTCAATTAAGATAATTTTTTCCACAAGCTCTGCTCAAGTTATTTTGTTTAATTTTCAATTACTTGTGATTTTAAACATGATTATCAATTATTAGTTGCACCAAAGAATGTAATTATGTGATTCATGGAGTTCATTATCGATTAGACCTGATTACATAAGTTAGTGTAGGTTTTCAGGAGGAACTTTATTTTTTACTTGTTCCATATTGTAATGTTTTATGAAACTAATTAAGAAAGTGTATATTCCCAAAACCTTGGGGAATTTTGGTATGCTTCTGCATTGTTAACCTTGTCTTACCTATAATCTGTAAACTCTGACAAACCAATGAGTATTAACTCATGATATGGGGCTTCACTTTCAATAATTATGACTCTCTCTTTTAGTTCCTCAAAACTAATTTTTCTGATTTTAGAGATAAATGATTGAATCTCAACTATCACAACACCGTGTGTTGTTTACTAATTCAGTGCCATTCATACTTGCTTTCTTGATGTAGATGATGTACGCTCTTTATTAACAGAAGAATAAGAATATTTTACCTCATAATATTTAATATTTTTAAACAAGTTTTTATTTATTGGTGCTTCTTTTAGGGGGTTGATAAGCTGAAAGTATAAAAGTGTTTTTGTGTATAGAAAATAATTATTTAAATCATAATTGCCATAAATAAGAGATATACAAGATCTTATAAAGAGTAAAGAAGATTGAAGGAAGATTACACTACTAACCTTAAATTAATTAATTTGAAGGGACATAATAGGCAAAACTGATTGAAACTTAAGACGCTTTTATATTAGTGAAAAATATTGTATCTAAGCCTTGATGACTTTTTAGGTTGTTTGTTTGTCAAATCGACTAAAACTAAAATATTACATCTTCGTAAAAATGACTCATGTTTAGGAATATGGTGATTATATTATAATTAGTGAAATCAGAAACCTTACCACAAGTGACATCAGATGATTTTATTTATCCTTCTTTTAATTCGTTGTTGTTTATATAAAATATTTTATAAACAATGAAAAGATAAATCAATTCCGGAAGTACAATAATTTTCCAACTGTATTGAGATTCGAATTGATCAAATGAAGTTACCAGTAATTGGATTATTTATGATATATTAATTAGGTGATTCAAAATCATGCTTCAAGCCCGGCCAAAAGTCATTTTTGGTCCTGTAAATATTTGCCTTTTCGATTTTAGTCCCATAAGTATCTGATTTTTCAATTTAGTCGTGCTAAAATTGTCCAATTTAAGGACAATTTTTGTCCAAAAACACCAAATCAGCCGAAAATAGTCATGCGACTCAAATAGTTAGTAAAATCCGGCGACATGCAGTGATGTGGCAAAATTATCTAAGTTGGACTTTTTCTGTCAAATTTAAATTCAAAAAAAAATTATTATTCATGTCATTAATAAAAATAAAATTATTTGTAAAACCATATTACACTTACCCAATTAAATATTAAACATCAAATATTTAAAATAGAGGACGACTTTTCATTTGGAAAATAATGTTTAATGTTTAATTGAGTTTGTGTAATATGACAAATAATTCTATCTCTCTAATGACATAGATATTAATTTTATTTTGAATTTAAATTTGACATAGAAACATGTCCAACTCAACTAATTTTTGTCATGTCACTAAGAGTCGCCGAATTTTACTAGTTATTAGGGATACGTGACTTGCACGTGGCTATTTCAGTCCGATTTGGTGTTTTTGGGCGAACATTGTCCTTAAATTGGACAATTTAAGCACTTATGAGACTAAATTGAAAAAATAGATATTTATGGGACTAAATTCAAAAAAACAAATACTTACGGGACAAAAAATAATGTTTGGCCCTTCAAGCCCACAACACCTGAAGATATGTTTCGCTGGTGTAATCGAACATTTATATTTCTTGGGACAGAGTGATTGGAATTTTTTTTCTAAGTATATTTAGAGGAATTAATATGGGTGTTAGCCAAAAACCGAGAATACTCTTCAGGATATCTCGTCCAATAGGCGATTTGAGATGATTAGTTTCTTGATTTCTTTGGGTTAGTAAAAAAAATCAAGAATGTTGAATGAAAAACTGATTCCAATATTTGATTAAGGTATTATTTTAGATATTGGGTTTGTCTATAATATTCGAGTATACATGTATATGAAGGGTTGGTTTAGCTGAATATAACAATTGGAATATGTAATTAAAATACAATTAGGAATATAATTAGGATATGTTAGGAAATTACAAAATTGCACTTATAATATTTATTAAACTTAAATGTGGTAAAATAGGCCAAACGTAAATTAGCCTACACTTAACTTTTAAAATAGTTTTTGAATGGTGGATTTAGCTGATTAGAATATGTGTTTAGAATATAATTAGGATCGAAATATAATAATTAAGATATGTTAGGAAATTACAATATTATCTTTAGAATATTTAAACTTAAAAGGGTAAAATAGGCCAAACATATATATATATATATATTTCTTTTTTTTTTTAAACAAAAAAAGACGGAAGAAAGTGTGAGAAAAGATATTTGATTCACTGTAATTGTGATCTTTGTTTCCACTATATATAATTGTTGTATAACAGAATTATAGGAAAATCAAGGGAGAATATTTCCTAAGATATTTACAAGATATGACAAACTAATCTATCCTATTTTACACTCAATAATATCTACAAAATTATAATTTACAATTAATTATTTACATATTCTCTATTATCCCCCCTCCCCCCCCCCCCCCTCTCAAGCGAAGTGTGAGATTGAGATCAACACAGAGCTTGGAATGAAGAAACTCAAAAGAAGGGCGTGGCAAACTTTTGGTAAAATTGTCCGCAAACTGGAGATGAGACGAAATGAAGCGGGTCTCCAGCTGTTTCGCAGCTACTAGCTCACGAATGAAGTGATAGTCTATGTCTATGTGCTTGGCACGTTCGTGGGCGATGGAATTCTAACTGAGGAACAAAGCACTTTTGTTATCACAAAGTAACAGCGGACGAGAAGATGGTAGTGCACGAAGCTCGGAAAGAAGATGGAAGAGCCAGACCATCTCTTGAGCAGTGTTTGCAAGTGAATGGTATTCGGACTCACAGCTGGAGCGAGCAACAGTGGGTTGCTTCTTGGCACTCCAAGAGACTAAATTGCCTCCTAAAAATATAGAATAGCCATAGGTGGATCGACGAGTTTCCACACAACGAGCCCAGTCGGCGTCAGAGTAGCCAAGGATAGTGAAGTCCGATGAGCGAGTGAAGGATAAACCATAACGGATGGTGCCCTTGACATAGCAAAGAATTCGTTTTACTGCTGAAAAATGATCTGTAGTGGGGTGCTGCAGAAATTGGCTCACATGATAAACAGAGTAAGAGATGTCTAGACGAGTAATTATCAAGTACTGCAATATGCCGACAAGGGACCTATAGAGCGTGGGATCTTTGAAAGGATTACCAGTACTGAGCAACGATTTACTAGCAGCGAGTGGAGTGGAAACAGGTTTTGAATCAAGAAGTTCAGCTCGAGATAGAATGTCATGAGCATACTTTACTTGTCAGAGGAACAAGCCAGTGGTCGAATATGATACTTCGAAACCCAAGAAGTAACTGAGACGACCAAGGTCCGTAACAACAAATTTGGAATTGACACGGGCAAAACGATGGAGTTCAGCAAGATTGCTACCTATAATAATAATGTCATCAACATAAAGAAGTAAAAAATTTATAGAATGTGGGCGATGAAGAAAGAATAAAGAAGTGTCAGTACGACTGCGTAAAAGACCCAAAGATAATAGAAAAGAACTAAAACGTTCAAACCAAGCATGGGGAGCTTGGCGAAGATCATATAAGGCCTTTTTTAATTTGCACATATGATCGGGAAAACGGGGATCGATGAAACCTGGAGGTTAAGCCATGAATGCGTGTTTGTCAAGAAAACCATGGAAGAAGGCATTCTTGACATCAAGCTGGTGTAGCAGCCAAGAGCTTTGAGTGGAAAGAGATAAGATGATGTGAACCGTAGCTGCACGAAAAATAGGACTAAATGTATGAGAAAAATCAAAACTGGGTATTTGAGTAAATCCCTGAGCAACTAGACGAGCTTTACGACGCTCAATGGAACCATCAGAGTTATATTTAGTGCGGAAGACCCATTTTGAGCCGACAATGTTTTCATGCGGAGGGCGAGGAACTAATTCCCATGTGTTATTGGAACGGAGAACACTCATTCCCATGTGTTATCAGAGCCAGTAACACTACAAGAAATATTACAGATAATGACTGATTTTAGTGACGGACAATTTCCGTCACAATCTAATTACGGACTAGTGACAGAATAGAGACGGATAGGGACTACAAGAGTGTTTGAGTATTAGCAACGACTTAGTGACGGGATTATGACGGAATTTAGTGACGGAAAAAAATCCGTCATTAAACCGTAATGTTGTGACGGAAATATTCCGTCATTAATCTTGTATTGACGGAATAGTGACGGAATTGTAGTCGTTGCTATGTAATGACGGAAAATATTCCGTCATTAATCTTGTATTGACGGATTAATGATGGAATTTTAGTCGTTACTATATAGTGACGGAAAATATTCCGTCATTAATCTTGTATTTACGGATTAATGACGGAATCGTAGTCGTTGCTATGTAGTGACGGAAAATATTTCGTCATTAATCTTGTATTGACGGACTAATGACGGAATTTTAGCCGTTGCTATGTAGTGACGGAAAATATTCCGTCATTACTTAATGCCCATGTAAATGCACTTGTTCAGTGACGGAATTTTCGGTCACTAGTTTAGTGACGGAAAATTCCGTCACTATATCCCTAAACGACATCGTTTTGGCCCTAATTAATTAGGGACAGAAATATTTCCGTCACTATACCAAACGACGTCGTTTTAGACCTCCAATGCTTAAAAAAATAAAAGCGTTACGCGCCAGCTTCGAACCCCTGACTTGTTGGATATAAGGCAAGTTGCTTACCACCAGGACACCTATTAATTATTGAGAATTGCTTACTTGGTTTTTACATATTCAGTTTTTCCGTCAATTTGCTTTCTTCTCACTTTGCTCCAAATCCCTAATCTCACTTCTCATTTTGCGCGATTGAGAAAGCTTTCTTCTTCTTCAACAGGTGAAAATCCGGATCTTCTTCAACAGGTGAGCTCGAATTCGAACTCTCAAATTCCAGAATCCGCTTCTCTCTCTTCTTTTTTCTAACATCATTTTACTCGATCTTCTCTCTTCTGCTGCGAACGAGGAAAGCAACCGCTAGGCAAGTACTACTTACAGCGTCGTTTGATCCGTATCACCCCACAAACCCCAGGCCTAAACCTCTTTGACGCAGCGGGAAGTGTTCACCGAAGAAATTTCTGTCCAAGAACATTGCGATGGCTGTAAGTACCTCTTCTTCTCTGCTAAATATATAAAATGCTTTGTGTGGTTGTGTATGCAGTATTGTTTATCTATTTGAGTTTCTGGTGGTGTTTGGGATTTTAGTTTTATGATTAAGCTCTGCTGAATTGCTATAACATATTATGAGGGATATATTTAGCTAATTGACGTTTTCAGTCGAAATAATTTGGTTGCTCCTGAATATTAGTACCGTGTCCAATAGCTTCCTGATTCTTCAGTCTTTTGGAGTTATCAGACATCCCTTTTCCTGGATTCAATTTGAAGTGCATTTCATACTTCCAGTTGCACCTTACTTTTTGAATATCAAGTTTTCATTTGGTTTCTGTAGAATCAATGACATGCGCTATTGGATTGGATTATATATGGTAGAATTTCAAGAGTTGTTTGATTTCTGTAGTATTTAATGGCACTTGCACTAGTTGATAAGATGAAATTTGAGGCTTTGTTGGTTTATTGTGAAGACTATAGGATAAAATGCTCTTTGCTCCTATTTTATCAGTTGATTTTAGATGTAGCAATTAATTCATTCTCTATACAATCAGCTGATTTGTGTTTGCATTTGCCTTGGTCCATTGTAGCAATGTAGTTGGCATATCACTTGATTTCTCTTTGCTGTGTGTACTGTACTCAGACCTGACCTGCTTCTTTCTACCAAAAACCAAACACCTTTGATCGGCGGACAACATATATGATAAGTTATTGTATGATAATTTTTCACTTGTAACTTGTATGATGATTATTGTAATATTTTCACCTGGAGACCTAAGTTTTTGTTTTGTTATTGTGGTCTTTTGCAACTCACATGCTACGAATTTATCCACTTGCAACCTTCAATCAGATTTTAGGCCACTTCTTTTTCTTCCCCTTAATTGCTGGCCAAAATTATGATCTAGAGAATAGAATTGTTAAATCTGCGCTTGATTAAATGAATTGTTGCATATTCTTATAGGTTTATTCAATTATTTTGTTTGCTCTGAATAGAAGTGAATTTCTCGGTTAGTTTCTTATTTTAGTTCTCGCGGTTGCCAGATTTGTCTATTCAGTATGTTAGGGGGGATTAAACTGCTGAAAAGAATATTAGCTTCTTGATACTGATTTTTTTTCCTTGTCCATTTTCTAAATGCAGGAGCGCACTGCTGGATGGGAATCTAATGTAAGTAGAACTTTATAACCCTCTTTCGGTGGCGCCTTGGGTAGTTGTGGAGCTTACTGTTATTTAACATGTTACCTTATGATCGTTGTAAAATGTCATTTAACAAGCTGCTGCATAATTTGTCGAATGTTTTTGAGATTATGTTGGCTGTGGAGGTCTATTAGGAAGAATTGTTTATTGGATAATGATATGCTACCTCGATCACTTGCACTGCATATCAAGGATTGGGGCTAAAATGAATCATTCTGCTTTATACTCTACTAGAAATTGATCGGTGAGACCTTGTTTGGTTCCGATTTGTGAAGCCTCAGCATTAATGAACTCAGAACACACTGTTGCATTTGATTATACTTGAAACTTGCTCGACTTTCACACGCTGACTATAGGAAAAATCAAGCATGTTAAACAAAAACCAAAAGATATCTGAGCATTTTGACACTTTTGAATCATTGAAATTATTTTAGTCCTCCCTTATGTTGCAGAACACCATAGGTGTAATATCAGTTTGTGTCCTTTCTCATCTCTCTCTCTCTTACTTGTGCTTTTGTTCCTTCTATTTTTCATTTTCTTCGGTAAAAGCAGTAATGAGGCCCTGGAGAAATGCAAACAACATATTGAACTGATAGCCAACACCCTGCAGTTGGAAGGATTTTCTCGAATTGATGCATTTGTCAATGTTGACAGTGCTGATGTAAGTTGAGCTAAATTTATTCCATAAAGAACAATCAAACGTGTTTATGTTATTGTAAACCTCGCCAATGTTTTGACAAATTGTGGTAGTCTTGTTGTCTAGAATGTTGTGACATGATAAAGTACTTAACTGCCGAATATTTGTTATTGCAGGTATTAATAATTGAGGTTAACACCGTCCCTGGGATGACACCTTCCACAGTCTTGATTCATCAGGTAAGTAAAGGGATCATTGCTGATTTAGTTATTATGTCAAATATTAATCACAACTTTGAAGTGATTCCTAATAAAGTTGATTATCTTATGTAGGCACTTGCAGAGAAACCTCCCATGTATCCTCACCGTTTCTTTCGGACATTGCTTGACTTGGCATCTGAGAGGTCTTTTTAGCTTGTTCTGTTGTAAGTTGTAACCTATTCTATTGTTGTCTAATAATGATGCTCCTTGACACTATTGTTATAAGAAACAGTTGCTACATATTTGATGATCTTGATTCTCTCTCTAATATATTGCTTTACCGTATTTAAAACATTTATTTAGTATGCATTTGGATGAGGAATTTGAGAATGGATTTGTAATTCATAGTCTCAAATCCATTGTTGTTGTTTGGATTACTATGAATTTAGAAATCCATGATTTAATTTTGAACTATTTTTTGAAGGGTCTGAGTGAATTTGAAATTCATTGATTCTAAATCAATCCATTTCAAATCCCTCAATCCAAACACTTAATATTTCTGGAAGGGGATATAACAGAACCCATATAATTCTTGGAAGAAAAAAGAAGTCTAGAATTGTGAAGAAAATGGAACACTTTGATTAAGCAAGTGCACCGAGTTATCAATATTCATTGGGTGCTCTAATAACTCTTTCCATTCAACAATTAGAAGCTTATTTTGGCTTTCCATTCTTTTAAAAATAAACAGAAACAACTTCCCCATTCGTTCTAGTATATCCAATAAGATTTACTTCTATAATTTCTTCTCATAAAAATATAGGGTCCGCTTGGTTGCAAATCCCTAAACCTCCAACCAAGGGGGTCCATAGTAATTTTCCTTATAGACACAATATATAGTCCAAAGCAAATAATCATATAGGCAAACTGTGGGAACCCTTGTTAAAGAATAAATTCTTTTTTAGCTGGACACTTTCCTCTTCTTTTAATTATTTTGCCAATTATGCTCTTCTAGGTTTTGGTGGTATGACTAATATGTCACTAGCTAGACTTAGATGATACAATTTTATATAGATGGTACTAGCTCGAGGGGGTGTTTGCAATTTTAATTGGAGATACAAAATTATTTTTAAAAAGTACTTTAAGGTGAGGGAGTGTTTGCAATTTTAATTGGAGATACAAAATTATTTTTAGAAAGTACTTTAAGGTTGAGAAAGTGTTTGTAATTTCACACACTGTTGCATTTTGACTATGTCTTTTGTAACTTATAATGGGTTACTTTAACTATTCTAACTTCTTTAGAACCCACTTAAATGGGTTGTGCTTGAGCTAGGAGTTATGACTCAAATTATGTTATAATAGGCTCTCAACTAATCGGTTTGGCACCCCGATCTTATTCTTTAAATAAATGTAGGACACAATTAAATGAGTTCAGATCGTCAATGGATGTACACACGAATTAGGAATGGCCTCTTGTCACCAGAGTTTACACATGGACTTGAAAATTTCATTGGATTTGCTACTAGCCAACCTAGGTGGATGAATGGTCCAAAGATTAGGTGCCCATGCAATCAACGTAAATGCCAGAACACCAAATACCTAGATGCAGACACGGTGAAGGTCCACTTGGGTAGATATGGTTTTGTACCGAACTACTTTGTTTGGACTTTCCATGGAGAAAGTGATCTAGCTACAGAAAATATCCATGGAACTGATCAGGCTTCATCAGTGGACATCAACGAAGCATACAGTTCATACCACACAATGATCACGGATGCTGCTGGTCCTGAGTTCAATGAAGAAGAGCTAAATGAACCGCCTAATCCTGAGGCTCAAAAGTTCTACGATATGCTGAAAGCTGCAGATATGGAGTTGTGGCCTGGATGCGAAAAACACTCTCAATTATCTCTTGTAGCTCGACTTATGAACTTGAAGTCTGAACATCACATGTCTGAGAGATTATTCGATCAAGTCACTGAGCTGATGAAAGAGATAGTTCCAAGAAACAATGTGGTGACTGAAAACTTTTATAGTGCAAAGAAGCTACTGCGGGGTATGGGCTTGCCTGTAGAAAAGATAGATTGTTGTGTCAATGGTTGCATGATTTATTGGGGCATAGATTCCGAAATGACCACGTGCAAGTTTTGTGCTCACCCTCGCTTTAAAACTTCTCGAGGTGGTCAGAAGCGACATAAGACTAACGTTGCCTATAAGAAGATGTATTATTTTCCCTTAACTCCTCGATTGCAGAGGTTGTATGCATCAAATGCTACAGCCAAAGATATGAGGTGGCATGCAAATTCAGTTGATGATGGGATAATGCGTCATCCGTCAGACTCCATCGCTTGGAAGCATTTCAACCAAACTCATCCAGATTTTGCATCTGAAAGCCGAAATGTGAGGCTTGGTCTTTGTACTGATGGCTTCCAACCATTTGGCCAATCTGGGCAACAATATTCTTCTTGGCCGGTGATCTTGACACCATATAATTTGCCCCCTTGGATGTGTATGAAGGAGCAATACATGTTCCTTACAGTATTGATACCGAGACCTAGAAGCCCTAAAGATAAGTTAGATGTATACTTACAACCCCTTATTGCAGAGTTGCAAGAGTTATGGGATGTGGGTGCCCGCACATATGACATCTCAAAGAGGCAAAACTTTCAAATGCGTGCTGCTCTTATGTGGACAATCAGTGATTTCCCTGCTTATTCGATGTTGTCCGGTTGGAGCACTGCTGGGAGGTTAGCTTGTCCATATTGTATGGATAAATCAGATGCATTTACACTCAAGTACAGCAAGAAGCAGTCATGGTTTGACAACCACAGGAAATTCCTACCTCCAAATCATAAATTTCGGAGGAACAAGACATCATTCACTAAGAATAAAATCGTTGTAACTGAGCCACCACCTATTAAGTCGGGGCATGAGATCCTTCAGGAGATTGAGAAGTTGGGTTTGAAGAAAGTGACTGAATTAGATGCTGCTGAAGTCAATGGTTCAATTTCAAACAGAAGTGGTTGGAGAAAACGAAGTATCTTTTGGGATTTACCATATTGGAGTTCGAACTTAATACGGCACAATCTGGATGTAATGCACATAGAGAAAAATGTGTTTGATAATGTGTTCAACACGGTGATGAACATTGAAGGAAAAACAAAGGACACCTCCAAATCTAGGGAAGAGCTGAATGAGTATTGTCGCCGTCCTAAGTTAAGAAAGCACGATGTTACTGGAAAATACCCGAAGGCGTGTTACACCCTTGATAAGCCGCAAAGGGATGCATTATGCAAGTGGTTGTTGAATCTCAAATTTCCCGATGGATATGCATCAAACATGGGTCGGTGTGTGGACTTGCAGAAGTTGAAGTTGTTTGGAATGAAAAGTCACGATTGCCATGTTTTCATGCAACGTTTGATACCAATTGCATTTCGTGAGTTGCTTCCCCTAAATGTGTGGAAGACGCTTACAGAGCTAAGCTTGTTTTTTAAGGATCTGACCTCTACTGTGATCATAACTGAGGATATGAATCGACTTGAAAAAGACATCCCAGTGATACTTTGCAAACTTGAGCGCATTTTTCCTCCGAGCTTTTTTGACTCAATGGAGCATCTACCGGTCCACTTAGCATATGAAGCAAGGATAGCTGGGCCAGTGCAATATAGGTGGATGTATCCATTTGAGAGGTATGACCACAATAAATTTCACGTATTTAGATTAAGATGGTAGATAATAAAGTAAGTCATTATGGTTGATATTATACAGGTACCTTCGTAAGCTAAAAAGTAATGTTAGGAACAAAGCAAAAGTTGAGGGTAGTATATACAATGCATATTTGGTGGAAGAAGCATCAACTTTCTGTTCCTATTACTTTGAGGACCATGTCAAGACGAGAAATAGAAATATGCCTCGGAATGAAGATGGTTGTGGTCCTTCAATGGATTTTGATGAAGGAAATATCTCTATATTCACGTACTCTGGTAGAGCATTTGGTAAAGCAAAAATGAGATATTTGAAAGATGATGAATTTAAAGCAGCTCGTGCCTATATTCTACGGAATTGTACAGAAGTTGAGCCATATATTGAGTAAGTTTTATATATTTATATTCATAATTAATTGGGGACCTGATGTTTTATTAATATTGATTAATGATTAATATTTTCTTTCTTAAGTGTTTATGTAGGGCAATTAAAAGAACGTCAACCCCACATATCTGTTGGCGATATTGATGTTAAGTTGCAAAATGAATTTCCAAACTGGTTTGATGACTATGTAAGATGATTCTAACTTTAATTAAAACTCAGCTGCACATTTTTAAAATTCGATTTTATGTTCTTATAAATTTTCTTTCATAATTTATGTATAGGCAAATGATCCAGCCAACAACATCTCTAATAAATTCATAAGAGATCTTGCAAAAGGGCCATTGAGATCTGTTGTTACTTATCCAGGTTACTATGTCAATGGATATAAATTCCACACAATTCAACATGGTTCAACCAAATCTACGATGAACAGTGGAGTTTGTATAAAAGGCACAAATTATAGTGTAGATGAACTTGATTACTATGGTAGGTTATTGGAAGTTGTAAGTATCCTGGTTTGCCAATCAAGAGAACTGTGTTGTTCAAGTGTGAGTGGTTTGACACGACGAGCTTAGGCACTAAGGTTCATCCTGATTATAAGCTCGTGGATATCAATCAAAAGCGTAGATTGAATCAGTATGACCCTTTCGTCTTAGCAGTCCAGGCCATACAAGTGTTATATTGCTCATATCCATCTTTACATCGCGCTACGAGTGATTGGCTTGCTGTCTGCAAAATAAAAGCTAGGTCCAAGGTTGAAATTTCGGAGATGATTCAAGATAGTGAAGTTATGGCTTAACCTTTTCAAGAAGAGACTACCAATGTGCAAAGTTTTGTACAAGATGGTGAAGATCCAGCCTATTTGAATGACCCTGATGGAGGTGTGATGGAATTAGATGATGAATTCGTTGACATAGCGAATGAGTTTGAATTGGAGAATGAAACAAATGACCATGATGATAGTGAAGATTCAATTGAAGGAGATAGTTGTAGCAATAGTGATAGTTAGAACTTATAATTAGTGTGTACAGTTTTGGCATAGGTTTGTTTCATTCTCGCTTAGTCTTGATGAATATCATTTGTTTTATTGTATATGTTTGTGTATTCATGAAAAATATTGATAAGTATTGTTTATTTCGTTAATTCAATTTCAGATGGTACAAGTATCCGGTGTAGGAGGGCATGGAAAAGCCCGTGGTACTGCTCCATCTACACTTCCAGAATTAGTCGAGGGTACAGGAGGGCATGGACGAGGTCGGGCTACTGATTCTTCTAGGCTTGCAGATATGAGTGCTCAATCACGACGTGTAAGTTAATTATGTATTTTTTTTTCTTTCTTTTCTTTGATGGTTATTATAGTGAGTTGCACTATTTTCATTTATTTATTTAGGTGGTACAAGGTGGGGGTACGGGAGGGCACAAACGAGGCCAGGTTTCTTCTTCTTCTACACTTCCAGATCTAGGTGATCAATCAGGACGTGTAAGTCAATGTGTTTTGTTACGTTATGTGTTTTCTTTTTTTCTTTTTCTACTCTTTTTTTCTTTTTCATTTTTTTTTTCTACTATTTTCATTTATTTAATTAGGTGGTACGAGGTAGGGGTACAGGAGGGCATGGAAGAGGTCGGGCTTCTGATTCTTCTAGGCTTCCAAATTTAGGTGCTCAATCAGGACGTGTAAGTTAATTATGCGTGCTTTATTCAATTATGTGTTTTTTTTTTCTTTGTTGATTATTATAGTGAGTTTTAGTATTTTCAATTATTATTTAGGTGGTACAAGGTGCGGGTATTGGAGAGAATGAACGAGGTGGGGTTGCTTATTCTTCTACACTTCCAGATCTAGGTGCTCAATCAGGACGTGTAAGTTAGTTATGCGTTCTTTGTAACGTTATGTGTTCTTTTCTTCTTTTTTTTCTCTTTTTTGCTGATTATTGTAGTGAGTTGCACTATTTTCATTTATTTTTAGGTGGGACGAGGTAAGAGTACAGGAGGGCATGGAAGAGGTCGGACTACTGATTCTTCAACACTTCCAGGTCTAGGTGCTCAATCTGAACGTGTAAGTTAACTATTCGTGCTTTATACATTATGTATTTTCTTTTTCTTTTTTTTTTCTCTTTCCTTTGTTGATCATTGTAGTGAGTTGCACTATTTTCATTAATTTTTAGGTGAGACGAGGTAAGGGTACAAAAGTATATGGAAGAGGTCGAGCTACTGATTCTTCTATACTTCCAGATCTAGGTGTTCAATCAGGATGTGTAAGTTAATTATGCGTGCTTTATAACATTTTGTGTTTTCTTTTCTTATTTTTTTTCTCTTTACTTTATTGATTATTGTAACGAGATGTACTATGTTCATTTATTTTTAGGTGGGACGAGGTAAGGGTACAGGTAGGTATGGAAGAGGTCGGGCTACTGAATCTTCTACACTTCCAGATTTGGGTGCTCAATCAGTTGGTGTAAGTTAATTATGCATTTTTCTTACATTATGTGTTTTCTTGTTTTCTTTTTTCTTTTTTTCTTTTGTTGATTATCATAGTGAGTTGCACTATTTTCTTACTTATTTTTATATGATGTTTAATAATTTCATTCATTTTATTTTTAGGTGGTACGAGGTGAGGGTGCAGGAGGGCAAGAACGAGGTTGGACTGCTGATTCTTCTGCACTTTCAGATACACCGTCAGCTGGTGCCACGGCATCCACATCAGCAGTAGGATCAACAACAAGAACTGGACGGACAGAGATCAGAGTGTATGGTAAAAAGTAAGCTCAAATACTTTCGAATTGTTAGAAGTACTTTGGTTTTGCAGTACTTTTGTAAAAGTTGCTTCAGCTCAACTTTGTCTATATTATTTGTATAGATTACTTCCAGGTTATACGACTACAGAAGCAATGACAAAAATATTTCAGAGGATGATCCACGAGAAGGGTACGCAGTGGAAGACATTTCCCCCGTCTTATCCAAAAAGATTTTTTGAGGAGTTCAAGGTAAAATATATTTAATATATGTTGGGAGCTTGGGTTTTAAAAAAAATCAGTATATTGATTTATTATAAACATATTTTTGCAGAAACTTTTTATATGGGATCCTTCACTTGATGGAGTAGTAGAACATCTTTTCTATGCACAAGCACGAGCTTGCTACAGAAGCATGGTGAACAGATTTAAAGACGATTGGGTTAAGAAAAAAAAATGCCCGAATGTATGCCTAATGAGATGTGGGAAAAGTGGCTTGAGTATTGGGAGTTACCTGAAGTAATATTGCAGTCCGAGAAGGGTCGCCAAAATAAGATGAGTGAGCCGGCAGGAGAAGGCACAGGTCCTTCATGCCACACAGGAGGGTCTAGATCGTTTATTGAGCATTGGTTAGATATGGTAAGAAAATGAAGTTGTTTTTTCAATTATATCTTAAGAGTAACATTAATCGAACCATATTTTATATAGCTAAATATCGTGTTGTATTGGTTTCTTGATAGCAAGCCAGCACAGGACATACTCCAAATAAATGGACTTTTTACAAGAAGACGCATTGCAAAAAAGGAGGGGAAGAATTTGTTGATGGGAAGTCAAAGATGATAGGTGTAAGTTTTATTACCAATACTTATAAATTATTTGAATTTGCTAGTTCGAAGTTTTGGATGTTACTTTCCTTGCCTCCTTTATTATTTGGGATGATTGTGTTTGTCTAGAATGGTATGGATTTATTGTAGTTTATTGTCGTGTTTATTTGAAGGTGTCATTTTTTGTCTCAATAATTGAGAGATTGTTGAAAGTTAATGTTTGTAATTTTTTTTAAACAGGCTAAGTTTATGTCACGTATAGATGTTGCTGAGGAGTCTGGTCAGCCAATGACAGATGCTGAGCAATCAGAGGCGTACGTGGAAGAGGCTGGTGGAATTGATGAGAAACAACGTCTATATGGGATGGGGACAGTGGCTCATACACTCATCAAGAGTAAAAGGAGCACCTCAACTTTTGACCAAGATGCAATGCAGAGGCATATGGAGAACCAAGTGGAGCAACAAGTCACTCAACGAGTAGATGCCATGAAAGTTGATATAACAGCTGAGATACGTGCTGAGCTTGAGGCAACATTCGATGCTCGAGTACAATCGACTGTCACACTCATGTTACAAGAACTTCAATACAAAGGTTTACTTCCATCATTTGTCCAACCCCCCTCCCGAACTTCAGGTCGTGGTGATGATGTTGAGGACGATGCTTATGTTGAAGACGGTGCTTGTGGTGATGATGTTGAGGAGGATGATGCTTGTGGTGATGATGTTGAGGATGACGATACTTGTGGTGATGATGTTGAGGATGACGCTTGTGGTGATGATTTTGAGGAGGATGATGCTTACTTAGATGATGATTAAACTATGGTTTATGCTTGAACTATATATTTTGATTCTTATTAGACATTTGATGATAAAACTATATTTTATGTTGAACGTTTTGAAACTTTGATAGATTGACATGTCGTTTATCGTATTACATAAGGTTTGCTACGAAATTTATATTTTATTAAGTGTAAATTAATTTTCATAACAGGTTCTACATCATAATATAAAGAGAATTATAGAAAGAAAGTTAGATAAAATAGTGACGGAATAAAGACGGATTTTTTTTTTTTTTAACGGAATAATTCCGTTACTAATATAGGCAAGATAGTGACGGAAATATTCCGTCATTAATTTGTGACAGAAATATTCCGTCATTAATTCTGTAGTGACGGACTAGTGACGGAATTTTAGTCGTTGCCATTTAGTGACGGAAATATTCTGTCATAATTTTATGACGGATTTTTTTAGAATTGTGACAGAATTTCCGTCACTAAACTAGTGACGGAATAAAAAATCCGTTATTATCGGTTTAGTGACAAAGGTTTTTGTAACAAAACATTTTCGTCACTAATCCGTCACTATTCATTCATTGTGACGGAATTTTTCAGTTTAGTGACGGAAATTTCCGTCGCAATCAATTATTTTTCTTGTAGTGAGGCAACTTCATAGCAGATTTAAACCCTTTTGGTTCTGCAGAAGAGGTTAGAGCAACAAGAAGAGCAGTAGAAGCAATATCAATAAAATGACGAGGTTTAATACCAGACTTTGCTCGTGTCTGCATGGGATGAGTAGGCAACGGAACCGGTGGAGTAGGCGGGGCCGAAGAATGTGCAAGTGGAGACGGTGGAGCCGGAGAAGCTGGCGGGTCAGCAAGAGCGGGAGAAATTGGACCATCGGGGTTCGGAGGACGTGGAACAGGGTCTGGAGAAGGTGGGTCAGAGTCGGGGCAAATGGGGCATGGAAGTTGGATGGTCTGGTGATGGAGTGGTTGGGTTGAAGGGAATGGAAGTCGGGTGGGATGGGGAATAAACTGTTTGGCGGAAGGGAATGGGAAAGAAATTGTTGGGCTGGTGGATAAGGCGGAAAGTTGGGCTGGTGCTGGTGAGGATAAACGTATGGGCCGAAAAGACCTAGGCCCAGCAGAGTAGGACTTTGAGTTGGGCTCGGGCTTGCTGCTAGATGAAGTGGATCGAGAAGCTAGAGGCCAGCTGCTATGGGATTGGATAATGAAGCCTGAAAGTCAATAAAACTTGAAAAATCTAAACTGTTAATGGGGGAAGTAGATGAAGTATGAACAAAAGGAAAAACATTTTCATCAAATTGAGTGTGCCGAGTAATATAAGTATGACAGGTGACAGGATCGTAACATCGGAAACCCTTATGAGGACTACTATAACCGAAATAAATGCAAGGAATGCTACGAGGTGCTAATTTGTTTGAAGCATAAGAATGGAGATACGGAAAGACACGACAACCAAGAACCTTAAAGAGACCATAATTAGGAACAAAGTTAAATAAAATTTCAAATGGCGATTTGTTATCAAGAAGAACACTGGGTAATCTATTAATGATATAAACAGCGGTGGAGAAAGCGTCAAGCCAAAATTCAGCCGGGCCATGTGCATGAAAAAGTAAAGAAAGCCCAGTTTCAGTTATATGTCTATATTTTCGCTCGGCCCCACCATTTTGGTGAGGAGTATAAGTACATGAAAGACGATGAATAATGCCATGAGAAACAAAACGATTGCCAACGCGGTTATTCACAAATTCACTACCGCCATCACTTTGAATTTTTTTTAGGTGTGAGTAAATTGGTTATGGACATGAGATAAACAACGGTGTAAAACATCACAAAAATCCGACTTTGCACGCAACGGATATAACCAAGAAAAGCGCTCGGGGTGGGTCCCCATAAATCACAATGAACAAGATTCAAGACATGAGATGCACGTAAATCATTCAACGAAAAAAGAAGGTGCTTGCTTTTAGCTAATTGACAAGACGAACATAAGCTCGGTTTGGGTAAAATAGAATTAACAAATAAATGTCCGAATTTATGCAGTAAATTAATAATAGAAACATAAGTATGTCCTAAACGTAAATGCCATAACTTAAAAGAAGATTTTAAAGAACTTTAATTTAAAGCAGCAGCAAAGGCAGCAGAACCACGATCAAGTATGTAAAGACCATCCTTACATCGTCCCTTTGCCAGAATTTCCTTTGTCGCTCGAGTCTGAACCACAAAAGACTTGTTAGAGAAAATGACATCAATAGGGAGATACGTGGTTAGTTTACTAATAGACAAACGATTTTTTGTGGTGTGCGGCACAACTAACACATCTAATAACGATAGACAATTATCAATAAAACGAGAGCCCGAATGAGAAATAGTAAGGGAGTCACCATTACCAACGGTGACGGTGGAATTACTGGAATATGGTTCAAAAGCATCGAGATTGGCAGTGGAGGCTGTCATGTGAGCAGTTGCGCCAGTGTCAACGTACCAATCGGAGGAAGATGGAGTGACGGTACACTGGGCTTCGAAGGCTTGAGCAAGCTTGGCGGTTTCAAAAGAAGGACGAGTGTATCTGTCAAGGCAATTGTTAGCGTAGTGGGAACCTTGACAGATTTGGCACCGGGAGGACGACGCGGACCATTATTAACATTGCCACTTTGGAATCCGGCTGAAGAGCCTTTACTCGAACCTGGAGAGGTGGTGTAGCCAACGCGAGTCGGACCTGGAGAACCGTAGTGACCATAAGATGGGGGGCTGAGAGCTAACAGAATACTGGCCAAAACCATTTGAGCTTCCATGAGAGGGGAGCTGAAGAACCACCAGAAGGTTGACCAAAATCATTTGGACCACCAGTGCCACGACCAGAACCGCGGGCAGAAGTATTGCCACGGCCTGGTCCACCACCACCGCGAGCAGAGTAGAAGGCGGCGGCAGGGAGTAAATCAGTAGCAGTGTGAGCCTTATCACGAAGCTCCTGATCACGCGCTTGGCTAATGAAATCGTTGAAGACGAGGGAAAGGGGAAAAGCCAAATGCAAATCCATGAAGTTGCGAAATTCAGGTCCAAGACCACGGAGGAACCACCAACATTTTTCATTCTCAGAGATAGGATTACCGATTGTAGCAAGCTGATGGCAGAGAGACTTGAAATGACGGCTGAAATCAATAACGGATTGAGACCCACATTGCAGAAATTGCAACTCGTTGCGCAATTGGTTCGCACGAGACGGAGTGTTGGGACTGAAAGCGGCCTCTAAGACGGCCCAAACATCAGGCGCGAAACGAAGACCGATAACCTCGGACATCGTTTCTTCTGAGAGTGAGGAGAAGATAATACTGAGAACCCGATCATGTCGCCGAACCCACTGTGCATGGTCAGGGTTCGAAATTGAGGCAGGAGGATCGGCAACGACTGTACCAGCAGCGACAGTAGTGGAGTCGGCAATGAGAGTTGCAGGCGGTTCAGGAGCAGAACCGTCGAGGAAGACATGGATTCCGTTGCATTTAAGCATAACGTGAACCTGATCGCGCCATAATAGATAGTTGGTAGAAGATAGGCAGATATTGATTAAATGAAGCATGGTATTGAGAGGAAGAGAGGTTGTACCAGATGCCATGAGGAAGAATAGCAGAAAAGAAAAAATTGGAGGAGAAGAAGAAGATAAACGTAAGAGAAGAAAGAGAAAAGTTGACGGTGGAGAATTTAGTTGTAGGGTTTTCTGGTTTGCGATGATACCATGTGAGAAAAGATATTTGATTCACCGTAATTGTGGTGATCTTTGTTTCCACTATATATAATTGTTGTACAACAGAATTACAAGAAAATCAAGAGAGAATATTTTCCCAAGATATGACAAACTAATCTATCCTATTTTACACTCAATAATACCTAGAAAATTACAATTTACAATTAATTATTTACATCTTATCTGTTAGAAAGCAACAAACTTAATGGGAGCGTAAAGCCATTTGTTGGAGGGGCAATCAAAATAAAGCGGGCCAAAGGTTGAATTTCTTGTATGGTAATTCAAGTCAAGTGTTGATGACCTGACCTGTTGTATTTTGAAGCCAAAGTGGTGGAAAATTCTTAATCACTTTCCCACCAAACCCATAATAAACCAACTCCTCAAATAATTTACTTACGAAGAAAAGCATAACATAAAGAATCAAAACACCTAGAAAAAGGGAAAAAAATGGAAGGTCTGATTCCGGTGGTATACAAATCATTAAAGAAGAGAAGTCGAAATACGAATGCCTCTCTTCTTCTAGTGCAGCACAACCCTTCAATTTCCATGTGACGTCGGAGGCGGACGGGGTACGCGGGACCCGCCACCGACGTTGCAACTCCGTTGATGATGATGATAAACCTCGCCAACTTGTGAGGTTTCAGAGTCAGAGAATACTGTCTTGCTTAACCGGTACTGCATAAGCTTCTGCCTTTGCTTTAATGTCTTACTTATATGTGTTTTTTTTTATGGTGGTTGTTGTAGCTAGTGCATACAGCTATCTCTGTCTAATACTTGAAATTCTTATCTTCATGATTCAATAAAGAATATCGTTGTAATTAATGTTTCTATGTTTGTGCAATTTTAAAAAACGTGGGATTCATTCGTGATTCCGGAAAAAAGAAAATCTTTTCTTCTCACCATGTTACTGTTACTGACCCAAACAAGATTAAGGGGCAGTAACAATTACGGCACAAGGCAGGAATCATGTCATTTCGTGTATCTTGTTAGTGACCTAACCATAATAATAACTATGACATGAACCATGCTTAGGTCCACGTGGGATCCTATATCCTACTTTTATCATGTCTCAATTGTGTCCGGCTTCAAAATCAAGCTAATTATAATTATTCTTTTGTGATTTGTAAATTTAAAGTTCATGATATTCTAGACCTACGATTTCACAATTCACAGTTCATGATTCATGATTTAATGGTTCAGTGTTTGTAATTCAATAGTTTCATAGGTTCATGATTTATGTGTTCGAGATTCACGATTCGACTCAATTTTGAAGTGGAACAGGAATTAGGATCCAAACCGGATTCCCGTCCGCTAAGCTAAATAATTGTGTACCTCTCTTGAGTTTTGCTTAGGGGTGGGTGGGGTCAGTATTCAATTTATAAGACAGAGACTAAATGCGACAAAATAAACACGGACTTGAATTGGTCAAACACACATTCAGTCTAATAAATTTAATTACAACTCAACTCCATGACGTTGATACAATCAATTAATTTAAATCAATTTACACGAGACTTGGCATTCTGTCCTTACCCACATATATGGATCAAGACAGCACTACTACTCAATTTATAATGTACACTCACAACTTGACACAATTATAACATCAACTTAAATGATATTCTTATTTTCTTAATTACATAGTTTCACACAGACACCCTTGCTCCATTTAGCACATACTTTCTCAAACCAGGAATGTGAATTTCAACAAAATACTTTCTCCAGTCGATTTTGGTTGCATCCACTTCGAACATATCTTGTTCCTCTTTCGACATATCTTCTAGTAACTTCCGTGTGTTTCCAGTGTGAAACCTAACCCAACAAGCAAATTAAAGAAAAACCAATATTCGTCTTAAAATAAGAGTTATGTTTGTATACAGTACCTAGCTTTGAAGAAGCCTACAAACTCGTACATCTTGCAGAGCTGCTCAGCATAAGCAACCCTAGCTTTGTATTGTTTCTGGAGCTTCTGAAGACTCCTTCCGTTTACGCTAATGGCGTTACTCATCCCACAACGCTCGGATATTTGATCCCTTACGCACATAGAGAAGTCACTATATTCTTTGAACAACTTCATCTTTGGAATATTTTGTACGTTAGGTAAAGGGTTTGTGGTAAAGTGTTGGTGAAAGTAGTCGAACATATCGGAAAATCGCAAAGGATTCACAAAGTCAGTCGCCACATGGTACACATTCAGCTGTGGCTTACTCGTAACTCCATGTTTTGCAATAGCCGCAATCGTTGTATTCGCTACCATATCCACTGGGACCTGAACATTCACAAAACATAAATACGTACAAACTTCACATCATTTATCCGCATGCGTAACTTGTATACTTACAATGTCTGTATGAAGGTTGGGGTCGGCCAAGTAAGCAGGAAGCTGTCCTTTTCCGTATGAAATAATCACCGGATCATACATCCTATTTCCTTGTATCCATCCAGGGATAGGGTCTTTATAACTGCTCTCAATAATGGCTGGCCTCATAATAAGAAGTGGTACATCTCCTCTGATTTCATTCAAGGCCATTTCTCCCATTGCCTTTGTCATATGATATGCATTATACCATCCATAATATGCAGCCCTGCAAAAATATATCAATTAATTAGTTAAAATCTATTAATTTTCATCAAATTTGTTGTTCTATGATTGTACCTCTCCAGGCCTAGCCTCTTCAAATCTTTGGTGACATCGCAGTTGGTTGAGGCTACACAAGATTTAATAGCAAGGTTGATCTCATCAGTTAGGTCTAAAGGAAACAAAGATGAAGAGATTTCATCTTCATCATCATAGTTTCTCCCGTTTCCTCCCATCATCAACGGTTTTTCGTAGATTATGCCTTCCTTGGTTCCATTTACATATGCTGCATTAGTACAATTTGTTTATTAATTTTACTTCATTAAAGTGATGCTACTTGGATTAATAAAGAAAAGATACATACCAGTTGAAATATGGACAAAAAGCTTGAGCTTCTTGCATCTTTTGGCAAACCTCATTAGACGTAGAGGGGCATTCACGTTTATATCAAGCAAGAAATCATACCTGTACCAGAAAAGGTATAAGTATTAAACAAAATTTTATTTATTATTATTATTATTATTATTATTATAAGTAATTAACCTGTCATTCAAGGTTGTGCTAGCTGCGGATTCTACTATAACATCTACTTCCTCCATAATTGCTTTTGCAGAATCTGCATCCATTCCAATATTTGGCTCCAAGATATTCCCAACAATTGGTATCAGTTTCGTTTGCGCGAATTCTTCGAACGAGCTCCCATGTTTTTCACGTAAACTTTCAAACAAATCCGACCCTATAATCTAAAACAACCGAAAAGAAAATAAAAGTGACGGATTATTGTTTGCTAATTAAATATATAGATAAGTTGGAGATGTGAAATTAACATACTTCTTTTGATAATCTATCAAGTGCAGCCTCCTTATCTTTGGCCTTTACTAGTACATAGATTTTGCCCACAGATGTCGATCTCAATAATTTTTCGACCAAGGCTGTAAAAAATAAAAAATAAATTACAGATACAATAATAATGATAATGATAATAAAAATATCAAATTAAGCAAAAGCTTCAAAATTTAATTTGAGTAATATGAAAGTTAAATATGGTTGTGATGAAGTATACATTAGCCAACAAGCCTAAATTATTTTGTTTAATCATCTAATGCAGGCTAGCAGCAACATAATTTAGCAGGTAAAGCAGTTCTACTTTTACACGCACAAAATTGCTATTACGTTTGTGTTGTAAGAAATTGAAAGTAAAGTAATAGAAAAATAATATGAAGCAGAGTACAATTAGCTCCAAAAGAAAGTCATAACCAAAATTCTTAATTATTTAAAATTGTGTGCATGCATGCATGTACCTTTTCCAAGAAGACCAGTTGCGCCAGTAATGAGAATGTTGGCACCGTCGAAGAATTTATCGATCCCTATGCCACCACCGTCGCCGCCCGCCAATGGCAGCTCCGCTTCCAGAGGGTGGCGGGGGGAAGTGAAATAGGTATAACCATTAATGTTAACACCTAATTTTCCATTACTCAATCTTAACTTATTCTTTTCATAACTACCAAAAATTGGAACTTTACTTTTAAGGGAATATTTTCTGAAAGAAAACTCAACTGGAGAGCTGAAAACTGAACTTTGAGTTAGCAACATTGTGTTAGATTGAGTCCTGTACAAAATAATGCGACGGATATGATCTATTTATAGGACTACAAAATGGGTTGGTTTATTAGAAACAAAGAAAACAAAAGGATCAGATTCCATAGTGTGGACACAACCAATTTAAATTAAATTAGTAGTGGTCAGTTATTAATTTTTAAATACATGGGTTTTGAATAATTATTTAAATCATGACATCTACCTCTGCAAATTAATTAATTCAGCATTAAGAGATGAGTTAAAGGCCAGGTTGTTAGCAGGCTTTAATCAGAAAAATACAAGCCTATTGAACATGTTATTATCACTTGACACTAGGCACCAAATTTTTTTAAGATCGTTACATTACTATTATTATTATTATTATTATTATTATTATTATTATTATTATTATTATTATTATTATTATTATTATTATTATTATTATTATTATTATTATTATTATTTGTTTGAGTAACAAGACTGTTACATTATTGTTGCTTGGAAACTGTGAAACAAATTTTAAACATTAAACATGCATGGAGGATCTCATGGTGTAGGTATAGGGACGGCCTTGGACGGGGTCGCTTTTCTCATGGACTTTTCAAAGTATTATCTATATAGGAGTATAATATAATTCTATTTTCTACTGCCTTTAATGATTAATTTATACTATCACAGACTTTCAAAGCTCGCTTCTCTTGCTAGTAAACATTTACTCTCTTTACTTTATAGTTATAATTGTTGGGTATCGCTCGTTGTCACTTCGATTGACTCAGATCATCTGATCTCGTTTCAATTAATCATAATATCAGTGTAGGTGCTGAAAGGGCCTCCTGTCGGAGTCACAAAGACTCACACCCAAACCCAAACCCGGTGACACCCTCTCAAGCACTCTCACACTCAACCCATTTCAGACTATCACAAGGATAATCACTGTTGGAGAAGAGAACAGAATAAGACACTCTAATTCTGATTTTTACTCTCGTATTCTACATAAATAAGGTGAATGGGACAACCTATTCTGGAATAGGCAGAAATTGGCAACTGAAGAGACGGAAGATGAATCGTCAATGTAAGAGAGAGAGAAAGAGAGAGGGCAATCATATGGGTTTGGGCAATGGGAAAGTGGGCCTTATTGTGAAGTTGGGCCAACAAACCCAACAATCTCCACCTTTGGTCCAACTATCACTACATTGAATGATCAAATCGAAATGCAGGAATCATCATCGTGAAATTCCACCTGCAATATAAACATAAAGTTAGTACAGGTCTATCGAGCATTAGGCAAGACAAATCACAAAGAAAGACAAAGAAAAACACGAAGTCAAGAGTTCATAGAGAAAGACAAAAAGTCACGAACATGGCACAAAGTCATAAACGAGAGGAATACATGAACACATAATCTAATCAGGCAAATCAAAGTTCAAAGTTTTCATGCATGACCATAATTTTTCTATAAATAAACACTTAGTCCCCATATCTGCTGGATTGAACTGAGAAGGAATTTTCTCTAAGCTTACTAATCATTTCTCAACAATATCACGAATGAAATGAAATCTTACATCAATATGTTTAGTCCTATCATGAAAGACTGCGTTTTTACCAAGGACAAAACAATCGCGAAATTTCGGCGAAATCTCGCGAAATGGGTAGCGGCAAGATGAAAAATGGCTGTAATGGAATTTTATTGGAATATCGCGTGATATCGGTGAGATTCTCATGATGATCTTGTCGTCAAAATATCGTGCACAGAGCAGGGAGGAGTGTGCAGTATTCGGCTAGATTTTGGCGATAAACCAATTTATCGACTATATATATATATTTTTTTATTTTTTTTTAAATTCTGGCATTTCATTTTTGAGGTATTAGGCCTATTGGCCGCATCTTCATGCGCACCAGCTATAAAGGAAGAAAGGCTGCCATTTTTCATGAAATTAGCTGTAAAGAAGCCCTTTGAATGATTGATGTAAATAAATTTTGGACGAATATGTCACTTTGGAGTCCATGAAACCAATTATAAATATATACACGTCTCCATTAATTTGAAGAAGAGAGTACTGAAGTAGGTGAGTGGAGTAGAATATTTTAGCAATTACTAGTAACTAAGTAGAGAAAGCAAGCAATAAGCATCGATTATGCTAAAACAATTCCGGAGCAAAAGTGATTCTCCAGTCTAGTAAAAAGTGCTTCTCCAATCTTGAAGCGGCGAAGAACAGTGGTAAACTCAAGTGATTTCTGTCTAGGTTTGTAATTGTTTTATTTAGAAGATTTGGACTTGATTTGATACCTTTTTTTTAGATAATGCTAGTATAATACCCGTGTATTACACGATGATAGAAATCGAATAAAAATATTAATTGAGAATATTTTTATTTTGGTATTCACATGGATAAATGCTCATTTTATTCAACTCGAACTAATTTTTGTGTTACTGACTTCAATTTAGATATAAGCCTTTTTCAAGTATTAATGTATATTTGTGTAATATTCTATTATTTCTTACTTAATTGTTTTCTTGTAGTTGAATAAAAATATGAATTGAGAATATTTTTATTTTGGCATTCACATGGATAAATGCCTATTTTATTTAACTCGAACTAATTTTGTGTTAGTGACTTCAATTGAGATAAGACTTTTTCAAGTATTAATCTATATTTGTGTAATACTTTTAAGAAGAATGTAATAATTAGTTTTATAAAGTTAAAATAATTACTTTTATAAATACACTAAATTAAGAAGAACGTAATAGTATATGTTGGAAACAAAAAAGAAAAAAAAACGTAAAATTATGTATGTACTCATATAAAATACTAGGTTTTTTCTATTTTTTAGTGTAGAGGTCCTAGTCTTGGTAGAGGCCAATTTTTTACTCTTGATTTTGAAGTAGGAATTAAAATATTAAAGATGAAAATTTGAGGGGAAGCATGAAGCTAAAGAAAGGAAGAACAAGATGAGAAATTTGTGGAAAAAGAGAACAAAGTTTATTTGCTAAGATTTAACTAATTGGTTGTGATGATGTGTCAATTACTATTATTGTTATTATTATAATTGGAGAATTAATGTGTGTACTCTAATATGAGAGTTCTGGGTAAAAAGAAGGAATACTAATGAAGAATAAGATGGTGTGTCAAATTTGGATAATAAAATTTAAGGAGGATAATACATTTAAAAAAAAAAAAAACGTAAAAGAAAAAATGGAGAGGAAAATGCAAAAAGCTGGCGGAGTGAGGGAAAAATGTTTTATTAAGGACAAGGACCGAATTAGTACTTTAGTCTTTATGAGTTATTTAGTCCCTACTAATTTTAATGAAGAAATATCAATCAGTACTTTAGTCTTAATGAGTTATTCAGTCCCTACTAATTTTAGATAACTTATATAATTGGATTTGGGAGATCAGTAAATGTACATGTTGTATTCAATATAAGTCTTTTCAAGTATTAATGTACAAACCGAAATATTTTTTACTATTTCTTTTATATTTTAGCTTTTAGCTTGAAGTATCATTTATTGAAGCAGAAGTTATACTAGCCTGAGATTTTAATAATTCGTGGTCTACATGAAAAACTTTGTGAAAAGAAATGGCGAGTGGCAGCGACAGTAATGATCGGAGGTCTTCAAGACTTGATTACGCTTGGAGATATGCTAGTGTTGTTGTCGGCAATAAAGCTGGTACAACGTGTAACTCGTGTGGAATTGTAAATTCCGAAGGTATTACTAGGTTCAAATATCATTTGAGTGGCACGGACCAAGTAAAAAACATTACCCCGTGTAAGAAAGTTCCTCCGGAAGTGAAGAAAGAGATTTGTGGTCTGATTAATGCTACAAAAACTACAAAAGGGAAGAAAGCCGAAAGAATGGTTGGCATAAGAGCATAATTATGGAAAGATTTGTCACATGGATTAGTTTACGAAGATGACGAAGACAAAGATGATTATATCGCGTGTCCGCCGGACCTTAACCCAGATGAACGAAAAAACTGCCGAACTGCCGTTAGAGCGTCGAGAGCAAGTGACTTGGAAAGAGACCAAACCCACCAATTTGGTAATAGTAGAGGAAAAAGGCGAAAGGGTGCACAATCTTCCCAATTTCGTTGGTCCCAAAGTGGTCGATCGACAAACTTTGATCCCTGTCCTACACCTTCTTTTGTTAAGCAATGACTCACTTACAACACACACAAACAAGTTCAAACCAGAAAAGAATGAACACAAACTGGAAATTAGGCCAAAACAAGAACCGAACGCAAAACAGGAAACAAAATGAAAAACACAAAGCTTTCACGTGGTTCGATCAATGTGATCTACATCCACGGAGGCTCTATACACCTCAATTCACTCCACTAAACAATCAATTACAAGAAACAACCCAGAAAACTAGAAGCCCCAATTCACAATCCGAATTGAGCTTAAGAACCCTAGCTTTCTAATTCTAATGATTGTGTAGTGTTTACAGAGGGAAAACAACGTGTATCAACCCGTCTCTACAAGTGGAACAAATGTATATAAAGAACTAAGCTCAAATCAAGAAACTCCAGTAGTTGGAATTAATTCTGTTTCAACTGCTCAAAACTGGTATACGCGCCTTTGACAACAGTTTTACATGCAACGGTTCTAAACCGTTGCATAATTCTGTTATAACCGTTTTGACCCCGGTTCTTCACTAACCTTCAACACTGAACTGCTTTAAACCAAACTCTCCGGCCTGGTTCTTCCCAACCTAAACCCGCTTCCTGATTCCTCTCAACCTCTACTACAAGTCATGTCCACTTGATGAATTTGAATTGACACCTACAAATCTCCACCTCAATGAATCCAAGTGCACTTCATCACCTCAAACTGCCGTGTTACCTCCAGATTTAACTACATTGTTCAAGCCTTATCAGGCTTGAGCAATGAACCATCTTGCTCCCTGGAACTGCCTTAATTAGGAAATCAGCTGCATTGTCCACAGTATGCACCTTCTTCACTTCAACAGATCCAGCTTCAATTACATCTCTTGCAAAATGAAGTCTAACATCAATATGCTTAGGCTCTCATGAAAAGCTTGATGTTTCACCAAATGAAGAGCACTCTGATTATCACACTGAATAGTAACACATTCTTGTCTGATCCCTAAGTCTTTGAGGATTCCCTTGAGCCACAGAGCTTCCTTGATTGCCTCAGTTAAGGCAATGTATTCTGCCTCAGTTGTTGATAAACCAACCACAGACTGTTGCATACTCTTCCAGCTTACAGTTGTCCCATACAACGTAAAGACATACCCTGTAACAGATTTCCTTGTATCCAAGTTCCCAGCAAAGTCTGCATCAACATATCCAACCAAAGGTATAGCACTAGCTTCTTGTTTCTGAACCTTTAACCCCACACTGACAGACCCTTTCAGATATCTTAAAACCTGCTTCAAAGCTTCCCAATGTTATTCTCTAGGATTTGACATGTACCTGCTTACCAGAGACACACTATAGGCCAAGTCTGGCCTGCTGCATATTATTCCATACATCAAACTGCCAACACCACTGGCATATGGAATATTTTTCATGTGAATCTCCTCAGCTTCTATCTTAGGACACTGACCCTTGGACAGCTTAGTCTATAGATTAACTGGAATACTTACTGACCTTGACTCATGCATGTGAAATCTCTCCATAACCTTCTGCAAATATTGTTTCTGAGAAAGCCAAAGTGTTCCAGTCTCCCTTCTTCTAATGATGTCCATTCCCAGAATCTTCTTTGCTTCCCCAAGATCCTTCATGTCAAATTCTGAGCTCAATCTTCCCTTTAGTTGTTGTATCCTATCCATACTCTTACTGGCAATGAGCATATCATCCACATATAACAGCAGAAATACTTGTTCAATTCTTGAACCTTTGTTAAAGTATACACAGCTGTCATATAAGCATCTTATGAATCCTGCACTAATCATGAACTCATTGAACTTCCTATTCCACTGCCTTGGACTCTGCTTCAACCCATAGAGTGATTTCCTGAGAAAATAGACCTTCTCTTCATTTCCTGGAATCACAAAGCCCTCAGGTTGCTTCATGTAAATCCTTTCTATTAGATCCCCATGCAGGAATGCTGTCTTGACATCTAACTATTGTAGTTCCATGTCTTCTTGAGTAACCTTTGATAGGAGTAACCTGATAGAGCAATGCTTCACTACTGGAGAAAATACCTCATTATAGTCAATGCCTTCTCTTTGTGTAAAGCCCCTAGCCACCAATCTTGCCTTGTATCTGATTTTATCATCTTTTCCAGCTTCTACCTTCTTCTTGTAGATCCATTTTGAGCTGAATAGCTTCTGCCCCTTTGGTTTGTCTACAAGCTTCCAGGTTTTATTTTTCTCCAGAGATTCCATTTCCTCCATCATGGCCCCTATCTAGTGTTCTCTTTCACTGCAACTTATTGCTTCTTTGAAATTGCTTGGCTCTTGAAACTCCAAGTCTTCTGCTATACTTAATGCATAGTAGACACTTCCAGCTTGTCCATAGAAATCAGGCCTTTGGATTTGTCTTCTTGGTCTGTCTCTACCAATGTTGTAAGTTCTGAGATTTGAAATCTCAGTTTGACCTTCTTCATCTTCTGATGAACTAACATCTTCTTGTTGAGCTTGAGCATCCTTCTCTGGTGATATCTACTCTTTTGTAGGCTCCACCTAAATAGAAATTCTTTCAGGTTCCACAGCACCATCAGCTTCCTCTTGACTTCCAGTAGAGTTGTATCCCATCACATCCTCATTGAACTTTACATCTCTGCTTATCAAGAGTTTCTGGTTTCCCTGCTCCAAGCACCATAACCTATAGCCTTTTATGCCCTCAGGATATCCTAGGAATACACATCTCTATGCTCTTGCATCAAGTTTGTCTTGCCTAATGTGAGCATAGGCCAGACAACCAAACACTCTTAAGTCATAGTAGTTAGATACCTTTCCACTCCACACTTCTTCTTGAGTCTTAAATCCTAGAGTTGAATATGGTGATCTATTTATCAAATAGCATGCAGTATTTAGTGTTTCTCCCCAGAAGGATTTGGGTAATCCAGCATCAATCAACATACATCTAACTCTTTCAAGCGCAGTCCTGTTAAACCTTTCAGCAACCCCATTTTGTTGAGGATTTAATGGGATAGTTTTGTGCCTTGTGATTCCCTTTTCTTCACAAAACCCTATGAATTCAATGGATAGATATTCCAAGCCATTATCTGTCCTAAGATGTTTCAGTTTCTTCCCTCTTAGGTTCTCCACCTGACTCAACCATGTTTTAAACTTAAGGAATGCATCACTTCTATTCCTTAAAACAAATACCCATGTTTTTCTACTGTAATCATCAATGATGGATATGAAATACCTTTCTCCTCCAAGTGTCTCTGTTCTTGAAGGCCCCCAAATATCAGAGTGTACATAATCAAGTGGTTCTTGAGTACAATGAATCCCTTTAGCATAAGGCAGCTTCTTGGCCTTTCCCAGAGCACATTTGTCACAGAAATCCAGTGTTCTATTTCCCATTTCACCAATGATGCCCCTCTTTGAGAGCTCCTTCAATCCTTTCTCTCCAATATGACCCAGTCTTCTATGCCACTTCATGACATCTTCTCTACTAATCACAGATTCAGCACAACCTAGCACAGGGGATCTAATCAAAATAAACAGACCATTGTGTTGCCTTCCTTTGATTACCAGCTTGTTGTGTTTAGTGATATGAAGATAACCATCTAGGGAGTTGAACTGACAACCATTTGCCACCAGAGATCCAAGGGATAGGAGGTTTCTTTTAGGCCAGGTACATACCTTACTTGAGAAATGGTTCTGATGACTCCATCATACATTTTGATCTGGACTGATCCTGTGCCTTTCACTCTGCAGGAGTGATCATTTCCCAGTAATACACATACACCATCTTCTTTCTGTAAATCCTTGAACCAGGATTCATTGGGACACATGTGGAATGAACACCCAGTATCAAGAACCCATTCCTTTTCCATTTTTGTGTCTGTGATGTTTAAAACTTCTGGAGTGTCTTCTTGATGCTCAGTCATAGCCACTTCTGCCCTCTGATTCTCCTGTTTCTTCTTCTTTTGTGGACAGTCCTTCTTCAAATGTCCAGCTTGCTTGCATTTGAAACACTTTCTAGTTTCAACCCAGTCTCCTTATTTCTTTGCATTCTGAGTTCCAGTTTGTTATCTTTGAATCCCTGGAGCTTCTTCTTTTGAAAATTCTTTTTGAACTTAATGTTCAAACCTTCTCCAGCCTGTGTAGAGCCCTTTTCTCCCTGATTTTGAAAACACTTTGCCTTCAATGCTGACAGGATGGATTCATAGCTGATTTTTCCATCCCTTCCAAACATCAATCATCTTTGAAACTTTCCATGGACTTTGGAAGAACATTCAGCACCATCAGAGCCTTATCATCATCCTCCAAGTTCACGCCCAGATCTTTTAACTCTTCAATCATCTTGACAAACTCATCAAGTTGATTAGAGATGATCTTATCATCAGTGATTTTGAAAGACATCAGTTTCTGCTTCAGAAATAATTTGTTTGATATTGACTTTGATTGATATAGTTCTTCTAATTTTCCCCACGCCTCCACTGCATTTTTGCACCTTGATACCTCCCTCAAAGGTTTATCACCCAGACAGAGGAATATAAGACTCAAAGCCTTCTTATCCAGTTTTGAAATTTTAGATTTCTCAGCATCAAGCCATTGATCAACAGGAAGAAGTGCAGAGTCTAGACCATTTTGAATCAGTACTGCATTCATTTTGATTTTCCAAAGTGAGAAGTCATTCTTCACTCCAGCCATTCTCTCTTCTTCTTTGAATGTGTGTGCAGTCTTCCCACAGACGGCGCCACTTGTTAAGCAATGACTCACTTACAACACACACAAACAAGTTCAAACCAGAAAAGAATGAACACAAACTGGAAATTCGGCCAAAACAAGAACCGAACGCAAAACAGGAAACAAAATGAAAAACACAAAGCTTTTACGTGGTTCGATCAATGTGATCTACATCCACGGAGGCTCTATACACCTCAATTCACTCCACTGAACAATCAATTACAAGAAACAACCCAGAAAACTAGAAGCCCCAATTCACAATCCGAATTGAGCTTAAGAACCCTAGCTTTCTAATTCTAATGATTGTGTAGAACAACGTGTATCAACCCATCTCTACAAGTGGAACAAATGTATATAAAGAACTAAGCTCAAATCAAGAAACTCCAGTAGTTGGAATCAATTCTGTTTCAACTGCTTAAAACTGGTATACGCGCCTTTGACAACGGTTTTACATGCAACGGTTCCAAACCATTGCATAATTTTGTTATACCCGTTTTGACCCCGGTTCTTCACTAACCTTCAAAACTGAACTGCTTTAAACCCAACTCTCCGGCCCGGTTCTTCCCAACCTGAACCCGGTTCCTGATTCCTCTCAACCTCTACTACAAGTCATGTCCACTTGATGAATTTGAATTGACACCTACATCTTTGTATAAATCATCGGACGCACTTCAAAAGAGGATAAATAGTATGTTCTTAGGTGCCAACTTTAAGGAAGGAGGTCCGTAAATTTTTCATTTAAGATAATTTACCACCGAACAAAGCTTCCTCTCACTACTTCAAGAATATGATAGCTTGTGCCCAAGAAGTAGGACCAGGCGTGGGACCATATGAGATAAACATAAATATCTGGACATGGAGTATGCAAAAATGTAGGAATACGTCAAAGGGCAAAGGAAAAGTGGGAGACAAATGGGTGCACAATTATGGCGGTTGGATGGACCGGGCCGATGAAAATGTCCATAATAAATTTTATGGTATATTGTAAGCGCACAACTGCTTTTCTGAAATCCGTTGATGCATCGAACAGGATCAAGAATCATGCCTACATTTACAGTTTGCTCAGAGAAGTTGTGCGGGAGGTAGGGAAGCACAATGTTGTTCAGATTGTAACCGATAATGGATCAACTTATGTAAAAGCGGGAAGAAAGCTGCAACAGAGGTATAACTTATACTAGACCCCTTGTGCTGCTCATTGTATTGACCTTATTTTTGAAGAGATTGATAATAGGGAAAGCATCAAAGCAATAATCGTTAAGGCGAGCCAAATAACTAACCTCATTTATAATCATGGTTGGTTACTTGCGAAGATGTCAGAGGTCTGTCAGGGAGATATTGTTAGACCAGGAGCAACACGTTTTGCCACTAATTACATTGACTTGGACAACTTGTAGAAGAAAAATTCTTAGCTGAAGCAGATATTTACTAGTGATGATTGGACAAAATTTGACCGCACTGTCGCGATGCGGTAAAATTAATTAAACTTAGCTACCCTTCTAGCTTGTAGAAGTGGTAAGTAGGGTCGATCCCACAGGGAGCAGGAAGACTATTAGTATTTTAAATAAATCCTAATACTAGCAATGTATGAATATAAATAAATAATGGGGGTTTGTAACTCGATGTGTATGAACTAAAGAACCAAAACAGAATTTAAGCGAAATAATTATGAACTATATTACTTATAAAATAACGAATCCCAGTCCTTAATCTTATCTCCCCCTAGTTATTACTACCCTTTGATAGATGCAATTATTAATCAATTTCAACCTTAAAACTCCTACCCCGAGATTAGCAACAAGCTCTGTTAACCTCGTTATCCCTTATGTTTAACTAACCAAAACAAGCTCTTTGGTTAGTCTATCTAGTTGAGTGACCTCAGAATAAGCTCTCTGGATATCATTAACCGGACGCCTAGAGTACTAGGATAACGGGATAGACACGGTGTGGACCTCGTAAGCTCGGACCCATACAGACCGAGCTATATACTACCCTAGCGATATCACTCGCTAGTCGCTACCAAGTGGATATAGGTTTGTACCAATTAGGGATTACGATTATAACCTAGCGTTACTTATGCACCTATAATCCTAGGTGATCAATCTAGCGCATAAACACATAACCATTGAAGGATAAAAAAATAGTATAACAACGTTTCAAAGTATTCAATCAATTAGCAATCACCGTAAATATCACAAGATAGTAAAAATAGGGTTCGACTCGACTAAGGACTGAAATAACCTACTAGCCGCTCATGGCGGTGACAAAAGACAAATTAAAATGAAAATACATAATTTAAATAACTAAGGACTAGAAAACCCGAATACTGTCGATCTTGATTGCTCGCCCCCTTCGGAATCTCTCAATCTTGCTCTCACGTAATGTCCAAGTCTCTAATTTCAGAGCATAAGGGTCCCCTTTTATAGAGGAAGTCAAATTGGGTTGATTTTGGGCTCTAAATCGGAATTCTTGTGGCCCAAGGATTAATTAACCGCCTTATTGGGCCGCGACCGCGCAGATGGGCCACGCCCGCGCCCGCTCTTGGGCCAACAACACGTCGCAGCCGCGCTAATGTGCCGTGGCCGCGCCACTTGTCCAGAGATTTTTCCCGATTCCTTCACTTTGGCCGTGGCCGTGCCATTATGCCCGGTCACGGTACTCTGTTCTCATTTTCTGGAGTTTTTTTCCATCCTTTTGACATCCGGACTTCATTCCTTCGTTGTGCATCCGGCCGAGTATGAATACTTAGCCTTAAATCACCTATTTAGCTCAAAACGAAAGCACAAACGTCAAATAGTCCAAAGACATTAAAACAAGCTAAACGCAATCCATTACACACGCAAACATCACAATTCATCACTCTAACAGACTTAAAGTAAATAAATAAACGCGTGTACCAAAATCCCCCAAACTTAACCCTTTGTTCGTCCCGAACAAATTTAAATCAAACAAACAATCAAGACACGGGTTTTAAGGCACTTTAAGTGGCACTTACGAGTTTCAGAAAAGTTTTCCAAAAAACACAGCAACATGATGTAAACGAGCATATTTGACATAGCAACCTCAACTACTTTCATCACTTATGATTTTCAACAATTGATCCTCACCGGAATTGTGTATCACTCTTCTCTCAAGTGTTTAAGGTATGCAAAGTATTCCACTCACACTGACTTATATGCAACGACCACCATATGCTTGCCAATTATTTAAGTCGGACCTAGTGCTCAGCATGTGTGGCAAAGAATAAAAAAGGTCTTTAATTCGGTTGTAATATAGGCTTAGGTAGGGTAGGATAAAATTTGGATGAAAGTGACTAAAACGTGGACTAACCGAGTTATTCCTACTCAACCACCCCCCAAAACAATCACTCACATCTCACTCTCCAAATCTCAGTAAATCACCCCAAGGAATGACTTCTTCACCCCACGAAGGATCTTTTACAACCAAGTGCTTTTCTTTTTCTCACTACTTTTCTCTTTTTTTTTTTTTTTTTTTTTTTTTTATTTTTTTACTTGGGTACCACATTTTCTGGGACTATCCGAATTCCTTCTTTTATTTTATTTTTTTTCTCTTTTCTCTTTTTTTTCACTAAGCACTTCTCTTACTCCCCTCCTCAAATCATGCTTCATATGTACCCAACTCATTTCTTCTCTTACTTTACATTGTACAAATCAAGAAGTCTAAAATTTTTAGCACATAGGAGGGTAAACCTTCTTGATTTTCCTATCACCAATTGCCCTTTTCATCTCTCCTTTTATTCCCCTTTTTTTTTAACCCATAGTAATCCTAAATAACATCCCCGACTACCTCTCCTTTCGTCTCCCTCTTAACTAGATTAGTCCAATAAGGTCAAAGGCCAATGTGAAGGATATTCGGCTTGTAATATTCGGCTAACAAATAACAGGCTCACGGCTCAACTGGGCTAACTACGGATAATTTCTTTTGCAAGTTTCCGGTCAAAAAGAGTAATTATTTTGAGACTCTGAAATAGGCTAAAATCAAGAAATGCCTAAGATCATTTTCTAAGCCACAACACACATCGACTTATTCATGACAGACATGCAAGGCAAGTTCTAGGGTCTATATGCACATAACCAATGAAAATCACACCAAAAGAATTTATATCTCCAAGACTGGAGATACAAAATAGGCTCAAAGTCCTCACAGGGTAATTTTACTGATCAACGTTGCAATTCACAGCTCAATTTCATCTCCATTACCCGTCATGCTCTATCATGTGCTATTGTAAACAAGTTTTAACAAAAATCATCATTAACTCATTGCCAACTTATTATCACCTTAATGTGTTCATCTTCTTTCTTAACAACATAATTTAGTGTTCTTTTCATTTTCTAGACTCGATCTAGACTCAACCAAAATAAACACAATTAAACATAAAGACTCCTCAAAATAAAATAATGAAACAAAAACCTACGGCTCACAGGCCCAACACACTATCCATGGCACACAGGCCCAATCCTCAACTAATGGCTCACAGGCCCAACAACAATGCATAATAAAACAAATAAAAACTGACAGCATACAAAATAAAAACGGGCAGCATACTAGAAACGCGGCCAAGTCACCCCACGTCACACCCCCCCTCCCCAAACTTGGTTGAAAACCAAAGTTTGAGGGAAGAAAAAGTGGTGCAGCTTGGTACGTACTTACAGTGCTTTACTGAGGCGGTGACGGAGGTGGGTGACCCCCTTGTCCCCAAAAGGACTGAGCTTCTTGCTGCCTCCGCCATTCCTGCTGTTGCTCCTGAAATGTCTGCTGCTGCTGCTGCCACAGTTGCATTTGGTCCCAACGATTGTCCTCTATACCCCAGCGATTTTCCGTGGCTGTCCAGCGATCATCCTCCACAACCCATCGATTTTCCATGGCTGTCCAATGATCATCTTCCACCTGCCAACGCTGCTCCATAGTATGGTGCCATGCAGTCTCACGTTCTTGACCCATTTGCAAAGCTGCCATAATCTCCTGATGGCCTGACTGGCTCTCTCCTCTATAAAGGGCTAAATCGTCCCTGAGTGAGGTAACGAGCCCTTCCATATGCTCCTGAAATTCCCACTGTGACTAAATGGTAGCAGCGGGCATCTTCTGCCTGGTCTGACGGTGGTGACTGCTTCCTTCAGCCAGGTCTTCTTGATCCGGAGTGGTGTCATCGTCCGGCTGAGGTATAACCGGGACTCGCCCCAACTGGTACCGCTGCAATTCGGTGTCATCAGGCTGTCGAGAGGCGGCCAAGTGGGCAGGTGAAGCCAAAGATAAGTTTTGGGTATCGTAGATATTTAGCACCTCCGTGAGCCTTGGATTTGGTAGGCGAAGGAATGGTCCCACATTTTGTATAACATATGGGACGGTCTTGTTGGATGGCTTTCGGGCCACCCCTTCTTTGTAACCCAAGGTCACGACTCTCATTTTCTCAAAATCCTCCCAAGTGAGAAGGAACTTAGTGGTCACCGGTGTCAGATCAACCAACGGAACGCCACAATCAGCTGCGATCGGAGTAATCAAACCTCCCACGTATATGTTATCCCGCTGTTTGAGGACCACGTGTTCAAAGTGCTCGAGCATCAAGTCGGCTACCATCACCTGCTTCTTGTTCAGAATATGCCACAATAGTTTTAACTCGTTATGGCGTGCGGCCCCTGTTTCTTTCCTTGCAAAGATGGTGAGGCTAAGGAGCTTCTGAATGTACCGAATCACGGGGCTACGAATCCAAGAGTTCTTCGAGGTCTTAGTGGAAAAGGGTTGAGCATCAGCTAGTCCTGGTGCAGCTGTGAGTTGCCCCCAAAAAACTTGCACATCAAACTGATTGTAGCAGCTGGTGACCTCTGTATATGGCATATCATAAATCGCAGAGAGTGTTGTCATGGTCCTAGTGAAGGTCTGCCCCCCTAGTTGAAATGTGATGCTTTCAGGCACATCCCCGCACTTGTTGGGGTCCATGATGGTCTCGAGAGTGCTTAAAAATTCAAGTGTCAGCCCCTTGTATGTCAGTTGGGGTTGCATGACCCCCCGAAGTCCGGCGGAATCCAAAAGGGAGGTCACATTATCATATATGCCCATGTCCTTTAGGAGCTGGTCTCGACCGTACCGAGTAGCCATGATCGGTCTGTAGCACAGCTTCTTGAAGCGCTCTTTGTGGGAGTCCTTGGTCAAAACAAAGCCGAAGTGTCAGCTGTCAGTGGGGTCAGACAGTAGCACCGGAGGTGGAGTTTCCACTGGTGGCTCTTCAACCACCGGCTGCTTGCCCTTGGCCTGTCTACGACTAGGACGGGGAGGCATGGTTATTGGTACCTATACCAACAACACCATAAGTATCCAAGTGGTATGAAAAACACCTAAAAATATGAATATATAGCTTAACATACTATGATTTTGAGTCAAGGTGGCATGCACGAACATGATACAACTAGGATGAGCATACGAAAAGTACGATGCAACCGGAGGTATGTGATGCATTATCCTAATTTAGTCATAGTTCGGAATAAGACTGCAAACGGGTGTAGTTCAAGCTATTTAAAATGATGCACGCAAGGTGTTTCACAAAATGGCACAAAGAACGACCACTCCCAATTGTGCTATCTTTACCACAATATAACAGCCACAAAAACCACTCCCCAAATCCACGAATAACCCTAGGGATGACTCATCTAAAACCATCAATGGAAGCCAAGTTATCAACACAATGCATATACATATATACTCAACTCCAACTAGCAATAATAAACGAAATTACCCTCCTAGTATTCACAATATTACGAAATTGAAGATGAAATACAAAGGAGACGGGTTAGCATCACGTACTGAATGAGTTTAGTCGAGGAAAATTTGAATTTGTGTTTTGCGCCCAAATCGACTTGCCCAAAACGTGGTGAAAATCCGAAAGCAATCGGACTAGTTTGTGTTTCAAGGTGTGTGTGTGTGTGAATTAGTGCTGAATTATAGTGATTTGTGGGTGGAAAAATGATTATGTGTGTGCAAAGTGTGTGTTTTTCGCGAGGGAGGGGAAAAGAGTGAACAAGGGAAGCCTGGCCGTGGCCAGGGTTTTAAACCTGTTGTTCTTCAGGCCGCGGCGACGCTCGATTAAATTGCCGCGGTCGCGCCATTGAGCCGCGGTCGCGCAAAGTGTCTAGCAGTTTTTTTTTTTTTTGTGTTTCTGGAGCAGTTTGGCCGCGGCCGAGGGCCCTGTTTCGAGCTTTAGACTCAGTTTCTCCGTTTTTCTGACCCCGTCTCAATTTTATGGCATTCCTGGTCCTGTGAACCTCATGAAATACAACCAAAAACATGAAAATAATAAAACAAAAAAACTCTAAAATAATAAAACTAAAAAAAACAAAAAGAACAAAAATAACCGTAAACTTCGGGTTGCCTCCCGACAAGCGTTGTTGGTTAACGTCGTTAGCTCGACGGGTGTACTGCTCAAGTTGGAGGGGGGTCTTCGACCTGAGTTAATTCTTCGGGAACTTGCCGAAAATTCTCGAAGTATAAGTAGATGGCCACTAACCTTAAACACTTTCCCCGTTTTCTCGCTTTTTATTTCGACTGCGCCATAGGGAAACACATTAGCAATAATAAATGGTCCTATCCATGTAGAACGTAACTTACCGGGAAACAACTTTAACCGCGAGTGGTATAAGAGCACTTTTTCTCCCACAGCAAAATTCTTCCGCGTGATGCGAGAATCGTGGAATACTTTGGTCTTATCCTTGTAAATGAGCGCATTCTCGAATGCTTCATTCCGTATTTCCTCGAGCTCTTGAAGTTGCAATTTTCGGTGTGTGCCGGTAGTGTCAAAGTCCATGTTGCACCTTTTGATGGCCCAATAGGCCCTGTGCTCAAGTTCGACCGCCAAATGGCAAGGTTTCCCGTAGACTAGTCGGTAAGGAGACATGCCGATGGGAGTTTTGTATGCCATTCGGTATGCCCACAGTGCATCTTCAAGGCGTAAGCTCCAATATTTCCTGTTAGGTTGCATGGTTTTCTCTAGAATGGCTTTTATTTCCCGGTTGGGTGTCTCGGGTTGGCCACTCGTCTGGGGGTGGTATGCTGTGGAAACTTTGTGTAAAACACAATATTTCCTTAGCAATGCCTCAATGATTCGATTGCAGAAGTGCGTCCCCTTGTCGCTGATTATGGCTTTTGGAACTCCAAACCTAGAAAAAATGTTAGCCTTCACAAAAGCTGCGACAACCTTAGAATCGTTAGTTCGGGTGGCTTTAGCCTCCACCCTTTTGGAAACATAATCGACATCCAATAAAATGTATGTGTTTCCAAAAGACGACGAGAAGGGTCCCATAAAGTCCATGGCCCAAGTGTCAAATATTTCTGAAATCATGATTGGGTTTTGAGGCATTTCATTCCTTTGGGAGTTGTTCCCGGTTTTTTTACAATTGTCACAGGTTTCACTAAACAAATATGCATCCCTAAACAATGATGGCCAATAAAACCCACTCTCTAGAACCTTATGTGCTGTCCTCCTAGACCCAAAGTGTCCCCCACAAGCATATGTATGACAAAAAGATAAAATAGAATGATGTTCTTCTTCAGGCACACAACGTCTAATTACTTGATCCGCACAATGTTTCCATAGATATGGATCATCCCAAACAAAGTATTAAGCATCACTTCTAAGTTTATCTTTCCGTGCTTTGGTATAGTCAGCGCGTAAATAACGAGATGCAAGAAAATTAACTAAAGTCAGCGTACCATGGTGTATTGGGAAGTGTTGTGGGATAAGGAATATGCGTAACCTGAAGTAATTGCTCGTCGGGAAATTCTTCTCGTAGTGGTTGTTTACTCTCTTGTAGGGATAACCGACTCAAGTGGTCAGCCACCGAATTCTCAGCTCCCTTCTTATCTCGGATTTCTATGTCGAACTCTTGAAGGAGGAGGATCCACCGTATTAGCCTCGGTTTTGCCTCCTTCTTTGATAGTAAATATCTAAGAGCTGCATGATCAGAATAAACAATGATTTTAGTGCCCAATAGATACGAACGAAATTTTTCTAAAGCAAAAACAATTGCTAAAAGCTCTTTTTCTATCGTGGTGTAGTTCGATTGGGCTGGGTTCAGTGTTCGGGAAGCGTAGTATATCACGTGTGAAGCTTTCCCCATCTTTTGTCCTAACACCGCCCCTATCGCATAGTCGCTTGCATCGCACATGATCTCAAATGGGAGGTCCCAATTGGGCGATTGAATGATAGGCGGTGTGGTAAGTGCTTCTTTCAGTTGATTGAAGGCAGCCTTACATTCGTTGGTTATCTCGAATTCTACATCTTTTTGCAACAGCTTGCACAAAGGTGCTGAGATCTTGGAGAAATCCTTGATGAATCTTCTGTAAAAACCTGCATGACCAAGGAAAGAGCGAATCTCCCGCACACTGGCGGGGTAAGGCAAAGAGGTAATAATATCAATCTTCGATTTATCAACTTCTATACCCCTAGATGATACAATATGACCCAGAATTATCCCTTGTTTGACCATAAAATGACATTTCTCCCAGTTCAAAACAAGGTTAGTGTCCACACACCTTTTTAAGATAAGTACCAGATTGTCAAGGCTTTTTGCAAATGTTTCCCCGTACACACTAAAGTCGTCCATAAAGACTTCTATTATGTGACCCACATACTCAGAAAATATACTTACCATACAACGTTGGAATGTCGCTGGCGCATTGCACAACCCGAATGGCATTCTTCTCCAAGCGAACATTCTAAAAGGGCACGTGAACGTGGTTTTTTCTTGATCCTCTGGTGCTATCGCGATTTGAAAGTATCCTGAAAAACCATCTAGAAAACAATAAAATGAATGCCCTGCTAATCTTTCTAGCATTTGATCAATAAATGGTAAAGGAAAATGGTCCTTTCGAGCCATTGCATTCAACTTGCGATAGTCAATGCAAACTCGCCACCCAGTTTGTAACCGAGTAGGGACCAACTCACCATTTTTGTTTTCTACCACTGTTACTCCAGATTTCTTCGACACTACCTGTGTGGGACTGATGTACAAACTGTCAGAGATTGGGTAGATGATGCCTACATTCAAAAGCTTAATTACCTCCTTCTTGACCACTTCCATCATTAGCGGATTCAATCGCCTTGGTGGTTCTCGACTCGGTTTGGAGTCTTCTTCAAGGAGTATTCTGTGCATACACAGTGAAGGGCTGATCCCCTGAATATCGGCTATTGTCCATCCAATTGCTCTCTTATGCTCTTTTAGAACTTCTATCAATGCTGCCTCTTGCTGTGGGGTCAGTCGCGATGAGATGATGACAGGAAGCGTTCCACTCTTTCCCAAGTAAACGTATAGTAGATGCTCGGGCAAGGACTTGAGTTCTAACTTAGGTGCTTCGACTGTAGAGGGAAGTAGCTTTTGATCAGTTTCAGGTAAATCAATGAATTTTTGCTCATACCTTGGTTTGGCGGTTTGAAGGGATTGGAGGGACGCTACGAGCTCGACCAACTCTTTATTGGCCTTCCAAAGTTCAAAGGTGTCTTTCTCCAAATCTTGCGTGAGCACAATTTCCAAAGGTTCCCTGCATGTTAAATGAAAAACTTTCTCTACGAGAGGGTCAATTACGCTTACAGAAAAAACATAATTCACATCCTCCGGTGTCTCATAGCATCGTAAATATTAAACTTAACAAGTTGCCAGCAAATTCCATAGTTAAAGTTCCCTCGCTGACATCAATTTTTGTTTGAGCGGTGTTTAAGAACGGCCGCCCTAACAAAATCGGAGGAGGTGTAGAAGAATCTCCTTGCATATCTAGAACATAAAAATCAGCGGGAAATACCAGTTCACCTACTTCTACTAAGACATCTTCAATTAGACCATCGGGGTATGTGTTACTACGATCTGCTAACTGAATTACTATCCTAGTTTCTTTCAGTGGTCCTAGTTTTAATGCATGAAATATTGCTCTTGGCATTACATTAATGGACGCTCCTAGGTCTAGCATGGCACGTTCAATGTTTGTGCCTTCTATTCTACATGGGATGACGAACATACCTAGATCCTTACATTTAGGTGGCATCTTCTTTTGGAAGATTGCTGAGACGTTTTCTCCCATCAGGACCTTTTCGTCCCCCTTTAGTTTACGCTTGTTGGTATATAGCTCCTTTAAGAACTTAGTGTATCTAGGGATTTGCTTGATAGCATCGATCAAAGGAATGTTGATGTCAACCTTGCGAAACACCTCCAATATCTCCTTCTCTTTGTCAGGTCGTGCCGGTCTAATCATACGACTGGGAAAAGAGAGTGGTTGAGACGGAAATGATGCAGAATCTGCTATTTTCGGCTGAACAGGGGCCGCGGCCGCGCTGGTATGCCGCGGTCGCGCTACTTCTACAGGGATTCCATCTTCAGGACCATCAGGTTGGGCGCGGCCGCGCAAGTCTGCCGCGGCCACGGCTCTGTCTTCTGCAGCTTCGTCCGAAATTTCATTTATATCATCTTCCAATGGTTTCCCGGGCTTCTTAAGCTCTCCAAGATGATTACCACTCCTCAATGTGATGGCACTGACATTTCTTGGGTTCATTTCGGGTTGTGATGGCAGTTTTCCACTCTGCATGTTCTCTAGTCGACTTATAGTAGTTGCCATCTGGTCATCTGTGTCTCGAGATTCTTGATGTTTGATGTTGCATCCTTTTGAAATTGCACAGTATTTGTTGCTAAAGTCTTCACAATATCCGCCAAGGATGAGTCAGGTGCTTGTTCGGCTGGCTGCTTCGTGTAATACATACCTCTAGGTGGTGGAGGTCTGTTTTGCCCACTTGACTGGCCTTGCTGATTACCATAGATGAAATTTAGATGATCCCTCCATCCTGGGTTGTACGACTGAGAGTATGGGTCATACTTCCTGCCTTGGAAGTTTCCAATTCCGACAGCATTGGCGTGTGCTTCTAGCTCATTACCCAGAACTTCGCAATTATCGGTTGTGTGATCTGTGGTATCACATATTCGGCAAGGTCGGATATTTGAGCTCCCCCCCCCCCCAAACAGCCTTCTGAACCATCTTAGTAAGCTGATCAATCTTCGCATCCATTTGAGAATCGTTCACCTCCCTCACTATCCGCGTAGAGGCATCCCTTGTCCCGAACTGTTGAGTCTTAGCAGCCATTTTCGAAATGAGTGCTCTAGCAGCTGTCGGGGTTTTGTCACATAGGTCTCCCCCACTGGCAGAGTCTAACATGTTCCGATTTGACTGCGTCAGCCCTTCATAAAGTATTGGATGAGTAGCTGTTCTGTGATCTGATGTTAGGGACATCTGGCCACCAATTTTTCAAAACGTTCCCAATACTCGTACAAAGTTTCTCCGGGCAGTTGTATCGCTCTACTAATTTCCTTCCGGATGTTCGTGGCCTTAGATGCTGGAAAGTACTTCTCCAAGAATTGGGCCTCCATTTCCTCCCAAGTTTTTATAGATGCTGAGGGCAGGTAGTAGAGCCAATCTTTGGCCATATCCTTTAGAGAGAAATGGAATGCACGCAGCTTTATCTATTCTTCTGTGACTTTAGTCGGCTTCATACTCGAACAAACGATGCGGAACTCCTTCAGATGTTTGTGCGGGTCTTCTCTAGCTAACTCATGGAAAGAGGGCAATAGGTGAATTAACCCTGATCGGAGTTCGAAAGTGGTATCCTCCCCTAGATCAGGGAAGGTGATACATAGGGGCTGGTGAGTAGTGCCAGTGGTGGCCAATTCCCTCATAGTCCTTTCGGCTACCATTGATTCTAATTCAGGTTCAGACTCGGAAGAATTCTCAGTGGGAAAAGGCAAGGCTTCGAATTCCTCTAGATTTTCTCTTGCTTGTCTTCTCAGAATGCGGTCTCTACGAGCTATTTCAGGATCGAAAAGCAGTTCTTTATTTTGGCGTGAACGAGTGATCATTCACTGCTAAAACAAAAAGAAACTTAGGTGAGTTTAAGTTTATCGCAGGTATTATGCAGAAAAATAAAAAGTACGAGACTCAATATGAAACTAATAAAACTAAACACTTAAAATCTTGCACCGCTCCCCGGAAACGGCGCCAAAATTTGACCGCACTGTCGCGATGCGGTAAAATTAATTAAACCTAGCTACCCTTCTAGCTTGTAGAAGTGATAAGTAGGGTCGATCCCACAGGGAGCAGGAAGACTATTAGTGTTTTAAATAAATCCTAAGCAATGTATGAAAATAAATAAATAATGGGGGTTTGTAACTCGATGTGTATTAACTAAAGAACCAAAAAAAAATTTAAGCGAAATAATTATGAACTATACTACTTATAAAATAACGAATCCCAGCCCTTAATCTTATCTCCCCCTAGTTATTACTATCCTGTGATAGATGCAATTATTAATCAATTTCAACCTTAAAACTCCTACCCCGAGATTAGCATCAAGCTTTGCTAACCACGTTATCCCTTTTGTTTAACTAACCAAAACAAGCTCTTTGGTTAGTCTATCCAGTTGAGTGACCTCAGAATAAGCTCTCTGGATCTCATTAACCGGACGCCTAGAGTACTAGGATAACGGGATAGACACGGTGTGGACCTCGTAAGCTCGGACCCATACAGACCGAGCTATATACTACCCTAGTGATATCACTCGCTATTCGCTACTAAGTGGCTATAGGTTCGTAACAATTACGGATTACGATTATAACCTAGCGTTACTTATGCACCTATAATCCTAGGTGATCAATCTAGCACATAAACACATAACCATTGAAGGATAAACAAATAGTATAACAACGTTTCAAAGTATTCAATCAATTAACAATCACCGTAAATATCACAAGATAGTAAAACTAGGGTTCGACTCGACTAAGGACTGAAATAACCTACTAGCCGCTCATGGCGGTGACAAAAGACAAATTAAAATGAAAATACATAATTTAAATAACTAAGGACTAGAAAACCCGAATACTGCCAATGTTGATTGCTCGTCCCCTTTGGAATCTCCCAATCTTGCTCTCACGTAATGTCCAAGCCTCTAATTTCCAAGCATAAGGGTCCCCTTTTATAGAGGAAGTCAAATTGGGTTGATTTTGGGCTCTAAATCGGAATTCTTGTGGCCCAAGGATTAATGAACCGCCTTATTGGGCCGCGACCGCGCAGATGGGCCACGCCCGCGCCCGCTCTTGGTCCAACAACACGCCGCGGCCGTGGCACATTATCCAGAGATTTTTCCCGATTCCTTCACTTTGGCCGCGGCCGCGCCATTGTGCCGCGGTCGCGGTTTTTCCATCCTTTTGACATCCGGACTTCATTCCTTCGTTGTGCATCCGGCCGAGTATGAATACTTAGCCTTAAATCACCTATTTAGCTCAAAACGAAAGCACAAACGTCAAATAGTCCAAAGGCATTAAAACAAGCTAAACGCAATCCATTATACACGCAAACATCACAATTCATCACTCTAACAGACTTAAAATGCATAAATAAATGCGTGTACCAGCCATGAATAAACTAAGTCGAACGTGGATTGGCAAGGAAGTGAAAAGACAAGTGCTTGACCATGCATATTGGGACGGAGTGCAACACGCAGTGGCTATGTTTGAGCCAATATATAAGGTGCTCCGAGTGGTTGACACAGCGGTGGTTCCCACTATGTCAGTCTTATATGAATTGATTCGGGTTATGAAAGCTAAGGTCCAATCACTTAGAGCCTCATAGTGGGTGACAAGAATAATTGAGTCCAGGTGGGATCGTACACTTTCTCATCCACTACATGCAGCAGGTAATAATTCTTTTATTTTTCTATTCAACTTTGATTACGCGAAAATGATTGACGTTTCATCACAATATTGCATAATATTTGTAGCTAATTACCTTAACCCGAAATCCCAGTATCAGCCCGGAGTAGGTGAAGATCCAGAGCTAAATCAGGCACTTCAAGTTATTAATTACCTACACCCCAACTTTGACAGTGTTGCAGAGTATGGGAATGAGGTTAGCTTAGTTGATTTGAAAATTACTAGTTTCTCATTTCCATGTAATGTAGTTATCTATTTATTTTTTTGTGGACTTGCGCAGCTCATCTGTTTTCGTGATGCCAAAAAAATTATTTGGTGACCGTACTGTTGTGGCTGCTAGAATCACAACGCCAGCATTTAAGTAGATTTTTAATTGGATATAAACCTGGCAGTACTTATATCATTTACAACAACATATTTATTGACAATGACTGCTAATTTGACAGCGATTGGTGGGCTATGCACGGTAGTTCAGCATTGATATATGACAACTAGCCATGAGATTATTGGCACATACTGCATCATCTTCTGCATGCGAAAGGAATCGGAGTACCTTTGCATTGATACACACGAAACAACGAAATCGTCTTGCTTCTTCGAAATTCAAAAAACTCGTGTTTTGCTACTAAAATATGAAGTTAAGGGTTCGAGATTTAAAGGCTAAAGCAGATAGGGTTGCTGAGCAAGAATTCCTAGATTTAGTGGACATCACCGGTGAAACCGATAATAATGAAGGTGATCAACTTTATCAATGGATTCGGCCAGCACACCTGGACGACATGAAGGCAATCCAGATCTGCAGTTCGCTGAAGCGACTAGCCAATTCGAAATTGATGTGGATCAGGTCCTGCATGAGGAAGTTGGTGTAGATAGTACTGACTCATAGACGGGGAGCTCATCAGATGAGCACGGAAGTGATGCCGGTGGAAGCAGTAGTGCTGGACTTAGAGAAACCAATGAAGATTACTACCCAAATCAGAGGGAAATGAGCCAATTCACTATTGAGCAGTTGTACACACATGCTACTCAAGATGAAGACCATGGAAGTAGGGCTGGGGGTCTAGGGATAGGGGCTATTAGGAAAGATTACACAAGTCAATGTGGTCGGACCCGTGGCACGAGCTCAAACGCAGACGTAGCATCCCTCTCTTCAAATTTTGACTCGCTAAGTATGAGCAGCGATCGAGATGATCTGTATCTTAATTTCTTTCCACACAAGATTGCAAAAAGATCCATTAATCCAGCCTAAACTGATCGTAGCACATCTGATGACCGAGCCCCTCAAATGCTATACAGAGGACAACATTATGATTCTTGGATAAATTCGGATTATCTAGTCCATAGACAGACGGTTATGAGAGACGTTGCAACCTATACGTTTCATCTTATTGACTATCTTCATAATTACGCTACCTCGGTGAGCTGGTACAACTATTGCGAATACATCGATAGCGCATTTAATCAACTCAAGCCTCATAGGGCTTCATTTTGGTACTAGAAGGCAGTAATGTAAAATGAAAATAGTTCAGAATAGTTCTCGTGTGGTCGGAAAATGTATGTATTGTTTCTTATTTATCGACTAGTTGTATATGCATGAAGTTGACTCTATCATTGGATTATATATTAGAATTTAAGTAGGTTTATAACAATCTATAAAATATCGTGATAAATTATCTATTCTAATAGATTTTCCGACATTTTTAAAAAAATTGCACTGATATTTCAACCGATATCGAGATTTCACATAAAGCTCTCTAAATTGAAACATCGATATCTTTGTAAAAAACGATATTTTCGTCCTTGGTTTTCACACAACTGAATACCAGATTGACGATTAGAATACACAACTACTTTATCATCTACAGTACCAATTTCAGACAACAAATCTTTCAACCAAACTGCCTCTTTCAAGGCTTTAGTTATAGCAATATATTCGGATTCAATAGTAGATAAGGCAACAACATGTTGAAGTTGAGACTTCCAACTTATGCAAGAGCCACACAAAGTGAACACATATGAGGTGGTGGGTTTTCTATTATCATAATTAGAGTCAATATAGCCATTTGCATAATTAGAGTCAATATAGCCAACCAAATTAACACCTTGAGCAGATTTAAGGAATTTAAGGCCAACATTCAAATATCCCTTTAGGTACCTAAGCAACCATTTCACAACTTACCAGTGTGGCATTTCCGGGTTGGACATGTACCTACTTAAGCAACTAACCGAATATGGAATATCAGGTCTAGTGCTAATCATAAGGTACATAAACGACCTAATTGCATTGGAATAGGGAACTTTGGAGACTGGTCCTTACTTAACACAAAGTGAGCAACAAGAGGCACATTAGCAGGTTTAGTAGCAAACATGGGAAAATTACATTTTTAGTCTTATAAGTTATAACCACTTGCAATTTCAGTCCCACCCGAATTGCCTTTTGCAATTTCAGTCGCATAAATTAATAAAAATGCGCAATTTTATTCATTTTCTCGCTAAAAAGTACAAAATCCATCGGCAAAGATACGTGAATGTCACGTAAATACGAAAATTAAGGATATTCGTCCGTTCGTGAGAATCATGATTGAAGTGGTGAAATATGAAACAATATATTGCTCACTGGGCTTATAGAATTAGACATCTTGCTAAGGGCAGATTGCACCACCTTCCCAGAAAAAAAATGGAGAGCCTTAACTTTTGAACTCACGTGACATTCACGTGTTTTTTAGGTGGATTTTGGATTTTCAGGCAAGAAAAATGACTAAAAATTGTGCAATTTTTTAACTTTTGGGACTTAAATTGCATAATGTTATTCAAATGAGACTAAAATTACAAGTGTCCCTACGTTATGGAACTAAAATGCAATCTTCCCCAGTAGATATAGAGAATTTACTCAAAATCCTCTCTACATAGGAAATCTGATTAAGAAGTAAAATTCGATTCTTCCTATCTCTTTCTATATTTATTCCTAAGATCCCATTAGCATCACCAAGATACTTCATATCAAAGTTTTCACTAAGGCATTTTTTAACATGTTCAATTGATTTTATGCATGGACTCATTAAGAGCATATCATCAACATATATGAGCAAGAAGGCACAAATGCATTTTCTTTAAAGTACACGCAATGGTCATCAGAGCTTCTTTTAAACTTCAAAGACAACATGCGCATGTCAAACTTTTTATTCCATTGTCTAGGTGATCGCTTTAAATTATAAAAGGACTTATTCGACAAGCATACATGATTAGACATTTTAGGGTCTACAAAGCCATCAGGTTATCTTATGTAAATTTTCTTGTCACGTTAACCATGCAAGAAAGCCACATCCAGATGTTTCAATTCCCAATCAAAATGAGCAACTAATGCAAGCATAATGCGCACAACGACAAAGTTAACAACATGAGCAAATATTTTTGTATAGGCAATCCCCCCGTTTCTGGAGCTTCTGAAGACTCCTTTCGTTTACACTAATGGTGTTACTCATCCCATAATGCTCGGGTATTTGATCCCTTACGTACTTAGAGAAGTCACTATATTCGTCGAACAACTTCATCTTGGGAATATTCTGTATGTTAGGTAAAGGGTTTGTGATAAAGTGTTGGTGAAAGTAGTCAAACATGTTAGAAAATCGCAATGGATTCACAAAGTCAGTCGCCACATGGTACACATTCAGCTATGACTTTCTCGTAACCCCATGTTTTGCACTAGCTGCAATCGTTGTATTCACTAGAATATCCACTAGGACCTGAACATTCAAAAAACATAAATACGTACAAACTTCACATCATTTATCCGTATGCATAACTTGTATACTTATAATGTCCGTATGAAGGTTAGGGTCGGCCAAATAAGCAGGAAGTTGTCCTTTTCCATATGAAATAATCACTGGATCTTACATCCTATTTCCTTGTATCCATCCAGGGATAGGGACTTTATAAATGCTTTCAATAATGGCTGGCCCCATGATAAGAAGTGGTACATCTCTTCGGATTTCTGTTGAGATTCCAACGTATGGACACAATCAATTTAAATTAAATTAGTAGTGATCAGTTATTAATATTTCATTAGAACTCATTTCGTTTTTCTTGATTTTTCGATGGAAAAATTACTTATTAATGTTTTATAATCAAGATATTCTAGTATACTATTTTCGATAGACGATATACTTAATCTATTCAATCTCTTTTAGAACATAGTTGATCGTAAATAAGATTTTAATAATTTTATTTTGAAAAACTTCTTTCAGCTGAAGCAATTGTTATAGGTACTGTAAATAATATCCTATAAGTAATGCAAGTATCTGGAAAAAAGAATCTAATCTTTTTACATATTTTAATATCTCAATCGGTGTATTAGTTATGTCCAAAGTTTCTTTTAACACTTTTAATTATGAAAATAAATCAAGTCCATTAATATCTGAATTTTCATTAAATGTTAAATAAGGTTCAATTCTTTTATTTTTTCGATATATAAAGCTGGCCATGTTTTTCTTTGGCTGTATAAGCCCATTTGTAGGGCCTGCCTATAGATAATATAATCTTAGGCCATATTTAATAGGTAAAAAAATCACTAACGGGGCTCGAACTCGAGCACATAAGAGGTGCAACTAAGAACGCAACCACTGGGACTACCTTAGACATAAGAACACACTACGACATATATATATATATATATATATATATACATATGAAATTTGGGAGCCTGAGCAAGTTGCCTCGTGAACCAACCAGCCTTGCAAGACAGATGGTACCTTGAGACTACTTATTCATAAAATGACTACTTTCTATATTTAATTGAATTAAACGACCATTGATGAAATCAAAGTACGATTTTATCCATTTGGACGTCGACTGTATTTCTATTTTATTCAAGTCCCACCATCTCATTAAAATACTTTACCTCTAAATTTCATGTATACATTAACATATCTTTTATTTCTTATTTAATATTTCTTAGAGGTAAAAAGGAAAATAGTCTTTTTTTAGACATATAAATAAAATATCTCTGTAAGACTGAAACAGTATTACATAATCCATCTCATGAAAGAGAATCATATTTCTTTTGTTGGATGTCCGGAAAAGATAGTCAGCCTCTAATTTTAAAAGTATATTAAATGTTTATCTTACTAATATACTTCTACTATATAGTTTATTGGAATTACCATTTACATACATGACTATTTTATTCATCACATTCATTAAGATGTTCTGCAATTGTTTAAATATGAAATAAGTGAATTTATTAATTTATGTAAAACTAAAAAAGAGTATCTTTTTAAGATGGAAGAACTATTATATTATATTTGTGTAACAACAGTGACTTTCTACTTATATCGGGTAGAGAACCTTTTTTTGTTGGGACTTAATTAAAGAGGATAAATGCTCCTTTATTTAATTGGGGGAGAGATGGAAAAAAAGATTTCACAATTTCCTTAAAGCATCCCCAATGATACTACCTAAATTTTAGATTTTTTGGTGCCACATCATTGCCACATCAAAAATAAAAAAAAACTCACTACCGTTAAAAAAACTATCTCCTCAACCATAATACCTTTAAAGTAATTATTTATGGGTCCCACTATCAAATCACTCGTTAATCTTCTACATCTTTATTATTTTATCATCTTTATTATTAGTATTTGATTTTTATAACTAAATAAAAATTGTAATAATTTTAAATTAATGTAATTAATTTCATAATTATAAATAATTATTTAATTTCATAAAGATAGCTAAAACTTGAACAATATATTTTAGAACAAAATTAAATAAGGAGTAATAAACAAAAAATGATAATAAATCCATAAAAATGGCAAAATTACATAAAAAGAGAGTTAGATAGGAGCCGTTTTTGAAACGGCTATATATATGTGTGTGTGTGTGTGTGTGTATATATAAATATATATATATATGGATATATCTTATAATGAAACCAGCAATTGCATAGAATAAAAGAAAAAAAAGGCAGTGGGGCCAAGTTTCATGCGGCGAGGCCCACGCGTGTAACCCACGCTCCCCTTCCCCACTCTCCCTTCCCTTTCCCCTTTCACCACACTAAGACTACCCAGGTAGTAAACATACTACTTCAAAAAAAGAAAAAAAAAAAAAAAAAAAAAATCACTACCCAATTACAACCTCCCCATTTTCAGGAAGCTACCTCTGCCACATCATCCTCAAAATACCCCACTGGGGATGCTCTTAAGCAAGGATGGAGAAAAATGAAGTTTACTTATGTTCATGTCTTATGATTAGTCTCATCCCATTCTCCATTTGAACATAATGAGGATTTTTCATTCCTCGTGTACGCCTTATACATATTTTAAGTTATTTTCATTTTCTTTCAATTTCATCTATGCATTACATGTTCAGTTTAGAAACTTTAAATTCTAAAGTTTAAACCCGTACGACAATATAAATGGCTGTATGTAACATCTTATTAGTAATATCTTTTCAATCTAACTTTTAATTATGTAACACTAATGAATTAACACTATTTAGGTGCTACTAAATGTCATTACAGTGTAGTAATGTTTAGTTATTTCCTTTATTCACTCGTCTTGCAAAAAAAAAAAAAAAATATTCAAAGAAAACTTTTAAATTGTCATCCAAACTTTTCATATTTTTTCACTGTACCACCGTACTTTTTTGGATGCACTTTACCATCTAGATCAACTTACAATTTGTTGCAAATTGTCATCTAGGAAAAATGGCGATGGTCGATAGCTGGACATATATATAGTTGAGATTTGTTCAAGCAGAAATTTGCAACAACATATAAATTTAGATGATATATATGTGGCAACAACAAAAAAAAGGTTTGTCTTATGAATCGAAAAAATGCACAAAGTTGGAATGGTAATTATAATATCTTTTCCTCCCGAAAGAACTCGCTCTAAATAACTTCCATTCACTCTTTTCCATCTCCGTGCTTAGCCTCTAATATTAAGGTTATATATATAAGCTAAGTTCACAAATATTTTTTCCTTTACACTAATGATTGTTGTTTCCTTCAATAATTTACTTTTTTAATCATTTACTTTTGTTAGTATTGATCTTATATTATTTATTATGCTACATAAAGGTGGCAATCTGGGTGGCCAGTTTAGTGGGGTCTCTCCCATCGAGCTAATGTCATATGTTGGGCTGGGTGATTCGGGCCAAAATTTAATCAGATCTAAAATTAGTCAGCGCGACCCAGCCTATCCTCTTATAATATACTAAGATTATCAGATCGGCTCAGGACACATCGAACTTTTAAGCCATCGGGACGGGTCTATTAGGCCAAATATTACTTCGGACCAAGATTTCTATGGCCTAATCCATCTAAAATATTGGGCTGACGGGATAGCACATTGGGCTGGGCCAGTTTGCCACCTCTAATTGTACACATAAGTTAAGCGATTCATGCGATATTTTGATGCAACTGAATGTATAAACAAATAAGAAAATATAAAAACAAATTGAGTCGCGATGAATATCAACGAGCACTGAATATCTGGGAGAAACTTAGGGGATGTTTGGTTATGTTTTCATTTTTTATTTTTATTTTTTAGTGTTTCTAGTGTTGTTTACCAGATTATATTTGATATGATTTGATAAATTTGATTGATGTTTATATAGATGTGACTAATTATTAACACTAATATAATAATTTGCCCTAACAACTAATACTAATTCTAATACAAGAAAATCAGAAATATCATAATAGATAACAATAACAAATCAATGATATACTATCTACAGTACAACCTCTATATATTAATATTGTTGGGATTAGAAAAATTTATTATTTTAGAGAAATATTAAGTTATTTGTAAATTAATGATTTATTGATTTAAAGAGTGTTTTTCCAATACGATCAATAAAATTTTATTTTTTATAAAAGTGAGTGCATTTAATCAATATATGCATTATATTCATTGAGCTACTAGTATAATAAATATATTCATCACATAATGACAAATATATATTCATCATGCATCATATCCATCAATGTACGTACATTGATGGAAATGCATCATATCAAATTAATTTAGAAGGTTAAAAGTTATTGCATTTAAATAAAATACACTATACATCATATCCATCAGCTAAGGAAAATCTATATAAACAAAATAAAAATTTATAAAAGTTATATAAGACAATGACTTCTTATATAAAAGGTGTTCCAAAATAAACAATGGCGGATCAAATTCGGAAAGCATTATGTGAGTAGAGAAGAGATCACCCCACATGTACTAAAAAGTATTTGGTATCGTGACTTGATGAAAAGTATCATTTGAAAGTTAGTCAAGTTACAATATCAATACACTCGAAACATTATTTGAATATCTTTCGTCTAACTTACAAATAGGGGGAGATATCAAGCGGCACAAACCGGAAAATTATCCAAACATGGAGAAGGTTGTTTTAAAGTGGTTTCTCCAACATCAAGACCGTGTGAATATGGCTGGAGAGCTGATTTTGGAGAAGATAAAGGATGCAATGAAAAATTTGTACACGCAATAGGATTTCAAATACAATCTATCTCAAGGTTGGCTTGAAAAATTCAAGCTAAGACATGACATCAAGTCATTTCATCCTATTGGAGAGAGCGGTTCGGTTGATATATAAGAAATTGAGAAGCAAATGGATACCATTAGGGGAAAAATAGACAAGTTGCCTTTGAAACATGTTTTCAATTAAAACGCAATTGATATGTTTTACAGGTTATAAGCTGATCATTCTCTTGACGCTAATCAATTAGAAAGAAGAAAACAAGATAAATAAAGGCTCACATTTGTTATTTTTTGCCATGAGGATGGCTCTGAAAAAATTCCTCTATGGATTATCAGAAAATATGCAAAGTCACATTGCTTCAAAAATGTTAATATGAGTACCTTGGATAGCCATCACCATGTCAATAAAAGAACTTGTATGATTAATGTGCTTTTTGAGGAGTATATTTGATGGTTAGACTAGAAAATGCATGGTAGAAGAATTTTGTTTGTGGTGGACAATTGCTCAGCGCATCCAGGTAATACTGAACATTTACAAAATGTTGAGTTTTTCTTCTTGCCACCCAATATGACATCACAAACATAACCTTGTGATGCTCGGATTAAAATTTTCAAGATGCACTATCATAGGTTATTTTACCATTGAATATTAGAAGGCTATGACGGGGGACAATCTGATCAGGGAAAGATTAATGTTTTGGATGCTATGAATCTTGTAGTCTTAGCCTTGGACGATAAATGTTCACCAACACACGATAGCAAATTATTTTCAACATTGCAAAATTCATTCGGGCGGTGAAGGGTCAAGGAATTTAAATGATCCCAATGTTGAAGAAGGTATTCAAGAACTAGTGACAATGATAAGTGACCTCGGTTACCACAATAAAATGAATGTTAATAGCATATTGGATTACACAGGGGAAAATGATACATGTTTTGAAGTTTAAAGCTTAGAAGAAATTGTAGCAACCATCATTGATAATTATGTGGACGATGATGGCGAGGATGATACAATACCTTTGCAACCAGTTACAAGAAAGGAAGCACTTATAGTATCCAAAACGCTTCTCAATTTTTTGGTGGAATTTGGGAACATAACACCAGAACTATTTGTTAGGATCAGCTCAATCTCACACAAAACAAAAGTAACAACAGAATTCGGACGAAAAATAAACAAGAAAATGGCCGAACACAAACGAAATAAGAACATAAATGAAAATGATGAACTCAGGGATTTTACATGGTTCGATCAAAGATGATCTACATCCACGGAGGTTCTATGCACCTCAATTCACTCCACTACTCAATCAATTACAAGAATTACCCAGAAATCTAGCAAAACTTCAAATCACACCCTGATTTGGAACAGAAACCCTAGATATCTAATTCTCTCAATTGTGTAATGTTTACAGAGGGAAAACTATCTCTATTAGCTCGCAATTACAAGTGATTAGAATGTATATAAGTATCGGAGCTCGAATCTGGAAGTTGAGGGAGCTGTAACCAACTTTGACTCAAGCTGTTTCAAACTGCTGCAGCGGGGCTTTCACAACGGTTTATCATGCAACAGAATGAAACCGTTGTAACTGACGGTTATAACCACCTCAAACCCGGTTCTCTTTTAACCTCTTTACTGATCTTGGCTAAAACCTGATTTTCTGATCCGGTTCCTTACACATCAAGCCCGGTTCTGGAATCCTCAAAACTTCTACTTTATATCATGAGCTACTTGAGAAAATTGAACTAATATCTACACTATTGGATAGGATAAGAAAAGTTAGAGATGAGATCCAAGTAGATTTAAAGTTTAACAAGAAGCAATCAACAATAGATTCTTATTTTACTAAATTGTCCTAGTTATTTTCTAATTTGAAGAAATTATTGATTTATGATATTGATGGGACCACTAACTCATATAGGGGTTTTTAAAAAATTATTGTATTATTATCTTATAGAAACAGGTAAATTTCTGAACTAACCCGAGTCAGGTCCAGAGAAATTATTATTTTAGAGAGTTTATTAATTTATAGAGTTTAAATCAATAGACGTTTTACTGTACTACTAAAGAGTACAACCAAATCATTTTCTTATTTGCAACACATGTTTTATCAATTATGTAATGCATTAATTTACACTATTTATTCACAAGTTCTAGGGGAAAACCAGGTAACTAAAACCAAAGGAAAAGCAAAAAAAAAAAATAGTTTGTTTCGAGTTGAACTGATGTGCTTAAGTTTTATTTATTATTTCCTATTTCGCTTAACTTAAATTTTGTTTAATGAAACTTTCAGTTCAATTCAGTTCGTTTTGAAAAACTGAATCCTTTTGATGTTTAAAACTAATTGGATTATCTCTTTTCTTTAATTGGTTGATCATGTTACCAAAGCATAAAAATGATGGCAATACAGTATCCATTGTATAAAGGATAAACAAAAGATACTTGGGCTAAATTTATGTATATTTCATTTCTCAATGGAACAATATTTACGGCCCATATGTATTTATACATCAAGGAGATCACTCTAAATCTCTACATGTATTCCTCTTGTATTGGCTACACAATGGTCTAGATAACAAACTACTGTAGAATAACACTTAGTTATTCCTGCACCGAATATGCTATTGTGAGCCCCTGCATTCCCACTATGCTTACACTCCTTAAGTGGCGAATTCGTTGAGCTGGTGGAATCTTTGTTGAATTGGAAGAGATCGTGTTTGAGGCTGGGTCTCTCTATTTTCTCTTTCATAACCCCTCAATTCGAACAAGCTAATGGGAACAATATGAAGTTTGCTCCGGAAGCAAGTTAAGAACTGCTTGGTCAAAGGCTTCATCACAATATCACGTGTGTGCTCGTGACTGGGAATATGATTGATAAGAACCTGCTTAGTTGCTACATGCTCGCGCTGACAGGACTATTTTCTAACCCCTAATTACCGCAAGTGTACGAGTGTAGGTGTAGTAATGACAGTCAAGGTTGATCCCACAAGGAATAGGTTAGGTAGTTCGATACCCCGATTATCTAGGATTATCCTAACTAGATACTAAGATTGCAAGGCTATTTTCAACTAAATTAAAGAACTTAAACTACTTAACTATGACTTATCAGACAAAAAGGGATTCCAATTAACAAGAAAGTATCCTAGGGTTCGATTTCAGGACTTACTTCAATGATGAATTTGCTCAACTTATAGACCTTTAAACCAGATTCTAGTGTTTATTAGGCGGCACTCAAATAACCTATCCCTTCTTTCAAAGCAACTAAATCGTAGATTAATAAAGAGAATTACCCTCTCGAGTCAATTAATCCTAATAACTCCCAAAAACTCATAAACCAATGGGTACACAGTCATAGACAACCGCACTCTATGTCGTACGTCTAATAACAATTCCCTCCTCTCGAAGCGAAATTGTTAAACGAGATTACTAAACCTAGATGGCCAGTCTAAATTCAGTTAGAAACACAAACACAGAGATAAACGCATAAATCGGAGTCTATAAATTAAAACATCATTCAAACATTGTTGTAAAAATCCCTACTTTCTACCCCTAGGACACGAATAGCTTAGATACTCATGCCTAATATCAATTCAATACAATATTCCATGAAAAACATTATAAAGAACAATACTAGAAAAGAATTAACTAAACCTGAATGAATCGTCTTGTCGATCTTCGTCTTCTTCGTCCTCCAAATCTTGTACTTCTTCTTTTAAGTGTATGTGAGAATATGGAGTGTCTAACCTCTAAATCGCGAGTTTGAGGACCTATTTATAGTTATGGGTTGAAAACTTGAAAGATTAGGATAAAAAATCCAACTTAAACCCGATTTGGAGTTCTGGAACGAATTTAACGCGGCCTTGAATATCCTTGACGCGCCCGCGTTGGGCCATACTAAAATTACCCTTGTGGGCCGTTTTTAACGCGGCCTTGAACGTTAGTGATGCGGCCTTGTCACTTCTTGTCCAGAATGTGATTTTCTATTTTTGGGGAAATCACGGCCCATTTCGCCTCTTCTTGGTCCGTTTCATCTCTAGTCATTCATATACTCAATATTTTGGCCTAAAATCAACAAAACTCCACAAAACATGTCAAATGGTCCAATGTAACCAATATAAGCAATTCTCAATCATATATGCACGCAAATGCTATAAATACACACCTAAAACCGACCTAAATGCACGCATACACGACGTTTATCACGCGCATAAAATGAATATCAATTTCAACATGCTTGGTGCGGGCATGATTCACTGGATTTTATGCCAGATATACAACTCCAAGGTTATCTATCCGAAGTATTGGTGGCTATTGTTGAGCAACACGAAGTTCAACAAGAATGGATTTGATCCACGTTACTACACATAAGACATGTGTAATACTGCGATATTCGGCCTCTATACTAGAATGAGAGTGTTGATACGCAAATCTTGTATCCAATTAAAATGCGTCTGTGGAAATTAAGTGTAAAAAATGTAGTATGTTGTTGAGCTTAAAAGCTGCTGGGATAAGCTGAGAAGAAAGAGAAGTTACAAGCTAAAAAGCAGGCAAAACAGCTTCTGGAAAAGCAAAGGAAAAATCAGTTTTTCTGTTAAGTAAAAGACAACGGTTTGTAACTGAATAACTGTCACAAAACCGTTGTCGTTTTAAGCATTTCAGAAACAGTTTTGCAGTTTTGGTTCTTGATTTGTTAGTCGGTTTTCAGCAGCGATTTTCCTCGTGATACTTATTCTGATGATATATATACACATTAGAAGTTAGTCAAAACTACTTGTAACACAAGATAGAAGCTAGAGAAAGGAATTGTAGAGCTTGAGAGGGAGATAAAGTTCAAGTTTGTGAACTTTATTCTTAAGTGATTCCTTGTACTTCTTTGATTCATATTAGTGATTGATCTTCTAGTTTTGCCCGTGGATGTAGGCATATTCATGCTGAACCACGTAAATCGTTCTTGTGTTTGTTTTTCTTCTTGTTTCAGATTAATCTTTCATATAGTTTTGTTGAGTGTTCTTTGTGAGTTGTGAGGGGATTAGTTGAGTGTTTAAATCAAGATTTACAACAGTGGTGCCGTCTGTGGGAAAAGCAGAGAAGTGCAGGATTTAAAACTCATTCATCATGTCAATCTCAAAGTTTGAAGCAGAGAAATTCAACGGGAAGAATGACTATGGCCTCTGGAAACTAAAGATAAAGGCACTGTTGATTCAACAAGGGCTGGGAGCTGCCCTCAAAGGGGAAAAGGGGTTTTCTGCCTCCATCACACCAGATCAGAGACTGGAGATTCAAGAGAAGGCTCATAGTTTAGTAATCCTTTGCCTCTCTGACAAAGTATTACGGGAAGTTTCAGAGGAGACCAGTGTAGAAGGAGTAATGGAAAGACTGGATCAAATTTATCTCATCAAATCCATGGCAAACAGGTTATACTTGAAACATAAATTATTTTTTTTCAATTTTATGGCAGAAAAAGGTGTGGAGGATCAATTGGATGAGTTCAACAAAACTCTAGATGACCTTGAAGCCATAGAAGTAAAAATGGAAGATGAAGACAAGGCAGTATTACTCTTGAATTCTTTACCTCAGTCATTTGATCATCTTAGGGATGTTATGCTCTATGGAAGAGATTCAAAAATTACTCTGGCAGAAGTTCAATCAGCATTGAAAGGAAAAGAATTACAGAAGATGAAGCAAAATAAGCAAGAAAGTATCTCTGAGGGACTGAACATCAAGAAAGGCAGATCGATTAATCAAAGGCAGTTTCAATCTGGAGAAAGTTTCAAGAAGACTCCAAATTCAAAGCCAAAACCTACTGACCAAAAGGAGTTCAGGAAGTGTTTCTTTTGTAAGAAACCAAGTCACCTAAAGAAAAATTGTTTTGAATGGAAGAAGAAACAGAATCAGAAAGGAACATCAACCACACATGCTGCAGAAATTGCAGAGGCTTCAAATGATGACCCTCAGGTACTGAACATTGCTGATTCTAAATCTATGAATGAATGGATATTAGATTCAGGTTGTAGTTTTCATATGACACCACACTTAGACTGGTTTGAGAATTTCAAAGAACAAAATGCTGGAACTGTGTTGCTAGGAAATGATCAAGTGTGTTGTGTAAAAGGAATAGGTGATCTGAAATTAAGATCACATGAAAACAAGATAGTTGTGTTAACAGATGTAAGATATATACCTCAATTAAAGAGAAATTTGATAAGTCTTGGAACTTTGGAAAAGAAGGGTTGCTGGTTTAAATCAGAAAATGGTCTTCTAGATGTTATCAAGAATCAAGTTATAGTATTAAGGGGTGTAAGAAGAGCAAGCCTATACTATCTATTAGGAACAGTTGTTCTTGGAGAAGCTGATGTGATTGAGAAGAATAGCCTAGATTTATGGCATGCAAGACTAAGGCATGTCAGTGAATCTGGGTTAAGACAACTGTCAAAACAGCAGCTCATCAAGTTGAAGGATGAAAATCAGCAAAGACTATGTGAAGATTGTGTTCTCAGCAAAAGTAAGAAACTACCTTAACTTGAAGGAAAGAAGTGTTCAAATGCCCCTCTTGAATATATTCATGCTGATCTCTGGGGCCCTTCAAGAACACCAACCTTGGGAGGAGGCAGATATTTCCTAGGTATCATGGATGATTTCTCCAGGAAATTGTGGGTATATGTTTTGAAACAAAAATCAGAAGCTCTAGACAAATTCAAAATCTGGTGCAAACAGGTGGAAAATGAAAGAGACTCAACTGTAAAGTGCTTAAGGACAGATAATGGCCTTGAGTTTGTATCTGAAGAATTCAATGCTTTCTGCAACTGTAAAGGAATTAAAAGGCACAGGACAGTTCCATCCAATCCTCAACAAAATGGTATCATTGAAAGGATGAACAGAACGATATTAGAAAGAGTCAGAAGCATGTTACCAAGTTCAGGATTAGACAAGAGATTATGGGGAGAAGCAGCATCTACTGCTGCATACTTGATTAACAGATGTCCATCTGCTGCTATAGACAATCTTACTCCTGAAAATGGTCAGGAAAGTCTCCTAGATACAGTCATTTAAGAGTATTTGGATGTAGAGCCTATGCTCACTTGAAACAAGACAAATTGGAAGCTAGAGCTGTTAAATGCTTAATGCTTGGTTATCCTGATGGAACAAAAGGGTACAGACTCTGGAATACTGAACCTGGGGCAGGAAAAATTATCATCAGTAGAGATGTAGTATTCTCAGAAGAAGACATGCCACTAAAAGAAATTCAGAAGATCAGGATTCAAACTGATGACATGAATAAGAAATTATCAATTAAGGTGGAGTCAGGAACTGAAGTAGATGAAGATCTTGAAGGAGATTTTAATTCAGAATATCATGATCAACAGGGTCTACAGGATTATCAGCTTGTGAGAGACAGGGAAAGAAGAGTTCCAAAACCAACCATCTACCAGATATGCTGATGAATATCTTACAGCATATGCCTTAGTCACTGCAGAAGATATTGAAAGTTTTGAACCTAGGACTTATAAGGAAGCCATTGAAAGTAATGAAAGGGTTCAATGGATGCTTGCAATGAGAGAAGAGCTAGACTCTTTGGAGAAGAATCAAACATGGATTCTGGTGGAAAGACCAAGGAATCAAAGGTTGGTCAGTTGCAAGTGGATCTTCAAGAAGAAACTTGAAGTAGCTCAGACAGAAACTGTTAGATTTAAAGCTAGGTTGGTTGCTAGGGGATTCACTCAAAAGGAAGGCATTGATTTCAAAGAGATTTTCTCTCCAGTGGTTAAACATTCCTCAATAAGAATTCTGTTGGCTATTGTTACTCAATATGATCTGGAGTTGGAACAGCTAGATGTAAAGACAGCTTTTCTGCATGGTGATTTAAATGAGCAGATATACATGGCACAACCAGAAGGTTTTATTGTTCCAAGGACAGAAACTAAAGTATGTTTGTTACAGAAGTCTCTATATGGTCTTAAACAAAGCCCTAGGCAGTGGTATTTGAAGTTTAACAGTCATATGAAGAGCATTGATTTTCAGAGATCAAAATATGACAGTTGTGTGTATCTGAAGTTCAAAGGAAAGGAAGTTGTGGTATTTTTGTTACTGTATGTGGATGATATGCTAGTAGCCAGCAGGAGTAAAGAAGAAATCAAAAGTCTCAAGAGAGAACTTCAATCTGTATTTGACATGAAGGAGCTGGAAAATGCAAGAAGAATACTGGGAATGGACATTATAAGGAACAGAGTTGCTGGAGTGTTATGGTTAAACCAACAGAGTTATATCCTGAAAGTGTTGTCCAGATTCAACATGCAAGAGTCAAAACCTGTGTCAGTACCACTAGGACAACATTTCAAGCTAAGTGAAATGCAGAAACCACGGACAAGAGAAGAGGAAACCGAGATGAAGAAGATTCCTTATGAAAATGTTGTAGGAAGTGTTATGTATACTACATCCACGGGCAAAACTAGAAGATCAATCACTAATATGAATCAAAGAAGTACAAGGAATCACTTAAGAATAAAGTTCACAAACTTGAACTTTATCTCCCTCTCAAGCTCTACAATTCCTTTCTCTAGCTTCTATCTTGTGTTACAAGTAGTTTTGACTAACTTCTAATGTGTATATATATCATGAGAATAAGTATCACGAGGAAAACCGCTGCTGAAAACCGACTAACAAATCAAGAACCAAAACTGCAAAACTGTTTCTGAAATGCTCAAAACGACAACGGTTTTGTGACAGTTATTCTGTTACAAACCGTTGTCTTTTACTTAACAGAAAAACTGATTTTTCCTTGGCTTTTCCAGAAGCTGTTTTGCCTGCTTTTCAGCTTGTAACTTCTCTTTCTTCTCAGCTTATCCCAACAGCTTTTAAGCTCAACAACATGCTACATTTTTTACACTTAATTTTCACATTCTCCACCTTGTCAAACAATGTCATAGAAACAAGATTCACACTTTAATCCAAACATAGTGCCTGCTTCTGTTTTCACCAACCTGCTCCTGTCTTGGAGTCAATTCACTTCATGTTAGCTACCTGCACCAACTGCAGACAAAGATAGAACTTCTATGTAGTTAGAGCCTTTGTAAGCATGTCAGATGGATTGTCTTCAGACCTTATTTTTCCTAACACCACCATTCCCTTTTCAGTAATGTCCCTGAAAAAATGGAATTTCACATCTATGTGTTTACTGCGATCATGAAACATTTGATGTTTAGATAAGTGCAAAGCACTTTGTGAGTCACTAAACACCTTTACTGACTTCTGACTTAGAACAAATTCCTCTAGAATTCCTCTCAACCAGCAAGCTTCCTTAATTGCTTTTGTAATGGCCATAAATTCAGCTTCTATGGTTGATAGAGCGACCACTGGTTGTAGCATAGATTTCCAGCTCACAGCAGCACCAAATAAAGTGAAAACATACCCTGATTGAGACTTTCTGGAATCCAAGTTAGCAGCAAAATCAGAATCACAATATCCACATAACATATTTCCAGCACTTCTGTCATTTCTTTTGAATAATATTCCAAAACCACTAGTTCCTTTCAAATATCTGAGTAACCACTTCAAAGCACTCCAGTGTACTCCACCTGGATCAGCCATGTATCTACTTACCACTGATATAACATGAGCTACATCAGGCCTTGTACAGAGGCGTATTCATGCTGAACCACATAAATCGTTCTTGTGTTTGTTTTTCTTCTTGTTTCAGATTCATTTTTCATATAGTTTTGTTGAGTGTTCTTTGTGAGTTGTGAGGTGATTAGTTGAGTGTTTAAATCAAGATTTACAACAGCGTCGTATAATAAAATATATGTTAAATTAATTTTATATTGATTAATTTAATATTAGGTTTAATCAAATAAAATTCCTAAGTTAGACAGTCAATTTAATTGATGATTTTCTATATATTTTATTGACATATTGGAAACCGCCACGTGTAAAGATGATATTACTAAATTAAATCACATTAATTTAGTATTATTCAAAGAAATGATGGTGGATATCAAATCATGATGAACCAATTAAAAGATACAGTATGTTAGAATGGTGGAATCCATTGAATACGTGCCATACCTCACATGATTAGCTCTCAATTCGGTGATCATAAGTGGCTGGAAAGATGTTGAGAATAATTGGGATGAGTTTAATTATTTAGAAGGAATTCGATCATAACCCCTTAAGGATATTTATCACGAGGAATTGTTAGAATGAATTTGATCATTTTCTCTAAGGATCTTGATCATGTGGAATAATCGAGTTGATCTGTTAAATCTCAATAATTTTGGATGGACATAATATTGTGGAGGGCCAATCATATTGTTATAGTCATATACTAGGTCCATTAGGGCTCTCTATCCTACAACTATAAATAGGGCTTTACTTTTCACCAACAATCATCAACAACACAAGTTTAAGAAGCAAGTGGAAGGCGTTACAAAGTCGATCTCGAGATTTTCAAGTTGTTACAAAGTCAATCTTGAGAATTTCTACGTTTGATCCGAGATTAAGGTGTTGAGCCCCTCCGATCAGTGTTTTCATGTTAGGGCTTCGAAGGTGTTCTTCGTTGTTCGTCAAGATCTTTGAAGTTGTTCTTTCAGTATTCGTCCAAGCACATCATTTAATCCAAAATCAAGCTCACAAGCAAGCTTGATTTTTTATTAACGTTACTCAAGTCAAAGTCCAGAACTAGGGAAGATCAACGTCAACTTCATGTTTGAAGGCATCAAGTTATTGAATATAAGAATCATAGGAGAACTAGAGATTGTAATCACGTATTTAATTTGATTTCAATAAATTTTATCGCATAAAAATTTGTTTATTTTAATTGCAAATAATAAATTTGTTATTACAAATTTTGGCAAGCCCGGTGGGACAATCTCTACCTCTCATCTCTTCTCTTAACCAAGTTCCCAAGTTTCAAGAAATTTCAAGTGAAGTCCATGGCCATCATCGAAGAACAAATCGTTGGCCTAGCAAGAATCATCAAAGAGTTCAGCAAACATGCTCATGCGCGAGACAGTCTGATTACAAAGCTAAGAAAAGTAGATGGTGTCGATACAAGTCATCCGACCAACAAACAAGTCAAGAGATATGATGAAGTTGAGACATCCATGAAACAATGTTCAAATGAACAAGAGAATTCTTCATCCAAAACGCTGCAAGTCTCATCAGATGGAGCTCATTTTAGTAACTTCCAATGAAAGTTGAATCACTTGGATCTGGGGTGTTGAAATGAATGAGGCCGTTTGGGTTTGTGAGGCAGGAGTTGTTGAGTCTGTTTCACTAGCCATAGTTGAGACTTTTCTAAAATAAAAAGAAGGTAGCCTTGAAAAGCAAAAGGCGAAAACTTTGGCTATAGAAAAGATATTAGATAGAGCACCAACTCATGGTTCGAAACAGGCCTACACCTGTTCTGGTACCGTGTAAAAATGATGGCAACACATAAGCCATTGTATAAAGGATAAAGAAAAGATACTTGGGGCAATTTTCTGTATATTTCCTTTCTCAATGGAACAAAATTTACAGCTCATATGTATTTATTCATCAAGGAGATCATTCTAGAGATGTACATGAAACTATCAACGGAAGATCCATAAATCAAAATCATTATAGGACTTGTTCGGAAAATTGCAAAACCCAAAAATTAAATTTATCTCGAAATGATAAATAGTGAAATATATGTCAAAAGTCTTCCGCTACATTGTTCTTTCAAATTATCGTGATATCTCTAAAATAATTAAATAATTTTCAATGTTCTTTAGAATATACAATTACAAAAAAATACATTTTAGTGAAATATGTTTACTCTAATTTAAATAATATAAACTCAAAAAAGAAATTACAGACTTTTTCTAAAAAAAGAAAATTGTTCCCTCGCCTATAACTTAGAAAAGAATCTATAGATTTAAAAAGACAAATTAAAAAAAAAACAACCAATTTCAAATATGAAACTATAGAAAATTAATAAAAATCAACAACTTTAGAAAAAAAAATCGTGAAAGACTTTTGACGTATATGTCCACTGCTCATCACTTCGAGGCAATTTTATTTTGTGGGTTTTGCATTTTACCAAACAAGCCCTCTAATAACTTTAGACTTATGAGTCTTCCATTGGTAGTTTGAAAACTTTTAGGCCCCTAAATTGATAGAAATTTTCTTTTAGGACCTGAATAGATAGTTGACTTTTATCTTTTCAGGTCCTTGACCGATAAAAATCCAAAATTATTGTATCTTTGGAATAGTAAAAATTAAATAACTTGAGAATACACACGCACATGTATTTGTATATATACATGAGTGAGTTTTATGTGTGACGGTCACACGTATGACGAAATATATTTTTATAAAAAATTGATACTTTTACATAAAAAAAAAAAAAAATAATACTTTTATAGATAAACAACTTCTTTAAGGAGCGCTACATTAATTCAATGCTTCTACTAATCTTAATTAATAACCTGACGGTTTCATTTGTTCTTTTCCTAATACAATTATTAAAAGCTTAATACTATATAAAGAGATAGTACAATAAGCTTAACTACAATTTATTAAGATGACTAGAAATCTACGGAATTTACTTAATAGTGTAAATATATGCTGCATAGTCAAATAAAATTTTAGATTCTTATACAAATTAAATAATTTTTTATTATGATTTTCGAGACCAAAATAGCTTCGAAGATCAACCCAAAACCCAAACAAGTTGTGATTGGGTTATCAATTTATGGTTAATTACAGTAACCTTACCAAACTATCAACGTTTTTTTACATAAATCACTAATTTTTTTTTTTTTTTTTTTTTTTTTTGCATCGATACAAATAAACTATACGGATTTGACAGATAAACCATCAAACTTATTTTTCTATTAAAAGATAAACCGCCAAACTTATTTTCCAATCATTTTTAGTCGGAATTCCGCACGTGACTTGTGCGTGATAACTTTTAATGACTTTTTTTTTGTACAAACAACTTTTTTAGTATGCCACAAGTGTAAAATTATGTCACATATTTCTTTTATAACAATTTATTTGAATCATCAATAGTTATCTCTTCCAATATTTAGAACCTTTATTGTTGAAGACGAGTGGTTCCTGTACCTACTAAAAAATATATTTAGACAAGAAAACCCCAAAAATATTTATATTGTGCAAGTCACATGTAGAATTCCTGTTAAAAATGATTGAAAAATAATTTTGGTGGTTTATCTGCCAAAATCCATATAGTTTATATGTATAAGTGCCACAAAAAAAAGTTTAGTGGTTTATGTGCAAAAGTGCTAATAGTTTGGTGTGCTTATTGTAATTAATTCTAAACCTTAACACAAATAACTAAATAGATCAAGGTCGGGATTCTATAGAATGTGTTATATTTGGATCACAATCAGGGCCGGACCTTCCGTTAGGCGGAAGAGTCCGGCGACTCGAGCCTGAAAAAATTACAATTTTTTAGGGGCCCGGAATAATTTTTACATATATTTATATATATACACATAATATATATATTAATCTGTTCTTAATGTTGAATGAAAGTGTTAATTGGTCCAGTGGTAAGGCATCAGCGAGTGGATTGCATTAACGTGGGTTCGAATCCCGCTCAACTCATTCTACCACCTTTTTGGCTGTAACTGCTGGGCGCCTGGGCCGCCTGCTGGGCGCTTGGGCCTGGCCGCCTGGGCTCTGCTTGTTGGGCCTCCAGTTAATTTTATATACATATCTCAATTTGATTATGATTTGGAATCTTGGACCCACATGAATATGCTGACATATTTGATCCCTTGTATAAAAAAAACACCTCAAGGGAAAAAGATAAAAAGATAAAAGGAGATTTTCTTTATAAATTGGAGGCTTCTTCAATTTTCAAACCCTAGCCATCACACCTCCATAGAAAAGGCAAGGTAACTATATTTTAGTATTCATAGTATTTTTTTTCAATAATTGATGATTGATTGTGATTTTTAATTTACAAAGTTAATTGTCAATTATTACTTGTAAGTAGAATGAGAATTTAAAATTCCAACTCAATTTGAGTTTTTTATTGTTCTTTTTGTTTGTGTTTTTTAGAATGGACTTAATGAGATACTTATATTCAATTCTTTTACGCGTAGTCATAAAATAAATAAATAATTCATGAATTGCAATTTAATATTATAATTTCAATTTTATTTTTTTCAGTTATTATGTCTTCCAATTATAAGTCCGGATGTCAGAAAAGAAAAAGGAAAGCAGAGATAGAAAAGTTAACCCAAAGTCAAGCTGGAGATATTAATAAATATTTTCCTCCCAATAAAAAGACAGTGGTGGAAAGTAGAAGTACAAATGAAAATAGAGAGAATGAAAATATTGAAGATGTTCATGAACATGTTAGTATGGATAAACTGAATGATAATGAGGAAGTTCAGCTACATATTAATGTGGATGAAGACAATAAGAATGAGAAAGAAAATGAAATCAATGTGGATGACGTCAATGAGAATGAGAAAGAAGAGGAGATTAATGTAGATGAAGAGAATGATAAAGAAGATGAGATTAATGTGGATGAAGCCAATGAACATGGGAATAAAGAGATAAACTTTGACGATCCTAGTAAGTGGCACAACATTGACCAAAAAATTAGGGATTTTTTGGTCGAAAGAGGTCCAAAGAGAGATACTGATATCTTGTTTCCTAAAGATAACTCCAAAAGACACTTTGATGTATCACATTATAAAAGAGTTCTGCCAAATGGGGAGGAAAATGACAGAAGATGGTTATTGTACTCTGTTTCCTCAAATAAAATATTTTGTTTTTGCTGTAAATTGTTCAAGAAAAGGACTGGACTCAGTCATCTTGCCAATGAAGGATACAATGACTGGCATAATTTGAGTCGTTCTTTAATGACTCATGAATCAAGTAAGGAGCACATGGAATGTATGATTGATTGGCTGGAGTTGGAAGGGAGATTAACTAAGAATAAGACAATTGATGCAAGTGTTCAAGTACGAATCAATAAAGAAAAGGAACATTGGAAACAAGTATTACAAAGAATAATTGTTGTAGTGCAAAGATTGGCAAAAAATAACATGGCATTTCGAGGAAGTTGTGAGAAGCTTTATGTGGAAAATAATGGCATCTTCCTACAAATCATTGAAATGATCGCTCAGTTTGATCCAGTAATGAGAGAGCACCTTCGGAGAATAGAAGACAATGAGACTCATGTTACATATCTTGGTCCAAAAATTCAAAATGAATTAATACAGATGTTGGCAAGTGAAGTAAGGAAAAAAATACTTGCAAAAGTTAAACATGCCAAGTATTTTTCAGTCATTCTAGATTGTACTCCAGATGTTAGTCACAAGGAGCAAATGTCTCTTATCATAAGATGCTTGGACGATTCAGAAAGCTCAGCAAAGTAGAAGAATATTGGATACAATTTTTAGAGGTTGATGATACTTCTGGACTTGGGCTCTTTACTTATCTTCAGAATGTTTTAACTGAGCTCCAGCTTGATTTTAACGATATCAGAGGTCAAGGGTATGACAATGGATCCAATATGAAAGGGAAACGTAAAGGTGTACAAAATAGATTGCTTGAAGTGAATCCCAGAGCTTTTTATACTCCTTGTGGTTGCCATAATCTTAACTTAACATTATGTGATATGGCGAATTCTTGCCCAAGAGCTATGTCTTTTTTCGGAGTGATCCAGCGCATCTACACATTGTTTTCATCCTCTACCAAAAGATGGAAGATTTTTAAAGACCATGTGAAGTGTTTAACAGTTAAGCCATTGTCACAAACACGTTGGGAGAGTCATGTTGAAAGTGTGAAAGCCATAAAAGACCAAATTACACAAATAAGAGATGCTCTATTTGTCTTGACAAATGATACTGAAGATCCCAAAACAAAGAGTGAAGCTGAATCCTTGGCATTGCATGAATTTGAGAACTTTGAGTTCTTACTTGGTGTGGTGATTTGGTACACGTTGTTACATGCAATCAATTCTGTGAGTAAATTTCTTCAATCTGAAAACATGGATATTGATGTTGCTATCTCACTTTTACAAGGTCTTAGTTCATTTCTTAAAGAATACAGAGAATCTGGCTTTGATAAGGCTATGAGTGAAGCAAAAGTAATGGCAAGAGAGATAGGAGTTGAAGCAGTCTTTCGAGAAAAACGTATTATTCGAAAAAAGAAGCAATTTGATGAAAGCAACAGCGAAGCAGTTACACATTCAGCAGAGGAATCTTTCAGAATCAACTATTTTCACTTTATACTAGATAAAGCTTGTTCTTCTATAGATAGCCGATTCGAACAATTTAAAAAATATGAAAAAACTTTTGGGTTTTTGTTTAATTTGGAGAGACTGCGATGTGTTGATGATGATAGCTTGTTGAAGTCTTGCAAAAATCTTCAGAATTCCCTAACACATAATGATCATTCTGATATTGATGGAGATGATCTATTTTCAGAGCTAACATTGCTGAAGTGTTCTTTGCCGATAGAAATAAAATCTGCGATTGAAGTAGTAGATTATTTGAAGAAAATAGATGGATGTTTTCCGAATGCTTACATTGCTTATAAAATCTTGTTGACGATACCAGTGACTGTAGCAAGTGCCGAAAGAAGTTTCTCAAAGTTAAAGCTCATCAAAACTTTTCTCCGATCAACGATGTCACAAGAAAGATTGAATGGATTAGCTATGTTATCCATTGAGAAAGAAACCATTGAGCAACTGGATTATACGGACTTGATTAATACTTTTGCCGCCAAAATCGTGAGGCGTGTTGTATTTAGATAGTTATTTTCAACTTGTTTGTCTTTTATTTTTTTTTGTTTTGATATAACTATTTTTAGCATTATGAAAATGCTTAATTTTTTTATGTGTTCTCTTTTCTTTTTGTCCATTGAAGAAAAATAATAATTTAGGGGCCCATTCTGAAAACTCGACTCAGCCCGGAAATGACTAGGTCCGGCCCTGATCACAACCTGGCCAAAGAACCCGCAATTCAATTTGTTTAACATCGAAAGAAAAAAATATTTTGTAAAATGTACTGGCACTTAACAAAAAATAAGAACGGGATTAAATGAAGTGAAATAAAGTTACTGTTAAAATGTGTAGAAGTCACTAGGCGTTAGTTAGGTGGTGAACTGAGGTCTAGCGATTAGTCGGGGTCTAGACGTAGTTTATCGGGGCATAGACATGATTAGGTGGGGAAGAATCGGAAAATAATATATGCTGACAATGAAAACCTAACACCTAGATGATAATTAATCAGAGCTAGTCGAAAAAATTTGCAACAAAGAAATCAATTATTTATTATATTAGACAAAGTGAAATAGGTAAATATGCCACTAATTATGCCTATCATAATAATAATAATAATAATAATAATAATAATAATATTATATTATTATTATTATTATTATTATTATTATTATTATTATTATTATTATTATTATTAAGAAAGAAAGAAAGAAACATGAGGGGGCCAGAATATTAATCAAGATTATAAGGAGAAGCAGTGAATTACTCCGATTGCATCGGAAGCGCATATAGCGCATTCTAGAACAAATCTGTATAGATAAAAGTGATAATTGATATTTTTATAGATAAAAGTGATAATTTTGCGACAAAAAGTGATATCTTTTTTTGTTAATTTTTTTTTTTTTTACAGATAAACGTGATACTTTTACTAAAAAAAATATTTTTTCTTCCTCATATCGTGTGACGACCGTGTAACATTCTCATACAAGTTTTTGCCCATATATATTTACGTTTACTGTAAATTACAAGTATCTTGTTGCAAAATACAAATAAGAAGGGGATAATCATAATACAGTTAATTAAAGATGTGTAATTTCAAAATAAAATTTAGTTTACATAGATCATGACTGCAGATAAAGTTTGTAATTTATATACAAAAAGTTGGAATCCTAATTTGCTAATTACATTTAAGTATATATCACTTACTCCAAAATAGGCAATACATTTAAATATAAATTATGATATTCATCACGAATTGTACCGTGCAATAGATACACATGATACTTTGCTTAAAGAAAAATACAAAGGAAACTTCATTTTTTTTTATTACTCAGTTGGTTTATTTATCAATAATTTATTTTTTCCTTTTAATTGATCATAATGATTTGATATATATATATATATATATATATATATATATATATATATATATATATTCACGCGTTGTACAAATTATTGGCCTCAGATGTTAATTAAATCAAAGATTCGGTTCACAATGAAATAAGCAAACAAATTTTAAGATATTTTATGGCATATATTGTGCAGAGGATATGACTAATGTGCATGCTAAGAGATTCCTTACATTAAATTAGTTATCTCTATGTTAAATAGTCAAATCTTATGATTAAATTTGTAGATGTTCAAATCTAATTAAGCTACTAGACTTACCGAACAAAGTGTTACTCTATGTTATAAACTATACTCCTAAGAATTTAGTTTTATAATATAATTTGTAGTAAAATAAGAATCATATTTGAAAATTAAATGTCTTATTTTACTATTTAAATTAAAAAATTAAAAAAACCTTAAGAAATTATATGCAATGGAATAAATTAGATTATGAAATTGTTTTTGGTTTCGTAACTTTTCACTCGTACAATTTTGGTCCCAAAAAAAGTAAAAAATTAAATTTAGTCTTATAACTTCAGAATTGATCTGGATTCAGTCAGTATTTTACCTCCGATGTCAATTTGGCCGAAAAATCGCACGGGCCGTTCACGTCACTCATTGAAAACGTGGCACTAGCGAGTGACGAGGAATTAAAATAATAACAACAACAACAACAACAACAACAACAACAACAACAACAATAATAATAATAATAATAATAATAATAATAATAATAATTAATAATAATAATAATAAAATAAAATCCCTCTATTGTTTTATAGATTTTATAATTTCTTGTCACAAATCGGTGCTAGGTATTTAAAAATTCGCCGAAAAGATGAGTCACTTGATTGACAACTGCGATTTTTTGATCAAATTGATCATCGCCGGTGAAAAAATGATTAAATTTGGATCAGTTCCAAAGTTATAAAATTAAATTAAATTTTAACTTTTTTAAAATTAAATTTGTACTAGTAAAAAATTACGGAAAAAAAATAATTTCACCCTACAAATAAAGTATAAGTTGTAAAAATAAACAAAATCAAAATAAATAATCAATAACATGTTGGGAAAATTGGTAAAAATGTCCCGTAAGTTTGCCCTAATTAAGAAAATATCCTTTAAGTTTGGCACTTTTTAAAAATGTCTTCTAACTTACAAAAAAATGATAAAAATGCCATGTGACCGGCTACTGCAGGTTACCCATCAGGTCATCCATGAGTTGGCTGTTTTTTGCTTATGTGGCACTTAATTTTTTTTTTTTTTTTTTTTGCATTTTTCCTGCTTAGTCACTTATTAGGATGGTAAGGAAATTTAAAATAAAATAATATATATATAGATATATAAATTAATATTTTATTAAAATTTATAAAATCAGTAAAATTATATATCTAAATTTTATTTATATAAAGTAATTTAAGATTTAAGACTCTTCTAAAAATTAATTTTACTCTTATAAATTAATCAAGTTACGTTAAGATTTACTAAAATAATTTTACTGATTTTATAGATAAAATTAAAAAAATTAATTTAATATTATAATAATCATATATCTATATATATTTTTGTTTTTAAATCATTCTATAATTTATTTTGAATATTTTATATATTTTACAATCTAGATTAATTAAAAATAAACATTGAAACTTTATTAAAATAATTTCTCAGATTAGGATTTAAAACTATGAATTTTAAATAATATATAAATTTAACTATCATTTATATCTAAATTTTAATATTATATTAATTTATATATATATATATATATAATTTTTTTTTTTTAATTTCTTTACCATCCTAATAAGTGACTAAGCAGAAAAAACACAAAAAAAGTCAAAAAATTAAATGCCACGTAAGCAAAAAACAGCCAACTCATGGATGACCTGATGGGTAACCTGTAATAGCCGGTCACGGGGCATATTTATCAATTTTTTGTAAGTTAGAAGACATTTTTAAAAAGTGCCAAACTGAAAGGATATTTTCTTAATTAGGGCAAACTTACGGGACATTTTTACCAATTTTTCCTAACATGTTAGAAGTATTCCTCCACTCTTCTATGATTGAATGATGAGGAAAGAATAAGGAGATTTCTACATTTTCAGTAGATAGAGAGGATGTAGGAAGAAGGAGACCAGGATTTCTCTAGGATTGTAAAGTTCACGAATAATTGGAGTTTACTATTGCCTCCATCTCAAAGAAAGTCATATTCTACAAAACTACAACTCTTTTATTTTTGTTAATCTTCTAAATATGCAAATTTCTATAAAATATAAATTATAAACTAACACTTTTATGACTTCTTTTATTTATTTATTAGACATTCAATTATATGTATGTTTTTTTTTTTTTTTTTTAACTTTGATAATAAAATGTGGTAGTGTACTTTGGCTAGGTTAGCTTGTTTAGTTACTTAGCTCAAGTCTTCAGGTGACTATGTGAGTTAAATAACTAAGGTAGCTAACCTAACTAATTACACTAAATATTGACTTTTAAACATAAATTATTTTGACAAAGAGTAATTTTGAATCATTACTCTTTTTTTCATTTTTTTAAAGATCTAGGGGGTTAGTTAGGACGGCAGCACCCCTCTCGATTTTTTTTAAAACCAAACTTTAGTACAAACGTTTAATAAATTTATAATCTTGATACCTTGTTTAATTTTATTTTTTCCTTTTTTGTTAAGCTTCATTGAAGTTTGTTAGAAAAATATTATTATTATTTGGTCAACAAATGTGAGTTGACTCTGAACTCAAGTTGTAAGAATAGGTTTACCAGTTGAAAGGTTTTTTACCAAGTAAAACCATAGGCTAATTCTCCAAACATTTCACACTTTTCAGTTAAATTATAAGCTTATGTAGAAGAATTGTTGTATTATTGACATTATGAACCTTTAGGATAGTGTTGTTGTTACACACAGGCATATGCAAATTGAAATTTGTATTCTATTCTAATTTTTTATAATTTTAATTAAGATTCAGTACTACAAATTCCTAATCTCACATTCTCACTCCTCCTTACGGATCTCGATCGCACGTACTAATACAATGCACCTAAAAAAGATCAAGACCATAAATTATTCAACAAATCGACAGTCAAAACTTGACCAATCATAACAACAATCATAGAGCTGCTATTATTGTTCGAAGTTGACATATGCATAAAGTAAGTAAATTGGTTTGAAATAGGGGTGTGCAGGAAATATGAGATTTGCCCAATGTATCGAAAATCAAATAAAAAACACATCCAACTAAAAAGGAATCGTTAAATTTTTTACTTTCTCCAAATTAAAACTGTATCGAAAAAAATATGGCATGAATCTGAATATTCAATATATATTCGTACTGAGAATTGTACAGAACTGACTTGAACCGTCTCATACCGAAAATTGAAATTACAAAAACATATAAATATATTAATAATTTCAAACATATTGGAGTGTACAAGTCTTGTGCATATTTTTCATACATTACTAATTTTGAACGATCTAATTACTTGAAAGATTTGGTTATGATTTGATGTTTATACCAATATTAATTTTAATTTTAGTTGCAACTCTAATATAATTATCATAACTTTTTTATGTTTTAACTTTAATATTAAAAATCTAACAAAAAATCTCTGAAATACCGAGTATTGTCGTATTGAACCAAACCATCACACTAAATCTAAAATACAATACCGAACTGCCTTGAAATTGGAACGATTTAATACGGATCTTAATAAATTTGTGTTAAGTTACAATCCTTAAATTTTGGAAGAACCAAATTTTGGGATAGTAATGAATTTTTAAATTCCGAACCATACTATACCCACACCCAAATTTTAAATATGCAAAACAATATCAGTACCTAAGGCGGCTTTGGTAACAAGTAAAAACCCCTAAATATAGCCAATTTCATAGTGAATGTATGAATTTTGTCATGGCAAAAACTTGAGTGCATAAGATGCATCATAGTGTTATTGTACACCTTGTGGGCCCCACTGGTTCAGCTCAAATAAGTCGCGTGGTTCAGACCGCTAATTATTATTATATTATTATTGTTTGCGCGCGCATGTTATATATTTAGTGGTCTGTTTGTTAAACACTAAAAGCAAGTGGTCTAGTGGTATTTAATATAGTCTTAAATATCTCAACCTTGAGGTCAAGGGTTCAATTTTGTTTGCATCTTTTTTCCTTCTTCCTTCATTTTTTTTTGGTCATACATCATAATATACACCATATCAAAATATTAAATATACTGTGAGAATTGTAAGTTCGAAAAAATAAATATTTTGCAGTATGAAACAAAAATTAACTAAAACAACATATACTGTCAGGCATCATAACGTATACTGTATCGAAATATTAAATATACTGTGAGTATTGTAAGTTGGAAAAAATAAATATTTCGCAGTATAAAACAAAACTTAACTAAAACAACGTATACTGTCATGCAACATAACGTATACTACATCGAAATATTAAATATACTATTAGGCATCATAATATATGCTATGCTCGAAATTTGAATATACTGCTGGTGAAAAATAAAAAGGAACAACGTATACTGTCATGCAACATAACGTATACTACATCGAAATATTAAATATACTGTTAGGCATCATAACATATACCATGCTTGGTGAAAAATAAAAAAGTGTTACTAAGATTCGAACTCGCGCACTGAAGGGTACAATGTCACGCCTTTACCAACTAAGCCAGCGCCTATTTTGTAATTCCAAATACACCTTAATATATATATATCACGCGTGCGAAAATCATAAATGGATCCCACAAGGTGTACAATAACACTAATGTGCATCTTATGCACATGAGTGTCACTCTTTTGTCATATCTATAAAAACATATTGATTCTAGCCTTTTTGTCCTTTTGTACCCTAATCTTGTAGCCATTTTTGTCCTTTTTTACTCTAACCCACCCCACCAATAACCACCCCCTACCCGCACCGAACCCACCCGTCCCACACCTACTCTTTACACCCCCCATGCACACACAACCCATCCAATAGCCTGACAATAGCCTGCAACTTCATAATTAAGGATGTACTCTCCCTGACCCTCCATCTCTCTCTTTACTGTTTATCTTCTTCGCGTTCCATTATCCAATTTGAAGCTCACAACTTGAATTAATTTGGTTGTTTAGTTCGCGCAGAAGAGCTGGAAAGTTTAAAGCAACCAATATTAGTTCAATCTGCTCTGAGGAAGGAAAACAGGGTTTACTGGTTGGTGGTCCCATGGTGGGGTTTTGAATAGCGGAAGAAAATGAACATTACAAATAGATGGTTATGGCGAAGGCACGAGAAATGCTGTAAGGCACGATTTTTTATTCTTGGCACGACCCATTTGAGCTGGCACGAAGCACACAATGTCCTCTAATACACCACCTAATGTTTTCTTAAGCTGCAAATTGACTCCTAATACATCTACGAGAAATAGCAAATATATTTGGCACTGCAGGCAACCTGTTATGCTTGTGCATGCTTAATGGTGAGTTGGATTGGAACTTAAATTTATTTAGCAACTATAATAAACTAGATTACAACAACAAAACCGGATAAAGACACACTAATACATAGAACTAAATGTTACGACAGAGAAATAAGGAAGCTCAATGTTGGTGACACTACAAAACCTTTGCTAATGTCCACCGGGTGCGTTAGAGCTAGCAACATCCAATTTTTCTTCATAGTTTGTTCGGGTGGCCACGCCAAGGGTCACGAGTAGAGCGAAATATCTGTTGAATATCGTCCCACATGGGCTCTCCTTGATGACAATACGTGTGCGCCCACAAGCTACACTTGTAAAAAGGAAAATATAAATTTGTGAGCAAATTAATTTAGCCTCCAACTTTAAACTGTTGTGTTTGAAGAACTAAACATATACCTATCATTCCTTGAAATGTTGCTCCCACACCTCTGTAGGAATATGTACGTCGTTCGTTTCTTTGTCGTATAAAACCCTTTCCTTTGATAAAATCTCAGAAAATAGTGTGTGCCTCTCCTCAAGTCTTGTAAGAATATCCTACATTTACTCGACATAAAATATTTTAAAGTATAGTGATGCAACCAAGGCGTAGCTTCCGCTATTGCAGCAACGTTGTCCGCCTCAATCAAAATTGCCCATGACTCGCGCCGCTCGACAAGAATGCTATGAAAAATTCGTTAATCTCTTTTGTCCACACACCATTGTAAAGAATTTCTGATTACGTGTCGGAATAGGTATGAGTTTTACGACGTATCTTATTAACTTAATGAATCAGCGAATTATACATCATACTTACCTGGTAATTGACACATCCGTAAAACTGACGTCCTATATTATCTTCCTTCCATGAGGTTGCTACAGGTGAAACGAGGCCACACCCGCATAAAACTTGAGGCGGGCCACTCCCACTGGATTCAGATATTTTTTCAATGACGGGGTTGGTTCAGGGGTTGGTTTTGGCTTTGTAGAGCGATCCCCCGTGTGACGTGTAGGTGCGCGGGGCTAGGGAGTGGATGTGGATTTTGTAGGGTTTTGGGAGAGAAATACATATTAATTTTGCAGCGAGTCTAGCATTTGACCATTCAACCACGATGTGGCCAACTCATAAAACACATTTTCAAGGGTAAAGGCTCAAAATAAGGGTGCACTGGCTTATGCTTTTCTCTTGGATGTGATTAGGCAGTTTGCCCGCATTTCATCAGTTTGTTCACGTCTTGTATGTATTAGCGTACCTCACAGTGTGTTCAGATCGTGGCACAACAATGGTAGAGCCACATGAAGAACAGTGGGTGCGCACCATGCTTGCTTATTCCACTATGCACCCAATACACCCCAACTCCTATGTGACCAAGTATGTGAACAAGTATACAAGCATTCGTCTACCTACCAACCATTATGTCTATAAATTAGCATAGTTTACATTCGGTGCTCCGACTCATAATTCAGTGCATGACACCCAACTCATATCCTTACTAATAATAGGCATTATTCTCCGGAGCAGGATCCTCGCCCCGTTCTATTCAAGAGTTGAAGTGGTACACCAGTTCTGATTGGACATTAGATATGGATGATAACTTCTTGATCTTGGTGCAGGGGCAGAGGATGCAAGGAAACTAAAATCCCGGAGACTGTAACAACATTTTGGCTTCAAATCTTGGTTTTCATACATCGACGTTTATGATCGAGTTAAGTGGTTTGAAGAGAGGGACAATGTGTGGAATGCTATTCTGAAACCCCGTGTGTTGATTACGATGCATAGGCAAATCAAGTGCGTATAGAATGCGAGCTTTGGCTGGAATTACTTGAAAAGCACGTGTATCTTGTCTAGTCATATGGGGACTACGGTGAACCCAGGAAGGACCAATTAGAGTACATTTTCAAGTCGACCCGGGACTCCAACGGGCACTTTGGCACTCATTCCGTGTCGCTATCCACGTCCAATAGCTCAAGATCCCCTGCTATCTGACTTCGCCTCAATATTTGGACTCGGTTTCAATACACCCTGTTCGCTTAGCGTTTAGTCGGCTGAAATTAGTTTATTTGCTGGTAAGCTTTAAGTCTTTTGTTTTTTTTTCCTTTTTTGCACTCCCATACTATCGAACCACCTCACTGTACTCCTGTTGTTTACGATTTTAAATAAATTTTAGTTTGATATGTATTAGGACTTAATGAGATGTCTCAAACATGATTTTTTAAAAGGTAAAAAAAATAGTCACTAACTAGACTCAAACTTGAGCACATAAGAGGTGCAACTGAGAATGCAACCGCTGGGACAACCTTAGACATAAGAACACTACGACATCTATATATATATATATATATATATATATATATATATATATATATATATATATAGGGCCAACAAAAATTGGGGGGCCTGAGGCAGCTGCCTCAGCTGCCTGGTGAACCAACTGGCTCTGCAAGACACATGGTACCTTGAGACTACTTTTTCTTCGAATGGCTGCTTTCGATATTTAATCTAATTAAACGACCATTGATGAAATCAAAGTACGATTTCATCCATTTGGATGTCGAACGTATTTCTATTTTATTCAAGTCCTACTGTCTCATTAAAATACTTTACCTTTAAATTTCACATAAATTAAAAAAAAATTATATATATAAAAATATCTTTTATTTCTTATTTAATATTTCTTAGAATTAAAAGGGAAATAGTAGTTTCTAGACATATAAAAAAAATATCTTTGTAAAATTAGAAAGTATTATGCAATCCATCTCAAGAAAGATAATCACATTTCCTTTGTTGGATGTTCGAAAAAGATAGCCAGTCTCCTTTAATGTTAAGAGTGCATTAAATGTTTATTTTCCTAATATACTTCTACTAAATAGTTTATTGGAATTATGATTTACATACGTGACTGTTTTATTCATCACATTCATCAAGGTGTTGTACAATTGTTTACATATGTAATAAGTGAAGTTATTATTTTATGTAAAACTCAAAAAGAGTATCTTTTTAAGATGGAAGAACTATTATATTATATTTGTGTAATAGCAGTGACTTTCTACTTAGATCGGGTAGAGAACCTTTTTTGTTGGGACCTAAATGAAATAGGACAAACGCTCCCCTATTTAATTTGGGGATAAGATGTAAAATATGATTTCACAATTTCCTTAGAGCATCCTTGCCACATCAAAAGTAAAAAAACTCACTACCTTTAAAAAAAAAATATCCTCAACCATACTATCTTAAAAGTAATTATTTATGGAATGCACTCATTAATCTTCTGCATCTTTGTTAATTTATCATCTTTATTATTAGTATTTATTTTTTATAACTGAATAAAAATTATAATAATTTTAAATTGATGTACTTAATTTAATAATTATAAATAATTATTTAATTTCGTAAAGATAAATAAAATTGAACAATATATTATTTAATTTATTTTAGAACAAAACTAAATAAGGAGGAATAACTAAAAAATGGCAATAGGCTGATACCCCATTTGTAGGAAGCTACCACTACCACTACCACATCATCCTCTAAAGATCCCCCACCAGGGAGGCTCTTAAGCAAGGATGGGACAGAAATGGAGTTAAGTTATGTTCATGTCTTAATATTAGTCCTATCCTAGTCTGCATTTGAACAAAATGAGGAGTTTCGTATACGCCTTTTACATATTTTAAGCTATTTTTATTTTCTTTCAATTTCATTTATGCATTACATATTCAGTTTAGAAACTTTAAATTCTAAAGTTTAAATATGTACTACAATATAAATGGCGGTATGTAAAATCTCATTTGTAACATCTTTTCAGTTCAACTTTTAATTACATAACACTATTTAGGCGCCACTAAATGCCATTTCGCCTTTGCACTCTACCACCATACTTTTTTATGCACTTTACCATCTTGATCAACTTACAATTTGTTGCAAATTGTTATCTAGAAAAAATGTCGATGGTCAATAGATGGACATGTATACATCAATAGTTAAGATTTGTTCGAGCCAAAATTTGCTGCAACATATAAATTCAGATGACATATATGTGGCAACAACAGAAAAAAGAGGTTTGTATGACTAATAAAAAAAATGCACAAAGTTGGAATGTTAAATTATAATATCTTCCCCCCGAAAGAACTCAGCAACTCGTAAACAACTTTCATTCACTCTCTTCCATCTCCTTGCTTAGCCTCTAATGTTAAGTTTATATCTATAAGCTTAAGTTCACAAATATGTTTTCCTTTACACTAATAATTGTTGTTCCACTTTTACAAACTTATTACATATGTTGTTTCCTTCAATATTTTTTTTTTTCATTTTCTTTTGTTATTATTGATCTTCTATTATTTATTATGCTACATAGAGGTGGCAATCCGGGTGGTCGATTTAGTCGTGTCCAATCCATCGAGCCAAAATTTGATCAGACCTAAAATTAGTCAGCCTGACATAGCCTATCCCCCTATAAAATACTAAGATTATCGAATCGGCTCAGGACACGTCGGACTTTTGAGCCATCGAGTCGGGCCCGTTGGGCCAAATATTACTTCGGAAAAAGATTTCTATGATCCAGCCCATCTAAAATATTGGGCTAACTGGGACTGCATATCGGGCCTGGCCCAATTTGCCACCCACTACAAGAAATATTACTAATAGTGACTGATTTTAGTGACGGACAATTTCCATCACAATCTAATTACGGACTAGTGACGGAATAAAGACAAATAGGGACTACAAGAGTGTTTGAGTATTAGCAACGACTTAGTGACGGAATTATGATGGAATTATGACGGAATTCAGAGACGGAACTCTGTGGGCTACGATAACTCGGCGATTTGGCCAACATAATGGCCCTCATATATATCAACTTCAACGTGATGTTAGTACAATCACATAAGGATCTCAATCGCTTGTGGTTTATTTTAATCGTCTAAATAAATTGTGGGAGGAATTTAACCTTGTTAGACCTACTCCTCGTTGTACATGTGGTGCTGCGCAAGAATGGGATGATTTTGAGATGAATACAAGGCTGATACAGTTCCTTATGGGCCTTAATGATAGCTATGATGATGTGAGGAGTAACATTTTGGTCATAGATCCATTGCCGGATATAGATAAAGCATACTCACTTGTGCTAAGGGTGGAAAGGCAAAGATCTGTTCAATTATCTCATCCTGACTCTGTAGACAATTCCATGTTTACCAAACCCACACTAGGAAGAGGCCAACACATGAAGTTTCAAAGTAACTCAAATCGTTTTGGCAAAGGAAAGGGATTTGTTAGAAAAACCAAGGAAGAAAAGGCCAAACTTGCCTGTGAACACTACCAACTTCCTGGTCATGAAATTCAGGATAGTTTCAAACTCAAGGACTATCCTGATTGGTATTACAAGCCCAAAGATCAAAGGCATGCTAACTTGGTTGAAGCTCAACCCATTGAGGAACCTCTTGCTCCTTCTACTGCTGCTTCCACTGTCCCATTGGACATTATTGCTATAATTCAAAACGAAATTGCCAAGGTCTTATAGAATAAAACTCTCCCTGCTTCTGTTGATCAGAATTCCTCTTCTCATGCCAATGTGGCAGATTTTACTTCTCTTGATGGTTCATATTTTGCCTTTACCTCTCTTGAGGATTTGAATGATGATTCTTGGATTATAGACACAGGTTGCAACAAACACATTTGCAAAAATAAGACATTAATGATCAACCTCATGCCTCTTCCACATCCAGCCTTTGTCACACTACCAGATGGCTCACATCAGCAGGTTACACACATGGGCCAAGTAGTTGTTACAGATCATCTCCTACTAACTGAGGTGTTTCTTGTTCCCACCTTTAAGTTCAACTTGCTCTCAATATCTTAGCTAGCCTTGCAAATGGACATAAGGGATTTATTTACCTCTACTGGGTGTGAAATACAGTCTGTTCAGTCTCACCAAATACTTGCTACAGGCAATCTGTTAGGCAGATTATATATCCTCCAGTATTCCCCTGCCATCAACAATACATTCACCTTTGGGTTGAGTGCTCCTCATTATTTGAAAGTTTTTGAATCATGGCATAAAATGTTTGGTCACGCAGCTCTTTCAACGTTAAAGCATTTGGATTTCATGAAACATCTATGTACTCCTCCAGTTATAGAAGCTCATAAATCTTGTGACATATGTCATTTTTCAAAACAGACCAGATTAGCCTTTCCACAAAGTGCAATTCAAACCACATAGGTGCTAGAGTTACTACATGTGGATATATGGGGCCCTTACAACAAACCTAGCATTACAAATACTCCATACTTTCTCATTGTGGTTGATGACTACAGCAGACATACTTGGATTTGTCTATTACATACTAAGAAACATGTCGTTTCCTCATTGTCCACATTCCTCAGAATGATCAGTGTCAAACTTTCCACACCTGTGAAGACCATTAAAACAGATAATGGTACTGAATTCACTAGCATTGAATGTCAACAACTTTTTTCTGCTTTGGAGATATTTCATCAGAAGTCCTGCACTTACACCCCCCAACAAAATGGGGTTGTTGAAAGAAAACACAAGCATCTCTTGGAAATTGCCAGGGCTGTCATGACTAAATCTAAAGCCCCTCACTACCTCTGGCCATATTCTATCCTTACAGCTGCATATTTAATTAACAGGTTGCCTTCCTCAATACTTGACTGGAAAACACCATATGAGCTTATGTTTGGTCACACTCCTCCATATGAGCTCTTGAAACCATTTGGGTGCCTATGCTATGTCACTAATGTGTCTCCAAACAAGAATAAGTTTACTACTATAGCACACAAATGTATGCTAGTAGGCTATCCTCCTGGCCAAAAAGCTTACAGATTGTTTGACATGGAAACACACAAGATTCTGATATCCAGAGATGTAGTATTTCTGGAAGATATTTTCCCATATATCACCACTCTTCCAGAGGCATCAAATACTAATCCCATGCATTCTACCCCTGCAACTCCTTCTGTCACTACTACAGAGCCTCTCAACGATGTTACCATTAGAAGAAGCAGCAGACAAGTTCGAAGGCCCTCATATCTCAATGATTTCATTACCAATGCTACTGCTGATTCTGACTCCACTGTCACCTTCGTTCCTGACCCATATTATACTTCATTCATGACATGCAATGATGCTGTTCAAGATCCTACATCTTACTCACAGGCCAAACTTCATCCACACTGGCTCAAAGCTATGGATGCAGAATAAAGGCTCTTGAAGACAATGAAACATGGGTCCTTACTGACTTACCTCCTAACAAGAGGGCTATTGGATGTAAGTGGGTGTTTAAAACAAAATTACACTCTGATGGTTCTATAGAAAGACATAAAGCAAGACTTGTTGCAAAAGGATACAATCAAATTGCTGGAGAAGATTACTTAGACAATTTTGCACCTGTGGTAAAACATGTGACTGTAAGAATTCTTATAGCTATTGCGGCTGTCAAACATTGGTCCATCCATCAGCTGGACATCAACAATGCTTTCTTACATGGCTACAAGACAAAGAATTCTATATGCTCCCACCACAGGGCTATACCAGAGCCAAACCTGGACAGGTTTGTAAGTTGCTCAGGAGTTTGTATGGCCTTAAACAAGCCTCTAGACAATGGAATAATCAGTTTTGTGCCACTCTCTTCTCTTATGGCTTTACACAATCTTCTAATGATCATTGCCTTTTCACTTGGCAGCAACATTTTGATTATATGGCTCTATTTGTTTATGTGGATGATGTCCTCATCATTGGCAATTCAGATTCTACAATTGAAGCATTCAAGACATTTTTGCATACCACATTCACTATAAAGGATCTTGGTCTAGCAACTTATTTTCTAGGCATGGAAATTAAAAGAAGCTCCTCAGCTATCCATCTTAATCAGAGAAAGTATATTCTTGATATCATTAAAGATGCTGGTAATACTGACTGCAAACCCACATCTACACCTCTGCCCCCAGGCCTTAAACTCACTGCTACTTTTGGAACTCTACTTTCAACTCCAGATTCTTATAGACAACTTATTGGCTGGCTGCTCTATTTGAATTTCACCACACCTGATGTCACCTATGCAGTGCAATAGCTCAGTCAGTATGTCCAAACTCCGCACACTGATCATTGGCATGCTGCTGTCCATCTTCTGAAATATCTTACAGGAACTCCTACTCTTGGTCTGTTTTATAGCTACACCAGCTCTCTACACATAACCAGTTTTAGTGATTCAGATTGGGGTTCCTGTTCTGATTCTAGGAAATCATTAACTGGGTTTTGTATTTTCTTAGGTTCTTCTCTCATTTCCTGGAAAACAAAGAAACAGTCCACTGTCTCTCGCAGTTCTGCTGAAGCAGAATATCGAACCTTGGCAAGTACAACTTGTGAACTCACTTGGATTAACTATATTTTACAGGACCTTCACATTCCTGCTTCTAAACCAATTCAACTTTTCTGCGACAACCAAGCTGCCACACATATTGCACAGAATCCTGTATTCCATGAACGGACTAAGCATATTGAAATTAACTGTCATATTGTACGAAACAGATGCAAGGATGGATTTCTGCAGCTTGTACATGTCCCAACCAAGTCCCAGCTTGCAGTTATTTTTACAAAATCCCTTGGTGTCTCGCCGTTTCAGTTTATCTTGTCCAAGCTTGGATTGCGATCCTAGCTTGAGGGGGGATGTAAACATATGCAAGATGAAGAAGAGTAGATAATAAAAACGCATGCATAAAATATGGAGATAGACAAAAGTTGTTAAATAAAGATATAAGAGTTGCTTAGCTGAATATAGTGATATTGTATTAGGGGCATTTTAGTCATTCACTTGTAATCATCTTCTTTAAATGTAGTTAACAGATTCAGGTTCAGATGATATGAGAAATAACTGCCTCTTAGCTCAACTTGAGCTGAGGCATTTCATGCTTCATTTCATGCTTTAACACTATTGCTTCGTTTGACTTGTTATAAGAAGTTGAATTCGTGCCAACGAGAATCCAAAATTATTGGGCGCATCTGGACACAAGCACAGCCACAAAACTCTATTATTTTCGGTTCGACAATTTATGCTTACATGACTTAAAAGGTACTTGTAATAAAGGTAATTATGAAAAAGTAATTTAATTTATTTATGTGATAACATCAGAATTTAATAATGTTTGGAAAAAAAATGATGCTAAAGCTAAAATTGTTAGTGTTTAAAAAAAAAACAATGTTAAAGCTAAAAGCAAGTACAAGCTGGGTATTAACAACTTCTAAAAATCAATTTTTAAGTGCTTCGAAAAAGTAGTTTTACATCTCTCCATCAACTTTTAAGTACTTTTCAAAAGCAATTTTGTATCTCTAAATGAGATTGCATTCACCTCCTTACTCTTCAAAAAAAAAAAAAAAGCATAACTTCTTCATGAATTTAAACCTGTAACTTTTATTATAACCAATAGAGTAAGAGATTGATTTTTAAAACAAAACTCTTATTCGAGTAAGAATAAAATAAATAAATAAATGAGAGGGTAGTTGAAAATGGTATATGAAGAAGAAACAAATAAATGAAATTAGCAAATTTATTGAACAAGAAGTATATTTTTGTATTTGAGGGTTTGCAGGGTAAAGAGGATATTTGGGTGCTACGAACATGTTTGTTGATGATCATCTAACCAGAAACTAAGGTTGAAGATGAATGGCAGCCGAAGGGATAAGATGAGATGAGCATCAACAAGCACATTAATGGCAGCCGAAGGGATCACCATTTATTCATATTTAGCAAGAATATTCTCAAGATTCAAAGTCACCATGTATATATAATAGTAGTATAATGATAAGACTACCTTCAGCTCAACACACCACCATTTATTCATTCATTATAAACAGATATGTATTTTCAAACAAAGAATATTCCTTCAGAATAAACCTTTCGTGTACCATATGCTCAACTTCAAATAATATTCATCATTCTTTTCAACGTTTTATCACCAAACTACAAATTTTATTTAATAGCTTCTATTAATAAACGGATCTAGAAGCTTCGTATTAAAGGAGTAAATTATTTTTACATTTTAAGGCCCCGCATTGTTGTGGGGTTTAGGGGTAGGAAATGAATGAGGACTCGATTTCATTTATAATACTTGATAATGAATAAGTTAATTATTATCCTCTTTTATTAAAAATTCCCCCCACTTTATTCCATAGTATGATTGACCCCTTATTCATACCCATTACCATTGCCATTGATTATTTGCAACCAAGCGAACCCTAAATTATATTATAAAATTTTGAGGTAAATTTTATACCAAATAAATGATACTCTATAAATTTAAAATTAAACTCTTACATATTAGATTCTGAATTTAAATATTGAATAAATTTTATTAAAAAATAAAATTTAGAAAATCTAGAAGGAAAGATCACCGCTCAATGCCTTCTCTAAATATGTGCATGAGTGTCAACAAAACTCAATATTTATTTATCTATCTATCTATCTATCTATCTATCTATCTATATATGTATCTATCTATTACTAATATAAAAATATGAATTATTTCTTCCTTTCTTTTGGTCTCATCTTTTCTTGTGACACCTATAATACCCTCGGAAAATATTTAATTTGAAGGATAGTTAAGTAATTTTCAATAAATTACTATTGTTTATTATTATTATAGTGGTAAGAACTTGTCCAGAAATATCCTGTATATTTCATATTTTCAATTTTATTCCTTTTACTAAAATCATGTTGCCACATGATTTCGCCGCCCCCTAACATCAAAACCCTCGAGATTCATACGATTTTAGTTACAACATAACCAAACCAAGGGATACTTGATAGTGGAGCAAAGGTGGCGAAATCATGTGGCTAAATACTTGATAAATAAGCATCAATGCCAGAAAAAGTCCCAACTTTATTAGTCACAAGCATCCCATATGACTCATTCCGGCTAAATTAGTCATCGACGATGGACAGTATTCTTAAATTAAATAACTTTTCAAACATATAGGACTAAATATGATATTAACTAACATACATATATAATTTTATCTAGATAATGACTAACATATAGGACTAAAAATTTTTTTTTTTCATACTTATAGTTATCATCATTATCATCTTCAAATTTTGAGATCAAGCATAATATCTTTACCGGATACACACAAAGAAAATCAAGTTACCGGGTAACACACAAGAAAACATTAAATAATAGGCGCTCATAAAAAAAAAAAAACAATTTGTGTTACCATAATTAACGTTAATTAAATTTTTGAATATGTTGAAAAGAATGAGAGTACTGCAACTAGTACGGTCGTTTCTCGTTCATTTATTAATTTATATTCGGCTAGCGTGTATTCACGTGAGTTCAAAGTCTTGTGTGCACTAATTGCACGGTATAATTCAAGGTGCGCATTAACATTTATATTTATAATACTTTTAATCATAACATGCGATACCTTTAAGTATAATTCGTGATACATTTTAACCATGATATTTTTACCCAAATTATGTAATACATTTAGGCAATAATAACACCTTTTGACCTCTGACCCGGATTGTACAGATATAAGATCTGTGAAAATGGTGCATAAGAGACCAAGGCCGGACCTAGTCATTTCCGGGCCTGAGTCGAGTTTTCAGAATGGGCCCCTAAATTATTATTTTTCTTCAATGGACAAAAAGAAAAGAGAACACATAAAAAAATGAAGCATTTTCATAATGCTAAAAATAATTATATCAAAACATAAAAAATAAAAGACAAACAAGTTGAAAATAACTATCTAAATACAACTCGCCTCACGGTTTTGGCGGCAAAAGTATTAATCAAGTCGGTATAATCCAGTTGCTCAATGGTTTCTTTCTCAATGGATAACATAGCTAATCCATTCAATCTTTCTTGTGACATCATTGATCGGAGAAAAGTTTTGATGAGCTTTAACTTTGAGAAACTTCTTTCGGCACTTGCTACAGTCACTGGTATCATCAACAAGATTTTATAAGCAATGTAAGCATTCGCAAAACATCCATCTATTTTCTTCAAATAATCTACTACTTCAATCGCAGATTTTATTTCTATCGGCAAAGAACACTTCAGCAATGTTAGCTCTGAAAATAGATCATCTCCATCAATATCAGAATGATCATTATGTGTTAGGGAATTCTGAAGATTTTTGCAAGACTTCAACAAGCTATCATCATCAACACATCGCAGTCTCTCCAAATTAAACAAAAACCTAAAAGTTTTTTCATATTTTTTAAATTGTTCGAATCGGCTATCTATAGAAGAACAAGCTTTATCTAGTATAAAGTGAAAATAGTTAATTCTGAAAGATTCCTCTGCTGAATGTGTAACTGCTTCGCTGTTGCTTTCATCAAATTGCTTTTTTTTTTTTTCGAATAATACGTTTTTCTCGAAAGACTGCTTCAACTCCTATCTCTCTTGCCATTACTTTTGCTTCACTCATAGCCTTATCAAAACCAGATTCTCTGTATTCTTTAAGAAATGAACTAAGACCTTGTAAAAGTGAGATAGCAACATCAATATCCATGTTTTCAGATTGAAGAAATTTACTCACAGAATTGATTGCATGTAACAACGTGTACCAAATCACCACACCAAGTAAGAACTCAAAGTTCTCAAATTCATACAATGCCAAGGATTCAGCTTCACTCTTTGTCTTGGGATCTTCAGTATCATTTGTCAAGACAAATAGAGCATCTCTTATTTGTGTAATTTGGTCTTTTATGGCTTTCACACTTTCAACATGACTCTCCCAACGTGTTTGTGACAATGGCTTAACTGTTAAACCCTTCACATGGTCTTTAAAAATCTTCCATCTTTTGGTAGAGGATGAAAACAATGTGTAGATGCGCTGGATCACTCCGAAAAAAGACATAGCTCTTGGGCAAGAATTCGCCATATCGCATAATGTTAAGTTAAGACTATGGCAACCACAAGGAGTATAAAAAGCTCTGGGATTCACTTTAAGCAATATGTTTTGTACACCTTTACGTTTCCCTTTCATATTGGATCCATTGTCATACCCTTGACCTCTGATATCGTTAAAATCAAGCTGGAGCTCAGTTAAAACATTCTGAAGATAAGTAAAGAGCCCAAGTCCAGAAGTATCATCAACCTCTAAAAATTATATCCAATATTCTTCTACTTTTGCTGAGCTTTCTGAATCGTCCAAGCATCTTATGATAAGAGACATTTGCTCCTTGTGACTAACATCTGGAGTACAATCTAGAATGACTGAAAAATACTTGGCATGTTTAACTTTTGCAAGTATTTTTTTCCTTACTTCACTTGCCAACATCTGTATTAATTCATTTTGAATTTTTGGACCAAGATATGTAACATGAGTCTCATTGTCTTCTATTCTCCGAAGGTGCTCTCTCATTACTGGATCAAACTGAGCGATCATTTCAATGATTTGTAGGAAGATGCCATTATTTTCCACGTAAAGCTTCTCACAACTTCCTCGAAATGCCAAGTTATTTTTTGCCAATCTTTGCACTACAACAATTATTATTTGTAATACTTGTTTCCAATGTTCCTTTTCTTTATTGATTCGTACTTGAACACTTGCATCAATTGTCTTATTCTTAGTTAATCTCCCTTCCAACTCCAGCCAATCAATCATACATTCCATGTGCTCCTTACTTGATTCATGAGTCATTAAAGAACGACTCAAATTATGCCAGTCATTGTATCCTTCATTGGCAAGATGACTGAGTCCAGTCCTTTTCTTGAACAATTTACAGCAAAAACAAAATATTTTATTTGAGGAAACAGAGTACAATAACCATCTTCTGTCATTTTCCTCCCCATTTGGCAGAACTCTTTTATAATGTGATACATCAAAGTGTCTTTTGGAGTTATCTTTAGGAAACAAGATATCAGTATCTCTCTTTGGACCTCTTTCGACCAAAAAATCCCTAATTTTTTGGTCAATGTTGTGCCACTTACTAGGATCGTCAAAGTTTATCTCTTTATTCCCATGTTCATTGGCTTCATCCACATTAATCTCATCTTCTTTATCATTCTCATTGACTTCATCTACATTAATCTCCTCTTCTTTCTCATTCTCATTGACGTCATCCACATTGATTTCATTTTCTTTCTCATTCTTATTGTCTTCATCCACATTAATATGTAGCTGAACTTCCTCATTATCATTCAGTTTATCCATACTAACATGTTCATGAACATCTTCAATATTTTCATTCTCTCTATTTTCATTTGTACTTCTACTTTCCACCACTGTCTTTTTATTGGAAGGAAAATATTTATTAATATCTCCAGCTTGACTTTGGGTTAACTTTTCTATCTCTGCTTTCCTTTTTCTTTTCTGACATCCGGACTTATAATTGGAAGAAATAATAATTGAAAAAAATAAAATTGAAATTATAATATTAAATTGCAATTCATGAATTATTTATTTATTTATTTTATGACTACGAGTAAAAGAATTGAATATAAGTATCTCATTAAGTCCATTCTAAAAAACACAAACAAAAAGAACAATAAAAAACTCAAATTGAGTTGGAATTTTAAATTCTCATTCTACTTACAAGTAATAATTGACAATTAACTTTGTAAAACAAAAATCACAATCAATCATCAATTATTTAAAAAAAATACTATGAATACTAAAATATAGTTACCTTGCCTTTTCTATGGAGGTGTGATGGCTAGGGTTTGAAAATTGAAGAAGCCTCCAATTTATAAAGAAAATCTCCTTTTATCTTTTTATCTTTTCCCTTGAGGTGTTTTTTTTATACAAGGGATCAAGCAATAATATATATAGATATATCAGCATATTCATGTGGGTCCAAGATTCCAAATCATAATCAAATTGAGATATGTATATAAAATTAACTGGAGGCCCAGCAAGCAGAGCCCAGGCGGCCAGGCCCAAGCGCCCAGCAGGCGGCCCAGGCGCCCAGCAGTTACAGCCAAAAAGGTCGTAGAATGAGTTGAGCGAGATTCGAACCCGCGTTAGTGCAATCCACTCGCTGATGCCTTACCACTGGACCAATTAACACTTTCATTCAACATTTAGAACAGATTAATATATATATTATGTGTATATATATAAATATATGTAAAAATTATTCCGGGCCCCTAAAAAATTGTAATTTTTTCGGGCCCGAGTCGCCGGACTCTTCCGCCTAACGGAAGGTCCGGCCCTGTAAGAGACCTCCCCTTATGTGAGAAATATTATGTATATAGCAAAACTTGAGCACTACAACATTAATGACTTTATGTAACACTTCATTTGTAACACTTTTGAAATTTTAACTTTTATGTAACAACTATGAATATGTAACACTTTTGTAACATCTGCGAATATATAACACTTTCGTGTAACACTTTTGGAATATGCAACAGTCAGAACGTAACACTTTTAAATTGTACTCCCCCCGTCTCACACTAATTTGAACATTTTCTTTTTCGGTCCATCCAACACTAATTTGCACACCCTTAAAAAAGAAATTTCTCTTACAATCTCCACCCTTAAGATCTCCACTCTCAATCTCCACCTTTGAAAAAGTCAACTAAAAAGCAAAAAACATATTTTTCTTAATATACGCGCCGGAGGAGGTGTGCAAATTAGGTCAGAACAGAGGGAGTAACTTTTTTTTAGGTAACAATTTTAAATAAGCAACACTTTCTACATACCATTTTTAAATAAGTAAAACTTTAATGTAACACTTATAATTAATAAGATTATATAATTATTTTATTTTAAACTAATTAAATATCTATGAATTTATTTTTCTTATGTGACTTTTATTTTATTTTTCTCATGTGTTACATCTTAATTATCACAGTAGTAACAATTAACAATTTATTAGAGCACAAACCTAAAAAAGTAACAATTTATTAGAGCACCTAAAGATTTTCTTTTTGTATCAAGAATACATTTTATTAGTGCTTTATGAGTGTGTATGTATATAGATATACACATATTATATTTTTACTAAACAACAACAACGAAAAGAAAAAGAATTGTAGCTTTAAGAATTTGAATGCATTTTTAAGTGTTAGAACCTAGACATGGGACATGTGGTCAGGCATGGGCAGGAACTTCGGGGAACCGGGGAAACAGCCGGTTTGGACCTTTTAACCGTTGACCTGGTTCCGGTCCCGAACCGGTAGTCCCCCGGTGCGTTGCATGTCTCGATATCTTTTTCGATTGAATTTTCATTTTTTTTTTATTTTAAACGTGACACGTGGCAAAATCTGGGGAAGTGTTCGTTGGAAATTGATGGCCTTGATGAGCTAGCCGTTGTGAAAAACCAGCGGTTCCACCAGTTCAACTGTCAATTTTTTTTTTTTTTTGAGAAATGGGCGGTCAGGATCTGTTGGCCGCTGAAAATCAATGGCCCAAATCTACTGGCTGTTGGAAAATTTCCAATTCTGGGGATTTTAGGGGGGGGGGGGGGGGCGTGGTTTTTATTTTTATTTTTTTGAATTTTTTGACTTCTAAACCCCTATAAATACATCCTACTTCAACCCAATTCATCACACCTCTCAATCTCTCTCAACCTATCTCAAGCTCTCTCAATCTCTCTCAAGCTCTCTAGTAATTTGATAATTTTAGTGTTAAAAAAAAAAAAAAAACTTGTACCAAAAAAATATCGATTTCTTCAAGTTCTTCAACTATATTTTGTTATTAACATCTTTGTTCTTTCTACTTCTACCAAAAAAATGTCTAGTCGAATGGGAGGTTCTTCATCTTCATCATCTCGCCCTATTTCCGACAAGGACAAGAATCAAATGCAGGAGGAGTGTGCTCCACTTCCACCACTTCCTCCTCCTAAAACATTCTTCGACCTCAATGATGATGATGATGATGATGATGATGATGATGATGACGACAACGACGACATTCCAATTGATTTGGATACCGATAATATAGCCGTTTGCCAAGGTAAATTTAATATGTGAGCAATTTAATTTTTAAATTTAGTTGTATTATTAATTATAAATTTTCTAATAGTAAAATAATTTAATATGCTTTATAAATTTCTATTAGTAGTTTTTTAATCAATTTAAATCCTATTGTGTACTTTTAATATATTTATTATTAATTTCTATTAGTAGAACATTAAAAAAGTAACCTTTCCTAATGTTTTTTTTTTTTTTAATTTATTTAGGAAAAAACGTCGTCGCCGCCTTTGCCGCTCAAGAGGAGGAAAATAAACGTCAAAAACAAGAGAGCCAAAGTCAAGGTCGAGGTGGAGGAAGAGCTCATAGTTCTTTACAAGGTACCCAAGGCACTCAACCAGCCTTAGAATTCGAGATCTTTACTATCCACTTTGCAAAAGAGCTAAAGCTGGGATCAACAACCAACTACATCGCCACTTGCAATCGTTACGACAAGCCTTATAGTTGCAAGCACGAAGGTGGATATGGAGCACTAACAAAGCACATAAAAAATCGTCATCCCAATAAGTGTGGGCTCGACAAAACCCAAACTCAAATGGGTAGGTACGTTGGAGGTTCAGATTCCCACTCTCCTCTTCCTTTATTTTCATTTAGTGAGATAAGATTTAGAATTTGGCTAATTTGTTTCCATAAAACATTTACCTTTTAACTTTGCCGACGGTGGATCTTATGAATATTTTATGCAACTTAGTTATGGTCCACAATATAGGAGGATTTCAAGAAGAACACTAACTCGTGATATTGCGAAAGTTGTTGGGGAATTTAATCTTATTTTGCTAAATATGTTTGCTTCACTTAAATAAAAAGTTTCAATATGCTCGGATATTTGGGGAGATCATTGGAAAAATCATCACTACATGGGCATCACTTGCCATTAGATTGATAATTCTTGGACTATGCAAAAAAGATTAATAAGTATAGGAAATTTGATACTGAGAATACCGCATCAAACATTTGCCAAATAATTATTTCCATTCTTCAAGAATACAACTTGGTTCAGAAGATTTTTTCGATATCTTTCGATAATGCAAGTGCCAACAAGGCCTCTTTACAATAACTTATTGAGTTTTGCAAACCATCTTGTGGAGGCAAATTTTTCCATATTAGGTGCATTTGTCATTATTTGAACTTATGTGTGTAAGATGACCTAACAAATTTCAAAACTTATGTTGCTCCTATTAGAGAAGCAATTACCACTATTTCTAGAAAAATTCCTCTTTAACCAAAAAGTGGGGAAAATTTTGCAAACAAAGAGGAATTCATCCCAAAAAAATTTCTTTTGATGTTCCTCACCGTTGGAATTCTACATATAAAATGCTCAATGATTCTTATATGAATAAGGAAACTCTGTGTGCATTTTTCCAACACCATGAAGTTGGTATTTGTTTATTTCCCGACCAATGGGATGCTTGTGCTAATTTGATTTCGCTTTTAATTTTTTTTGAAGATGCAACAGATGAATTATCCGGTTGCTACTACCCTACTTCACCTTTGGTTCTTGATCATTGTGTTAAAATTGCACTTCTTTTTCATGAATATAAAGATGACCCAATTTTGCATGAGACGATAGGTTCTGTGAGGAAAAAATGGTTAAAATATTTTTTTGGAAATACCCGATTTACTTTTAGTTGCTAAATTGTTAGACCGTAGGATTAGAAAAGATGGTTTAGAATATTTGTTAAAAATGTATTATGAAGCATTTTTCCCCAATGACAATGATGTCCTAAACTGTTAGGAAATATGCGATCAAGCGAATGATAAGCGTAAAGAAATAAATAAAATAACACACCAACAATTAACGTGGTTCACTACCAACTTGTTAGCTACATCCACGACCAAAAGGGAAGGATCTCAAATTCAAATTCAAACGAGAGTTCAAACAATCCTATCAAATAAAGACCAGTCGAGTTTCAATCAATTGATACTCGACCCAAATAATTTCCCAACACTTGAACAATCAAGCCAAAAATAATCTCAAACAATTCTAAAACTCACTATAACAAAGGACTCTAATAGGACTTATTTATAAGCCCCCAAAACCTAATCCTATATAGAAAAGGAATCAAATTGGGCCTAAACAACTTAAGTCCATCTGCTGCCGCTATCGTGTCGCGGCCGCGACCAAACAAACCTGCCTAATGCTTCGAACTACTAGTCGCGGCCGCGACCAGCCTTCGCGGTCTCGACCGCTTCAGGTCCAGCAATGTGGATCAGCCGCGCAAGACGAGCCTACTCCCCAGCGTCCAAACTCAAATTCGCGTCTCACTTGGTCGCGGCCCCAACCGGTCTGACTCGCCCAATTCCAACAATACTCAAATTCAAGCCTCCATCTCGATACAAACGTCAATTCAAATCCAACCAGATTCAAGGCACAAATCCTAACATAAACCCCTTGCATATTGTTACCAATGCAAAGAGTCTTTTATTTGATATTTTTAGAGAATATAGGATAAAATTTGGTGATGGCCATGATAATGATGTTTGTTCTAGTGATCTTGAATCTTCCAATCCGTTTCAAGTTCGAGCCTTGCTTGTTTGCAATTTTTTTATGATATTCGTTCATAAAAAAAAAAAAGCAAGGTATTCCTCTAATTCCTATGGGGAGCTTGAAAATATTTTACAAACTACTTTTGAGGAACTCGTTTTTGAAAATAATACCGACCTCCTAAAGTGGTGATCGAAAGATCCAACTCCTTCCCGGTTTTATCTATTATTGCCAAGGAAATTTTGTTTATCTTGCTTCAACCGTTTCGATTGAGCAAGCTTTTAGCATTAGAGGATACACCTTGGATGCCCGAAATCTAAATTAACCATCGAGAATCTAGAAAATCAACTCTTCCTTGAAGATTGGACATAAGTGGATAAACGAGCTCAAGAGGTTGAATTCGACGAAGACAAAGAAAGAGATACACTTGACTTCGACACCACCTCTTTCGGCACACCCGTTTCTCAAGGAAGTGAATGAGCACCACCGAACTGGCTTCGATTCGAAAGGTAAGTGAGGTAAGAGAACTACGTGTGCGTATATTCCTTGACCTTAAGCCGGAAGGTCGAGGATATGTAGGCAATTTGATTCTAAGTTAAAAATTAGTTTATTAATTTTTAACTTTGAATCAAACTCAAGCCCTTTAATTTTTTTTCCCTTTTCCTTCCCGATATTATTAGTTAAACTTGTATTGAAATTTATAAGTTGATTGTTTTTTTAATTAGTGTTAGTAGGTTAAATTTTATTTTTTAATTTAAGAAATTTTAAGTTGTATTCATGTGTTGTAACATTTAAGTTGTAAGTTATATTTGTAAATTGTAATTGTAGATTTGTTCCTTGTAATTTGTAAATCTAATGATATTTTATATTAATAGAACTTTTCCAGTTTTTCTATGTCAATTATTATTTTACAACTTTTTCCCATTTAGGTTCACAACAAAAGTTAAAATAAGCAAAAATATATATTTATAAACAAAATATATATATTTTTATATACAAAGAACCACCTGGAACCGGAGGTTTTGTGCCGGTTCGGAACTGTAATGGGGACCGGGGTTTCCACAGTTCGGTTTCGGTTCCCATAGTAGCGATTCCCGGAACCACTGGTTCGAAACCGGAACCGGAACCGGGAATTGGTTGCTCAGTCTACATGTGGTCATGACTCTTCATGTTTGTAAGTTTATTTATTTTTAATTAAAATCTATAAAACACAACAAAAGTAATTAATCATTTAATAACTTTTAAATATGACTTTAAGGTGTCTCAAAATTATCTACTGAAAGAATCTGATCCCCTAAATTACTAGGTGTTGCAACACTTAGTACAGACCATTCCAGATTGAACAAGTAATAATACAAAAACTAAATTACCGGGTGTTGCACAAGGTGTTGCAACACTTAGTAAATACCATTCCAGAGGAACATGCGTATAGTAGAGGAGTAGCTTTCCGAGGATAGGAAAAAAATAAAATAAGGTGCTAGGTTGGACTTAGACTTTGGTGTAGCTAAGTTAGTACTGTGTGATCAACTTAATTAGTAAATTTTCCCTGTGTGAAAAGAAAGAGTGGACGTAGAAGGATTGCCTTCACCTTCGAACCACTATGAAGTTTGTGTCTATTTGCTTATTGCTTTTATTATTGTTGTTGACATACTACATACTTAATACATTGCTTTGTAAGAAAATAAATTTGCATGTCCCAATGCAGTAAACTCTACGGAGCATTGCTTACTGTAGGCAGTTTAAGTACAATTTGCTTCCAGCCTATTGTCTTATGGTTGCTTACTATATCAGCTTTGTTGTAAGAACTAATTTCTTATAATAAGCAGCATATCCTTGCTAAAAGTATTTTAAACAGAAAAATCGAAGGTAGAGATTTATTCACACACACCCCACTCTAAACCTCTACCACTTAGGACTAATACACATTTTGGCGTCTCATATTTACTGGGAAAAGAATCAGTCTGATGATGCCCATTCTGAGATCCGTTTTTCTTTCACTTGGTGGTTTCAGCCACCGGCGGATGTTGCTAGTCTTACTTATAAAGACTTCCATTCAAAACTTCAGATATTCTTGATCATAGTGCTTATTTGGTTGGTACTCTTTTTCCCATCCTTTGTTTTTCCCTCTGGATTTTCCTATGATGGATTTTAACGAAGTCAATACTTTATGACATCCCATTTTGTTGTTGGGGCTTGGTTATTGTTTTATAAAGCTTTCTACCTTGCTGGTAACTATTATGGCATTCTCCTACTCCCTGCAGTTAGGAGCAGTTGATGTTGAGAATTGATTTACTTTTCAAAGCTCCCTACCAGCTTGTGGTAGCCGTTTTGGCATTTATTCATATGTTTCTTTGCCTATTCCACACCGCTTCTTGGTGTTTGATTTTGTGCACTTAGGACAAGTTTTTGCTAAGAGATCTTTGCTTTTACAGCTTCCTTCCAGCTTGTAGTAGTTGATCATTTATTTTTTCACGTGTTGTACTAACTATATTTGGTTTTACATAATCGCCTATTGATCTTCATATCGATCAAATATATTTAAAGGAGAAGTGAGACACAGGGCATAAAAGGACAATGAAATGAAAATTTGATGGTTTAACTATATAAACGACCATTTCTTAGTCTGTGTGAAAATAGTTGTAAGCATATCTTGTGTGATGAAAAAAGTATAAGTTTAAAGCAACCATCCATTAATTTCACAATCTGTCACTTTCACTACCCCTAATTGAGAGTGGAATGCGTGACAAACACAATTTTAATCTCCGATTTAGTACAATTGTAGCAATAGATGACATAATATGTCATAGACATTGGACAATCATGTCACTACGTATCTACTTGTAGCGGTGGCGACACAATTAGACATAAAAAAAATATGGTCGATATTATAATTGTAAAAGATTCCCAGTTATGACAAATATTGATAAGTTTAAAGGTCTTGTTACAATTAAAAATTAGACCAGAGATCATGATTTTTTGGTAACTAACAAAATGTTAGAATATTTTATTTTTTTTGCGAATTAGTTTTATTCTTAAATATTACTTAATTTGTAAAATGTACATAGTAAGCTTTAGGTATCATGTTCTACATAGGATCAAATATTTTAACTCTTTTATTATACAAACGTGATTAGGAAAAAATAAAAGCAAAAGCTAAAGATAATTTTCCTTAATAAAAGAGACGTTACTTTTCAGGAAAAAGAATAATAATAGATCACCAAATGCGATATAATTCTTTTTTGAAAAAAAAAAAACAGATTAATAAAAAATCTTATTATCTATTTAAACAATGCAAAACTTTAATATAAGAATTTTATTGCATGTTCAAAATTTTCTATTATAAGAAAATTCTTTATTTATAGTGATCTCTCTGATTTTAAAATGATTAAACTATTAATATGCAAATTTTAGAAATAAACATATTATTTCTATCAAATAGATAAGAAAAGAAAAAGTATATATGGATATAGGATAAGTAAAATATATAAAATTTAAAGATTAAAAAACAACGAAATGTTATTCAGTATAGTAAGATTATACTTTATTAAATAACCAACTTATCTTTATTATAATATTAATTGAGACAAATATTAAAATCATGATAAAAAAATATAATGACTTCATACTGGAATCATTGAAATTGTATTCAAAATTAGTTTTTGCGATAATAAACAAAAGGACACATTATAATATTATACTAGCAATATCCCCGTGTGATGCACGGTTTGTAAAAGTAAATGAATAAATAATAAGAATTTTATACGTTTATATAATTTTAATATAATAAAATATTACAATCAATATATAATAAGAGATGAAAAGTTATATGTTAATGACATAAGAGTCAATGAAAAGTATTAAAATTAAAAATATATAAATTTGAGTAAGTTATATAATTTTCATATTTGTCTTTCTTAATGTATGAATATATCTAGCATCCATGTATGAAGGTCTTGTTGACCATCCTGTAGTACAAAGGATGAGTGTATATATGTATATTTATAATTTTATGATAAACGTTTATATTTATCCAAAGTAGTAATTTTTTTATTTTTTCAAAATATAATGTTTAAGAAATTTTAATATTGTTTTTGTAGCACAAACACACTAATAATTAACCCATATAGTCAACTAACAAACAACTACTTATCTTTAATCTAATTTATGTATACAATATGCTATCAAACTATAAATCGATAATAGATGCCTAATTTTATTATACAAGAAAATCACATTAGAAATGGAAAAAAAAAATTATTTCCGAAAATTTTATATATATATATATATATATATATTTTTTTTTTTATTTTTTGAAGAAAAGTAAAATATTGAAATTATAAACTGAATTTATAAAATATTTACTAAATAATTCAATTTTTATATTTTTATATGATTAAAAAAAATTAATAGAAAAGAAAAGAAAATTCAAATTTAGCTATTTCCAAATAAAATGTTTCATGCAAAAAATAAACAAAAATCAATTTAAGCTATTTCCAAATAAAGTGTTTTATACCAAAAATAAACAAAATTCAAATTGAGAAATTTCCAAATAAAATGCTTTATACAAAAAATAACGTTTTCCAAATAATATGCTTTATATAAAAAATAATGTTTATACCAAAATATTTTTTTCCAGCAAAGAAATTTGGGCATGAAAATTTATATGTTACTATTTTGGATGGATTTTGTTATTATATATATAGATAACAACTACCAAGTATAAACATTGGGACGTCTTCTCGAGGAATCCTCGTTTGAGATACGTCTCGCACTTAAATACATGTGTCTCAAACAATTGATAAGCAACATAAAAGAAGACAATAATAAGATACGACTCCGAACACAGTTAGCAAACACAAAAATGTGTCCAACCATATGTGAAGAAATAGTGACTCTGATTCTTTTGTATTTTCAAAGGAATGTTGTACAGTGTATGTTGCGTGCACATACTTCATTGGATAGACCAGATGGGAACTGGCTAACAAAATCAGCGGGTATAGCCTAAAAATAAATAAATAAATATAAAAAATTAAACCACAATATAAGTAAGTTAATCAAATTATAATCCCTAATCATAGATAGTTAACGCATGTTTAGCTAATTTTCAATTGGATTTAAGCTCAATCAGATCATGTTATGGATTCAGGTTTGAATTTATTATTAAGATGATTCACCATGATTACCTTTATTCTTTTTTTTTTTGTCAAACCACCGCATATTACCTTATTAAATATTATCTTCGTGTTTTTTACTTGTCATTCTAACTTATTTGATTTATTTGTTCTAGCTTTTTTTCCCATGATTCTTTTTGCAATATAACCCTACAATAATTATGAAAAGTGTTAACAATAATAAAGAAATGATGAAAAAATCAAAGGATTTAAGTGAATTAGTTGAGGGCTTATTTATCATCTCCTTAAGTTCCTTAATTTTCTTATCATAAGGTAGAATGACAGCTAAAAAAGAAGGTAGTAAATAATGCAAATTATCAACTGATTGATTATGCAAATTAAGGTAAATTGTTTAGTATAAAACCCAATATTGTGATCTTAAAATATTCTAAAATATTCTAATTAAGGAGTAAGTATGCGATGCTACTGGATCCATACAATACAAATGTGTATATTCTGCATGACTTAAATTTGAAGTTTAATTTTAACCTTTTCCTTATACTGTTGTTATACATACGAAATATGAACATACCATATTAACCCGAAACATATATGTAATGTTTGATAAGTTACTTTTCTTGCTAAATAATTATTAAAGTGGTACAAACTTTATTTTTTATGGTAATTTAATTGAAAATTAATCAACTTGAATACCTTAAACTTAACATAATACTAGTATAGAATCCGTGTAATACACGGATTTGTAAAAGAGATTAATAATTCAATGTTTAAGATAAACTAAATAAATGATAATAAACTAAACTTCTTAGGGATTAATAGTTAGAATTAAATTTTGCTATCAAGTGATATATATTTTGTTGAATTTTTTTTATTTTCAAATAATACTTTGAATTATAGTCTTATTTAGTTTAGGCGGTTACAACTTGAAGTTGAAGTCTTACATAGTGGTTGAGTGGGTAGGTTTGCTCCAGCCATATAATTTCATTGTTAATAAATAATTAATTACATAGAAGTTACATATTATCCTAAAAATGCTTTAATCTTGACATGTGACATAGCAGACCTTTTTTTAGTATATTAACGATTAAAGATAAGGAGGTTTAGATACATATTAGAAGATTGATGGTGGATAATCCATCCATTTCTCGCATTAGTTTTATTGCGGACCATATGTCAACCAACTTAATTAAGTGATTCAACTGCGGATTGATTTGTGGATGTTTATTTCTGCAAACTTTTAAATTTTTCTCTAATGTGATAAACTGCTAATACTCGGCAATGGATAAATCTATTGGAATGTTGATATTGACTTAGCTAATGCTATATGTCTTTATAATATCTACAGAAACTAATAACATAAACATCTGCTAATAAATTGTGACCAAACACGCTTAAACGAAACTAAACGGGAAAATTAAACGGAATTAAACGAAACACAAACTTATATAGTAGTCATACGCGAGACTTGTACACGCTTAGACACGTATTTTAGATCGTAACCCAGGCGTCACACTGTTAGAGTGTTTGTTGTTGGTTGTCAATTCGGAAAGAATTGAGAAGGAAGGTTTACTATTAAAATCTGACACTTAAAACTACACACATTGAAATACAATGGATATTGGAAAATTACTGGAAAGTTACAATTGCTTATGATATATATTGATCATAAATCCTCAACATTGAAACACCAACCGGAGGAAAACTCAACTGAGCTTCATTGCCCAGTCCAATATATCAAGACTTGTTAATCACAATAATTGTAAATTAGAATTGGATTTCCTGCCTTGTCAATAATTACAATTTTAATTCATGTTATGCACGTAGTTATAATTTTTATACACGTAGATTGTGTAAATTATCCTCAACCTTCATTTTTTTGGAGGTATAATTAGATAATCAAAAAGGAAAATGCTATGGATATTGTCAATTTCAATTACTGATTGAGCAGTGTTGTAACTTATTACCATGTACATACTTTGGGATTTTTTTTTTTTTTCTTCTAATTTAAGAATAAAGAAAAAATCCTCCCCTCTTTCTACGGCGATTCGAACCCAGGACCAAAAATCTAGCTAGTAGATGTTCTGCCACTTGAGCTATCCAACTTCGTCTTTGGGATTCTTTTTTGAACAGGATTGTATTTTGTCATTTAATAATGTTTGAAATTTTTACCATATATAAGGTTGTGTTTACTGATCACTGGAGGAGGCTGGAGTATTGTAGACTGGGGAAAATAAAGTGGACAGAGGAGATTGAGATAAATAAATTGATGTTTAATTTTGTTGGTTGGAGATTGATAGGTATGGCCCAATCTCTCCGGGTCGGACTAGCCATCCAGTCGGGTCAATCAGGCCCAAAAGCGCAAGCCCAACGCAACCAAGCCCATTCGCGGCATCTTTGGGAGTTGGAAAAAGATCCCCATGATCTTTTCCAACTGCCATGCAGATTTGATTGGCGGATTTATAGGGATTTAGTTAGGGTTTCAATTGAAGAGTATAAATAAGAGAATTGTTGTTTAGTTTAGGGTTCTGATTTTCAATTCTAGAAATATAGTTTGCAAAATTGTACTCCAGGATTAAAGGAAGAATAGTGAAAACACCCCGGAAGGTTATTGCCTTCTCCCGTGGACGTAGATCTCTGGATCGAACCACGTAAATCTTTGTATCATCTAAGTTCTTGCATGTTTTGATTGTTTTGGGTTATCATCACGATCGTAATCCGTTTGATATCCGATTTTCGACATTATCAATTGGCGCCGTCTGTGGGAAACGATTGAAAAGCAAACCCTAACATCATTCAAAGTTGATTTACGTCAGTCATGGTGAACACTCGCCAATCTACTAACCCAACCCGATCTCGTCTCAATCCCCCCGTGCATCAAAACCCTCCGTTGCCACGTCAGGAGATCTATGATCCGCCTGCAGGGCAAGCAGATGCACAGCATCCTGCACCCGCTGATGCGCCAGCGCAGGTTGACCCACAACCAACCCTCAAACTACTGCAGGCACAACAAGCCTTCCTTCGGGAACACGCTGCCTTATTCCAAGAATAGAGTCATCGGCGCGCTGACTCCGGTGTCCGCGCCGACAATGGCGTTAACCAGGTGGCAGGACATCCCCGCTGTGATCGATCTCGTGCACTCGATGAAGACCCGCCTCATAGAGCCAGGCATGATCGCCGCCGTCAGCAATCAGTATCGCCTGGGGAGAACCGGAGTTCTAATGGTTCTAGGCCCCGCTATGCTGAGCACGATGACGTAGGCCGACGCCGACTTGTAGATGCGGCGAAGCGGGCTCGCTTGGAAAGGTCCCGTTTACTCGATCCTCTCGAACAAGAGCAGACTCAATTTGATGCTGAGCTTGACAAGGCATTAGGCCTTGATGCTGATGGGGAGATAATCACTCCGATCTCCGAGGAGATTCTTTCCACTCCACTCCCCGAAGGGTTTAAACTCTAACCGGTCCCTGTATACAACGGCACCAGGGATCCAAGTAACTTCTTGAGCGCGTTCAAATATGCTATGTTCAATCGAAGTTGCACGCCGCATCACTTGTGCAAAGTGTTCCCCGAGTATCTCCAAGATGAGGCCAGAATTTGGTTTGATTCTTTGCCACGTAGCAGCGTTACTTCTTTTCGGGATCTCGCCGAACAGTTCTGGGATCGTTTCCATACACGAGCCAAGCTTATGGCCACTTTGGCCGATCTCATGAACCTGGAGCAGCGAGACGGGGAGACCGTCTCTCAGTTTCTTGAACGCTTCACTGCGAAAAGCCTCAAAGTAGGTAGCCGATCCGATGATGTTATCATCACGGCCTTCATGAACGGCCTCCGAGCCGGACCGCTTTACACGGATCTTGCGCGACATCCTACAACCACTACCCGAGCTCTATTTGGCATCGTGAACAGGTTTGCCAAAGCTGAAGAGCAAACTCGACGCAAGCGGGAAAAACATACTACGAAGAAACAGCTAAACAAAACGCAGGCCGGGACTAGCACCCGGCCCAGTGCCTTCAGTAGTTTGAGCAGAGGCAGGTTGGAACCTCGCAGTGATGTCCCTCAACTCACACCCCTTACGCGATCAAGGACATAAATACTTTCTGTTCACAAGAATAATTTACGACCGTGCCCACAGATGATTGCTTCGGCAGAGAAGCGTAACCATGAGAAGTGGTGTGCGTATCATCACGATCATGAACACGACACCGAAGAATGTCGCGAACTTTGTAAAGAAATCGAGGACTGTTTGAAGCGAGGCTTCCTCCGGCAATACATAGTTCGGACCGAGGACAGATCTCGGCTGAACCAAAACGGAGGTCTACAACAAGGTCGGGGAGGTTACAGCAACCGAGGTCCAAGATAAAACAGACCCCAATGCCAGAACAATAGGTCGGGGTATACAAATTACCAAAGACAAGATCAGGATAATCGTCAACAAAATCAACCGCAACAACCCCAATTGTTGCCACCGCCACCACCACATGGCGGTCCCGGGGACAACCCACTGAATCATGTCGTCCATGGGATTATAAATGTAATCTATGGTGCCACGCCAACAGGGACTTCCCGAAGTGCCCTTAAAGTCGAAGCACGAAGGCCTCCTCCCGAGGAGCCACGCCACAAGCGTTTTCACAAATCTGGAACAGTGAGCTTCACCGAAGATGACCCTGTTCCCGAGCTCACCCCTCACACTGATGCCATCGTCATTAATATGGCCATGGCCAATGTCACAGTAAAACGAGTCTTTGTCGACAATGGCGCCGCCGTCAGTGTCATATTCACTGAGTGTTTCCAGAAAATGGGCATACCTCGCGAACAGCTCCGGCCTGCCACCGGGCTATTACAGACCTTCACTCAGGGAGAGGTCCAACTTGAGGGAATTATCAACCTCCCCGCGTCGCTTGGTACGTATCCAGCGATAAAAACTATCTTTGTCGATTTCTATGTGGTCACCTCTCCATCTCCATACAACATGATTCTTGGCAGGGATTGGCTCACTCCGGAAAAGGCCATCTGTTCCAGATACCATTTAGCATTGAAGTTTCCTACACCCCACGGAGAGGTCGCCATCTGTGGCAATCAAAGAATTTCCAAGGAGTGCATGTACGTTGCACTCATGAAGACAACCAAGGCTCCTCTTCCTAAGCCTCAATTTCAAATAGCCACTTCGGCGTCAGCCCCAGGTTCTTCTGAGTCACTCGGAAACGATACTGCCGAAGTGCCACTCGATCTTGCTATGCCAGAGCAAACTGTTACAGTAGGCGCCATGAACATACCATTGTTTCACAATGCCATCATTCAGACGCTACGGGAATATTCCGAAGTCTTTGCTTGGTCTCCCCTAGATATGCCAGGCGTCTCTCCCGACCTTATCACTTATAAGCTGAACATTGACCCTAATGTGAAGCCAATACAACAAAAGCGACGACAATTGCCCCAGAAAGAAATGCAGCTATCCGAACTGAGGTTCAACAGCTCGTGGATGCTGACATCCCATTTGAAGTTCATTATGGCTTTCTAATCCGGTGATGGTGACGAAGTCCAGTGGGGCTTGGAGGATGTGTGTTGATTTTTCTGACCTTAACAAACACTGCCCAAAGGATTGCTATCCTTTACCGTCTATTGACCAAAAAGCTGAGGACATTACAGGGTATAAGGCGCTTTGCTTTTTGGATTTGTACAAGGGATATCACCAAATCCATATGGACCGCCGAGATGCCATCAAAACAGCTTTCATCACTGATTTTGGATGCTTTTCTTTCAAGAAAATGCCCTTCGGACTAAAAAATGCCGGAGGCACCTATCAGCGTCTCATGGACCACGTCTTCCGAGATCAGATCGACCGCAATGTTGAGGTATATGTCGATGACCTCGTTATTAAGAGTCCTTCTCCTACATCGTTATGCAGGACATCGCCGAGACATTAAACACATTGCGACGCTATAATCTTCGACTTAATCCAGCCAAGTGTACCTTCGGAGTTGGGTCAGGAAAATTTCTGGGGTACATGGTCTCGCAACACGATCTCCAGGCCAACCCAACCAAGATCAGGGATGTGTTGGATCTTCAGCTGCCTAAAACCGTGAAAGACGTCCAACACCTGACCGGCAGCCTCGCCGCTCTAAACCATTTTTTTGTCCAAGGCAGCGGAGTGCCAGCTTCCTTTCTTCAAAATTCTGCGCCAAGCGAAGAAATTTGAATGGACTCCGCAGTGCGACGAAGCCTTTGAGGCTCTGAAACAACACATCAATCAGTTGCCCACTATGTCCGCGCCTCTCCCCGGAGAGCCCCTATATATATATTTGGCCTCCGCCGATGAAGCCATTAGTGCGGCCCTCATCCGCGAGGACCACGACAGTCAACAACCCGTGTACTTTGTTAGTCGAGCCCTCTAGGGGGCAGAAACCCGCTACTCCGTGGCGGATTAAATAGTTTTGGCCCTAGTCAAGGCGGCCCGCCGCCTGCGCCCTTACTTTCAAGGGCATACCATTCGGGAACTCACCAACAGCCCATTCGTTAGACTCTTATCAAGCCCGATGTCTCAGGACGTTTAGTCAAGTGGGCAATCGAGCTCGGGGAACACGATATACAATTTCTACCTCGCCGAGCCATCAAGGGTCAAGCTCTCGCAGATTTTTTGGTCGAAGTCCCATTCAATGACCCCGAGGCAGTCATATGTGCTAAGGCTATACCCCACACCGACCCCGAGGCCGAAGCCAACAAGTGGCGTGTATACGTGGACGACGCCTCTGCAACCGAAGCAGTGGTGCCGGGTCCTCCTCATTGGTCTCGACGGCGTTGAAGTCAAATATGTCCTGCGTTTTAAGTTTAAGGTGACCAACAACGAGGTTGAGTACGAGGCAGTCCTTGCTGGGCTCCGGCTCGCTCAAACCTTCGGAACTTCGCATATCCAGCTTTTCACCGACTCCGAGGTAGTATCCAGCCAGATCTAGAGGTGTCAAAACGGGTCGAGCCCGTTGGGCCAGCCCGCCCCGCTATACATAATAGGTGGGTTGGGTTGGATATTTAGAGGCCCGCCCGTTTGGGCCGCGGGCTAGGCGGGTTGGGGGCGGGCTAGCCCGCTTAAAAAAAAAAAAAAATTAATGAAATTTAGTACTACTACTAGGGTTCAAATGGACTAGCCCACTTTAAAAAAATTAAAAATTAATGATGGAGATGGAGAAGAAGAAAATGAAGATGATTTTGATGATGTAATGGTTAATGAACTCTACTATACTTTCATTTTGTGAATTTTTTATTTTTATATGTTGGATTTCGAATTATTGATTATGGACCTATCACCTATGATGGATGTGATGAATGTTTGTGAACACTTTACATTATTTAATAGCTATTATATAATAAAAATGGTTAAAAAAAAAAAGTCAAAAAAAGGTGGGTTGGCCCGCCCAACCCACAACCCACCGGTGGGTTGGGTTGGGTTGGGATTTGAAGGCCCGCCATATAAAAAGCCCGCCCCGCCCCGCCCCGCCAAATGGTGGATTAAGGTGGGTTGTGGGCCGGCCCGCCCCGCCAACCCGTTTTGACACCTCTAGCCAGATCAAAGGCACTTACACGGAAAAAGATGATACATTGAAAAGGTATCTGACTTTAACTCATAAGCTTTTATTAACCTTTACTTCGACTGATGTCCAACAGATACCTCGCGAAGAAAATGTTAAAGCTGATACTCTTAGTAAAATGGCCTCCGCTGTCCCATCAAATGTGTCTTCGGACATAATCGTTGAAGAAGCTACCCATCCTTTGATTGGTGAGCAAATGGTCTCTATATTGACTGATGCCGATCCCAATTGGATGACCCCGATCATCCAGTATCTTCGGAATGGCACCTTGCCCGAAGATAAATTACTCGCTCGGCGGATACTTCTGAAAGCACCAAAGTACACACTTCACGACAGAATCTTATACCGTCAGTCATACTTGCAGCCGAGCCTCCGATGTCTTGGCCCGGTCCAGGCCGACTATATTCTTCGGGAATACCACGAGGGGGCGTGCGCGAGTCATATTGGGTCACGAACGTTGGCCAAAAAAGTGCTTCGGTGGGGATACTACTTGCCCACCTTGTTTAGTGATGCCCACAATTTGGTGACAAATGTCAGCGGCACTCCCGAGTGAAACACCTGCAGCAAACCGAGCTTATTGGCATACAAAGTGCTTGGCCATTCATACAGTGGGGAATCGACATCGTGGGACCGTTCCCAGTTGCTCCCGGGGGACTTAAATTTCTCGTGGTTGCTGTCGACTATTTTACTAAATGGGTGGAAGCCGAGCCCCTCACTGTCATTACTGGACAAAATATCCTAAAATTTGTCTGGCATAACATCATATGCTGTTTTGGCATCCCAAGTGCGATTATATCTGACAATGGCAAGTAATTTGAAAATGATCCCTTTCGGTCCTGGTGCGAGGAGTTGCACATCAAGCAAGTTTTCACCTCGGTAGCTCACCCCCAAGCTAATGGCCAAGTCGAAGTGACGAACCGCACTCTAGTCAACAGCCTAAAGAAGCGATTGGATCAGGCCAAGGGTCTTTGGGTCGAGAATCTTCCGCAAGTTCCCTGGGCTTATCACACAGCACCACATTCTTCCACCGGGGAGACTCCATATAGCCTCACCTATGGCTCCGAGGCTGTCATTCCTGCCGAGGTGGGCGTGCCCAGCCCTAGACTCTTACACCTCGATCCCGAGGCTAACGAGGAAGCATTCCGTACCAACTTAGACGAGCTTGAACATCGTCGCGAGCAATCTTTCATCCGACAAGCTAAATGCAAGCAACAAGCGGCTCAGTATTACAACCTCCGGGTTCGGGGTACACAGTTCCATGTCGGAGACCTCGTACTCCGGCTAAATTCTGCCAGCAAAGCTACCCCCGAGGGAAAACTACATGCTACCTGGGAAGGACCTTATCGCGTCACTGTCGCTCACGCCTCCGGGAGCTATCAATTAGAGCATTTGGATGGCACACCGATGCCTCGCACCTGGCACGTTAGCAATCTGCGGCGTTTCTATCTATAGTTTCCCTTTTCAAGTACTTCTTCTTCCTTTACATTTTATGTACGTACTTACATTTTCGGACCGCGGTACTATATGTTTCAAGCTTATTTTTGAATTCTTCAATTGTTCCGATAATCGCTATGAATAAAAGTTTTAATTTCCAATATATATACTGCTTCTCTTCTACGCCGCGGGGACGCCCCGGCCTAGAATACTCGCATATTTATTGCGACAAATTGTTACTTGTCTCCGGACACATTGGTCTCTCGACTGATCCGTCCGGAGAGACCACAAACTTGGTCCTCGGACATGAATTCCCTCTCGCCTGATTTATCCGGAGAGGTCAACAACTTTGTCATTCTGCAAACATTAACTCCCGCCTAATCCGTCCGGGGAGATTCTATGCCTTGTTTCCAGACAAGGGCTTGTCTACATCTAGTACTCCCGAGTACTAACTACTACATTATTTGCATCACATTGTATCAACTCATTTAAAAGAAACTTGCATCATGCTCAAATGCATAGCTACTCTATTTATTTGCAAAAAGAACTTGTTATGTATGTCATTGATTTTCACTGCAGTTTTATTTACAAAAATACTTCACAACACAACCTCTCTATCTACCTATTACTACCTAACAAATAGTCAGCACTTTGACGCTGAGATCCGCCCTAGGAGCTCCTCCGCGTCCTCCGGGATCTGGAAGTACCCCGGGACTGGGCTCCGGTCCTCCCCCGACTCTGGCCTCCTCGAGGGCGAGGACTTGATTGTCGGCCTCCTTGAGGGTGGGGACTTGGTTGCCAAGCTGGCCTTGAAGTATTAGCCCATCCAACAGATCCCACTCTGCGGGGGCCATCACTTCGATCTCCTCGGCCAGTTTTTGCACCTCCTCCTCGGCGACCACTACCGAGCTCGGTTCTCGGATTACCACTCCGGTAGGTTTTTTCACCGAGCCCTTTTTCCCTCTCCGAGGAGCCTTCGAGGAGTTCCCTCGGCTGGAGCTGGCGATATTGTCCTCCGCAGCACGACGCCACCTTCTGCAGCCTTTTAAGTCCTCGTACATGCTGAGGAGTATCTCTAACACTTCCCGCTTCCTAACCAGCTCGGCGGAGCTAGTGTGTCCGGCCTCCATTAGTACGGCTATTTCCTTCTGAATTTCAGTCGTTCGCTCTTCGACCTCCTCGAAAGTTAGCAGGCCGTACTTAGACAGTATTCGCTCGTACTCTCTTTGATGGACGAAGAGTCGTTCCACCTCGGCGCATTTAGACAGGTACTTAAGCTGGTGATCCAAAGCTTTTTCTGGAGCCACTGTTCTTGCCTTTTCGGCCTCGGATACCTTCTTCTCTGCAACCGCGAGCCTTCTTTCCAGCTTAGGTACAACCGACATCTTCAGGTCATCTCTCTCTCTTTGCAGCCAGTTCATTGACTGCATCAGTTTCTTAATGACCTCGTGAAGGTCCACGGTGTCCTCCTGCTGCACGTGTGATATATAGAGAACAATTATAAGGCCACCAGTATACAACACATATTAATATTCGAGCTCAAGGCATACATTCAAGATTCAATAGCACAAAATCGACAACTTATCATTCATACATTCACAAAACAACGATTACAAATCAAGTGCTTTTTAGAATTACAAGTTCAAAAATGCCTCCTACTCTACGTCTCCGCCTAAGTCAGGAGGGGAACTGACCTCCGCTGCGGCTGAGGTGGTGGCAGCCGGGTCCACGGTAGGACTCGCTGCCAGCTGAAGAGCTCCGCCCTCCTGGGGAGCTAGTTCCAGCGCCTCGGGCTCAATCCTCGGTGGAGGGAGCCTCTGCCGTGGCTCTGGCACATGCATACCCATCCGATATCCCAGGAACTCCTCATCCTGGTCTACCGAACAGCTCACCACGTCTTGAACCAACATGATGGTCCCTTTCTGGGCCAGTGCCTCCACCAATGGCCACTCCGGGAGCCGCGACAGCGTGTTGTAGTAGGCGGCGTCAACATTGTCCACGGAGGCGTAGTCATACCCGAACTCCTTTTTATAAATATCCACCTCCGGGTACTCTTCCTTTACCACCTCCAACACTTTAGAGCGCGTGGCTACGTCCCCTACTACCACAAAGTTTGTCAAGAAGTTCACAAACGTTTCCGTTTGTGACAGCCTCTCGACGAAGGCCCTCAGCATCGCCCCCTGGCCCTCTGCCTTCTTCTTTAGCTCCTCCCGAGCTGCGGCCAGTTCTCCCCGGAGAAGGGCCATCTCAGCAACCTCTCCTCTAAGCCGGGCAGCTTCCTTCTCGGCCTCAAGCGCTCTGCCCCGCACTGTCACCTGGCCACTCTTGGCCTCAGCTGCCTCTGCGCGGAGGTTATAGCACTTCCCGCGCAGCTTATCGCACTCCCCGCGCAGAACCCTCAACTCTTCGTCCAAAGCCTCGGTCTCATCTTTTTTAAGGCGATGCCCGAACCCAATGAGCCCTTGGCTCAGGGTCCACACCTCCTCCAACTCGGACACCTCGTGGCCCGCCACTCTTGTCTGGCCCTGCTGAAAACTTTATAAGACATTGCATATCAACGATAAATTTAACGCGTGATAACTATACAGGTAGGATCCAACCGCATTCTCTTTGAGACAGAGGGCGGCGTCGGCATAGGCCCCGGCCTCTTCTTCGTCCTTGGGGTTATATCCGCCCGCGAAGCCACCTCTACAGTCCCCTCGCCGAGTTTCCTCCCCGGGGTCCTCTCCACCTCAGGGGTCGTGCTTTTTGGAGTGGCCGCTCTCTCTGGGGTCCTCTCCACCTATCTACCCGCGGTTTTCTTTTGGAGGCTGGTTTTAAAGCGTCCCACTACAAGAAATGGTCAGCACATTAGCACACAATGTTAATTAGCAGTTACAAACAATTGTAATAAAGAGTCCCTACCCTCCACTTCAGCCCAGGCTAAAGACCCCTCACTCGGGGGTGGCGACGTCCTTGCCTTTGGTCCCTTCGTATAATATAGAGACAATCCAGCCTCCTCCAACTCTTCCTCGATGAACACTTGTTTCAGCGTTCCCGCCTGCTCGAAGGCACAAAGTTGGAGCGATTTCCAGAAATTTGTAGGTTTCTTTCTCGTCTTCCCACTGGTTTTTTTATCGCAAGTTGCAAATGAAGAGTAAAGTGAACTGTCACTTCCTTTTTCCCTCTAATACAAAGATTCAACAGCCCAGATTGCGCTTGTTCAAATTCAGTGGCTCACATAAGCGCGTGCATTACACCCGTCCTTGGGTTGCGCACCTGCGTGCCTCACACGCGCCATGCATGCAATGATCACGTGACCAATCACATCAACCACTTCCTTCCCCAGGAACTCTTTTACCCTGGGGGTAATTCAGTTCAATTCCGGTTGACTAATTCACCCCGGGGGTATTTCAGTTCGACTCCGGTTGACTCTTTTACCCCGGGGGTAATTCAGTTCGACTCCGGTTGACTAATTTACCCCGGGGGTACTTCAGTTCCACTCCGGTTGACTCTTTCACCTCGGGGACACTTCAGTTCGACTCTGATTGATTCTTTTACCCCGGGGGTACTTCAGTTCGGCACAGAATTGACTCTTTCACAACAAGGACTCTGATACTACTCCAACTCAACTTCGGCTACATCGCATCCACATCGGACTCCGGCTAAATCTTTTTAACCGAAGCTCCTACCTCGCTCCGGCTGGTGGGGGGGGCATCTGATAGGTATGACCCAATCTTTCCGGGTCGGACTAGCCCTCTAGCCTGGTCAATCGGGCCCAAAAGCGCAAGCCCAACGCAACCAAGCTCATTTGCGACATCTTTGGAAGTTGTAAAAAGATCCCCATGATCTTTTCCAACAGCCATGCAGATTTGACTGGCGGATTTATAGGGATTTAGTTAGGGTTTCAATTGTAGAGTATAAATAAGAGAATTGTTGTTTAGTTTAGGGTTCTGATTTTCAATTCTAGAAATATAGTTTGCAAAATTGTACTCCGGGATTAAAGGAAGAATAGTGAAAACACCCCGGAAGGTTATTGCTTTCTCCCGTGGACGTAGATCTCCGGATCGAACCACGTAAATCTTTGTGTCATCTAAGTTCTTGCATGTTTTGATTGTTTTGGGTTATCATCACGATCGTAATCCATTTGTTATCCGATTTTCGGCATTATCAGAGATTGGATTGAGGTTGTTTTTACTGTAAAAATCAGAAAAATGTGATGTGATTTGTATAAATATATTGTCAGCAAGTTCAGAGAAAACACAACTCGATTGACTCAATCCTGAATAGATTGGACCAAGTAGTAAGTAAACACGCCCTAAGAGTTGCCCAATTAATGCAGCCAATTATACCATATATAAGAGTTGACCAATTAATGCAGCAAATTATACGATATATAAGGGTTCACTAAATAATGCAGTCAACATTGAAGATTTTCAGAATTAGTATTTTTTGTTTTGGGTGGGAAATTGTTGATATTACTATTATTGACGGATTTTGATATATTTTATAGTATAGAGTTTTTGTTATATTGTAAAATATGTTAAGTGGAAAAGTGATTATTCTAAGAGAAATTCTGAATTTGGCAAAATGATTAGAATGATAGTTGTAGTTTATTTAACAGGAGGAATGATATATATAGTTGCCCCTACAAACATGATTATTCGTTGATGGTACATGAGAAAATGTAATGTCTTAAATAGATGATGTCCTGGTACTGGTAGTGGTCCCGGTCCCATTAATTATATGTCTCCTGAGGCCTGGGATATGAATTTCCTTAAAGTAGTTGTTCCACTCTATATTTGTTGCATCCACTTCAAAGGTAAGTTTCTCCGCTTTGGACATTTGTTGTATTAATTTCTGGTTGTTGGCAGTGTCAAAGGTTGCATTGAAAAACCCTATAAACTCATACATCTTGCATAGTTGCTGACTGTATGCAACTTTGGCTTTCCATTTCTTCCGAATGTCGTCTCCAACTGCCCCCTTTTGTCTCCAGATTTCCTCTCTTGTGAATTCTGAGAATTCATTATAATCGCCGAAAAACTTTATTTTTCTTATAGGATGTCTTGTTTCGATTAAAGGTGCTGCGTTAAAATATTCGTACAGATATTCGAAAAATTCCGAGAATTTCAGGGGATTTCTCACACTAGATGCCACGTGGTACACATTGTGTTGTGCCTTGTCTAGATTCCCCTCCTTTGCAATCGCTGCGATCGTTGTATTTACTACCATGTCCACTGGTATCTGATGCCACAAATAATTCAGATATTATTTTCCAAAACAAGACTCTTACTTATACCCCTTTTAATTTAATTACATCAACATGCAACCTTGAATCCAAGGTTAGGATTTTCGGTCGATAACTTGAATCCAACAAGGAAATCAGCGGTGGAGCAACGTGAGGGGTAATAAATGAGCGAAATGTATCTATATACTGTAACAGTGGAGTAACAATTAACAATGAGGGAGAGAGAAAGGAAAAATGGGGAAGACGGGGTGGAGGGAGGGGGGAATTGTGGTGCTGGGACTACATATATATGTGTGTGTTTTTATATATTTAAATAACTTTTATATGTTTTAAATAATATAAACTGCTTTTAAGAAATAAAGCCACGTCATTTTGCTCAACAATAAATGAGTCAACAGGAGGAAAAGAAAAGGGAAAATAGTATTGGCAAATAAGAAAATAAATGACAACGCACAGGTGACCGGTTGATTAACAAACTACAATCAATCAAAAGATATTTCATAAAATAATTGCGAGTTACAAAGCATTTTTACAAAGTGCTAAAGTTACTCGTAGGTTTTGTACTTATGTAATAGTTACAGGAATATTTATTAATTTTTCCTTGTATAAATTTACTAGTGAAATTGAAATTTTTTATTCTTTACTTTTATTAGTTAAATGAGATAGTGACGTTTGAAACATCAGTAGTGTTTAATATGGGACAAATGTAGTAGTTGTATTTAATACCATTTTAAAAGTAGGAGTATATTTTTTCCTTTTTAATGGAGGAATACTTTTAAAATTTATACAACATCAATCAATATATAAAGTATTTAAGAAGTATTATGTTTTACTAAAAAGCCGTTTGTTTTGGTGAGCAATAAGAAGAAATGATAAAGTTTTAATACTTACAACATCCATAACGACGTCAGGATTTCCATAGAAGGCTGGAAGATGTCCCTTTCCATAAGAAATGATGACTGGATCAAACATCCTAAATAATATCCAACAATTGAAAAATTAACGCACAGAAAATAATAAATAAATTAGAAAAAAAAACAAAAAAAAAAAACCTGTTTCCTTGTATCCATCCAGGGAAAGGTTGTTTATAACTGCTCTCAATAACAGTTGGCCTGACAACGAGCAACGGTACGTCCCCTCTTATTTCACTCAGAACCATCTCACCCATTGCTTTAGTCAAGTGATATGCATTGTACCATCCCAAAACTGATGCTCTGTTAAATGATCAAATATTTGCTATATCATCTCCTTATAACAAAATGATACACATGCAATATGTTTGGAGATAACTAACCTGTCTTGCCCAAGTTTTTTCAAAGTTTTGGTGGCATCATACTCGTCTGAGGAGGCAGTAGCTGATTTAAGGATCATTTTAATCTCATCACCGACATCTACTTGAGCTGCTGCCTCCTTTCTTGCATTATCTCCCATTATCAATGGCTTCTCAACTATTACTCCTTCTTTTCTTCCATTAACATACGCTACAAATACAACAACAACATTAATTAATCAATCTCTCTACTATTTATGAAATATATATACATGAACATACCAGTTGAGATGTGGGTAAAGAGCTTGAGATTCTTGCAAGTCTTGGCAAACCTCATCAATCTTTGAGGTGCATTCACATTTGAATCCAGTAATGAGTCATACCTTGCAAAATAACAAACAAACATAATGCATGACGAGTCCCAAAAAACCGTCACGTTTCTATAATTGAGTAGCCAACCTGGCATTCAAAGTTGTGCAAGCTGCAGACTGAATTATAACATGGACATCCTTCCTTAGTGTATCAGCAGATTCAGAGTCCATTCCCAGATTTGGTTCACATATGTTGCCAACCACTGCTATCAGCTTCTCCCTAACAAAAGCTTGGTATGATTCCCCATGTTCTTCTTTCACACATTTCATCAATTCTGAGTTTATTATCTAACAAAAATGGACACCTAGCTGGTGTTAATATAGTACAACCAAAATCTCTATTCCATGGAATACAAAAGGAAACACGTACGGAATAAAATAGGTTAAAAAATTAATTAATTATATACTTCATTGGTTACTCGTTGAATTGCATCCTCCTGGTCTTTTGCCTTGATGAGTAAATAGATTTTGGCCACTGGGGTTGATCTTAACAACTTCTCCACAAGAACTGCAAAAACTGCACACTGTTAATGCATGTCAGAAAATGAATGGGAGATCTAGAGAGAGAGAGAGAGAGAGAAACCTTTGCCGAGGAGGCCAGTTGCACCAGTAACAAGAATATTCTTCCCTTGAAAAAACTGAAGAATCCCAATGCCTTCATTATTATCAGCTCCTGCGGCCTGTGGAAGTTCCAAATCCAACTGGAGAGGGTGGCAGGGGGAACTGAAGTAGGAATACCCATTGTAGAGCACACCCATTTTCCCATGTGATAAACGCCCATTCTTTTGCAAGGGAATGTTTGTTTGCCAGCATTTTCCCAAAGGAAACTTGATAATTGGAGAGCACAAAAACGAGCTTTGACTTAGCAACATTGTGCTTATCATCACTTCCCAAACAAAGAATATTGGAAGGTGTTGTGGTAGTGAGTACTCAGAGTTGAGTGTCTCTCTTAATTTATAGATGACAAAATAATACCCCTCTCATCCAGAATTACTTTGGGTGTGTTTATTTAAGATTTTCTCCAATATAGTGAAAAACATTAAACTTACTTTTTCATCTATTTTTCACCACTTTATTCACTTCAACTAACAATATTAACATTCTTCAATCTTAAACAAACATATTCTTTGTATAAACAATTAAGAATTGATGGAATGAACAAATCTATCTTTTTCACCCCAAAGCATACCGTAATTGAGATATATTTAGAGGTAATATTGGAAAATTTGTGAATTTTTTGTTATAATGACTTGTTTTCCAAACAAAGTTATATTGTATTGTAAGGAATACGAGAGTCCCTCCGTCACACCTTATCTTGCACAGAGGAGGTTGACACAAGTATTAAGAAAAGTTTTTTTAGATTTTATTAACTTTTCAAAGGTTGATTGAGGATGGAGATTGTGTTATAACTTTCCTCTTCAAGAAGTATGCAAGTTCATCTGGGATGAACGAAAATAAAAAATGTACAAAATAATGTAGAATGAAAGAAGTATAATATTGTCACAGTAATTAACGAGACATGCATGCAGAACAGAGCAGAAGGGGCAGGCAGGACGGGTTAGGTTTCCATGCATAAAGATCCCAAGTGGGGATTAGGAAAGAGATGCATTATAAATGTAGACCCGTTTTTATCCGTAGGGTACCAAGTTGATATATATACCAAAATTATCTCCTATCTACTGCAGATATGTTTTAATATATGTATTGCAGGTGTGTAATAATTTTATTCTTTAGCTTTAGATAAGATAACTTAATTCTTTTTAAAAATGATTGGGGATCATATATATCATCTAAAAGCGAAACAACAAATCTCAAACTTATATGTGAAAAACAAAAAAAAAAAAAAAAAACAATTGATTTTTAAGGAAAAAATATAAATTCTGTAAAGTTGTTTATGATTTGTTAAAATAAAATAAAAAATAGATTTGAGTTAATAAATTAACAAAAATATAAATAAATTCTTAAAATTACAAATAGATTCTGTTTTGTTCACTTCTCTATGGATTTAGCATTTCTGATTTAATTTTTTCTATTTTACATTCTCACTTTTTCTGTAAAAATTTGTTTATATTCATTTATTGTAAATTCAAAACTTGTTATTTTTCATATTTATTATATATTCTTCATTTGATTTTACTTTTCTGAAATTATTTGAGTTCTCAGTGTATTTTCAGTTTTCTGCTTTGTCTTTGTTTTCAAAATTTCCAGAATTTATGTAATTATATATTTAAGGTTTTATAATTTACTTGCCAAAATAATACTATATTTTGGTGGATTTCAAATCCTTAGACAAATGTAATTATTTGTAAATCTCTCCCACTCACACCTCGCTCTCTCTTTTCCCTCTCTCTATCTCTCTCTCCTCCCCCGCTCTCTCTATCTCTCTCTCTCCTCTCTCACTCTCTTTAGTTTAGTTTAGTTTAGTTTAGGTTTAGAGTTTAGGTTTAAAATTTTCACTTAAGTTTGTCATAATGAAAAAGATATCCTTTAAGTTTAACACTTTTTTAAAATGTCTCATAAGTTACAAAAATTGATAAAAATGTCCCGTCACGGGCTACTACCTGTTACCCAGCCGGTGATGAGCTGACGTCGCATTACTTTTTTAAAAAAATGGGTAAAAATGCCTCTTAAGTTTGCCATAATTATGAAAATCTCCTTTAAGTTTGGCACTTATTAAAAATGTCCCATAAGTTACAACAAATTGATAAAAATATCCCGTCACTGTCTACTACCTGTTACCCAGCCGGTGACGGGTTTGACGTGGCATTAATTCTTTTTTTTTAAAAGCTTATATGATTTTTTTATATGATGTGGCATTATTTTATTTTTCTTCTTATAATTGTTGATTTAGATAGCAAAATATATTAAAAAATCTACTAGAAATATTTATATTTAATATGAATTATCATAAAAATAATAGTAACTTATTTTTTAAAAAAATTAAAAATTCAAAAATAAGATTTTATTTACAAAATATGATAAAATCCAAAAAAATCTAAAAAATATTTAAAAAATAGAAAATTGTTTTAAAAATCACAAAAAACATTTCCAAGGTCTAAAAACATGGGAACAATGAGGCTACCGGTGGACCACCATGATTGTCGACATTCAAAACAAAATGGGCAAATGGCGACGGATGGTAATTCGAATGGCCAGACCGCCATGATTTTAGATCTGGTTTTAGATCAGCCTTAGATCTGGTCATTTGAAGCCTAAGATAGGAAATTAGAAGTCAACAATTATCTGGATCGAAAGTCAAAAGGGCGAATAAGCAGAAGGTGGCAGTGGCACAAGGTTGGCCAGAGGGGTTGTAGATTTGCGATAGTGGGGGACTGTAATCTTTTAAGAACAGGGAAGAACTAAAAAATTGTTTAAAAAACTTATTTTAATGTTTCTTCTTTAAATTTTCACATTTCTTTTTAAAGACCCGAAAGAGAAAAAAACTAAAATATCTTGATGAAAATACAGGGTGGGACGAGAGGGGGTGAGGTTATATTTATTAGATTTGTTTTAAATTTTCTATAGATTTTTCATAGATTAGTTTTTAGATTTTCAAATAATTTTTATATGCTTTAAATAATTAACTAATTTAAAAAAATGATATCAATTTATGTTTTATATACAATTTAATTTTAAACTTTGTATATCAATATTTCATTTTTGTCATCCTAATTTATAATTTAAAAGAAAAGAATAATAGCAAAGATAAAAGAAAAATAGAAAAACATATTAATGCCACATAATATAAAAAACCACAATAGCTTTTAAAAAAAAATTAATGTCACGTCAGCCATTACCGGCTGGATAACAGGTAGTAGCCGGTGAAAGGGCATTTTTATCATTTTTTTTGTAACTTAGGGGGCATTCTTAAAAAGTGTCGACTTGAAGGACATTTTATTAATTTTATATGGCAGACTTAAGAGGCTATTTTTCCAAAAAAATAATGTCACGTCAGCCAGTCACTGGCTGAGTAACATGTAGTAGCTAGTGACAGGATATTTTTATTATTTTTTTGTAATTTAGGGGGCATTTTCAAAAAGTACCAAACTTAAAGTACATTTTCTTAATTATGGCAATCTTGAGGGGAATTTTTACCAATTTTCTCCCATCTTTATCTCTCCCTCTCGTTCTCCGTAGTGTCTTCACTTAGTTGGTTAATTTAGATATAGATAAATATTATTTTATTTAATAAAAAATAAAAAAATCTGATTTTAAAGAAGAAAAAATGAATTTTTACAAATGTTGCATAAGTTTATGTCAAACAATGAATTTGAAAATTTTGGATTTAAAAATTCTTTCACATATCCACCAAAAATCCAAACAAAGGATTTTAAATCTAAGAATTTTGAAATCTTTTCATTTTAAATCTCTTGGCAAATCAAATCCCACCATTCAAATTGAGCATTTACTAATTTGCTAGAAGTTAGCTAGCTAACACAATCTATCACCAGGAAATTTCAATTTTATGATTTTAATAAGAGAATGAAGTACATCATAAATGGTGCCTGCCCCACATGTGAATGCACTACAACAAAAGAGATCTTTTATATAATATTTTTGAGAGCATAAGTGCGATTACTGATAATAAGTTATTTGTGACCACTTGTTTACAAATCTCTTTATAAATTATTTGAGATCATTTTAAGACGACTTTAGAGACAACTATTTGTTGCAAAACAAATTTAGATGCATTTGATACCACTTTTGTGGTCACAAATAAATTATTTGTGTTCGAGGCATTGAGACGGCAATAAAGTTACGACATATACTTATTATTTAAGACCACTTCTCATAAGTTGTTGTAAATATTCATTATTTAAGACTATTTTTTGATATATCAAAAGACTTTTTTGATGTATCAAGATACCATTTTTGTTGTAGTGATGCTACAAGCGGAGTTGTTAAATTCTTTTTTTTCTTTTAACTACAATATATGGATGGATTTTTTATATAAAGGATCGGATTAATTTAAGAAGTGTTTTTTTTTTATGGCAAAAAAGCATGACTAATTAATTTATTGGACAAAAGGATTACTTATTTTGATGAAATTATCAATAAAGCGATAAATTTTATAAATACTTTCATAGAAAAATGTAATATTTTTTGTCATCTTATTGAGCGGACCTCAAATAGAGCGTATGCTGCCTTATCTGTCCAAATATGCATGGAACTCCCTTTGTTATATCTATGAAAACCTTCCTGTATTATTAGGGATGTGATAACTTTTTCTTTCTTTTTTCTTTTTTAGAGAAGATAAAGTAACCTATTTCAACTAGGTTTTTTTATCTCTTATTTTAACTAAATCAAGACATGCCACGTATAAAATAATATCATGACATCATAACAAACAAAGTAACAAATGAATATTAATAAAAGAATTATATAGTGTAACTGAGGTCGTGTACACTAACAAAGTAAACATGATATAGCAAGTTAACTGTTGGGATTTTAACCCACCCACAATCACGAAACGACTAGATAATCGAATAAAGAAAAGCAAATAAATCAAGCACAAGAACACAGTAATTTGATTACCCAGTTCGTTACGATGTATAACTACGTCTGGGGGCGATACCAAGCCAGGATATGCACTAGTATGATGAATTTTCAGATTACAATAAGCAATGAAGGAAATCACTATTTATAATAGGTTAACGGGCCCCAAAAACGACCTCTACTTGAGGCCCACGCAAAACTGTTTGCGCAACAGGCCTCGACCGCGGCTATCCGCCTCGGCCGCGGCGATTCCCTGTATAAAAGTTTCTCGGCCGAGACGACTTATCTCGGCCGCGCCCGCGTTCCAGTGCCAAACTCCCGTTTTGCTGCAGATCGCGTCATACATCCGACGCGGCTGCGTTCCTCAGACCACTTTGACGCGGCCGCGGTCTTCCGGCGTGTTTTTGGCTCCATATTTCAACAATCTCTCACTTGGAGACTAAAACACGTTCAAAGCAAATATCCTCCTCTTTTCTCCTTCCCGTTTCCACTTGGTATCACCATCTCCTCTTCTTCTTCATGTTCCGAGGTCAATTGAAGTTATGCACAACTTCAATTTCTCTAAGGTTACAACCTTAGTAAACATGTCAGCTGGATTCTCACTCCCGAGAATTTTCACAAGTTGCAAGGCTTTCTTTTCTAGTAGGTGCCGGATGAAATGATACTTCAATTCAACGTGCTTCGTTCTTGAATGAAATGTCGGATTACTCGCCAAGAAAATTGCACTCTAACTATCACTATAGAGTACACTATTTTCATGCTCCTTCCCAAGTTCACCCAAAAAACTTTGCAACCACACCATCTCCTTACTTGCCTCCGTCACGGCTAGTACTCCGCCTCCGTGGTGGACAGTGCAACCACCTTTTGCAACTTTGATGTCCAAGAAATCGTCGTACCACCATAAGTAAAAATATACCCAGTCGTACTCTTTCTCCCATCAAGATCGTTCGATGCTAGGTCCGCATCAACGAAACCAACTAACGTAGAATTTCTTCCATCAAAACACAAAGCTTTATTTGTGGTACCTCGCAAATACCTTAGAATCCACTTCACTGCTTCCCAATGTTGTTTCCCTGGATCACCCATGAACCGGCTCACTACTCCCATTGCATGATCAATATCCTGACGAGTACAAACCATGGCATACATGATACTCCCAGTTGCCGATGCATATGGCAAATTCATTATTTTGGTACGCTCTTCCTTCGTCGACAGCTTAAAGTGACCCCCCAAGGGTACATTAACCAGCTTCGAATCCACCATGTTGAACCTTTCTAGGACCTTCTGGACATAATCCGTCTGTGAAAGATACAACAAATTTGCCGCCTTCCTCTCGATTCTCATACCCAAAATCTGCTTCGCTTCTCCAAGATCCTTCATGGAGAACCTCTCAGACAATTGCTTCTTCAACCTTTCCAACTCCCTTGGATTGGCTCCTAAAATCAACATATCATCAACGTAAAGTAATAGGATAAGATAGCTATTGTCAAACCTTTTATAATAACAGCAATGATCGGCGTGGCATCTATGGTAACCAATCTCCATCATGAAATTGTCGAACTTCATATACCACTGCTTCGGAGCTTGCTTCAATCCATACAAGCTCTTCTTCAGTTTGCACACAAGATTTTCACTTCCGTCTACCACGAACCCCTCCGGCTGTACCATGTACAACTCCTCCACTAGATCACCATGACGGAAAGTCGTCTTCACATCCATCTGATGCAATAACCGGTTCTCTGCAACCACCATACTCAACACCATGCGAATTGTAGTCAACTTCAAAACAGGATTAAACACATCTGTATAGTCAATACCGTAACGCTGCTCGAACCCTTTCACAACTAGTCTTGCCTTGTAGCACTTGCTACCATCGGCCTCATTCTTGATTCGGTAGACCCACTTGCTGTGTAGCTCATTCATGCCCTTGGAAAGTTCATTCAATTCCCAAGTGCCATTCATATGAGGAGATGCCATTTCATCTTCCATGGCAGCCATCCATCTTCGTCTATCACTAACCTGCTCTGCCTCTGTAAAGCTCTCAGGTTCACCACCATCAGTCAACAATAAGTAAAAATTAGAGGGCGAATACTTATCTGGTGGCCCTCGATCTATAACTGGTCTTTGAGGTGGTGGTGTTCTTGGTTCATCCTCAAGAACCTCCTCATCGACCGGAATCCCCTTACTCCCACTTGAGTTTAGATCAGGTAAATCGGCAGTGCGGGGCTTCTCAGCATTAGTGCCCAAATCCTTCAACCTATCCTTGTACATAACTTGTTCATTGAATATAACATCCTGGCTGCGAATCACCTTTTGGTTTTGCTCATCCCATAGCCTATAGCCGAACTCATCACCTCCATACCCAATAAACGTACATTTGACGAACTTGGCATCTAACTTGTCTCTATCAGCAGGATCCACAAGAACGTAAACAATACAACCAAAAATACGCAAGGAAAATAAGTTTACCTCCTTTCTAGTCCACTCCACCTCGGGTATTCGATTATCCAAGGGAACTGATGGACCTCGGTTGATCAGGAATGCAGATGTGCTCACTGCATCAGCCCAAAACAACTGAGGCAAGCCGCTCTTCAGTCTCATACACCTTGCCTGCTCATTCAGTGTTCTGTTCATCCTCTCGGCCACACCATTCTGCTGGGGCGTTCCACGCATAGTCCTCTGTGTGCGAATTCCATGCTTAGCACAATAATTCTTGAACTCCTTAAGTTCATATTCACCTCCATTGTCGGAACATAAACACTTCACCTTCAACCCCGTCTCAGTTTCAACCAAGGCTTTCCACCTTTTGAAAACATCAAATTGCATTAGACTTACTTTTTAGAAAATAAATCCATACCTTGCGTGTCGAATCGTCGATGAATGTCATGTAATACATCGATCCTCCAATGGATGGTACCGGAGCTGGTCCCCATAGATCGCTATGGACCAATTCTATCTTCTGCTTCTTCAGGGCCTGGCCACTCCTCGAGAAACTCACGCGCCTTTATTTCCCGTAGACACAATCTTCACACATTCCAACTTCCACAGTTTGTAAGCCAAACAATCTACCCTTCGAACACATCAGCTTCATCCCTTTCTCGCTCATGTGACCCAATCGACAGTGCCACAAATCCACATCACCATTACCATTCGCAAGATCAAGGGAATTCTGCGAATTACTAGTCATATATAACGTTCCTTCCTTCTTACCCCGAGCTACCACTGTAACTGCCTTGGTAATCTTCCAGTTGCTACAACCAAACGTTACCATGTAACCTTCCTTGTCAAGCTGTCCAACTGAAATCAAGTTTCTCTTCAATCCAAGGATATGTCTCACTCCATTTAACATCAATTTCGAGCCATTTGATGATTCAACCTTTACGTTTCCCTTCCCCATGATTTTCAGGGGTTCATCATGAGCCAGATACACCTGTCCAAAATCGCCAAAAATATAATTTTGCATAATATTAAAATTATCGCATGAATGGAATAACGCGCCGGAATCCAAGACCCAAGACTCCATGGCACTACATGCACTCAAGACTAATGCATCGCCATCATCCTCATCCGTGGCTGCGCTCGTTGTCTTCCTGTCTGCCTGTTCCGTTTTGTTCTTCTTCCGTGTCTTGCACTGGTATTTAAAGTAACCCACCTCGTCACAATTCCAGCACTTCACAAAACTCCCGTCCTTCTTCGTCTGACTCTTCTCTCTGGATTTCGACCTCCCCCTAAACTGCCTTCCCTTCGGTCTGCCTCTGTTCTCGGTATTCAGCACTGACCCCGAGGACGATCATGATCCTAATTCGTTCCTATGAATCTCTTCTCCGATCATCAAGTCCCTCACCCTGTCAAACTTTAGCTCAGCTTCTGTAGCGCTAACGGCTGTCACTGTACTGGCCCAACTGTCTGGTAGAGAAGATAGCATAATTAGGGCCTGAATCTCATCATCAAACTTTATGTCCACCGAGTCCAACAATAAAGTTAGCATGTTGAACTCATTCAAATGCTGTTGTACTGGTGTTCCCTTCGCCATCATCAGATTAAACATCTGTCTAATTAGATGGACTTTGTTCGCCATCTATGGTTTTTGATACATCTCCTCCACGGTTTTCAGCATCTCCCGTGTAGACCTTGCGCATGTGGTATGGTAAGCCACTTCCTTGGACAACGACAGACGCACCGCGCTCATCGCTTTCCTGTCTAATAATTCCCACTCCTCCGCGGACATCTTATCGTGCTTTTCCTTGAGGCGCTGGTGCAAATCTTACCGTAGAGGTAATCTTCGATTTGCATCTTCCAAAAGCCATAATAAGTTCCATCGAACTTATCTTTTCGTCGTTCGTCGTGAATACTCCCAGGAAAAACTAACATGATGCTCTTGATACTAGTTGTTGGGATTTTAACCCACCCACAACCACGATACGACTAGATAATCGAATAAAGAAAAGCAAATAAATCAAGCACAAGAACACAGTAATTTGATTACCCAGTTCGTTTCGAATTACAATAAGCAATGAAGGAAACCATTATTTATAATAGGTCAACGGGCCCAAAAAACGACCTCTACTTGAGGCCCACGCAAAACTGTTCGCTCAATAGGCCTCGGCCGGCCATCCACCTCGGCCGCGGCGATTCCCCTGTATAAAAGCTTGTCTCGGCCGCGTCTGCATTCCAGCGCCAAACTCTCGTTTTGCTGCAGATATGCCGCGACCGTGTTATACACCCGATGTGACCGCGTTCCTCAGACCACTTTAACGCGGCCGCGGTCTTCCGACGTGTTTTCGGCTCCATATTTCAACATTAACAACCTATAACTAACAACTGTTAATCATGTCTTAAGCTAAAACATGATATTGGACTACTTAATATGGTCCGAAATATTAATATTTTGATTAATTTGAATTGAATAGGAAAAGAGTGGGAAAATGAAATAGTTTTTATATATAGGTAAGTTATTGTAGCTTTGGTAAATTTAAACATTTTTTTCAAAATTTTAAAAACTAATAACTCATTTTTCGTTATTTATGCATGATATATCATTTTAATGATATTTTAACGATCTTTATTTTAACATCAATATCACATATATTATCTTGATATATTCAATATGAGAAGTCATAGTATTATTTTTTGCCTAATTATATGAGTGTTTATTGGCCTGCAAACTAAAACTAGTTAAGTAGTCTTGTTAATAAATAAAAAAAAATCTTAATTGAAACAATTAATTACTTTATTTCATTTTGCATAAATTTAATAATTGTTCACATGTTGCGTATATCTATTTATATTACTCCCTCCGTTCACAAATAAGTGTCATTTTAGACTTTTGGATGAAGTTTAAGGAATTAGAAAATGGACAACAACACCCCTCCACTTTTCTCTCCATTAATTTTTTTATTACTATAATTGTATCCATCTTTTCTCCAATACCTTATTTATATAAAATCATAATATTTATATGAAAATTTCATTTAATTTATTTAAGGACAATGTTGAAAGAGATATGTTAAAATTTAGTAATAATATTTCAATTTTGTTTATTAATCATATATTTTATCAAAAACATTGAAAATTTCGAACAGTGGATATATTAATTAAAACGATATTTTTTTGTACTTGGATTTGATTGTTAAATCCTATTAAATTTCCAGATTTCTAAAAAAAAATATATGACTTTTATTTTATTTTAACTAACTATTCTTTGGATATACTTGGCAAAAAACTTGGCAGTGTTGATATCCCTGCTTTATATCAAACATAGCATTTACATTTAAAACACCAATATTTATATTATTACATTATATATAAATCGTCATTACTAATATTTTTTGTATTCTCAAACTTTTACCTAGATGTTCATCCATACCGATAACCCTTTATGCAAAGGATTTTATGATGACCTCGAATTCTTGATACAAACTGATCCATCAGTTCAAGAATTGGTTAGTGATTTCATATTATATTTCTTTTTGCAACTAATTCATTACATATTTTTTTTATTTTTTTATTTAATCTTTTTTGTTAATAGGTTATTCCAACAAGTTTTGTTGATTCTCTTGGTGGTAATCTGCCATGTGCGTATTTTGTTCGAGGCTATTCGGAGGATGTTGGAGTTTTTGTATCCAACATGATGATAACGTGCATATTTTAGTAGGTGAAATCAAGGTATTTTTTTACGATAATTCCATAGAAAAAAGAGATTTGCTGCTATTTAGATATAATAATGTAAAGGGATTTAGGGTGATTAATTGCTTTTAATGCCTTCGGATACATTAAAAACAATTGCAAGGCTGTGACTGTTTCCATCCTTAGTTCGGGTCCATACGGTAAGACTAAACTTACATTTAGTATTTCCTTTAACTTTCTATTTTTTTAATCCCTCTAAGTAATTTTTTTATATCCAAATTAAGGTATGGATGAAAGCAAAAAGTTTTTTGGGCTAAACTGTTTTCCTCGGTCAATGTTTTATGTGGCAGTCAAAATTCATACAAATGAAGATGTTTTGGTAAGACAATTATTCATATTTTGATATAAAAATGTTTTCCTTATCTTAATTTTATTTTTAAGATATACTAACAATTTTTCTTTCATTATGTAGTACATTCCACCAAACTTCATGGTTTCTATAAATTGGTATTTGCCTTCGGTATGCGTTATGAGGACAGCTTCTAAAGAGGAATGGGATATTTATGCCAGACTTCACCTAAATGATTGGGGTACTAAAAATGGAATGGAGTGAATTCCAATTGGAGAATAATCTAACCAATGGTGATATCATATTGTTCCACTATAACGGTGACAATATTTTTGAAGTGAAAGTGTTTGATGATACAATGTGTTACATGGCCAATAGTCGAGCAATGAAGTTCCGAAAAAGAAGAACCCTCAAGATTCAAGAATCATCAACTGTTGATAATCTTGAAGAATTCCAAATTTTCATCAATAACTCCTCACTTGAAAAGAAGAGAATTGTACGACCTTTTCAAAATCACATTTTTTTTTTTCATTTTATATTTTATTAATGTACTGATTATAATATTTTGGTATCTTTTGACAGGACATTGCGAAGGAATTTGCAGAAAAAATATTCCGTCCCAGTAATATTTTGAAGGTAGATGTGAAGCTGACGATGAACTTAAAGAACTGGGATGTTGGTATCCGTTTTGAAGGACATCGATGGGTATTTCAAAGAGGTGTTGCAAATTTCTTTAATAACAACTCTTTTGGCATTGTAGATAGGCTCAATTTCGTCCTAATTGACATGCATAATTGGACTTTTGAGGTCGTCCAATCTAAGTTTGATAATTACTGTTTTTTTGGTTTTGACCGAATATTTTTTATGCTTAATATTATAATATCAAATACATATTTTATGTTTTTTTTTATTTCATGTTTATGAGTGTGTTAATATTATTATTATAAAAACCCTAAAAATAATTAAAATTTTTAACCCTATGCAAAACAAAATTCTGAAAAGTGTTTGATGATATAAAAATATGATGGCATACCTTGTGATGTCAATTATAAACATTATTTTACTTTAGAAAATGCTCAATCGATTGAAGAATTCCTCGAAATCCTCTGATAAATTAGTCGGGTGTCACAAGTCCGTGAGTAATCCCCGAGTTTTTCTCCAAAGACGGCTTCCTCCTTGAAGTGGAGGAAGAAAAATCATAGTTTCTAAGACTAAAAATCTGAAAATGAAGAAGAAAAAAGAAGAGTGTAGGAGAAAAATTTATAAAATGAGGCAAGACAAAAGTTGGATAATTGATTCTTACAATGAGAGGGGAAGGGATATATATAGGTCCCCCCAACCGTCAAAATCAGTTGAAAACAAGCCCTAGTAAGGGCAAAAGTGTAAAAATACAAAAGGGAGTGCTTGGTCCTTTAAGTTGTTGAGTCGAGCCCCTTGTGCACGCTCTACTCATTCTTCTCGTGATTTCTGGGAAGAATTCGTCCGGAATCAGCCTTCGAATTCAACTACAAAGTTGTAGATATTTTTCTCTGCTACACGTGGCAACTTGAATCACTCAAATTGGAGTTTGGACGACGAAGTTACGATCGAAATACGAAAACTGCACGAAAGAAGGCACGAACCCGAAAACCGGCCGCGAACTACGAGGACCGCTGCCGGTCCGGTAGCCGGGCCGGTAGGTGGTCCAGCAGGTGGTCCCTGGGTCGGTTCTCGACTGACAGCCGGTCCATCAGGTGGTCCGGTTCTGTTTCCAACTTTGCACCTCCATCTTTTGTTGCCGTTTCGGAGCCCTTCCTCTCGTTTTCTCGACCCGATCCTTTCACGGATTTTATTTGCGACTCGACGAACTTTGATTTGAGATCTTGTTAGGCCTGATTTAGGTTCGTTTAGGCCTTGATATGCGAGCCAGAGTATGAAAATGGATGCGAACGGTCTTCTAAATTCTTTCGAGTTTCCTAACCTTCAAAATAAGACTCAAAAACACCCAAAAGCGCATCAAATCATATTAAAAGGAAAAATCAACCCAAAAATACAATAAAAAAAAATATTGCACATAAACACAACAATTACACGTAATTCTCCACAAAATATGAACGTGAAAAGTGCAAGAAAAACGGTAATTTTCGCGTCCATCAGCAGGGAAGGTAGAATAGTAGGAGTGGGATTAGAATAGTGCAAATCCACAACAATTATAGATGGTTCACGGACCAAAGCTTTCTTTTACTTGTCTCGAAAACCAATAGCATGGGATTGAGAAACATCTTTTGATATTTTTCTTTTCTGAGATATAGGTGAGGGAAGGAGAGTAGGGGCATGCAAAACTCGATTTTAAAGACGTTGAAATTTACGGGCAGTGACACGATCTGGGGAATTGAGGGAGATAGGAACATGGACAAGGAAAGGATCAGTAGAATATGTAGGATTAATATGAGAACGAGTTGAGGAGCGTAGAGGATGTTTGGGTGAGATAGTTTCTATGGAGGTAGAGTGAGATAGGGATTTAGAGGTTACAACATGAGATGAGAGGAGGAGAGGAGATTCTTTTTGTTGCTTGGTGGGTGAGACGGATGTTTGGTGAGGCACATGTGGCGGCTGTTTTATGGACAGGGGAAAAATAAAAATACCGGACGAGGAAGGCCGTGACGATGAGGAAGGGGTCAGATTTGGATCAAAGGGAGGAGTTGCTGTCTTGGGGAGAGGGGGAGAAGAGTGTGAGAGAGGTTGATTTTAATTTGTGGAGGTATAACGAGGATGGGAAAGACCTAAATCTGGAGGATCGGATGAGTGAGGATGTGAGGGATTAGATTGTGGTCATTTAGATTGAGAGGATTGAGAGCGGGAGGGGGGTAGAAGGGCCATGATTGGGAGTAGCACGAAGCCAAGAGCCATACGAGGCAGGAAAAGGTGCTACAGGGGCTCGGAGAGGTTTAGAATGACAATCGTTGTCCGTGTGGCCAATACGACCAAACAAATAACAAAAAACGAGCAATCTTTCATACTGAAGAAAAAGTCTTATAACTTTTCCACTTAACGTTACTGAAACTACTCGTTTCAACAAGATCGTGATGTCCATATCAATGCGCAGGCGGAGAAATCGACCAATCAGGGAGCAATCATGATCATAAGAGGCTTCCGGAAAAGAACCAACCTCATTTATAATAACTTTGGTAAATTCATAATTCAGAAGCCCAAGAGGGAGCTCGTGAACATGAACCCAGAAGGGGGAAAACTAAAAGTCCAACTAAGATGCCACAGATTCAGATTCAACAGTGTGCAGTATCATCAAATAGCGGTCATACAACCATGATGCACCATGAAGCATATTATGGAGATCGTCTTGCTTGGAGAAAGTGAATAGGAAGATATTATCCTCTACCCAATTGACTTTTAGATCACCTGTAGGAAGCCATAAAGGGCAAAACACATCATCAACTTGTTTTGCAGTCAGAGACTGAGGAATGAGAATTTTGCCAAGTAGATGCTTAGATATGTCCAAAACTTTCGGAATTGAAGAAGCCAATTGTACCGGTTCCAATTCATTGGCTTCAAGTTGAAGATTCGCATAAAGCTTGGCAAGAGCATCCACCATGAGAGATGAAAGAAGGTCACAGGATGGAGAGTGAGGAATGATGGAGGATCAAGGAGAGGAAATCCTAGTCGGGATAGACCGCCAAACCCACGACCAAAAGAGCCTATATTCACCAAATTTCCTCAGCGAACGAGACCTGTAGAAACAAAACAAGAAAAAAAAAACTAAGAACAATGTAGAGTCATAATCATAAAAGGAAGAAATGGAGTTGAAGAGACGAAGAACAAAACTAAACCCTAGAAGACCCAGACAGAAACCGCCAAGGAAGGAAACCCTAAGACTCTTATTTATATATATATATATATATATATATATATGTATATATATATATATTCCAATTTAAACTTCTTTTCAAAAAGTATAATTAATTAACCAACTATATTATTTTACGACTTTTCAATCTAAGTGGTACTTTGTTGGATTAACCAATCTCACCTATGTCTTTTTTCCTCACATGTAACATAAACTGCTGCTATTATTATTATTATTATTATTATTATTATTATTATTATTATTATTATTATTATTATTATTATTATTATTATTATTATTATTATTATTATTATTATTATTATTATTATTATTATTATTATTATTATTATTATTATTATTATTATTGATTAACCCGTATGCGTTTTTAAATAAATCTACTATTTAAAATATATATGTATAATTTATTTGAAAATTTTCAATATATATATGAAAATATTAAGAAATATTGATGAACTCATACTATTGAATAACTTTTAAATTTTATTTTGTCGTTTTGTTAATTTAGTTATCTACTATCACAAGAAGAATTTTAAAACTTGCAAATGAGATAATTTTAAGTTAAATAGTTATAGTTAGAATTTAAAACTTTATTAGATATAATACAATATTTCAAATAAAATGGAAAGAAAAACTAATTTCTTATTAAATTATTCAATTTCTTTTGTTTAATTTATTTTAATGAGTTGATATTTAGATATTTATGTTTGTTTTAACATTCATAATTAATTAAGCAATTTGTGGGAATGCATATAGGTCAAGAATGATGTCGACACACTAAATGTATTTCGATTTCACAGATAAGAAATGGTCATTTTAAAAATGGATATATTTTATTTTTTTATATTTTATATTTTATATTTTATATTTTATATTTTATTTTAATATTAATCTATAAAATTATATATATATATATATGTGTGTGTGTGTGTGTGTGTGTAAAATAAGTTGCATTAAGTTCATATATCACGTGGGAGAAATTTATATATACATTACTTATTATTTTCCTCTGTTTAATTAAAAAAAATTAAATATCTATTTTACTATGATAGAACTGTCACATTTTAAATATATTATATTTAGTTTAATTAACATCAATATTTTTTAAATAATTTTTTGTGCATTGTATAGGACTAATATTATTATATATAATGCGGAAATCATGTATAGGTCTAATTCCTTAAATTGAAATCCTTCTTGTTTAATTCCTAATGCGAGTTTTCCGATATATGTTGAGAATATTAAATTCCTAACTTTCTAGGCAAAAATTTGTATGTGATCGTCACACGGTGTGACGGAAAAAAATATAACTTTTTGTGGTAAAAGTATCATTTTTTTTGAACAAAAAAAGTATCACTTTTTGTAGTAAAAGTATAACATTTATCTGTAAAAGTATTAATTTAGTAAAAGTATCACGTTTTCCTGTAAAAGTATCACTTTTTCCTGTAAAAGTATCAATATTTTCTGTAAAAGTGTATTCCGTCACACGTGTGACCGTTCACACACAAGACTCACTTAACTTTCTATTTTCAATAAGGGAATTTTTACTAAAATATTGCTAAGAAAATAGAAAATATCAAAATATATATATATTTTCTGGAATTCACTTTCTATTGTATTCACATTCCGAACCCACTACAGCAAAAGAGGTATTTTGTATAATATGTTTTTGAGATTATATTTGTGGTCACTAATAATAAGTTTTTTATGACTACTTGTTAGAAATCTCTTTACAAATTATTTGAGGTTATTTTAAAACTACTTTAAGAGACAACTAGTTGTTGCAAAAAATATTTAAAACGTATTTGAGACCATTTTTGTCCTTACAAATATATTATTTGTGTCTGAGTTTTTGAGACGACAATAAAATTATGATAAATATTCATTATCTAAGACTACTTTTTATTGTCTCAAAAGACAATTTTTATTGTAGTGACATGCGGCTTCTATATTTTTTTGTTGAAGTCAAAACGACTTTTTTTTTTACTTTCTAACATCCACTACAATAAAAGGTCTTTCGTATAACATTTTTTGACACCACAATTGTGGTCACTAATAATAAGTTATTTGTGACCACTTGTTGTCACAAATCTCTCTACAAATTATTTGAGAACATTTTAAGACTATTTTTAGAGAAAATTAGTTGTTGCAAAAAATATTTGAGACGCATTTGAGACCACTTTTGTGGTCACAAATATATTATTTGCGTCCGAGTTATTGAGACGATAATAAAGTTGTGACAAATACTCATAAGTTGTGATAAATACTCATGATTTGAGACTACTTCACTTAAGTTGTGACAAATACTCATTATTTGAGACCAATTTTTATGGTCTCAAAAGATCCTTTTTTCTTGTAGTGATCTCTTATTTTCTGCTCTTCGTATTCAACAATCATCTATTACTGCAAAGTATTAAAGGTAATGTGGAAGTCTGTGAAGAATAAATATTAGGGTCCGCTTGGTTGGGAGTTTAGGGGTAGAAAATGAGAATGAATGAGAACTCATTTTTATTTATAGTGTTTGGTACACAATGAATTAGTTAATCAATGCCTTTTTTTTAACAATTTCCCCCACATTATTGCATAATATGATTAACCCCTCATTCATATATACCCATTAACATTGTCATTGATGTTTGTAACCAAGCGAACCCTAAATATAGCCAAAAATTCTGAAAAATAAATGTAAGTAATCTGAGCAATGGAAAAACAAAGCAAAAGTAATACCAACGAAAAAATTACTATCCTTGTTCTTCTCTTAATTCTAATGTTTATATATGTAACATTGCTTAATCGCCATTATATATATCTCCCACCGGAGAACTGCTAACAACAAAAAATCTGGAGAAAGAAAAGGACCTTATTTTCATACTTTTCTATTCTTTTTAGCAATATTATGCTAAACTTAAACCTGGAAAAAAAAAGCAGCTGGACATTTATTTAAGGATTATATAAAATAAATAAATGGAGTGTTTCGTAATATTTGGACCATAAATAGTCCAGATTTACTGCTGGGCACTTCTTTGAATTGGGTTACTTGTGCAGGTGGTAGGTTATTAGATAAAATGGTTCTTATTTAAAACTCTATATGAGGGTTATATCACTACAACATAAATGGCCTTATGTAACATTTTGTTTGTAATACTTTTAAAATTGACTTTTATGTAACACTTTTGTAACACTTATGAATATATGTAACACTTCTATATATGTAACATTTTTGTAACACTTATGAATATGTAACATCTTCATGTAATACTTTTATAATATGTAACACTTTCAAATAAGTAACACTTTTTAGGTAACACTTTTATATAAGTACACTTTCATGTAACACTTATAAATAAGTAACACTTTTTAGGTAATAACTTAAATAGAATTATATATTTATTTTACTCTAAACTAATAATCATATTTAGATTTATTTTCTTACGTGTATTTTGAAGAACTAGAATCTTTCAATTGCTTATATTTTGTATAAATGATTTTTTGAGACAAAGATTTATAGAAGTGTTACATCTTAATTATCATAATAAAACATTCGTAAGAACACTTAAGGATTTACTTATTAGTTATCTAAAATAAATTTTATTAGTGATTTTTTTTTTTTTTTTTTGTATATAGATATGCAACAAGTAGAAATATAAATTGTAATTGATTTAAATATTAATGCCTTAAAATATATAGACAATAATTAGATGTAACAAATTAGTGTATATAAAATAATTATATACATATATATGAGAGGATGGAATTGGGATCAAGAAAAGTAAATGAAAATTTTGTATGAAATTAGATAGTAGAATAAGCTAAATAAAATCAAGTTATGTTGTAGTTTGATGAAAATTTAATCTTGAGAATAGTTTATTGATGTTACGGCAAAGAAATTGGGTATATATAGTGTTTCTTACAAAATCAGACAAAATAGTTATTACAGTCTAATGGTTTGGCCTTTACAATTAAAGATTTTGCAGGCTTGCAACCTGAGTTCGAAACCCAGCTATGACAACATTGAACATTTTTTATATTTTTAAAAAAGTGTTACATAAAGGGTTATAAGTAACATATTTTAGTGTTACCTTAAAGTGTTACAATTTAAAATCTAATGTAACACTTATGAAAAGTGTTACTAAAGATCATCAAAGTGTTACTTTAGACTTTAGGTAGCACCGACAAATGCATCACCAATAAAGTGTTACCAAAAGTCTATTGTAACACCTTTCGGTATATATGTAACACTTTTCGGGTGTTACATAAATCATATTTATGTTGTAGTGTTATAAAATTGGACACGATTTAAGAGCATGATACGAATTAACACAATAATTTTAGGTTCGGGTCGATATTTATTGAGTTTGGATTGTCATCTGATCAATTTGATAAGACATGATAAAGTTCGAGTCATATTAAATTAACCCGGTAATAGCCAATAATATATTGTTTTTTTTTTTAATTATTACTACTTATTATATGGTAATAATTTACTTGAAAATGTTGGAGTTGATAGTGGAAGAATATTGAAGAACAATTTGGAGAACATGTAGCTTAGCGGGCTAGAAGAGAAATGTTGATGAGAGAATTTGGAAGAATTTTGTTTAATATCTACGTCTAATGTGTTTAGTGAGCCTTAACAAAATAATAAGACATAAATATGTATATGCAAGCACTGACAGACTTATTGAGTCGGATTCAATTATCGATTTGTGTTCAAATTGAGATTTTCAATACAATAAACTTAATATGTAGATTCGAATTAATCCTTATTTATAGGTTTGAATCTTATCAAGTTAACCCTATAACAACTGAGTCCACTAACCACCCCCTAACTCCACACGGTATACTAGACACAGTCGGTTTACATTATTTTCAAGTCCATTGGATTAATTTGTAGACACGCTGTAAAGATGATGCAAAAAATTGTTTCGATTTGCATGAATAACGTGCGTACATAACGGTCAATGTATTATTGAAGACTTTATATCCCCTCCTCTCGAAAAAGAAAATAGATAAATAATAATAAAAATGAAAAATGAAAAACTTTATATTACCTATCCTTGTCAGCAGTGACGGACCCAGGAATTCAGTCGAGGGGGGCCCATTTATAGACGGATCTAGTAGTTCATTTCACGGGGTGTTTTTTTTTTTTTTTTTAATTTTTTTACTATGCTATAAGGTTATGTGCCAATATTTTACCAAATAGGAGACAAACTTTGCAGGCTAGAAATCAAATTAAAATTTGGCTCTAAACTTAAAATATTTGATAAATTATATTAAAAATTAATATTTTAAAAAATTTAAAAGGAGGACTACCCTAAACATGTCCATGAGCCTCAACAATCTTCAACTCTATAAATAAAACTAGAAAATTACTACCAATTTAGATAAGATAAATAAATTATTTTAATTACGAAAAGAAGAAAAATTATATAATGTCTCTATATTCATTATATTTTTTAACATCTTTACCGTTTTTGCTTATAGAGAATAATACATCCATCTAATTTAAATTAAACTATATTATTATTTATTTTATTTAATTAAGTTGTATTAAAATTAAAAAAATATATATATATATAATAGCACATTATGAAAGGACCAACATATATAATAGCACATTATAACGGGGCTAGGGGGCCCCTACGTGCGTCCGTCCCTGCTTGTCAGAAAGGTGCAATCCCATTTAAGACCTGCCGATCTTATTTCCTAGCTCATCAATTCGGCCAACTTGTTACATAAGGGATTATATGTCGTTGGAAATTGCTCTCATAATTATTTGATTACAGTTTCAGGACTAAATATATACCTAACTATTAAACATTGAGTACTTTTTCAATAATCACAATATCTACTTTCTAGCTTTAGGACATGTAATTTTCATATGAATATTTTTCATTTTTTTTTTTATTTTCTAAACTATTAAGAGGAGAGTTATTCATAAAGTTTTGGATGATTTGTTGTAAACATTTCATGATTAAATACATATATTTTTCAATAAGTTCAGCATGGGCATAACATTTTCTTCTCGATTTTACTTACATGTACAGACAGATGGAGGCAAAGAATATCAAATATGTTTCTCTTGGTGTCAAAGGCAAGGGTAGAACAATATTGGTTATGACTGACCAGTATTGTAAAATACATTAATTTTGAGTTATTGCCAAAAAAATATATTATTAAGTACTAATTATCCTTATGATTGCAGAGAATAGGAGGGTGGTGGTTTTAATGTGGGATTATCTAAAAAGATATGAAAAGAAGATCTCTTCATGTCAGGATACACGGTTGCTCGGAGACAAAGTTGATCTCATCTAATCTGGAGGTTATATATATGCAGACCTTTTTGCAAATTAAAGATCTATCGAATACACGAGATTATATTGAGAGAATCTAGAGTTATTTTGTATTCGAGCGTGATTATCTTTAGAGTCGGTATCTGCTACACAGTAGTGTTATAACACGGTCAAGTCAAAGAATCTTCGGGAGAAGCTGCTTCAAGGCGGGCTCGGGAGAGTTAGTCCAACCTTCGGTGGTGTATCGTGTCAGTGTCGAAAAAGACGAGAGGGGTCGGTCGGGCGTTATTGGTGATACAATAGGTTAGGTATAGAAGAGTGAGGTCTTCTTGTAAAACATAGTTTATTTGACAATATTATCAATAACATAAAATTCGAGAAGTTCGAGGGATTCAACCCACCTTTTTTATGAACGTAAAAATTACCGTTTTTCATGCACTTTTCACGTTCACAATTTGTGTAGAATTATATGTAATTGTTGTGTTTATGTGCGATTTCATGTTTTATTGTATTTTCGGGTTGATTTTCCTTTTTAATATAATTTGATGCGCTTCTGGGTGTTTTTGAGTCGTATTTTGAAGGTTAGGAAACTCGAAAGAATTTAGAAGATCGCTCACATCCATTTTCATGCCCGGCCCACATCCTGAGGCCCAAATGGGCCCAAATTGGGTTAAGGTCTAGCCTAAACTGAAGATCATTAAGTCACGAGTACAAGTCGTGAAGAAGTAGGGCCAAGAAAATGGATAAAAGGCCTCAAATTGGAGAAAGAAAGAAGAGGAGGTCGATCGCACATGGGCCACGTTCCAACCCAAAAATTAAGGACCAAACTGATCCGAATCAGACCCAACAAGATCTCAAATCAAATTTCGTTGAGTCTCAAACAAAATCCATGAAGGGGTCGGGTCGAGAAAACGAGAATAGAGGCTCTGAAATGGCGAGGGAAGACGGAAGCGCAAAACAGAGGCTGGACTGAACCAACCCTCCGCAGCACCTACTGGACCGGCTGCCGAACCGGCAGGACCGCCGGCAGTTGGTCAAGTACTGACCATGGATCTCAGCCGCCGGACTTCCGGACCGGCTGCCGGGCCGACGGGGATTCCGGCGGTTTACGCACGCGCCTAGTTTTTCAACGTGCTTTTTCATAGTTTGGCCGTAACATCCTTGTCCAAGCTCCGATTCGAGCGATTCAAGTTGCTAAGTGTAGCCAAGACAAAGATCTACACTTTGTAGTTGAAGTCAAAGGCTGATTCCTGACGAATGTTTAGTAGAAATCAGGAGAAGGCCGAGTCGGGTGCGCACAAGAGGCTCGACTCAACAACTTATGATCCCTTGCTTTTCTATTTGTATTTTACTTTTATGCCCTTAGTACTAGGTCAAGTTTCTGCAGATTTTAGGGGTTGGGGGACCTATATATACCCTTCCCCTCACATTTATAAGGACACTTGCCTCCTTTTGAAATCTTCTTCTCCACTATTTTTCTCTCTTCTCTTTACATTTTAAGATTTTATCTTAGAAACTAGGGTTTTTGTTCCTCCTCTTCAAGGTGGTAGCCATCTTTGGAGGAGAACTCAGGGATTACTCACGGGCCCGACTATTTATCAAAGGATTTCGAGGGTTTCTTCAATACATTGAGCAATTTCTATCTCTTCTCTTTATTTTCAATTTTTATTGTTGTTATTGCTTGATGTTGATGATGTTTTTTATTGCTTTGATGATTTATGAATGATTTTTGTGTTTTTCGAAGCCCGGGAGTAGCCCAAGCTTCGGGGTTGATGATTAGTTGATTGATTAGAGGAATTTTTGCGGGTTGTGGTAACCTAGGTTAGGATGTGATTGATTTATCATGATTTCATATGAAATTAGGGCTTGATTATAGGCTTGACTCGGTGTTCATGAGCTTTCGATAATTTAATCCTATTTTGTATGATTGTGCATTTGAGAAAGGATAATCGGAACCTAGGCTAGGGCTTGCCACCCTTTCGAAGAAATTCAATTTGATCTTAAATGAGCTTAGGATTGAATTTCTATGCCTTAATTTGTTAGGGAAGGGGAAATTAATCCGAGAACGTGAATCAATCAAGACACAATTTATAGAACGGAGACCTATGGAGGAGAAGACCTATCGAAAGAGAGAGTAGAGCCTAGGGAGCCTTTGCTAGAGTGGACGAAATTATGTTTAGTCGCGTGTGTAGAACTACACCCCTACGCCAGTCTTTAGCGTAGGAGAAGTCGGACTAACCTCTTCTAGTCTTCCGTAGTTGGTAACCCGGGGCCCGAGGTTAAGTATGTACATCTCATTCGTGTAGGTAGTCTACATCGAACCCCGATTATTTACTTGTCTTAGGGGAATACGGCACCTCAACCGTATTCCAGAATGATCACCCAATTAGGATATTGATTGGGTCGAGAATTCAACCACATAGGACTCACACTAGTTTCCTTTATTCGTCTTCGAATTATTAACTCCATCTTGCTTGTGTGAAACCGAGCCTCGGGAATATCTCCCCATCTATCGGTTCCCTCCTTGTTTTATGTATTGCGTTATGTTGTTTAGTTTAATCAAAACTCTCACTTTGCATTTGACCTAACTTGCTCGAACGTGCTTAAGCCGATTCTCATGGAAAATCGTCCCTGTGGGTTCAATATTTTTTATACTACCTCTGTCACAAACCATACGCTTGCGGTTTGAGAAGGTCGTTCCAATCACATTGATTTGGAGCGATTTTCGCGGCAAGTTCATGGCGCCATTGCCGCGGAGGATTTCCTTCCCGTGGATTCAGCCTAAGCATGATTAAAGTTAGATTAGGTCGTTTTCTCGTACTTCTTAATAAAAAATCTAAAAAAATAACCCCGATCACTATCAATATTTGCTTGAGAGTTATGCTCTCAATCCTTCCGAAGTGAATGCATCGTCCTTTGTGCATGATGATGGTTCTTATTTTTCTCCCAAGTTTGAAAATATGGATGTAGTGGCATTATGAAATGTGTGGGGAGAAAGGTCACATATCTATGGATTGTGACTCTTTTTTCCACCATTTTTCTTCACAAATGCATTATCCTCTCACCCACCCGCCTCAATTCATGGATTACAATTCTTTTTCAAACAATTATGAATTAGGATGGGAGGTTGATCAAAATTTTCCCTCCTCAACATCAAGCCTTTGAGTCATCCGAATCTTACCAAATTTCTTCAATCAATGCATTGAAAGAAGAAAGGAGGAAAGCCAAGGATGAGTTTCATCAAAAGTTTGATGAACTTTTGGCACACACTAAGATCTTGGAAGCTCATCTCTTCAAACATGTTTTGGAGAGAAATAGAGATGCAAGTATGCACTTGAGGGAACAGGAGAGTGAAAACCTCCTCTCTCTCAAGAGCCACCTATGGAGAAAATTGACAATTCTTCCAATAAAGACAATACATTGCCTTCGGAAGAGCAAGTTGAATGTCTCAACAAAGAGTGCAATTATGAGTGTATTCTTATTAATGATCTATTTGTTGAGGCATCATTTAGTGGTCGGGATGCAAGTTTCGATTTGTCATTTTCTTCATGTGTTGAAAAACTTGCATCGATTATGGATATTGAGCATACCTTCTTGCATAAATCATATGGCCATAATGTTATTCATGATCCATTGTGCCATGTCTATGTTGGTGGATCAATTCTATTTCTTAAACAAACAAAAGTATGGCACGATCGGCACTTGTTCTTGGATCCCGGATAACACTTGTGAAAGTCTATGTTGGTGGATCAATTCTATTTCTTGAACAAATAAAAGCATGCCATGATCGGCACTTGTTCTTGTTTCTCGGATAACACTTGTGAAAGTCGGGCCGTCGACTTTAAACTAAGCGCTTCTTGGGAGGCAACCCAAGCATTAAAACATTTATTGCTTTCTTAGGATTTAACTTTGCTTGTTCTTAGTTTAGTTTTGCTTTTTAAGATTTGATGAATTATTGAGTTATGTGAATAGGTACTTGACACTTGGGGACATGAACATGGTGAAAGAGCCTAAATCTTAAAGGAAGGTCCCCAAGCATTGATGATGCCAAATCAAGATGAGTGATCATTGGAGAAATGCAAAAAGAAAATGAAGGGATTCGACACCTCAAATGAGTGAGCCACCGGTTGCAACATAATTACAATGTCAGCTTCAGCAACCGACCGCATTCATACCGGTGCAATAGAGGATTCACCAGACACACTAATGGTGCCCAATTTGTCTACTCTATCTCTCTACTTATTCCTTCTTGCATGTGCATAATTCATAATCATGTGAATTGTGTCATCTTTGCCTGCCCTTGATTTTCATGATTGATTTTTTTTTTTTTTTTGTGAATTTGAGTATATGTTGACTTGTCTTTCCATGCACTTAAATCATATGCTTACTTAAATGGCATTCTTGCATTTAATTTTGTGGGGGGAGGAGAGATATTGTTTGCATTAATTGAGGTTCTCTCCTCAATTTTACTTAATCAACACTACTGCAAAAATGCTAAAAGACTACACTACAATGACAACATTTTTATGAAAAACCGTTGTCTTTTAGCGAACAACCGTTGTTGTTGTAAAAATCGTAGTCTTTGTGCAATTTTTTCCACTTAAAGACAATGGTGTTCGGCCACTGTTGTCGTTCAAGTGTTGTCAATTTATATTTTCTCGCTGAAAGACAAAGGTTACATCTTCCGTTGTTTAATTATCGTTGTCTATATGTTTATCAATTTTCTAAATATTTTTGTAGTTTTATATCTTGAAAGACAACGGTTATATATAACTGTTGTCCATTATGGGTTGTGGTTGACCTCTTTTATTTAGCTTTTTTTATACCTGTTTCTTTTTTATGTTTTTTTTTCCTATTAAGGCATTAGAATCTTTGATTCTTATAGAAAGAAATATAATAGTAGGTCGAATATTGTAAAATATATTATTAACTTAGAATAAAACATTTGCAACGGATTGCATCTCACTATTAATTGGTAGGCCCAAAAATATGATTGAAGTTTTCCCACCGCTTACTTTTATTAAAAAATCAAAGTCGCTCATTTTTGCTATTTCTCCCAAACCGCTTCACAAATCTAAAAATGGAGGAGTCTCCATTGATCTCTCCCTAACCCAGCCATCGATTATTTTAAGCTTTGACACAATTGAAATCTATCATTTTTCCACCCTCATTCTCACGTCATCTATATCGCTGAACACTCTTCTACGTCTTATTACTACCGCACCTTCATAGTCATTCGCCGCTACTGAATCTCTGTTGAAGCCCCTCATTGCTGCCGCTAACTTCATCGCCGTTCGTGATGTGGTTGTCGCTGTTCTCCGATCTCGCCGTTCGCTGCTGCTACTACCATTATTCACTGCTCTCGTTGTTCGCCACTGACGTCGTCGCATCACCATTCACTATTATCACTACCTTCCGCCTACATCAAAAGTGTCCATCGGTGTTGTTAATCGACGCAATCGATTACCATGGTAAAAAATCATACCATTATCTATTCCCTATACATTTCAGGTTTTTCCTTTGTGAGATAGTGAATCTAGGGTTCTAATTAGTGAATCTATTGTGCAGATCATTTAATTCAACTCTCCGTATCCTAACTTGTTTTCAGGTACTTTAAGCCTAACCATATATTTAGTTGTTATGCTCGATTCCAATTTAGATTTCCTTTTCCTAATGAAATTTCAAATGATATAATTCCTAGGATTTTAGTTTCCTATTCCAGCTGGAGGCAAATTTTTGGTACTCAAATATTCAACCAATCTCAAAATTGTATTTTCTAAATCAATAGAATGTTCCACCTTAGTTAGGACAAATAGGTAGTTTGACCTTCAGTTCCCTTTTTTGCCATAATTGTCAGAAAATGAAACAAGGGATAGAACTCTTCAGGGCTTTCCTTATCGCCTCCTCCAAACATAATTTCTTATTTTGGTTGATTTTTTCCTCTTTAGAGTGTGCCCTCCTGTGTTTGAATTGTATACCTTGTATCTATTCTAAATTAAAAGTGGAATGAACAGATTCAGTTTCTGCATCTAATTGCTTCATGTAGTTGTATCATGTATCCTCTAGGATCGTCCTTTGTTCCATTTTTTTGCAATTAATCATAGGAAAATGAAAAATTAACATATTCCTTCTAGCTTTTCCTTCTCATCTCCTTTCTCAAGTTGACTTTATAAGAGTTAGTATTCCATGCTAAACACATGCGTATCAATTTAGGTTCTAGACCGTGCAGAAAAGATAGGACTATTAATGAATTATGATAGGAAATCTTGTCTTGTTACTTTAGATTGCAAAAAGAACATTAGTTTTGAAAAATAGTGTTGTTCATGAAGTACTAAGTATCCCAAACTAATGTTTTGAAAAATAGTGTTGTTCATGAAGTACTAAGTATCCCAAACTTAAGATTAGAACTAGGTATATGTAATTTTTATCTTTTATTTCTTCTTATAATTTTCTTTATGCAATCAACAAAGCTTCATATTTGTCTGCTGACAGAAAAGTAAATGCTCAACAGATAATAATTTGGAAAAATTCCTCTCGTACAGTAACTGAAGTGAGCTTGAATTTGTTATGACATTATTAGATCATATATTTTATTTCGGAAGGGCTAAATATGGATTGACTGTGAATTGCATTTTAATACAGTATTTATTGTCCCTCTCCGACTTATTAACAACAACAAAGTGTTCGCTGAAATGTCACAATGAACAGTTGAGAGTAGTACGCTGGAGCTGCTTAAGAGTTCTTCAGTAGTTTGAGCAATGAGCTAGTTTTGCTATTCCCGCAAACATCAGCACTAACGTTGGCATCATCTTCTTCAGATGGGCTCAAACACAGCCTTGGATTCCCACAAAAGTCCAAACTCTTCCCAAGTCTCTTCAAGAAACTTGAGTTGAAAGGTACTACTCCTTCCTGAAAGTTCCTGCTCAAATTCAGGTGATCAATGTGTGATAAGTTAATAAACACTGCCAGAATTTGGCTGGATAATTCGTTGTTTGCAGTGAAAGAGAGCTCAAATTCATCAATTGAGAGTAAGATGATGGAATTATGCCTGAGTATCCATAATGCGATAGCCTGAGTTCTTGCAGTTTCTTTACTTGTCTAAATTCTATTACTGAGCTCCATACATTCCATCTATTCAAGACCAATTATAAAGATGAGAATTTCATGTAGTGTCTACAATTTGGGCTACCCAAATCTGGGATGAGGGCCTCTAAATGGTAAACCAGAACCAGCCTAGAAATCTTGATGTGCTTTTGATTGAGCCGACTGATTACCCACCTGCCATCTATTCTTCTCTCTCAGCATTTTATATGCTCACAAAAAAAAAAAAAAAACTTGGCCTATTATCACCATTATTTTTTTCCTTTGACTGAGTTCTCCAGAGAGATTCTTTCAGATCTACAATGAAAAGTTTTAAGGTCGTCGGTGAACTTAGCTTTTGTTGCAGATAGTCGCCATCAAGGATTCTCGGATTCATCAAAAGAAGGTGAGCTAACCTTTCTCAAGTTGTTTGATTGTTCTGTTCATCTAAATAGACGATGATTCTTCTTCGCAGATCTCTGCCAAACTATGCCAGCCACTCGTCTCGTCCTGCCGAGATACCTCTCGCCGTCGTTGAAAATCTGCAGCAGTGACTTTGCAATTGTTGTTTTCTGCCTCAAATGTCCAATCCTCTTTGACAATTTTTCATTTCCTCGAAGTCATGAAACCTCATTCTATTGCAAAGGTGAGTTTCTATTTTCATAAATTTAGTTATTTTCCCTAATTTCCTTGGACTTAATTTCACTAATGAGGATTGAAAATATGTTATACAGATGTATCTCTAGTTTGCTAACATTTTCCTTTAATCTCAGGATTTCACTGTTACTTGGTATGATGTAACTTTTTTATATCCATATTGAGTTATTGATGTATTAAGGTGCTTTAAATGTTTCCTAAACAAAATTATTTATACTTAAGAAGAAAGTATTAGTAGCTTGGAATTATCAGCATTAGGATTCTCAATTGTCAAATTAGATTTCGTATCAAATTTTGCCTTCTATCATGTGCAAAAATTATTGTTTTTCAGTTTGCTGTAGAAAATGACTTTTGGCTATCTAAACATGCCGGTGGCTTTAATTTTAAGGGTACAACATCCATACATTGCTAAGTTCAAGGAAGCTTGGGTAAAGAAGGTGATTCTCCTTCAAGTTTCTAATATTCGGTTTACACTGTAATTTCATGACTTATTTTTGTTCCATATAACTTTAACTTCACGGATTTTTAGGTTTTTCTTCTAAGCTCTATCACTACAAATGCTGAAATAGGGATGCTACATTTCTATGTTTATGAGCCAACCAGTAGTACATCTCTCTCCCCCCCTTCCCCTCTTTGGTTGCTATCTGGTATGACGACATATATTTTCCTTCTAAGCTCTATCATTGCAAATGCTGAAACAGTGATCCTACATTTGCATGTTTACTAGCCAAACAATAGTACATCTCTCTCTTCTTCCTCCCCCCTCTCTCCCCAAATCGTGCTCCAGTTGCTATGTGGTTATAGGAAACCTGGCCAAAGGATTAAATCAGTATTCTTAAATTTCAGTCACACAAGTATGTAATGGATAGTGATATCGATAAATCTCCCACCACTCTTTATGTAATATATCCTTTATTATTTCAATATTTCTTCATTGGACTGAATAACGATTATTGCACCTAGCAGAATAAAATCATTTTTCATGGTCCATGTTCACGTATATCAAGTTTAAGAAAAACGACAAAACTTTTGTTGCATATTATCCATAGGTTATCAACTTTATCATAACATTTTATTCTTCAGGAGTTGGCCGATATGATTGTCAAGGATGAAGATTTTTTTCCAATATCGATTTGAAGCAGGACTCCCTTTGGTTGTAACTTTTGTTTCATTGATTGACCTTCAATGATGGTTATGTAGGAGTGCCTTTGGTTGTAACTCTTGTGTCACCTGATTTTGCATATGATATCTTCTGAGTGGATTTATTTGTTGATGTTCTGTATTTAAGATTGAATAGATCATTTCATGAATTTTTCTAGCTATCTTTCCTGAACCCATAAAAGAAAATTGTAGAAGGTAAGTTGATTACGGCGATTTGAGACTCAAAATGCACTCAAACTGCATGCTCAATTGCAAATTGTGGTTTAGTAGTTATGGAATGATTATAGCCGAGAAGTTACGTACACACTTTTTGAACTTTATCAAGTTTTTGGCTATTCTCATGGGCTACCTATTGTTGCTTTGTCTTTGGCTATTATCATGGGTTTAAATCTCTTGGAGGTAAAGTAGACATCTGAGTAATGCTTTATGGTGGTGATTATTCTGGGTTCCTATAGTTTTAGTGTTTGATTTTACCTTCATGTTCAGCATTTAGCTTAGCCAATCCAAGAAACTTTTGAGACATTTCAACTAATCTAAGAATATATGCATTCATGTGCAGAATGTCACTATAGTGTTACTTTAAATTTGAAATCTTGCGTAGTTTCTTACACGTATTTCTCCTGTTGGTGGGTGATGCAGGTAATCGAATTACAACTTCCTTCATTTTTCAGCCACTTCAATCCTTGTGCAGCTGCTGCTAGTTTTCGTTAGGTACTTTTAGTTTGGCATTTCATTTTAGTTTTTCTCCGGGAATAAGAATAATTTGTTGTTTATGTTACACATCAGGTGTCCAAGCATATGTGGCTAGACTTACATTTGCATTTGTTTCGTATTTGTTTATACAACAGTTGCAACATGTATTTTTCTTTCTTGTCTATGTCAGGTCACCCATGGATACAAAATGTGTATGTTATACCATCAAGCTAAATTTGCAACATATGCATATGGCTAGCTACTATTTTTTTAATAGACAGATATATACTAGTATTTTTCTTGGGAGATGGTAGTCTTGACTAGAGTATTATTATTATATATTTTTTTATTACAAACATCCTAATTTAAGAGTATTAATTCACGGTTCCTTCCCCCATGGTTAATTGGTCATGGCCCCATGGCCTAATACTATAATGTGTGTTATGTATATTTGAAATATTAATGATTAATATTCTTTTAACCTAGTTAAATGTCAAATATCCAAACTATGCTGATATAATCGATAGGGTAGATTTTTCTTAAAGTTATGTGTTAGTGAAGCCAAATGGGCAATGGTATTAATATTATTATTTATCGAGTTTTTTAATGTGTTTATTATTGATTTATTGCAAACAACGTGTTTATTTCCGACTTGTCAAATAGTAGATATATGGGGTAGATTATCATTTGATTATTACTCATATGTCGTTTGTTCGTTTTGACAGATCTTATACCTAGCTCATTGCTTTTTGCTCTGGGATCTAATCTTTACTCGGAGGGTACCATGAAAAGAAAATAAGTTAGATGATTTGGGATTTTTTGTTTCACTTCAATGTTGTGTAGTACTTCTTTTTGTAGTTTATTCTTGTTTTTTTTTTAACACTTTGTACAATTATACTTCTATTGATATTGAGAAACAAATTTGGAGCAATTTTTCTTTATTGTCCATTTTTTGTTTATATATATGAGTTACTAATTTTGAATTATTAAATATATATATATATATATATATATCAATTATTAAATATTAAAAGATACAGATCATAAAATAAATACAATTATGCTAAGACAACGGTTATCAACCGTTGTCTTTATCTTTAATAACTACGGTTCAGATCATAGTAAAAGAAAACCAACCGTGGTTATACATACCGTGCTGATAGATATTGAATCTATCACTATAGTTGTCAACCGTAGTCGTTAGTATAAATTACTACGGTTGAAATCGTAGTTAAAAGGAAGTTCCAAACTGTGGTCATATATACCGTAGTAGTAGAAGCTACTAGTATGACTACGGTTCACAGCTGTAGCCTTTATTATTCACCACTACAGTTTATTAACCATAGTTATTGGTGGTAGGTCTATGGCTACGGTATCTACTTCCACGCTCGCTCTACATCTTTAACTACAGTTTTTTACCGTAGTCTTTTATGTTTTCTGTTGTAGTGCAATCTTGGAATCTTGTACCTACATAACTCTTGAAATCTTTGAATCTTTGTTTGAATAAATGGTTAGTTTGAAAATGTGAGTATTATGAGTTTTTTTATTGATGATCCTTGGGAAATACATGAATCCAACTCCTTTGCTACTTGGGCTTTAGAATTTCGCCCAAGTTTGTGGGGAGGCTGGAAGGATTGTTATTTTTTATGCGCTTGAAGAGGATGTTCCTCATTATTGATTGAATTGCTCGTAGTTATGATCTATTCCATTCTATCATATTTTATTTCTAGGTGGTACACGCGTTTATTTATGCACTTTAAGTCTGTTAGAGTGATGAATTGCGATGTTTGCGTGTAGAATGGAGAATATTTGGGTTGTTTTAGTGCCTTTGGACTATTTGACGTTTGTGTTTTCATTTTGAGCTAAATAGGTGATTTAAGGCTAAGTATTCGTACTCGGCCGGATGCACAACGAGGAAATGAAGTCCGGATGTCAAAAGGATGGAAAAATCGCTGGAAAATAAAGAACAGAGTACCGCGACCACGGCAAAATGGCGCGGCCGCGGTCAAAGTGAAGAAATAAGAAGAAAAGCCCTGGACAAGTAGCGCGGCCGAGGTATACTTGCGCGGCCGCGGCGTGTTGCTGGACCAAGAGCGGGCGCGGGCACTGCCCATGAGCGCGGTCGCGGCCCGTTAAGGCGGTTAATTAATCCTTGGGCCACAAGAATTCCGTTTTAAAGCCCAAAATAAACCCAAATTGACTTCCTCTATAAAAGGGACCCTTATGCTCGGAAATAGGGGACTTGAACACCAGAGGAGAGCAAGATTGAGAGATTCCGAAGGGGACAAGCAATCAAGATCGGCAATACTCGGGTTTTCTAGTCCTTAAGTCTTTCAATTATGTATTTTTCGTTTAATTTGTCTTTTGTCACCGCCATGAGCGGCTAGTAGGTTATTTCAGTCCTTATTCGAGTCGAACCCTAGTTGTTATTATTTTGTGATATTTACGGTGATTATTAATCGGTTGATTTCTTAAAACGTTGTTATACTATTTACTTATCCTTCAATGCTTGTGTGTTTATATGCTAGATTGATCACCTAGGATTATAATTGCATAAGTAACGCTAGGTTATAATTGTAATCCGTAATTGTTACGAACCTATAGCCATTTAGTAGCGAATAGCGAGTGATATCGCTAGGGTAGTATATAGCTCGGTCTGAATGGGTCCGAGCTTACGAGGTCCACACCGTGTCTATCCCGTTATCCTAGTTCTCTAGGCGTCCGGTTAATGAGATCCAGAGAGCTTATTCTGAGGTCACTCAACTGGATAGACTAACCAAAGAGCTTGTTTTGGTTAGTTAAACATAAGGGGTAACGAGGTTAGCAGAGCTTGTTGCTAATCTCGGGGTAGGAGTTTTAAGGTTGAAATTGGTTAATAATTGCATCTATCGCAGGGTAGTAATAACTAGGGGGAGATAAGATTAAGGGCTGGGATTCGTTATCTTATAAGTAGAGCAAGTCATAGTTAATTTGCTTAATTTCTGTTTTAGTTCCTTAGTTAATATACATCAATTCATAAACCCCCATTATTTATATATTTATATATGTTGCTAGTATTATGATTTACTTAAACACTAAGAGTCTTCCTGCTCCCTGTGGGATCGACCCTACTTACCACTTCTACGAGCTAGAAGGGTAGATAGGTTTAATTAATTTTACCGCATCGCGACAGTGCGGTCAAATTTTGGCGCCGTTGACCGCACTGTCGCGATGCGGTAAAATTAATTAAACCTATCTACCCTTCTAGCTCGTAGAAGTGGTAAATAGGGTCGATCCCACAGGGAGCAGGAAGACTCTTAGTGTTTAAGTAAATCATAATACTAGCAACATATATAAATATATAAATAATGGGGGTTTATGAATTGATGTATATTAACTAAGGAACTAAAACAGAAATTAAGCAAATTAACTATGACTTGCTCTACTTATAAAATAACGAATCCCAGCCCTTAATCTTATCTCCCCCTAGTTATTACTACCCTGCGATAGATGCAATTATTAACCAATTTCAACCTTAAAACTCCTACCCCGAGATTAGCAACAAGCTCTGCTAACCTCGTTACCCCTTATGTTTAACTAACCAAAACAAGCTCTTTGGTTAGTCTATCCAGTTGAGTGACCTCAGAATAAGCTCTCTGGATCTCATTAACCGGACGCCTAGAGAACTAGGATAACGGGATAGACACGGTGTGGACCTCGTAAGCTTGGACCCATTCAGACCGAGCTATATACTAACCTAGCGATATCACTCGCTATTCGCTACTAAATGGCTATAGGTTCGTAACAATTACAGATTACGATTATAACCTAGCGTTACTTATGCAATTATAATCCTAGGTGATCAATCTAGCATATAAACACACAAGCATTGAAGGATAAGTAAATAGTATAACAACGTTTTAAGAAATCAACCGATTAATAATCACCGTAAATATCACAAAATAATAACAACTAGGGTTCGACTCGACTAAGGACTGATATAACCTACTAGCCGCTCATGGCGGTGACAAAAGACAAATTAAACGAAAAATACATAATTGAAAGACTTAAGGACTAGAAAACCCGAGTATTGTCGATCTTGATTGCTTGTCCCCTTCGGAATCTCTCAATCTTGCTCTCCTCTGGTGTTCAAGTCCCCTATTTCCGAGCATAAGGGTCCCTTTTTATAGAGGAAGTCAATTTGGGTTGATTTTGGGCTTTAAAACGGAATTCTTGTGGCCCAAGGATTAATTAACCGCCTTAACGGGCAGCGACCGCGCTCATGGGCCGCGCCCGCGCCCGCTCTTGGTCCAGCAACATGCAGCGGCCGCGCAAGTATACCTCGGCCGCGCTACTTGTCCAGGGCTTTTCTTCTTATTTCTTCACTTTGACCGCGGCCGCGCCATTTTGCCGTGGTCGCGGTACTCTGTTCTTTATTTTCCAGCGATTTTTCCATCCTTTTGACATCCGGACTTCATTTCATCGTTGTGCATCCGGCCGAGTACGAATACTTAGCCTTAAATCACCTATTTAGCTCAAAATGAAAACACAAACGTCAAATAGTCCAAAGGCACTAAAACAACCCAAATATTCTCCATTCTACACGCAAACATCGCAATTCATCACTCTAACAGACTTAAAGTGCATAAATAAACGCGTGTACCAAAATCCCCCAAACTTAACCCTTTGTTCGTCTCGAACAAATCTAAATCAAACAACAATCAAGACACGGGTTTTAAGGCACTTTAAGTGGCAATTACGAGTTTCTGAAAGGTTTTCCAATAAAACACAGCAACATGATGTAACCGAGCATATTTGACAGAGCAATTTCAACTACTTTCATTGCTTATGATTTTCAACAATTGATCCTCACCGGAATTGTGTATCACTCTTCTCTCAAGTGTTTAAGATATGCAATGTACTACACTCACACTGACTTATATGCAACGACCACCATATGCTTGTCTATTATTTAAGTCGGACCTAGTGCTCAGCATGTGTGGCAAAGAATCAAAAAGGTCTTTAATTCGGTTGTAATAAAGGCTTAGGTAAGGTAGGATAAAATTTGGATGAGAGTGACTAAAATGTGGACTAACCGAGTTATTCCTACTCAACCACCCCTCAAAACAATCACTCACATCTCACTCTCCAAATCTCAGTAAATCACCCCAAGGGATGACTTTTTTCTCCCCACGACCGCATCTTTTACAACCAAGTGCTATTTTTTTTTTTTTTTTTTTTTTTTTTACGTGGGTACCACATTTTCTGGGACTACCCGAATTTTTTTTTTTTTTCACTAAGCACTTTTCTTACTCCCATCCTCAATTCATGCTTCATATGTACCCAACTCGTTTCTTTTCTTACTTTTGCATTGTACACATTAACAAGTCTAGACTTTTTAGCACATAGGAGGAAAATCTTCTTGAAATCTCTATCATCAATTCCCTTTTCATTTCTCATTTCACTCCTCTTTTTCAGTCCATAGGACTCCCAAATAACATTCCCAACTACCTCTCCTTTCGCCTCCCTCTTAACTAGATTAGTCCAATAAGGTCAAAGGCCAATTGGAAGATGTTCGGCTTGTAATATTCGGCTAACAAATAACAGGCTCACGGCTCAAACGGGCTAACTAAAGGAATTTTTTTTTTTCAAAATTTTGGTAAAAAGGGTAATTATTTTGAGGCTCTGAAATAGGCTAAAATAAAAAAAATGCCTAAGATCATGTTCTAAGCCACAACACATACCGACTTATTCACGACATAGATGCAAGGCAAGTTCTAGAGTCTATTTGCACATAAACAATGAAAATCACACCGAAGGAATTCATACAAATTACTCCACGAATGGGAGTACAATTATAGGCTTCAAATTCTCACAGGGTAATTTATGATCAATGTTTCAATTCAAAGCTCAATTTCATCTCCATTACTCGTCATGCTCTATCATGTGCTATTTTCAAACAAGTTTTCACAAGAATTCATCATTAACTCATTGCCAACTTATTATCACCTTAATGTGTGTATTTTATTTTCTCAACAGCATATTCTGGTTTCTTTTCCTATCCTAGACTCGATCTAGACTCAACAAAACAGCAAAGTACATAACAACTAATCATGACCCAACTCAAAACGACAGTGGCTCACAGGCCCGACGATCAACCAAGTAATTGGCTCACAGTCCATACAATTTAATCATTACACCAAACTAGTAGCTAGCATAAAGTAAAACTAAAGCTCAAAAAGCGGCCAAGTCGTCCCACTTACACCCCGTCCCCCAAACTTGGTTGAAAACCAAAGTTTGTGGGGAAAAGAGTGGTGCGGCTTAGTGCTTACTTACAATGCTACTGAAGTGGTGATTGGAAGTTATGCATGCTCCAATATTTGGCTATCGTGCCCCACCAGATGTCGTGTTTTCTCCACCATACTCAATTGCTATGTTGATTTTTAGTCATGTTAGTTCCTACATACTAATTAAAAACATTAAGAAACACATCAAACTGGAAATAACAATAAAATATTAAATTTAAAATAAAATACGATAAACGTCGGGTTGCCTCCCGACAAGCGCCTTTGTTTTACGTCGTCGACCCGACTCAAGACTTCCCTTTTAGAAAATACACCAAGGAGGTTTACGGGCTGGTCTTGATGATTGTGGCTCCTCAACTACCGTATGAGTTTTCATTCTGCCTCGTTTTCTTCTCAGGTATCCAATTGAAGCCATGTTCAAATTATACCCGCACTTTAATTCTTTTTCACAGACTACATGTAACACATATGGCAGGGTACTGGATGATCCAGTGTGCATCTTCAATACGTCTGTCAACACACTGTCTGATGACACATTGGATGACACAATGTGCATCTCGCATCCAATGTGTGTCTGTTCAGCCTGACTTTCGATGCCCTCTTCCTTCTGCAACGATTGCACGGGTTTTTCATCCTCTCTAGGATGTTCTTCGCTCCTCAAAATCATGGCATTTTCGTTCATCAGATTTTCCTCTGGTTGGGATGCCAATTTCTCTCTTTCTTAGCTTTCTAACTTGCTTACCACGGTAACCAATTGACTCATTTGAGTCTGAAGATTCCTTATTCTTGACCGTGTCTCTTCCTGAAATTGCAGAGTGTTAGAAATCAAGATTTTCATCATATCTTCCAACGCCATATTGGAATTTTGTTCCGCCATGACATCAAAAGAAACAATAACAGTCCTGCAGAAAGTAGCAGTTCGACAAGCACATAGGATGACCCAAAGATTACGAACCGTAATGAAAATAAGTAATACTAATTAACAGAAGAAAATACGTAACTAAAATAGAAGAAAATAAGGTTGACACTAGAAACACAATTAATCTTGCACTGCTCCCCGGCAACGGCGCCAAAATTTGACCGCACTGTCGCGATGCGGTAAAATTAATTAAACCTATCTACCCTTCTAGCTCGTAGAAGTGGTAAGTAGGGTCGATCCCACAGGGAGCAGGAAGACTCTTAGTGTTTAAGTAAATCATAATACTAGCAACATATATAAATATATAAATAATGGGGGTTTATGAATTGATGTATATTAACTAAGGAACTAAAACAGAAATTAAGCAAATTAACTATGACTTGCTCTACTTATAAAATAACGAATCCCAGCCCTTAATCTTATCTCCCCCTAGTTATTACTACCCTGCGATAGATGCAATTATTAACCAATTTCAACCTTAAAACTCCTACCCCGAGATTAGCAACAAGCTCTGCTAACCTCGTTACCCCTTATGTTTAACTAACCAAAACAAGCTCTTTGGTTAGTCTATCCAGTTGAGTGACCTCAGAATAAGCTCTCTGGATCTCATTAACCGGACGCCTAGAGAACTAGGATAACGGGATAGACACGGTGTGGACCTCGTAAGCTCGGACCCATTTAGACCGAGCTATATACTACCCTAGCGATATCACTCGCTATTCGCTACTAAATGGCTATAGGTTCGTAACAATTACGGATTACAATTATAACCTAGCGTTACTTATGCAATTATAATCCTAGGTGATCAATCTAGCATATAAACACACAAGCATTGAAGGATAAGTAAATAGTATAACAACGTTTTAAGAAATCAACCGATTAATAATCACCGTAAATATCACAAAATAATAACAACTAGGGTTCGACTCGACTAAGGACTGAAATAACCTACTAGCCGCTCATGGCGGTGACAAAAGACAAATTAAACGAAAAATACATAATTGAAAGACTTAAGGACTAGAAAACCCGAGTATTGCCGATCTTGATTGCTTGTCCCCTTCGGAATCTCTCAATCTTGCTCTCCTCTGGTGTTCAAGTCCCCTATTTCCGAGCATAAGGGTCCCTTTTTATAGAGTAAGTCAATTTGGGTTGATTTTGGGCTTTAAAACGGAATTCTTGTGGCCCAAGGATTAATTAACCGCCTTAACGGGCCGCGACCGCGCTCATGGGCAGTGCCCGCGCCCGCTCTTGGTCCAGCAACACGCCGCGGCCGCGCAAGTATACCTCGGCCGCGCTACTTGTCCAGGGCTTTTCTTCTTATTTCTTCACTTTGACCGCGGCCGCGCCATTTTGCCGTGGTCGCGGTACTCTGTTCTTTATTTTCCAGCGATTTTTCCATCCTTTTGACATCCGGACTTCATTTTCTCGTTGTGCATCCGGCCGAGTACGAATACTTAGCCTTAAATCACCTATTTAGCTCAAAATGAAAACACAAACGTCAAATAGTCCAAAGGCACTAAAACAACCCAAATATTCTCCATTCTACACGCAAACATCGCAATTCATCACTCTAACAGACTTAAAGTGCATAAATAAACGCGTGTACCACTAGGTTTTTATTGCTTTCGTGAATAACGTTGCTTGGTTGAATAATGGTTGAGTTAGCTTATTATGTGATTGATGAGGAAGAACTATTGGAAGTGTCCCGATTTTTGAAATTTCAAAATTGGAGTCTCTAAAAATTGAGCATAAAACACTAGAGGATTCCTTGCTTAAAAAATCAATGAGATAAATTGGTTGATGCAATTTAAGGGTAGATGAATGTTTGGGCATAGTAAGAAGGATTGCATGTGTAAATGAAATAACTTAGCCCGAAGTTGTGCTACTTGTGAGCACTACTGTAATTCCAAAACACACACGACACGATTAAGGACCAACTTGTGAAAAATAGAATTATTTGGATTTAGGTGGTAAAAACTTAAGGAGATGTAGGAGGAGTTATAAGGTGGGTTAGGTCGCCGGGCAAAGTTATTGTTTTTCATTGATTGTAAGAAATTCTAGTAACATTTGTGTACTCTAAGTATTGAGATGAGCATAAAGAGAAAATATGTTGTATGAAACATAAAAAAAAAAAGAGCACAATAAAGAATCGAGTTTGAAAGAGTTGAAAATCTTGTGTAACTCGAAAAGAGTATTATGTCGTAAAAGAACAAAAACCAGAATAGCAATTTTATTTCTTTTGACTAAGTCCGGTGGAAAAAGGAGTAATTAAAAAGCAAATAAAAAGTACATATATTGAAAATTAGTTGGCTCGAGGGAGAAAAGAGTAACATCGCCCACACCGGTTGAGTGCGTGGCATCTTCCACGAAAAGAATCGAGTCAAACCACCTAGAGTCGAGGATTTTGAAAAATAATGAGTCGTCCAAGGTCACTTCACATATGCACGTTTTGGGATTGGAATGAGAGCTCTTATCACGTCGCCTAGGGTACTAAGTGAAATAAAAACACTACGTGCCTTTCCGAATTCCTATGCCTTTATATTCTTCTACTTCTCTATCAAGTGTGGTAAATCGAAAAGTGGAAAATGCTCAATAAAAAGAGAAATTCATGTCTAACAAGCTTCCAATAACTTTCCAACTTTGTTTTCTTATGTGCTTAAATATTTAATTTGCTCGGGGACGAGCAAAGCTTAAGTTTGTGGGGATGATAAACGTAAAAATTACCCTTTTTCTTCCACTTTTGACGTTCATAATTTGTGGAGAATTACATTTAATTGTTGTGTTTATGTGCAATTTCGTGTTTTATTGCAAATCTGGGTTAATTTTCCTTTTTAATATGATTTGATGCGATTTTGGGTATTTTTTAGTCGTATTTTGAAGGTTAGGAAACTCGGAAGAATTTAGAAGATCACTCGCATCCATTTTCATTCTCCGGCCCACATCTCAAGGCCCAAATGGGTCCAAAATAGGTCAGAGTCTAGTTCAAATAGAATATTGTCAAGTCCCGAGTAAAATTCGTGAAGAAGTCGGGCCGAGAAAATAGATGAAAATACCTCAAATTGGAGAAAGAAAGAAGAAGATGTCGATCGCACATCATGTTTCAGCCCACAAATTAAGGTACAAACAGATCCAAATCAGACCCAACAAGATTCCAAATTGAAGTTCGTCGAGTCGAAAATAAAAGCCTTGAAGAGGTCGGGTCGAGAAGACGAAAGAAGGGGCTCCAAAACGGCGACGGAAGACGGAGGCGCAAAGTAGTGGCTGGACTAAACCAACCCACCGTAGCACCTACCGGACTGGCTGCCAGACCGGCAGGACTGTCGGTAATTGGTCCAATACTGACCCAGGATCTCAGCCGCCGGACTGCCGGCCCGACGGCAGTTCCGGCGGTTCGCGCGCTTGCAGAGTTTTTTAGATATTTTGGCCGTAACTATGTCGTTCGATCTCCAATTCAAGTGATTCAAGTTATCACGTGGGCCAAGACGAAGATCTACAACTTTGTAGTTTAAGTCAAAGGCTAATTTAGTACGGATGTTTCCCAGAATTCACGAGAAGGCCGAGTCGAGAGCGTGCACAAGAGGCTCGACTCAACAACTTATGATCCCTTGCTTTTCTATTTGTATTTTACTTTTATGCCCTTACTACTAGGTTAAGTTTCTACAGATCTTAGGGGTTGGGGGACCTATATATACCCCTTCCCCTCTCATTTGTAAGGATCCATTCATTATCCAACAACACTTGTCTCCTTTTGAAATCTTCTTCTACACTCTTTTTTCTCTCCTCTCTTTACATTTAAAGATTTTAGCTTAGAAACTAGGGTTTTCCTTCCTCCTCTTCAAGAAGGAAGCCATCTTTGGAGGAAAACTCGGGGATTACTCGCAGACTTTTGACACCCGACTATTTTATCAAAGGATTTCGAGAGTTTCTTCAATACATTGAGCAATTTCTAACTCTTCTCTTCATTTTCAGTTTTTATTGCTTTTATTTCTTGATGTTGATGATTTTTTTTATTGCTTAGATGATTTGTGAGTGATTTACGTGTTTTCCAAAGCCCAGGAGTAGCCCTAGCTTCAGGGTTGATGATTAGTGGAATTGTTGCGGGTTGTGGTACCTATGTTAGGATTTGATTGATTTATTATGATTTTCATATGAAATTAGGGCTTGATTATAGGCTTGACTTGGTGGCTTGAGCTTTCGATAATTTAGCCCTATTTTGTATGATTGTGCATTTGAGAAAGGATAATCGGAACCTAGGCTAGGGTTTGCCACCCTCTCGAGGAAATTTGATTTGATCTTATATGAGCTTAGGATTGAATTTAATCCGAGAACGTGAATCAGTCAAGACCCAATTTTTAGGACGGAGACCTATGGAGGAGAAGACATATCGAAAAAGGGGTATAGAGCCTGGGGCGTCTTGGCTAGAGTGGATGAAATTAGGCCTTGTCGCGTGTGTAGGAACTACACCCCTACGCCGGTTTTTAGCGTAGAAGAAGTCGGGCTAACCTCTTCTAGTCTTCCGTAGTTGGTAACCCGAGGCCCAGGGTTGAGTTTGTACATCTCAGTCGTGGAGGTAGTCTACATCGAACCCCGATTACTTACCTATCTTAGGGGAATACAGCACCTCAACCGTATTCCGAAATTATCACCCAATTAGGACATCGATTGGGTCGAGAATTCAACCACATAGGACTCACACGAGTTTCCTTTAATCATCTTCCAATTATTAACTCCATCTTGCTTATGTGAAACCGAGCCTCGGGAATATCTCCCCATCGATTGGTTCCCTCCTTCCTTTATTTATTTCTTTATGTTGTTTAGTTTAATCAAACTCTCACTTTGCATTTGACCTAACTTGCTCAAACGTGCTTAAACCGATTCTCATGGAAAATCCTCTATGTGGGTTCGATATCTTTTACGCGACCTATGTCACAAACCGTACGCATGCGGTTTGAGAAGGTCGTTACAATCACATTGATTTGGAGCGATTTTCAGCTTATATCGTGGTGTTTCTTATCTTTGTTTAATGTTTCATTTTGAATGTTATAACATTAACGTGTGATTCGTAGGATTTCAACTGATATCAAGAGGGGGTTCGTATTCTTATACGATTGATTCTTGAGAACTGCACCAGAATGGACCTTTAAGGAAATATCATGCGACTTCCGTTACCCGATAGAACAAATAATGTGAATATTAATTTAATTTCATTAAGTGGTTTGTTGTATAAAGTATGAGTTGTTAGGAATCCGGAACCGGAGTGGTAATTTGAAGAACCGGATCAGAAAACCGGGTTTAAACTCGAATCAGTAGAAGAGGATAGGAGGAAACCTAGTTTAGGTTAGTTATAACTGCCATTTACAACGGTTTGATTCTGTTGCACTTAAAACTGTTGGTGGAAGCCCTATTCCTGCAACTTACATCAGTTGAGTTAAAATCTGTTACAACTCCCTCATCTCGAGGATTCGAGCTTCAGTACCTATAAATCACTTGTTAATGCGAGCTAGATAGGAGATTTTTCCCTCTGTAAACATTACACTAGTGAGAGAATTAGAAGTCTAGGGTTTATGCTCCAATTCGGCTTGTGAATTGGGGATTTTCTAGTTTCTGGGAAATTCTTGTAATTGCTTGTGTAGTGGAGTGAATTGAGGTGCATAGAGCCTCCGTGGATGTAGATCATCTCTTATCGAACCACGTAAATTCCATTACGTTCATTTTAATTCTGATTTATACGTTGAAGCACTTCGGCCAGTTTCTGGTTTCTTGTGGCTGAACATTATTCTTAATTGAATTTAGTGATTCTGATCTTCTCATAACAAGTGGCGCCGTCTGTGGGAAGGTCTCCCACACAAGAAGAAGAAGAGAATGCCAGGAATGAAGATGGATCTCGACAAGTTTTCAAGGAAAAATGATCTCTCTCTAAGGAAGATCAAGATGAAGGCCATCTTGGTGCAGAATGGGTTATCAAATGCTCTCAAACCTGAAGGTGAGTGGGTGGAGGCTGAGAAACCTGAATATGGTGATATGGATCAGAAGGCATTGAGCCTGATCATCCTGTGTCTCGGGGATAAGCCTTTGAGGGAAATATCCAGATGTAAGACAGCAATTGAGGCATAGACCAGGCTGGAGGAGCTGTACCAGTCTAAGTCAGTTTCCAATAAGCTATTCTTCAAGCAGAGATTACTGCCTTTCAAGATGGTGGATGAAAAGGTAATTTCTGATCAATTAGGTGAGTTTACAAAGCTTCTTGATGAACTGGAAGATCTTGGGGTGAAAATTAAAGATGATGACAAAGCTTTGATGGTACTGAATGCTTTGCCAAGATCTATGGAGAGTTTCAAGGACACTCTGATGTTTGGAAGGCAAGATGTTGAGTTATGACTCAATTAATACTGCTCTGAAGACCAAATATTTGTAGAATCAAGGAGACAAGAAAGTAACTCAATCTGGTGAAGGTTTGAACATTAAGTTCAAAAGAAACTATCAGAAGAAGAAGGGCCAAACTTCAAAAGATTCAAAGAACGGAAATGATACTCAGAAGAAATCTGAAGAGGGGGTAGAAAACAGGAAGTGTTTCAAATGTAAATAAATTGGACACCTGAAGAAAGACTGTCCATAAAAGAAGAAGAAGAAGGAATGCCAAGGTGTTGAAGCTGCTGAAGCTGTTGCTGTTACATGAAGAAGACACACCAGAAGTTCTGAATGTTACTGAGTCAAAGATGGAGAAGTAGTGGGTTCTTGACACTGGATGCTCCTTCTATATGTGTCCTCATGAAGACTGATTTTAGAACCTCAAGAAAGAAGATGGAGGGTGTGTTTTGCTGGGAAATGATCAAACCTGCAAGGTTCAAGGCACTGGCTCAGTAAAAATTAACATGTTTGATGGAGTTACAAGAACTATCACCAATGTGAGGTATGTACCTGGTCTCAAGAGGAATTTACTCTCCCTAGGATCTCTTATTGCTACTGGATGTGAATTCAAGTCAGTTGATGGTCAATTACACATAACTAAAGGAAACAAACTGGTGATCAAGGGAAAACAACATAATGGTCTTTTTATTTTGATGGGAAAGCCTGTGGTTGGTTGTGTGGGCAACATTCTGGGCAAGAATGAACTAATAATGTGGCATAAGAGGTTAGGGCACATTGGGGACATGGGATTAAAGGAATTATTCAAGAGAGGCATAATTGGAGAGGTTGGAAATTAAACACTTGGATTTTGTGATAAATGTGCGTTAGGCAAATCACAGAAATTGTCTTATGCTAAGGGGGCTCACACTACTCAGTAACCTTTAGATTATGTCCACTCAGACATTTGGGGACCATCTAGAACTGAAACTCATGCAGGAGGAAGATACTTCATGTCTGTGATTGATGATTTCAGTAGGAAAGTGTGGGTGTTTGTTTTAAGAAACAAGAGTAATGCCTTCACCAAATTAAGAACATGGCTGATTCAAATGGAGAATTTAAGAGGCAAGAAGCTCAAGCATTTGATAACAGACAATGGCTTAGAGTATCTATCTACTGAGTTTACTGACCTCTGTGATGAACGAGGAATTACCAAACACAGAACAGTCCTAATGAACCCTCAACAGAATGGTGTTGCAGAAAGATTCAATAGGATAATACTTGAAAGAGTGAGGTGTATATTGGTTGATACTGGACTGCCAAAGGTTTTCTAGGGAGAAACAATTAATACAGCATGTTACTTAATCAACATATCACCTTCATCATCTCTAGGGTTCAAAACACCATAAGAAGTGTGGAGTGGCAAAATTCCAAGTTATACAGATTTGAAGGTGTTTGAATGTCTGGCTTATGCACATATTAAGCAAGACAAACTTGACCCAAGAGCACAAAGGTGTGTGTTCTTGGGATATCCAGAAGGAATCAAAGGTTACAGGCTATGGTGTTTAGAACCAGGGAATCAGAAGCTCATGATAAGCAGGGATGTTAAGTTCAATGAATCAATTATGGGATATCACTCCACTGGAAGTCAAGAAGAACTTGATGGGCTATTGAAGCAGAAAAGATATCAGTTCAGGTGGAGCCTCAGATGGATGATAATCCTCAAAGGGTTGAGGATTTAGAACAACACTCAAGTGACAGCTCATCAGAAGAAGAGGATGTGCAAACTGTTAATCAAAACTTGAGAAACTACAGTATTGCCAGAGATAGACCAAGAAGGTAAATCCAAAGACAAGACTCTATGGGCAGGTTGGAAGTGTGCATTATGCAGTTAGCATTACTGAAGACATAGAACATCAGGAACCACAGAACTTTAAAGAGGCAGTCAGTGGTAGTGAAAGTGAGCACTGGATCAGTGCAATGATGGAAGAAATGGAATCTTTGGAAAGAAATGGTACTTGGAAGCTGGTTGATAAGCCTAAAGGGTAGAAGCTGGTGAGTTCCAAGTGGATTTATAAGAAAAAGATTGAAGCTGGAGACACAGATAGGGTAAGATACAAGGCAAGGCTTGTTGCAAGGGGTTTTACTCAGAGAGAGGGCATTGATTTGAATGAGTTTTTCTCTCCTGTGGTGAAACACTGCTCTATTAGACTTCTATTATCGAAGGTGACACAAGAGGAGATGGAGTTACAACAATGAGATGTTAAAACTGCATTTCTGCATGGTGACTTGATTGAGAACATATATATGAAACAGTCTGAAGGCTTTGTGATTCCAGGAAGTGAAGAAAAGGTACGCTTTCTCAAGAAGTCACTGTATGGGTTAAAACAGAGTCCAAGGCAGTGGAATAAGAAGTTCAATGAGTTTATGTTGAAGGCAGGATTCATCAGGAGTCTGCATGACAGTTGTGTATACTTTGATAAGGATTCTAAGGTTGATCCAGTGTATCTGTTACTATATGTGGATGATATGCTTATAGCAAGTAAAATTAAGCATAAAATATAGCCGTTGAAGAAGAAGTTGAGTTCAGAGTTTGACATGAAAGATTTAGGAGATGCACAGAAGATTTTGGGCATGAGCATTTTAAGAGATAGGAGTTCTGGAAGTTTGTGGTTGTCTCAGAGGCATTATCTTTAGAAGGTGGTGGAGAGGTTTCAGATGCATGAGGCCAAACCTCTGAGTATTCCAGTATATCAACAACTTAAATTGTCCAAGGAGCAAAGTCCAAAAACTGCAGAAGAAGTGAAATACATGAGAAACATACCATATGCAAGTGGTGTTGGCAGCTTGATGTATGGCATGATCTGTAGCAGACCTGACTTGGCTTATTGTGTGTCTTTGGTTAACAGGTACATGTCAAATCCTAGTAAAGCTCACTGGGATGCTTTGAAGCAGGTGCTGAGATACTTAAAAGGAATAGTGAACTTAGGTTTAAAGTTTGAGAAACAAGCAGATGCTACTGTTCCATTGGTGGGATTTGCATATGCTGATTTTGCAAGGAATGTAGACACCAGAAGTTCTATTACAGGTTATGTATTTGCACTATATGGAACTGCAGTTAGTTGGAGGAATGTGCAACAGTCAGTAGTGGCTTTTTCCACTACAGAAGTTGAATACATTACATTAACAGAAGCAATCAAGGAAGTTGTGCGGTTGAAAGGGATTCTTAAGGATCTGCGAATAAAGCAAGAGTGTGTGACCATATTCTGTGATAACCAGAGTGCACTTCACTTGGTAAAACACCAGGCATTTCATGAGAGATCCAAGCATATAGATGTATGGTTACACTTTGCAAGAGATGTGGTAGATGCAGGGTCTGTGGAAGTTAAGAAAGTTCCATACACTTGACAATGCTGCTAATTTTTTAACCAAAGCCGTTCCTGGGAACAAGGTTGTACATTGCTTGAGCCTAATCAGGCTTGAACAATGTGTTTAAAGCTCAAAGAACAAGGACAGGTTGAGGTAAGGACATGCACTTGAATTCATTAAGGTGGAGATTTGTGAATATTAGTTCAATTTCATCAAGTAGTTTGTTGTATAAAGTATGAGTTGTTAGGAATCCAGAACTGGAGTGGGAATTTGAAGAACCAGATCAGAAAATTGGGTTTAAACTCAAATCATTAGAAGAGGATAGGAGGAAACCGGGTTTAGGTTAGTTATAACTGCCGTTTACAATGGTTTGATTCTGTTACACTTAAAACCGTTGTGGAAGCCCTGTTCCTGCAACTTGCAGCAGTTGAGTTAAAATCTGTTACAACTCCCTCATCTCCAGGATTCGAGCTTCAGTACCTATACACATTTAAATTACTTGTAAATGCGAGCTAGATAGGAGAGTTTTCCCTCTGTAAACATTACACTAGTGAGAGAATTAGAAGTCTAGGGTTTATGCTCTAATTCGCTTGTAAATTGGGGATTTTCTAGTTTTTGGGAAATTGTTGTAATTGTTTGTGTAGTGGAGTGAATTGAGGTGCATAGAGCCTCAGTGGATGTAGATCATCTCTGATAGAACCACGTAAATCCCGTTGTGTTCATTTTATTTCTGATTTCTACGTTGAAGCACTGTTTGGCCAATTTCTAGTTTCTTGTGGCCTAACATTGTTCTTAATTGAATTTAGTGATTATGATCTTCTCATAATAAATAATGACTACTGGAAGTCTCTAACCATGGCATATCTGGAATCCATGGGTGACGATTCTTGGGAGGTTCTTTAAGAAGTCCAAGCTTAGAAACTTGAGGAATCAACTTGATAACCTCAAGATGGAGAAAAGAAAATCCATTGAAGAATATTATGCATGCTTCAGGGAATGTAAACAAGGGGCTATCATTAGGAGAAGTAGTTCCAAACTTTCTTATGGTGGACATGTTTCTCAGAGAAAGTCACAACCATTGGTACTTCGAAAGATTTGGAAAGCATGAACATTGATCAACTGGGAGGAGATCTTCTAACATTCGAACTCAATAAAGCTTTTGAGAAGAAGGAAACAAGTAGGGGAATTACACTCAAGGTTGAAGTCGCGCAAAGAAGATGGGACATGAGAGCCAGACTTATCGGAGCTTGCTGAGAATATGATTTTGTTCTCTAAGAAGTTTGGCAACATGATGAAAAAGTTCCAGAAAAGTGATATTAAAACCTCTACTGTCGTTAGAAATCTAGGCGAAAATAATCCGTGAGTACTAATTCTTCTTCATGTTTTGAAGGTACAAAGACAGATAAAATATATTTTAGAGAATGCATTGGCTGGGGGGATGTTTAGAACGAATGTGCTACCTTTCTGAAAAGGAAAAATAAATCCTTCGGTGCAACATGGAGCGATGAATCAGAAGAAGAACAGATATCTGAAGGAGAAGATGATCACTTAAGCAATCTTGTGGCCTTTACCACTTCATATTCGTGCCTTCAGGGCAATGTTTTTTTGAAAAAGATCCAAATTCAGTTGATGCATCACGTATTTTATGATGCACTAAATTCTAACCTAGTGAATCGCAAGTATACGGTGCTAGTGTAGCTAGTGGCAAAAAGGTTGATCCCACATAGACTAGGTACCTATGTCAACTAAATACCCTGATCATAATAATTCTACTCTATCTAGACTCTCTAAAAGGAAGTGATTATTGTTTTATCCTAAAACCCTAATTTGCAAAAAATAAATAATTAAACTAATTAATTTCTTTATTACAAGGAAGCAAATAGCAAAGAAAGATACAGATGAGATTAAGACGTATCCTAGGGCTTCGATTTCAATTACGATTATTTATGTTTGATTATCCGAAGTTCTAGAATTTTATACCAATTCTATCGTTTATTAGGCGGCACGACTATTGATCAACTCAGCTTTGTCTACTTGTCCCTGTATCTTTTCGGAAAAGTACGGTAAGAGTTAACATCTTTTGGATGTACTTGATCACAAGATTACATATCCAGAAGATCTTGTTGTTCTTGCTGTTACATGGCATATGGTCTACCATATCGGGAGCCTCTGTTAACATCCCCTAGAAATCATTCTCAATATAAAGCCACCTGGGATGTTTTCTATCTGCAGGAGGGAGTCCGTAAATTTCATCCAGATCATCTAGACTCAAGGGGAACTATTAATTTCACCTTTGGAATTTGATGCCAGCTGATCACTTGTGGGTGTATGTTGCTGGTGGAAAAATACCTAGAGTGTTCAGAAACTCTAGGGTGATCCTCTTATACGTCAGTTAAGATTGCATCATCTTGAGCAAGCCCACTCTAAGCTCCATACGTTTTCGTGGATTCCATCCCTCTAGTCAGCTGATCATTCGTGTACCAAGTGGGCACCACTTTGCTCAGGTATAGCTTCCTCCATCTCTTATTATGCTCGTGTTTTTCCAACACAACACTAAGGTGCCGACTATCATAAAGATCCCATGCTAGTACATCTTCTTGGATTGGATCCGATTTTGGGTCCTCAGCGACCGATTTTTGCTTTCCTTTACCCCAGGGTTTAGAAAGAATGATGAGTTCCTACAATAATCCGTCTTCACCAAATTAAATCAACGACAACACAAAATTGCAACAATTTCAAAACAATAAGCATCTTCTCTTAATTAACTAAGTTATTTGAACAAAATCATTCACAACATGCAATATGATCCAATTAAATTAAGACTACCTATAATGCATGTTTACACATTAGTTTTAGGAAGCCCAGTCTTTCTTTATTATCACCGATTTGCTCAATAACTCGCAAGAAAAAATAAAAAACAACTAGTATAGGTTCTCTAATTTCGTTGCATGCAAGGTGTTTGAAAAACTGCCTCAATGAACCTACAACTTTAAACTAAGAATTGATGCAAAATTCACACTGCACATACTACCAAAACATCAACTACATAATTTTCCCTATTGATTATACACATAATACAAGTAATAGAGCAAAATCTCCAAAAATTTAGCACTACAAGTGCTCATATCTAATCCGTACTACCTTCTAGCATTCTTGCACAAACTACTCCTATTCATTATATAATTTTGAAAATAATGCTCAAGGAAATAACGGGAGGCTTAGCCTTACTTACTGGATTGATTTAGTCGGAAGGATTCAAAGAATTTCACGCCCCTTCGACTTTTTGAAATTCTGCCCTAGTTCCTCTTGAATCCAAATTTGTGAGTGTAGTGTGTGTTTTATAGTGTATATGTGTTAATGTCTGTGATTGTGGTGAGATTTGATGTAGATTTAAGAGACAAGTGGTAAGGTTGATGATTTTTTGTCACACAAAAGAGAAGGGAGGAGCGCAGACCTGTTATTCGCTGAACTACTCTTAAAACTTGATTTCTATACAGATGCAGTCGCGTTCGCATCCCAGTTAAAAATTGATTATACATGCCACTTATTTCACAACCACTTTGACAAACGCAACCATGGCGGGCTTCCAGTGGAATTTGAGCAATCTACGCATGTTATTTGGCAGCCACTTTGATGAACGGCCTCTGGCTTTCTTGTCCCAACACTTGGTTTTTTGCCTATTGTACCCCGTTTTGTGAGTTTCCGACCCGTTTCTGTACACTTATAATTCATGTTATGTTGGTATTCTAAAAAACATTAAAACAACTAAAAACAATAAATTTGAAGAAAAGTAAAGAAATACATAAATTGAAAAAAAAAGGGTAAACGACGGGTTGCTTCCCGACAAGTGCTAAGTTTTACGTCTTCAGCCGGACGACCTTTTTAGGTTCCAATTAATCTCATTCAACCGCACTTCATTAACGGTCTTCAATTGCATTGTCTTGTAGTACCTCTTGATATGTTGTTCATTCACTTAGAATGAGCTGCCTTCTTTTATTCAATATCTCCACTACGTCGGACAGACGAACAATCTTGATCATGAATAGCCCCAACCACTTCGACTGTAGTTTGCCGAGAAGAAGCCTCAAGCGAGAGTTGAAAAATAAAACTTGGTCACCAGCTTCAAATCGTCGAGTCTTGAGCAATCTATCATGAAATGTTTTCGTTCGCTCCTTGTATAAACTCGAGTTTTCAAATGCTTGACTTCGAAACACATCTAATTTTTTAAGTTTAAGGATACGTGCAGCCGCTTGGAAAATAAAATTCAACTTCTTCACAACCCAATATGTTCTATGCTCCACTTCAACCGGCAAATGACAAGATTTTCCAAAAAACAAGCTGATATGGTGACATCCCCAATGGAGTCTTGTACGTGGTCCGATATCCCCATAAGGCATCATCGAACTTCAATGACCAATCCTTCCTACTTCCGTTCACCGACTTCTCAAGAATTTACTTGATCTCTCGATTAGCCAACTCTGCTTGATTATTGGCTTAAGGATAGTACGGTGTGGTTATCCGGTGCTTGACCCCATATTTGGCAAATAAGGTTGTTAGCAACTTTTTACAAAAGTCAAAACCCCTATTGCTAATTAAGGCTCTTGGAGCCCCAAATCTCGTGTTGATGGTCTTTTGGAGGAACTTTGATACTACTTTCGAATCATTTGTTTGGGTCGGAATAGCTTCCCCCCATCTTGAGACATAGCCCACCGCCAATAGTATGTAATGAAAGCCTTGGGAAGGAGGGAACGGCCCCATGAAATCAATGTTTCACACATCGACTAATTCCACCTTGATGACATTTGTGAGAGGCATCTTATTTCTCTTGGAGATTCCTTTGTTCTTTGACCTCAATCAAACTGCAATATAAAGTCATGGCAATCCTTAAATATTGACGACCAATAAACCCACTCTGTAACACCTATGCAGTTCTTCTGGCTGATGCAAAATGACCTGCACTTGAAGACAAATGACATTGCCTAATAATATCCCCCGCTTTAGAACAGGGAACATATCCCCAGATGATAGTATCGGCACACCTCCTATAAAGATATGGGTCATCCCATAATTAAAACTTTACGTCGTGGAAGAACTTCTTCTTTTGATGCGACGTCAAATTAGATGTGGAACACCACAAGCTAAGAAATTTCCTCACATTGCCTTTCCTTGTCAGCTTCATTAACAATTCTAGACAGGTAACCGACAACCATATTCTCACACCCCTTCCAGTCTCGAATCTCCACATCAAACTCTTGTAATAAGAGTATCCATTTGATCAACCTCGGCTTCGAGTCCTTCTTATCAAACCAGTAATGAATAGCAGCATGGTCCGTGTAGACAATAGTCTTAGCCTCGAGCAAGTATGACCGGAACTTGTCGAATGCGTAGAAAACGGCCAACATCTCTTTCTCAGTGGTGGTGTAATTTGCTTGAGTTGGGTCAAGGGTCTTGTTGGCAATAACTCTGAATATCTTATCCCTCTTTTGGCCCAAGGCTGCCCCAATAGCTATGTCAGTTGAATCACACATCAGCTAGAATGGTTGGGACCAATCTGGTGTGATCAATATTGGGACAGACACCAACGCCTTTTTCAAAGTCTCAAAGGCCTGCACACATGCATCATCGAAAACAAAAAGTGGCATCCTTTTCCAAGAGACGAGATAAAGGTTTATAAATTTTAGAAAATTCGTGAATGAACCTTCTTTAAAATCTTTCATGTCCAAGGAAGCTCCATACTTCCTTTTCATTCGATGGAGCAAGTAGTTTCTCTATGGAACCTACCTTGGCTCTGTCAACCTCCAAACCTGCAGCATAAATTTTATAGCCAAGAACTATGCCATCCCTTACCATAAAGTGGCATTTTTCCCAGTTTAGAACTAAGTTGGTGTCTTCGCACCGCTGCAAAACTAGAGTAAGGTTATGTAAATAATTGTCGAAAGATGACCCCAATAAAAAAAAGTCGTCCATGAAAACTTCCATCACATTCTCAATCAATCCACTAAATATCCATCATACAACGTTGAAAAGTAACAGGGGCATTACATAATCCGAAAGGCATTCTACAAAAAGCAAAGACATCATAAAGGCACACAAACACAGTGTTTTCTTAGTCTTCCAGGGAAATCATAATTTGGTTGTACACCAAATACCTGTCAAGAAAACAATAGAACTCATACCCTGTTAACCTATCAAGCATTTGATCTAAAAATGGGAGCAGAAAATGGTCTTTACGAGTGGTTGCGTTCAATTTTCTATAGTAGTACGAACCCGCCAACCTGTAACTAACCCAGTAGCTATGATCTCATCATTATCGCTCTTTAATATCTTCATTCCCCCTTCTTAAGGACCCCTTGAGTCGGACTTACCCATTTACTATTAGATATAGGAAAATCAATACACGCGTCTAACCACTTAAGTACTTATTTCATAACTACTTCTTGCATCATGAGATTTAGTCTACGTTGATTTTGGACACATGCCTTTTAGTCATCCTCCATTAGTATTTTATGCATGCATACAATCGGACTAATCCCTTTTAAATTAGAAATTGATCATCCTATAGCCAACATATATCACCTCAACACTCTCAATAACTTGTCACTCTTAGTAGTAGACAAAAATGGATTCTTCTCCTCATCATCTAGAAATTCATACTGTAGATGACCTGGCAACGGCTTCAGTTTGGGTCCGGGTGCGCCATCTTTTGGCTCTTCTTGCACCGTCTCCTTGCTTATATCTTCACTTGTAGAACTGTTATTTGGTGCGTCCTGCAGAGAATTTATGGCACTAACACTTACCATAAGATCAAGATTAGTAGAGTCAAGGTCATGGATAGAAAATATAGAATCATACTAGTAGACTTCTAGAGGTCTTCATCAATAGGAGAAATAAGCTCTCTATGTAAAGTAGCATCTAAACACTTAATAGAACTACATACTACAATTTGATTATCTTCCTCACTATTATGATATTTCATAGCTTTATATATAGAAAATGTTAAGTTCTCATCATTTACCCTTAGAGTTAATTTGCCGTTTTGCACATCTATTAACGCCCAACCCGTTGCTAGAAACGGGCGACTTAAAATTAAAGGGACCTCCTTATCTTCTTACATGTCCAAGATTAAAAATCTACCATGGTGAGAAAAATACCAACCTTCAATGAAACATCCTCTATAATGCCCCATGGATAAGTCAAAGATCGATCAGCCACTTGTAGGGCAATTATAGTGGGTTTTATTTTGCCTATTCCTAATTCTTCAAATATGGATAAAGGCATTATACTAGCTCCTAGATCACACAATGCTCTATTAAATACCTCATTATCAATCATGTAACTAATAGTAAAAATACTTGGATCTTTACGCTTTAGAGGCAACTTTCTTTTGATCACAACACTATATTCTTCCAGCAGATTGAGTGTTTCATAGTTTTCCAAATTCCGCTTCCTTGCTATCACATCTTTTAAGAACTTTGCGTAGTTCGGCATCTAGTGTAGTGCATTAACAAGAGGAATATTGATTTGGATCTTCTTAAATATCTCCAAGAACTTTGCAAATTGTTCATCAATGTTCTTCCTTCGAAAAGCTTGAGGGAAGGGAAGAGGAGGTATGTATTTTGGACCATCTTCAATGATAATAGAATTTGGCTTCATAGCCCTTTTTTTACTTGACTCTTGCTCTTTCTCTTTAGGTGCACTCGCTTCTTCTAAGTTCTGTTTCTCTACAGCTTTCTCTTGGTCAACCAACAGTTTGGGTCCTTCATATTTGGCAACATTCCTCGGACGAATGTCTTGGCATTGTTCCTTTAGTTTTACTATAGTGTCACCCGGGAACTACCCTTTTAAATGTATGGCCCCAAAACTTGTGCAATTTGACTCAATTGAGTCGTTATAGTGGACTGATTCATCCTCATTTTTTTCATCTCTGCTTTCACCTTTGCCTCCTGACCGATTACCGACTTATTCAAACCCACATAATTTCCATCTATCTTCTATATCATTGCTAACTTCTCATCATATTTGGCAAACTGAGATTGAATTAACTCATCTTGAATCAATTTTTTCCGTCATGAATCATACCATTGGTTACTGCAAATCCCGAAGGTGGTTGGAGTGAATTTTTTGGATAGTTGTATGAGAATTAGGATGATTCCTCGCATGGTGCTGATACAAAAGTTATCAATATCTTTCTGACGGCCATTCCGTATTTATAAGTAGAACGAGATATTTCAGTTTCGGAGCATTTCGGCAATTCGTTTTGGAAAATATAAGTATATATGTATTATAAGATAATATTTGATTCATATATATATAGGCATTTATAAAGATACAACAAACTCCTATATACAAGGATAGAGATTTACTTATCTAAAAATCTAATTTATCGCTAATACCCCCCCTCCCTCCCCCCGCAAGCGAGACGTGGGGGACGGACCCACACGAAGCTTGGATCGCAAGAAGGTGATGAGGCAAGCTCTTCGTAAAGAAATCAGCAATTTGCAAATTGGAGGGAATAAACTTAGTATCAAGCTTGCCAGAAGAAACTAATTCACGAACGAAATGGTAGTCGATATCTATGTGTTTGGCACGCTTGGGAGCAACAGGATTCTGACTGAGAAAGATTGAACTATTATTATCGCAGAGGAGCAACGACCTAGTAGAAGGAAGGGCGTGAAGCTCGTGACGCAAATTCGTGACCCAAATTATTTTAGCAACAGCATTAACCATGGCCCTATACTCGGATTCACAGCTAGAGCGAGAGATGGTGGGTTGCTTTTTAGCACTCCAAGAAACAAGATTGCCACCAAGGAATATAGAATAACCATAGGTAGAGCGACGGTTTTAAGTGCAACGAGTACATTCAGCATCTGAATAGCCAATAGGAATAGCAAGACTATTGTTGTCAAAAGAAAGGCCATAGTCAAGAGTACCTTTGACATAGCGCAGAAGACGTTTGACAGCCTGAAAATGAGCTGCAGTAGGAGCCTGAAGAAATTGGCTCACCATGTTGACAGCAAATGATAAGTCTGGTCTGGAGATAGTGAGGTATTGAAGAGCACCAACAAGGGAACGGTAGAGAGTGGGATCGGAAAATAATTCACTAGAACTAACAAGACTTTTGCCAGAGGATAGGGATGTGGAGACTGGCTGACAATCGATCATGGTAGCTCGCTAAAGGATATCTAAAGCATATTTGGTCTGACTAAGGAAGAGACCATTAGAAGTGTATATTACCTCGAGACCAAGAAAATAATTAAGGCGCCCGAGATCCTTGATTGCAAATTCAGCCTGAAAACGAGCAATAAAGGAACGCAAAAGAGAACTACATTACCAATAAGTATAATATCATCCACATACACCAACAAATAGAGGAGAGAAGATCCATGTATGTAGAAGAACAAGGAAGTGTAAGGAAGTGTCGGAACGGCTCCATTGAAAACTGATAACATGTTATTTATGCATGTATTTAGGTCGATTTAGGATCATATTTTATATCATTTACGTGCATATTTGACCGGCATTTAGTTATATTAATAATATTTGGGTCATTTGACGTGTTTTGAATTGTTTTAAGGTATTTTGAGCATTTTCAGGCTACCGGACGAGGAAACAAGTTGGAAAAGAGTGAAAACCGGCCCAAAAGAGTGAGAACCGTTGAAGAACCGGTCCAAACCGGTCCGAACCGGTCTGAACCGGTCCAGGAGCAAAACCGGGCAAGAACCGACACGGCCGCGTCACAAAGCAACACGGCCGTGTCAAAAGTGGTCCACAATGTGCTGTTGATTCTGGAACAGAACACGGCCGTGTCACTCAAGCAACACGGCCGTGTCAAATGTTGCGCAGAAATTGAAGAATTGCAAAGCAACACGGCCGTGTCGTTTAAGCAACACGGCCGTGTCAAAAAGTCCACCGATAAGAGAAATCGTGTTTTAATAGGATTTTGAGCCTATCTTCTCCAAGATTCGTCCCCAACTCTATAAAAAGGACCCCAAGCTCTAGGAAGGAGGGGGATCAATCATCAAGAACATAAATTACATCATCTTGGAAGACAAAGAAGACGAAGATCATCGAGACGGAGTCATCCGGGTTTATTTATTCTTGTCTTAGTTTTAATTCTTTACAATGTTTTTATTAGAATTTTGTATTGAATTGTTACTAGGCATGGATAGCTAAGCTATTCGTGTCCTAGGGTTAGAAAGTAGGGATTTTTATAACAATGTTTTTATTTATGATTTAATCTATTAATTCCGTTCTGTATGTGTTTTATCTCTATGTTTATGCTTAAACTGAATTTAGCTTGATCACCTAGATTTAGTAATTTAGTTTAACAATTCCGCTTCGAGAGGAGGGAATTGTTATCAGACTTAGAACATAGAGCGCAGTTGTCTATGACTGTGTAGGCCGTGGCTTAAGATCGTTTGGGAGTTATTAGGTTTAATTGACTCGAGAGGGTAATTAGCTTAATTAATCAACGGTTTAATCGCTTCGAGAGAAGGATTAGATTATTGTCGTGCCGCCTAATAAATATTAGAATTGGTAAATTAATAGGTTAATCATATTCCACATTGAAATAATATCCTGAAATCGAAGCCCTAGGATACCTTTTCTCTTTGATTGTTAGTTTTCGTGTTTCCTAAGTTTGAAGTTATATTTAATTGAGTAGTTTAATTAGTAAAATCAACCTTTAAAACTTAGTATCTAGTTAGGACATTCCTAGAGTATTAGGGTATCAAACTACCTAAAACTATTCCTTGTGGGATCGACCTTGATAATCGTTACTACACCTACATCCGTACACTTGCGGAACACTAGGTTAGAAACCGACGTGTCAAGTTTTTGGCGCCGTTGCCGGGGAATAGGATTTAGCGCTTAGTTTTTATCTTGAAAAATAGGAGGAAACTAGACTAGATTTTATTTTTTTTCGTATTTTTAATTTTAATTTTCGTTTTTATTTTTTTGGGTTAATTTTTGTATTACGCGGTAGTTCTTGTTTTTGGTGTTTGCAGGCTTCGTATGCTCACCAGATCAAAAGGGAAAGAAACCCTTCTTCCTTTCGATCCGGAAATTGAAGCGACAGCTCGCAGACACCGAACTAGAAGAAACGCCGCATCTGAGATGGAGAACCCACCACAGCATTCGAATCAAGATGACGCACTTAACAGAGTACTGACAGCTCTGGCACGGTTGGATGATCGAGTCACGAACATACAGCAGCAGCTACCTCCACAAGGGCCACAGCTACAACAGCAGTACGGCCCAATTCAGATAGACCCAGCTGCAGGCGATGAAGATGACACGCCTATTAGCGACTGCTTGAAGCCCAGTCCAAATCAGCAGGCAGGAGGAGTACAACCTCCACCACTCAATGCCAACAATTTCGAGCTGAAGCCTGCACTAATCAATATAGTGCAGCAAAACCAGTATGGGGGAAGTGCGTTGGAGGATCCGAATGCGCATCTGATCAAGTTTCGCAGACTGGCCGACACAATCAAAATCAATCATGTGCCGCACGAGCAAGTCAAGATGAGACTGTTCCCTTTCTCACTGAAGGACAGAGCATTACAGTGGTTCAATTCACTAGAAGACATCAGAGATTGGGAAGACTTGAGTACTTCTTTCCTGTTGAAGTACTTTCCACCGAGCAAGATGCTCGACTTGCAGAATCAAATTAATCAGTTCAAACAGCTGGACCAAGAGCCATTCGGAGAGGCTTGGGAGCGATTCCGGGATCTTATCCGGAGTTGCCCTCAACATGGGTTCACCAAGAAACAGCAAGTATGCAAGTTCTACAATGGTCTACTTGCTCCGACTAGAAACCAAGTGGATGCAGCTGCGGGTGGAAGTTTGATGGAGAAGTCAGTGAGGATGGCATTCTCAATCCTGGACGCGATGGCCAGAACAAGCTACCAATGGTCGAACGAGAGAAACATGCCAAGGAGGGTAGCAAGTGTCCAAAAAGTCGAGCCCGTCAATAATGAGCCAATTGAAAAGCTCACAGCACAAGTAACAGCATTGACGAGCCAGGTGAATTTGCTAACTAATCTAACGTTAGCACAACAGCCAGGGGGCCCGGAAGAAGTTGAAGAAGTAAAATTTGTGAATCAACGAAACTTCAACAACTTCCAGAACAATCAGCCTCGGTACAATCAGTACCCTCATAACCATCAGAATTTTTCATATGGGAACGCGCAAAATACACTTAATCCGCCACCCGGATTTGCTGTTACAAATGGCATGATTCATGACGGTAAGAAGCCATCACAAGAAGAGATCGCGCTGTCACAATTTGAAAAGTATGATGAAAAGTTAGCTCAGTTGGAGAAGAAAGTGGATGGAAAATTCATGGAGCTAAACAAGCATATCACTGGGCAAGGGGCAGACATCAAGAGGCTCGAGAACATGTTGGTGCAGACTCAAGCTAGCATTGGAGAGTTGACATCAAACATGAGTCAGCTGATAAAGATAGTAGGAGCTCAACACAAGCAAGGCCAATACCCGAGTGATACAGTGGTTAACCCGAAGGAGCACTGCAATATTGTGGAGCTAGATGAGCATGAAGAGAGCTTGAAGGACCAAGAAGCAAAGGAATCAAGCGAGGAAGTCAAAAACATTGAGAAGGAGGAGGTCAATACAATCATAGATAAGAAAACTTCATCTCCTATTCTTGATGAGTCTTTTGATTTTTGTTTTAAAATTTCGTTCTTTGCTAACCTTGATCCTTTAGAGCAATCTAGAGTTGTTGTTGTGAAACAGAAACCACTAAAGGTGAGAATCCAAGTTAAAGAGAAAACAAAGGAGTGGGAGGATGGAAAAGAGGCGACAAAGAAGAGACCGAGCAGGCCCAAGAAGAACGCAAACACAAGCATGAAACCAAGAAGAGCAACAAAAGCAAAAGATCCAGGGAGTTTTACTATTTCTTGCTCAATTGGTAGTCATGAATTTCATAATGTCATGTGTGACTTAGGGTCTAGCATAAATTTGATGTCTCTTAAGCAGTATAGACAATTAGGATTAAGGGAAATTAAACGGTCCTTTACTACTATCAAATTGGCGGATGGATCTTCATTAACGCCGTTGGGAGTAGCAGAGGATGCAGTGGTAAAAGTGCTAAATTTTGAATTCCCTAGTGATTTCTTAGTTGTTGACATGAAAGGGAGTGATGAATTCCCTTTTATCTTAGGAAGACCCTTCTTGGCGACTAGTCAACCACTAATAGATGTACCTAAAGGGGAGTTGGTTTTTCGGGTTCAAAACAAAATAATCACACTCAACATACATAAATCGGGTCTAAGGGGTAGGCACAATTGTAGCATTATTTACACCACCCTAGCTGCTGTAGAAAATCCTCATGTCCCAAATAGCTCTTTAATTGGTCAGAAAACATCCGACTCGGGGTGGCTAAAAAATGGCTGATAGAAAAAGGACGTCCGGCTGATGACGTAAAACAAAGCGCTTGTCGGGAGGCAACCCGATGTTTATTGTTTTATTTTTTAATATTTCGGTAATTTTATGTTTTTACTTGTTTTTTAGTGTCTTATGTTTTTAGGAATCAACATGGACGAGTGTTGCAAGAAACGGGGGTGGAAAAGACGGAAAAATCGCATGAAGATGGAAAACCAGAGTAACACGGCCGTGTCACGTTTCAACACGGCCGTGTCAAAACTGGCGTCAAAAGTGTGGGATATTCTGGAAAGCAACACGGCCGTGTCACCAAATCAACACGGCCGCGTCCAAAGCAGCTCAAACGCAACACGGCCATGTCACAAAAACGACACGGCCGCGTCAAAATCAGGCCCAAAAACCAATTTTGGTTCAAAAGCAACACGGCCGTGTCGGCCTTATAACACGGCCGTGTCAAAACCAAGCTCAAAACACGATTTCACACTGGAACTCAACACGGCCGTGTCACACAACCAACACGGCCGTGTCAAAATCAGCCCAAAAACATCAATTTTGGCTCAAAAGTAACACGGCCGTGTCACAACATTCAACACGGCCGTGTCAATACTTCAGCAGAAAAAAATGCAAAAATTCAGAACGCGATGCGGAGACGGCCGAACCAAGATTCAGTAAGCAGCAAAATGGCACGATTTCGGAGCTCGTAGGGGTTTCAAAAAGCCGTCGTCGAAACGATTTGTAAGTTAGCACCAAGGCGTACCACGTTTTTCCTCCAAACATTGGCTTTCAGCCAAGTTTGGGGGAGGGGGTAGACCGTGGGACGTCTTGGCAGCTATATTTCTAGTTTTGATCTACATTTTAGTTGAGCGTTCGAGGTTCGCTGATTGTGGGTCCGTGTGCCCATTGTGCTGATTTTTATTGTTTGATTGATGTTATCGGGTCTGTGAGCCCAGTTATCTGATTTATCGGTGTTGATTGGGTCTGTGAGCCCGAGTTTGATTGCATAGTGTTTCCATGTTGAGTCTTAGGAGTTTAGAGTTTAGAGTCTTATTAGTGTTTTAGTTTAGAGTCAGAAGAAGGATAAAACCCGGAAATAGGTAACAAGTGAAAAAAAAATAAAAAGAGAATAATAGGGAAAGATGGATGATGAATAGTTAATGATGAGATGATTTAGATGAAAAAAATGGCACATAATAGAGCATGAGAGGTGTTTTGAGACGAAATTGAGCTTGAACTTAGAATATTCAATCAAAATTAACCTTGTGAGAATTTGAGCCTAATTATACTCCAATTTTTGGAGTCATATACTTTCTTTCGGTGTGAATTTGATTGAATATGTGTACTAGTCTCTAGAACTTGCCTTGAGTCTTTACTAAGAATGTGTCAAGTATATGTTGTGATTTAGGAAATGATCTTAGGCAACTTTTTGTTTAAGCCTATTTATTCGAACCATGAAAATTGCCTTTGACCCATAATGAAAAAAATTGTCCCTAGTTAGCCCACTTGAGCCTTATAGCTTTATTTATTCATAACCTAAACAATATCAGCCGAAACCTTTTGATCTAACTCTTTTGGCCATAATTGGATTAATCAAGTTAGAGGGAGGAGAATTGAAAGGAGTTTTGGGTGAACAATTTGTGGGAAGAAATGGGAAATAGGGATATTTTCAAAAGATGAAGGGAATAAAAGAAAAGTCATAGGTGAAAAGCGAAGAATGGCCTCTCCTAGAAAAAAAAAAAAAAAAAAAAAAAAAAAAAAAAGAGGAAAAAAAAGAAAAAAGTTTTTATTATTAGTATTATAGAGGAGAGGCTAGAAAATAAAGTGCTCAAATTATGAATTTGCTTAGAACATTCGGGTAGTCCCAAAAATGTGGTACCCGCAGAATTGAAAAGCACTTAAGTTGTACGGACTTTTAAAGGTGAAGAAGTCACTTTGTGAGGTGATTTGTTGAAATTTGAAGAGTGAGGTTGAGTGATTGTATTGAGGGGTAGTCGGGTTAGACGTAACTTGATTAGTCCAATGAATAGTCACTTAAATCCAAATGTATCCCACCTTACCTTAAGCCCACATTACAACCAAAATAAAGACCTTTTTGATCCTTTGTCACACATATCAAGTACGAGGTCTAGTTTAGACGATTGGCAAGCATATGGTAGATTTTGCATGTAATTCAATATGAGTGGAAATTATGTTAGCTGAGAGATGAGTGAAACACTTACCCGGTGAGGGTTGAATAATTCGAAAGTTCAAAGTCTCGAGATTAGTTGATTTACGCGTTATCACATATGCTCAAGTGAATTGTGTTGCCTAGTTGCTTTAAGAAAAATCAGACTGAAACTGAATTCATCGTCTAATCGCCCTAAACAAAATGCATAATCACTTGTCTTCTTTGTGTCTTTTTGTATGATGTTCGGGACGAACAACAGTTTAAGTTTGGGGGAGTTTGATAACACGTTATTTATGCATGTATTTAGGTCGATTTAGGATCATATTTTATATCATTTACGTGCATATTTGACCGGCATTTAGTTATATTAATAATATTTGGGTCATTTGACGTGTTTTGACTTGTTTTAAGGTATTTTGAGCATTTTCAGGCTACCGGACGAGGAAACAAGTTGGAAAAGAGTGAAAACCGGCCCAAAAGAGTGAGAACCGTCGAAGAACCGGTCCAAACCGGTCCGAACCGGTCTGAACCGGTCCAGGAGCAAAACCGGGCAAGAACCGACACGGCCGCGTCACAAAGCAACACGGCCGTGTCAAAAGTGGTCCACAATGTGCTGTTGATTCTGGAACAGAACACGGCCGTGTCACTCAAGCAACACGGCCGTGTCAAATGTTGCGCAGAAATTGAAGAATTGCAAAGCAACACCGCCGTGTCATTTAAGCAACACGGCCGTGTCAAAAAGTCCACCGATAAGAGAAATCGTGTTTTAATAGGATTTTGAGCCTATCTTCTCCAAGATTCGTCCCCAACTCTATAAAAAGGACCCCAAGCTCTAGGAAGGAGGGGGATCAATCATCAAGAACATAAATTACATCATCTTGGAAGACAAAGAAGACGAAGATCATCGAGACGGAGTCATCCGGGTTTATTTATTCTTGTCTTAGTTTTAATTCTTTACAATGTTTTTATTAGAATTTTGTATTGAATTGTTACTAGGCATGGATAGCTAAGCTATTCGTGTCCTAGGGTTAGAAAGTAGGGATTTTTATAACAATGTTTTGATTTATGATTTAATCTATTAATTCCGTTCTGTATGTGTTTTATCTCTATGTTTATGCTTAAACTGAATTTAGCTTGATCACCTAGATTTAGTAATTTAGTTTAACAATTCCGCTTCGAGAGGAGGGAATTGTTATCAGACTTAGAACATAGAGCGCAGTTGTCTATGACTGTATAGGCCGTGGCTTAAGATCGTTTGGGAGTTATTAGGTTTAATTGACTCGAGAGGGTAATTAGCTTAATTAATCAACGGTTTAATCGCTTCGAGAGAAGGATTAGATTATTGTCGTGCCGCCTAATAAATATTAGAATTGGTAAATTAATAGGTTAATCATATTCCACATTGAAATAATATCCTGAAATCGAAGCCCTAGGATACCTTTTCTCTTTGATTGTTAGTTTTCGTGTTTCCTAAGTTTGAAGTTATATTTAATTGAGTAGTTTAATTAGTAAAATCAACCTTTAAAACTTAGTATCTAGTTAGGACATTCCTAGAGTATTAGGGTATCAAACTACCTAAAACTATTCCTTGTGGGATCGACCTTGATAATCGTTACTACACCTACATCCGTACACTTGCGGAACACTAGGTTAGAAACCGACGTGTCAAAAACCAAGCTGGAGAAGAAAATCCTTAAAGCGCTGAAACCAAGCACGAGGTGCTTGTTTAAGTCCGTAGAGAGCTTTCTTTAAGCGGCAGACATGATCTGGGAAGCGCGGATCGGAATAGCCTGGAGGTGCTGAGACATATAAACGGGTTTGGTCAGAACACCATTTAGGAATGCATTTTTGACATCTAACTGGTTAAGGGGCCAATGTTGCATAACAGCTAAGGCAAGAACAATGCGGACAATAAAGGCTTTAACTACAAGGCTAAAAGTGAGATTGTAGTCGAAGTCGGGAATTTGGGTGAAGCCTTGAGCCACGAGACGGGCTTTATGACGATCAATTGAACCATTAGACCGATATTTAGTCCAAAAACCCATTTGGAACGAACTACATTAACACCCGGAGGACGTACAAGATCCCAAGTAATATTTTAGCAAAGAGCTGCAATCTCCTCATTCATGGCAGCCAGCCAAGTAGGATCCTTAGTTGTGGTTCTGAAGCCACGGGGTTTGGTTGAGGTAAGTAACGCATGCAGCAAGCCACGAGGCTTGAAGATGCCAGCCTTGGCCCATGTAATCATGGGATGGGTCATAGCGGCTGGGGTAGGAGGTTCGACAAGATTGGCCGACGCAATAGTGGCGGTTGCACAGGGGCTGGTGGAGGTGTCGGCGATGTATTATCAGCATCGGAAATAATTCAAGACCTGGATGATGCAGGGGAAGGAGATCACACAATAGAAGAACGCGAATGGCGATCGAATCGGCATTGAGCAGGCAGGCTCCAAGAATTTCGAAACTGGTAAGTCGGAAGGCGATGGCCGAGAATCCTATTTATCGAAGGGAAAGCAAGTTTCATCAAAGATTGCATGAAAGTAATATAATTTCAAGATGAAACCGGGTCAAAACAGCGAAAACCTTTGTGACTACCACTGTAGCCAAGAAAGACGCAATCAGAGCTCCGAGGTGCAATTTTTTCTTGGCTATGGGGTCGTAAATACGGATATACACGATAGCCAAAAGGGTGAAAATTTGCATAATTGGGAGTGACAGAAAATAGAATCTCGAACGGAGACTTGCCATGGAGAATAGAAGAGGGCACATGATTAATGGTGTACACAGCTGCACTAAAAGCGTCAACCTAATAAACAGTAGGAACTTGTGAATGGGAAAGCGTAGCAAGTCTTGTTTAGGTAATGTGTCTATGCTTTCATTCGGCCCAACCATTTTGAGAGGGAGTGTATGCACAGGACATGCACTGAAGAATACCATTATCTTGAAAAAATAACTAAACGCGGGAATTGGTAAATCTGTGCCACCATCGCTTTGAATTTTTTTAATCCGTTTATCAAATTGATTTTGCACAAAAGCAGAAAATTGTAGTAGCGTATCATAAAAATCAGACTTGTGACGAAGTGGATAGAGCCAAGTAAAACGGGAATGATCATCAAGAAAAATGACATAATATCTATAGCCAACAATAAAGCAAACAAGCGCAAGGCCCCACAAATCACAATGTATCATATCCAAAACATGTGAGGAACATTTTACATTATCAGAAAATGGTAAACACATGTTCTTGGCAAACTGACAAGACGAGAAAACAATCGGAATAGGCAGAATGGAAGTTACATCTAAACATCCGTTCTTTATTAATAAAGAGATAGAATCCAAATTAAAGTGACCTAGGCGTGAATGCCATAAGTCAAAGGAGGTGTGAGGACAGCTGGAACGGACAGCAGCAACCATAGCAGGAAAGCCGACATTCAATTTATACAATCCATGCTCCCATTTACCTTGTGCGAGAATTTCCCTTGTGACCTTGTGCTGAATAGCAAATGAGGAGTCATCAAATAACACATGAACCGGATAATTGTGTGTCAATTTAGTCACAAAGATGGATTTTTGGTTATCCCAGGCATAACCAAAACATGTAATAAAGACAGGTGATCAAAAATAGAAATAGCGCCAATATGAGTGATGGGTAAAGAGGCATTGTTACTGACTGTGACGCTATCAGCACCCAAATATGGCTCGGAGGAATCCAAGACTGCGGCAGCGGAGATCATATGGGCCGAAGCTCCTGTGTCCAGGTACCAATCGGAGATAGAGGATGGAGAGATAGAACAACCGATTTGGAAAGCTTCAACAATATTGGTTGTGGCAGTGGAGCGTGTGTACCGATCAGGACAAGCATCGGCATAATGACCATCAGTTCGGCAGATTTGACAATGGGGAGGGTGTCTGGGACTGCACTGCCCATGACCAGATGGAACACCATTACGGCTGGAGGAAGCAGCAAGTTTATTAGAAATGAACGACCGCGTTCATGATTTGAGTGAGAAGCAGAACGGTAGTTAGCAACGAAGGCAGCTTCTGATATAGAAGAATCATGAGATTCTTGCATGAGGAAATGAGATTCAACACATTCCAAAATTACTGACAAAGAATGGGCAATGGTGTGACAGTCATTCGTGCAGCAACAAAAGATGCAAAACCAGGACAAAGACCCCTCAAGAATCAGTGAGTCTTATTTGTGTCATCAACAGGACGATCGATAGCCGCGAGCTTATCGCTAGTTGCCTTGACGATAGCGAAAAACTCTCGAACAGAACGAGAACCACAGTAGGAGAGTTGTAAAGAGTCAAGCAGCGCAAGTTCCCAAGCTTTGGAACTGCTTCTAAAAGATGATTCGTGAGTGAGCTAGATGTCACGAGACATGCGACAGTAAACCACAACTGTCGTAGCCTCCTCGATAAGGGAGGATTGGAGGAGGCTGCGAAGCTTTTGGTCCACAAGATGCCATGATTCGTAAGCAGGGTTAGGACTAGATTTTCGATCTGATCCCGTAAGCTCAACTGGAGGAGCACTGACAGTACCGTCAACGAGACCAACTAAGTCTTGGCAGGTGAGGAGGGGAAGGACTTGATCTAGCCAAAGGAGATAATTATAGAATTGAGTTTAATGGTGAGCATATGCACCAAAGTAGAGAAAGAAAGGATGTCAGACTGTTGAGGTGATGATTCAGTTGACATCGTGAGGGAAGGGAGAGTGACGGCGTGAAATTTTTTGGGAGGGTGATCAAAACCTAGCTGATACCATATAAGACAATATTTGATTCACCGTAATTTGGTGATCCTGTATTCTCATTAATATATAGGCATTTACAAGGATAAATTATAAGAAAATACATTACAACAAATTCCTATATACAAGGATAGAGATTTACTTATCTAAATCTAATTTATCCCTAATATGTATCTATATATATACATATAATATATTGCATCATATGTTTAAACATACTTTAACATATTGCTAGAACTTACTATGATGATAGATATTATATATTTTTCGAGATGATATGTTAATTGTAAGGTTTGTTCAATTAGCATTAACGATTTTGATCTCTAGATTTAAGATTATACTAAATAAGAACGAAAGAAAATTAGATAAATCACTCAAAAGATCAGTTATGTGTAGTTTATTATACTCCTTTCAACCTTTAATTACATATAGGTATATATGTGTGTGTGAAATAAAAAAAATCAAGTTATTCCAGCTACCTCGGTCATCTCGAAAATTTTGGTTATTTCGGGGCCATATCGGTCGTTCCAGACCGAGATGGACGAGAAGTTGGCTGAACCGGAATGAATGCCAAATCGTTCCATTTTCATGACCGGAATGGAACGTTTCGGCTATTTGCCGGAATGGAATCAATAACTGTAGCTGATACTTATTATACCGTTGCTAGTTGCCTTAGAAGTTGTTGAAGTTTCTTTGGTTAACATAATTAGGATCTTTAATTACGTCCTGCATGGGGGACTATTGTGGATTGGGCTCGTTATGCTGGGCTACTGCTACACTAGTTAGCAGGTTTAATTAATTGGTCATAGCCGCCATTTGAGCTATAAGTGTTTCGGTCGGCTCAATCTCCGCTTTACTAGCTACCCTCCTAGGATGATTTTCTCTCATTTGGCCACTGCCAACTAGTCGCAGCTATCTCATCTAGAATGGTGAATACAACCCTTATATGTTTTGTCAATATAGATCCACCCGATGTTGTGTATACGAGTACTCTCGCGGGCCCAAGTAGCCCCTTGTAAAATTTGCAGATCTGCAGCTTCTCAATGAACCCGTATTGAGAGCAATTCTGGAGAAGATCCCGGAATAGCTCTCATGCTTCCCCAAATGGTTCTCCGTCCATCTGTTTAAACTGGGTATTTCAGCTGCAAGAAAGTACTTCAATATGAATCGTGTACTCAACTCTTCCCATGTAGTGACATCCACCAAAGAGTTAAACCGCTGCAATGCTTTATCCTTTATAGAAAAGGGAAAAAATTGCATCTTGACATGTTTATGCGATACTTGATTAACCTTAAAGGTCTCTGACACTCACTTGAATTGGCTAAGGTGAATAGGGATGGCAGTTGGATGGGTACCCAAACCCTAACCATTTAAAACTTATACAAACCAAATCCATCCCAAACCCATTTAAAAAAAATACCTACAATGCCGCCTAAACTCATTTACTAATACATATTGGGTACCCTAACCACCCAATATGTAGTTAAATTTTGAAAACGTATGGTATTTCACAGGTTATCTAAAAGGATATTCAACCGGTATCCTGACTATCAATATTATCGAACATGAGATAAAAAAGATATATAAAGAATAAAAAAACCATAATATCTTTAAAAATGAAAAAATGAAAAATATATACAGAATGGAACGTGTAGGGTTCGTTTATATAAATTGTTATTCATATACAATAATAACTATACTTTTTATTAAGTTGGGTGGTTGGCTCGGTTGTAAGATTTCTATTTTATAGAAGGAAGGTGTGTGGTACGACTTTAACATAATACACACACACACATATATATTTAATTTTTTTATTGATTACTTTAAAATATAAACGGTTAGGGTAGTGCGGGTACCCTAGCACTAAAATTCAAACCCTAACCAAAACTAATGGTATTTAATATTTTCCCTAAAACCCATTTAGGCTTTATCCGAACACCCTCGAATAGGATTTGGGCGAGCAGGTACCAGTCAAAACCCGCCCGACTTCTATCCCCATAGGTGAACATTGGGATCTTTCAGTAGCCCCTCACCAAACTGATTTTGTCGTACTATCGATATCAAAGCCTGCTTGAGTTCAAAGCTATTAGCATGGATCGGTACAAATTTGACTCCTCCATATGATTAGGCACGGGATGTAGGCAGTCCCTAATAGGTGTCTGATCACCTTTTGGTTCAGTCTGTGCCTGTGGTTGTAACAGTTAATGTTGTTGCAGTTGTTGTTGCAAAGTAGTCATTTGACTTTGCACAGTAGTCACTACCCCAAACAAATGTCTAACCATGTCTTCCATAGTTGCGTTCGGTGGTAAATTGGCCAACAACACTACATGAGATCACAACAAACAAAACAAGAGTAAAATAAAAAATAAACTAAATCCAGAAAATAAAAGTGTAGAAAATAAATGTCTAGTCAATTAAAGACTATTACCCTCTCGGACTATCTATCACATAAAGACACCCTAAAGACCTTAAACCAATGCCTACATGAACACGTCACTGCTCTTGGATGATTATTGGTATCTACCTTATATGTCGTAAGTCTATTAACAAAACTCTCCTTTCGGACGCTGAATTGTTAAACTTGTAGAAATATACCAAGTGATCAAATACAATCATATAAATAAAACAGGCATATGGATAAACGATTAAAACGGAGTCTAGAACTAAACGAATTAAATCAAAACATAGTCGATACGTGATTTACTCTCTAACCCTAAAACACAAAAGGTTTAGCTACTCATGTCTAAAGATAAAATCCAACAAAATCCATAGACAAACATTGTTAAATGATTAAAAATAAAACAAGAAATAAAGGAACCCTGAATCTTGATCTCGATCATTGTCTATTGTGTTATTTCTCATCAATTCAGGCCTCCTATGGCTCTCCAATGATAAAGTTATGCTTTTCGGACTTGGAAGCTCTTATTTATAAGTTAGGATGGGCTTGGGGTTGAAAGGGGTAGAAACCAAGCTAAAACGCGTACAAAACTATCAACACCGCCATTCAAACGCGGCTAGTTCAGTGACTCGGCCGTGTTAGGCAACGCGGCCGTGTTAGGCAGCGCGGCCGCGTTGGTCAGACAGTGATTATCTCACTTTCTAGGTGCGTTATTTTGCGGCCGTGTCTATGAATGTGGCTGATTCGGTTCTAAACTGGCTCAAAGCCGGTTTTCCTTGTTCGGCTCGTCTTCTAACCCCTTTTTCTTTCATTTTTGTCCCTATTTCACTTGTTTCTTCTCCAAACCTCATCCAAATAGACTTTTAGGCATAAATAACCCAATTAACTCCAAACAAGTACAAACACATGGCATAAAATAATGAATATAAACACATTTCAGCCAATTACAGATGCAAATTATATAAAATACTCTTCTAATTCGACCTAAATTCTATACACAATATGTATCATGTTACAACATGAATTACCATATTTTTTTGAATCTGGTGTGTTTGATGAAGAGACAGGTTCAACCATAAAAGAAATGCATAGGATGTACAAAAAATTATCACTTAAGTGTATTCGCGGGAGTAAGGCGATCAAAAAACTCAAAGGGCAACTTCGAGAATCTCAAGTGGAGATTGAAAAAGTGAATATCAACTCACAAGAGAAAGACATCATTATAGCTAACCTAGCCAAGGAGATTGAAATAGGTCATAAAAATTGTTGATGTTGCTGAGAAGAATCATGAAGCTAAATCAGTGTTACCACACACACTGGTGGACAAAGAAAAAGAAATAGCATCCTTGCAAATAGAACTTCAGAAGATCCAAAATGATTTGAGTATATGCAGGGACTGTTTGATAGTAAAAAATCAAACGATTGAAAGTTGAACTTAGAGGTGGAGCAAACATGTTTTAGATAAAATCTGGTATGGCTACTCTAACTGAACTCATAAGTTTAGGAAAGAATCATGGGGATGTAACTGGTCTTGGATATGCAGTGGAATCATCTAATGCTGCCTAGCGGGTTTTTGTGCAGTCAGACCAAAATATTATAACACAGGTCGAGCACGGGAAATTTACAGAGCAATCCGGAAATTATCCACATACTCACGACCTACTAGATAGAATAAAAATGCCCACCGTAGTGCAAGGAAAAAAGTTCATCGACCAAATCGAATGTTACAACATTTTAGGTAGGATTTTAGAAATAACACTCCATTCATCCCAATCTTCCATTATTGTGGTATAGTTGGGCATCTTCGGCCTAATTGTTATAAAATTAAGGCTGACTATTTCTTCTCGGTTCCAGGTTGGAACTATGAGAGCAATCAACTAAGAACTCATCAGAAGAGGGTGGATCTTAGACCATCTCAACCACAAAAGTCACGTCAAGTTTGGGCACCCAAAACTCACGATTGTTTAATACTATGGTATCTCTAAATGCTGTTGTTATGGGTACTTGGTACTTTGATAGTAGGTGTTTTAGACACATGTCTGAAAATAGCTCTTATTTAGTTAACATAGAACCAAACTGTAATAAGTTTGTGACTTTTGGTTAAATGATGTGGTTTTGGTTTATAAACTTAAAGTTAATCTGATAAGAGCCACTTGTGTGATCAAAATTAGCATGTTAAGTTTTACCAGATATTAGTGTGTTGTTTATTATCAAAAAGAAAAATGTGCGTTAACTGGTAATCTATATGCTAATTTCATGTACATGGAACACAAACAAAGCTTCATCACACATTCTACGGCGGAGGCTAAATACTTAGCCGCCAGAAGCTACTACACTCAGCCTTAATGGATGAAACAGTGGTTGACAGACTATGATGTTGAGGTAGGTTCCAATACTCTTTATTATTACAACACCAGTACCATTAATAGTACCAAAAAAACCAATCCCACACTATCACACAAACCACATAGAGATACGACACTACTATATCCATAAACTAGATGAGGACGGAACAATTTCTATGACTCATGTTTCAACTAATGATCAATTAGCTGATATTTTTATAAAAGCCTTAGATTTGTAGAGATTTTATACACTCAGAAAATCTATAGGTCTTTGTGCTCTCTAAAAAAAAACAAACAAAATGAAAAGATAAATGTTATAACATACTGATTTTTGCTTTAAGTATTATATTTGAATTCACTTTTTACTATGTTACATATGGCCGGGTAAGTTTAAAAACTCGTTTGGCTTAAAAATTAACATTCCTTTCTCGGTAAACTAGCACCTACATACTCCCAACTGTTGGAAAGGGCTACGACCACGAAATGATGTTGAGAGCAACTATCAGTCAATTAACTGGAAAGAGCTACTAGCACAGAAAATGACTGGTCTGTAAAAGCCGCAGATATCACATAAAAAATGCACATTAAACAAATGTTTGTTTTATTAATTGTTTAAGGGGTTATAAAGAGAAACCAAGAGCTCGTCGCAACGGATTTTCCTAGTGCGGTTTTGGCTCGTGGGGTTGCAAGCTTCTCGACGAGAGGGTAAAAGAAGTCAGAGGAATAAGGAACCTTGTTTTATTATTTAATTAGCCTCATCTTCTCAAATTGTGCAGTTATACATTGATGTAGAATTGTGTCTAGTTCTTTACCAAACCCTCTGCTTATCTGTGATTTGTGGGGTGCGTGACTAAGTGGGTTAAAATTTATCAGGTATTTTTTTATTTTTCTGAGTGTAATTCATTTTCTCTATTGTCTTCTTTAAAGGCACGTGTTTTGTTTTGGCGCTAATGTGATCAAGAAACTGAGAATTTTAGCTTCAAGGCTCCATCTTCATACTTGTTGGATATGCATATGTGTCGGAATAATTTCATTTGTGTCTCCCTTCATGTTGTGTCAAACCACTTAGGCCCCGATCTTTCTTTTTGGCGATAGTGTCAAGTGGCCCACCTATCATATCTGGTCCAATTTTTTAATTGACCCAAGAAATGTCACTTTTTCTTGCTTACCGTGTCTGCCTTGCGCTTCTTCTTCTCAATTATTCCAGATAGTTCTCTTCTTCCATTATTTTTAGTTTTTGTCTCTTGCCCTTCTATTACGTTGTTGAATCTCTTCACCATGGTCACAATTAATGATACTCCATCCAAGCGCAGACTCTCGTCGAAACTCCCTAGTCGTCATTTTGGACTGTTGACAACACATTTTATGTCAAAAAGAGGGAGAAAAGTAACGCGCAAGTAGCAAAGCTTCGGCTAAGGGAGTGTTTGATATTAAGGGGGATTCCGAGTACGATGATGTTGATTATCAGTTTGGCATGTGTTTATGAATAATGGGATTTGATGTATTATATTCTGTTGGGAGTTGTTTAAGTTTTTGTGGATATTGTTTTGGTTTAATGAATGATTATCAGTTTTGGCATGTGTTTATGAATATTGGGATTTGATGTATTATGTTCTATTAGGAGTAGTTTCCGTTTTTGTGGATATTATTTTGATTTAATGAATGATTATCAGTTTTGGCATGTGTTTATGAATATTGGGATTTGATGTATTATGTTCTATTGGGAGTAGTTTCCTTTTTTGTGGATAATGTTTTTGTTTAATGAATGTTGCGCCATTTATATTTTCATTGGATATTTTTTCTTTTCTCTTGAATTTTGTGCGTCATTTTTATTATCGTCGGATATTTATTTTACCTCTTGTGCTTGACAGCTACATCTATGGGGGAGTGAAGATAAAGGGAAGTATTTTATAGCTTTCAGTATTGAATTTGAGATTTAGATGTTTTTTACAAAAATGCCCAAAAAGGGGGAGATTGTAATAGATATTATTTTTAGGCTATTATAAAAAAATATACTATTAAGTACTGATTATCCTTGTAATTGCAGATAATAGGAGGATGGCGGTTTTAATGAAGGAGTATCTAAAAAGATATGGAAGGAAGATCACTACATATCCGATAATGTAGTTGCTTGGAGAGAAAGTTGATCTCATATAATCTGGAGGTTATATATATGTAGACCTTTTACAGATTAAAGATATATGGAGGTTATATATATAGAGTTAATTTGTATTCGAGTGTGATTATTCTTAGAGTCAGTATCTGCTACACAGTAGTGTTATAACATAGTTGGTCAAGTCGAAGTATCTTCCGGAGAAGTTGTTTCAAGGCGGGCTCGAGAGAGTTCGTCCGACCTTCAGTGATGTGTCGTGTTAGGGTCGAAGAAGTCGATGGGAGTCGTCGGACGTTATTGGTGATACAATAGATTAGGTATAGAAGAGCGAGGTCTTCTTATAAAACATAGTCTATTTGACAATATTACCAATAGCATAAAGTCCAAGGGGTCTGAGGAATTCAGCACTGTGTTTATATCGTGATGTTTCTTAGTTTGGCTTATTGTTCTAAATATTATAACATTGGCGTGCGGTTCGTAAAATTCCAAGTATATAATGCAGTGTATTTCTAAAAAAAAGTATATAATGCAACGTGAGTAGTAAATTAAAGTCTTGTGTTATGATGCATAAGGGGGTAAAGAGTGTTGTCTAATTAGACCACGAATGACAACTGTCTGAAAAGGCTCTATTCCCGTTTCATGACAATCCACATCAATGATGAAAGTGAAGGACCCATGACAATGACGAAACGTCCTAAAAAATCAGCCAGTTTGCCGAAGAGAGTCTCACCAAATCTTCCCTCTTTGCCCTCATATCCAATTTGACATATTAAAAAATATGCAAGCATATGTTTCATGCTTTTTTTTTTTTAGTAATAACAATGACATTTTCTTCGATATCAATTATGCATTTTCCTTTTCTCATATTTGGGGGTCATATTCGAGGTTTTGCTCATATGAGTCGTCGGTGTAATTTGGTTACTCATTATTTAGATCATTTTTCTTTTCTATCACGTAGTCCGTCTGTTTGGATTGGGCCTCATATTCCTTTTTGGTTGGATAATCTTGTAAGTGGAGACATTGGTTGGTTTATAAGATTGGTAATTCCGTCAAAAAGAAAAAAATTATGCATTTTCTCAATTCAGTTAGTCTTACCCCATGCTTAACTCTGCATCTTCAGAATTATGTATTGGACCAACTAATCCTAATATGTACTGATTTAGGGGCTTAGGGTTCTTGCAAGCTGCATGAGCTTTTTTGTGATTATAATCACAATTCTTGTTGTTGAGAACTGCTTTTGTTGGTTTGAATTAATTGAATTATTTGTGTTTGCTTTTATAGGTAAAAAAGAAATCAATCGCGGTGTATTTGAATTTCAACAAAAATTAGAAAAGTATGAAATTATAAATACTTATTTATTTATTATACTTATTATTTATCTTAATTTTATTATGTATACTAGTATGTATATATATATATATTCTCAATTTGGCAATCGATGAGAGAAATACTAGTAAATATTTAATTAAATAATATAACTTTTCTCCTCGGGATTCTCCTAGTTAGGCTTCCTCTACAGCATATAAATGTGTAATATTAAAGTGGATCATATATTTCATTTTGTGATTAATTAATTATAATATACATCAAACATTAATTAATAATATTATTAAATTAATGATTATTTGAAATATTAGATGGAAGTAAGAATTGTAATTGATCAAATGCATGATGCAATTAGATGGAATATTTGTATTAAGAATTAATTTATTTGGCATGCTGTCGTTTGTCAAACATCACATCAGTCCAACTCTTTATTTTAAATATGGGCGAAATTTAACGGTGCATTATTTACTGTATTCAAGGGTAATGCCACCGTACAATTATTATATTCATATAATTTTTATTTAATTTTTTTATTTAACAAAGTAGGTTATGCTATCATTTCGTTGTGTTTTAAGAGAAATACGTCAACTTCCCAGACAAAACTAAAAATACATTAACTTCGGTGTACTCTGTGACAACTTAGGTTCAGGAACTATATCAATCAAAATGCTAAATGTGACATGGCACAAATTAATTTTAGTTCATTTTCATGCTATATTGTTTGATAAATCTAAATATTTTATACTTGATATGTCTCATAATAAAAGTTATTTAAAAATATACAACTTTTTATTTTGATCAAATAGATGAAGCTAAACCTTTTTAAAATCTATCAATTGACACTTAGACTTATTTTAATTTTTGATTCGACCTATTTAATCATATATGAATTCATGTTTTTATAATTTTAACCTATACTACGAGATATTGAATTTTGAAATATGAATAATTTTGTGACTTTTTTAAAAAAATGATTCTTATTATTATAGGTCAGAGGGAATAGTAAATACTCCCTCCGTCCTAGTTAACTTGTCACACTTTCAATTTTGGTCCGTCACACTTAACTTTTCACATCCTTAAATGGCAATTAAAGGCAACAATCTTCACCCTCAAAATATCTTTTAATCTCCACCTTTAAAAAATTCAAAGATTTCAAAAAAAAAACTATTTTTTCTTAACATTCGTGTTCGATCAACTGTGAGAAGTTAAGTGAGACGGAGGGAGCATTATTTTTTTAATTTTGATTTAGTTGATGGACAAGATGGTCAACCCATTTAACTTTCAAAACCATAGAAACACGTGAAATCATGGTTTGTGGGACCGGATCGGATCGGCCGGTTCGATCGGTTCAACCTGGAATCGGGCCTGGAACCGGTCTGGTAGCGTTAAAAAACCGAAAATTACATAAAACCGTTGAAAATTGGTCAAAATCGGTGAGAACCGGTTCGACCGTCGAACCGGCCGAACCGGATTATATTCAATTTTTTTTATTTTTTTTTTAAATAAAGTTGTGTTTTGGCCTATTTTAAGTAAAAAAACGGGATTTTCACATTTATCTTCATTTGCCCTTATTTTCCCCGTCTTATTTTAAATTTGGCACTAGGATGTTATTAAAAAAATTAGAGTTAGAAGTATCTTTGAATTAATTGATATTGATATATGTTGAATTTTTTTTTACAAGTTAAACTCTAGTATCAAATTATATTGTATTACACATAAAGAACTATCGAAATTTAAAAGTCAACAAGTTGTCTTTGACCGGTTGAACCGGTGGTTGAACCGATTGAACCGGTCGAACCTTGAACTGGTGGCTTGTCCGGTTCGATCACCGGTCCGGTCCCACAAACACTGCGTGAAACAATAATAAAGGAAGTGATTTCGAATTTTCTAATGAACGCTTTTGAATTCTCTTAACATTTCCTTTACCCTTTATATCCTCAAATCCTTCAACTATTTTTTTTTTAGTTGATTAATCAAATCAAACATTTTCTATAAGTATCACACTTACGAATTTTTATTCTAGATGAACTCGCCCAAGTGTTATCCACTGGTTCTCATCTTTTAAATAGAGAAAGTAAAATTATCGGGTTTCATCGAAGGACTCGATAGACATGAATTTTATCGTGCTTTGGCGGATCAATATGATAACGACCCAAAAACAATAGATCGAACTCGGCTCAAACTTGATAAAATACGATTTGAATTTTACCGTGAAGGTTCATATCGTACTATTGGGTCGAGAAAACAATTGTCATCCCTAGAAATGTTGGAGAACTTCGGACTAGAGATTCAGGTCTATCTAACAAGTCGATTAAATTAAGAACTGGGGTCCGGATATGAGATTACCAATTTGAAATTGATTTGTCGGTTTATTGTGGCCCAAGTGCCATCATATTAAGTAATTAAGATATTTCAGATATCTTAATGGTTTAAATAAATAATCTTCCAAATATTTTTGGGTCAGTTTATATATGATAAGATATGTTTTTCACGTTGGTAGACCTTGAATAGATAGCAATCCTAATTGTTGTCTAATCTTATCCCTCGGAAGGTCCTCTCTCCACCTATAAAAGAAAACAGAGTCACATAATTTCTATCACTTAATTAATTCATATAAAGTGTTCTGCTATAAAAGAAGAGGTCAGGACTAGAGAGAAATCAATTTCTACCATCAAGGAGAACCAAAGGAGCCCATAAAAAATGTTGGGAATTTAACCCACCCACAACCACGATGCGACTAAATAATCGGATAAAGAAAAGCAAAATAAATCGAACACAAAAGAACACAAGAATTTGATTACCCATTTCGTTACGTTGTGTAACTACGTCTGGGGACGATACCAAGCCAGCATATGCACTAGGATGATGAATTATCATATTACAATAAGCAATGAAGGATACCACTATTTATAATAGCTCCTTGGGCCCCAAAACGGCCTCCACATGAGGCCCACGCAAAACTGGCCGTGCTACAGGCCTCGGCCGCGGCAATACCCCTATATAAAAGTGTCTCGACCGAGACTCCCCGGCTTGCCCGAGAATCCTATAAAAGTTTCTCGGTCGAGGCTGCCCGTCTCGGCCGCGCCCGTCTTCCAGTGCAAAAGCCTCCCTTAACGAGGCTAACCTGTCTCGACCGAGATGACTCTCCAGCGAGAAACACACATTCTCGTCAATCACACCTCGGCCGAGGTACGTCCCGGCGTGTTTTGGGCTCCACAACTCAACAATCTCCCATTTAGAGACTAAAATACCTTCAAAGCAAATGTCCTCCTCTTTTCTCCTTCCCGTTTTCACTTGGTATCGCCATCTCCTCTTCTTCTTCACGTTCCGAGGCCAATTGAAGTTATGCACAACTTCAATTTCTCTAAGGTTACAACCTTAGTAAACATGTCAGTTGGATTCTCACTCCCGAGAATTTTCACAAGTCGCAAGGCTTTCTTCTCCAATAGGTGTCGGATGAAATGATACTTCAATTCAACGTGCTTCGTTCTTGAATGAAATGTCGGATTACTCGCCAAGAAAATTGCACTCTAACTATCACTGTAGAGTGCACTATTTTCATGCTCCTTCCCAAATTCACCCAAAAAACTTTGCAACCATGCCATCTCCTTACTTGCCTCCGTCACGGCTACGTACTCCGCCTCCGTGGTGGAGAGTGCAACCACCTTTTGCAACTTTGACGTCCAAGAAATCGCCGTACCACCATAAGTAAAAACATACCCGGTTGTACTCTTTCTCCCATTAAGATCGTTCGATGCTAGGTCCGCGTCAACGAAACCAACTAACTCGGAATTTCTTCCATCAAAACATAAGGCTTTATTTGCGGTACCTCGCAAATACCTTAGAATCCACTTCACTGCTTCCCAATGTTGTTTCCCCGGATCACCCATGACCCGGCTTACTAATCTCACTGCATGCGCAATATCCGGACGGGTACAAACCATGGCATACATGATACTCCCAATTGCCGATGCATATGGCACATTCATCATTTGGGTATGCTCCTCCTTAGTACTCGGCGACTCCTTCTTCGACAACTTAAAGTGACCCCCCAAGGGCACATCAACCGGCTTCGAATCCTCCATGTTGAACCTTTCCAGGACCTTCTAAACATAATTCGCCTGCGAGAGATACAACAAATTTGCCACCTTCCAATTGATTCTCATACCCAAAATCTGCTTCGCTTCTCCAAGATCCTTCACGGAGAATCTCTCAGACAATTGCTTCTTCAACCTTTCCAACTTCCTTGGATTGGCTCCTACAATTAACATATCATCAACGTAAAGTAATAGGATAAGATAGCTATTATCAAACCTTTTATAATAACATCAATGATCGGCGTGGCATCTATGGTATCCAATCTCCATCATAAAATTGTCGAACTTTATATACCACTGCTTCGGAGCTTGCTTCAAGCCATACAAGCTCTTCTTCAATTTGCACACAAGACTTTCCTATCCGTCTACCACGAACCCCTCCGGCTGTACCATGTACAACTCCTCCACTAGATCACCGTGAAGGAAAACCGTCTTCACATCCATCTGATGCAATAATAGGTTCTCCGCAACCACCATACTCAACACCATGCGAATTGTAGTCAACTTCACAACAGGAGTAAACACATCCGTATAGTCAATACCATACTGCTGCTCGAACCCCTTCACAACTAACCTTGCCTTGTAGCGCTTGCTACCATCGGCCTCATTCTTGATTCGGTATACCTACTTGCTGTACAATGCCTTTATGTCCTTGGGAAGCTCAGTCAGTTCCCAAGTGCCATTCACACGAAGAGACGCCATCTCATCTTCCATGGCAGCCATCCATCTTCGTCTATCACTAACCTGCTCTGCCTCTACAAAGCTCTCAGGTTCACCACCATCAGTCAACAATAAGTAAAAGTTAGAGGGCGAATACTTATCTGGTGGCCTTCGATCTCTAACAGGTCTTTGAGGTGGTGGTGTTCTTGGTTCATCCTCAAGAAGCTCCTCATCGACCGGACTCACTTTGCTCCCACTTGAGTTCAAATCATCTAACTCGACAGTGCGAGGCTTTGCAGCATTAGTGCCCAAATCCTTCAACCTATCCTTGTACATAACTTGTTCATTGAATATGACATCCCGGCTGTGAATCACCTTTCGGCTTTGCTCATCCAATAGCCTATAGCCGAACTCATCACCTCCATACCCAATAAACGTACATTTGATGGACTTGGCATCTAACTTATTTCTATCAACAGGATCCACAAAAGCGTAAGCAGTACAACCGAAAATACGCAAGTAAGATAAGTTTACCTCCTTTCCAGTCTACTCCTCCTCGGGTATCCGATTATCTAAGGGAACCGATGGACCTCGGTTGATCAGGAATGCAGTTGTGCTCACTACATCCGCCGAAAATGACTGACGCAAGCCACTCTTCAGTCTCATACACCTTGCCCGCTCATTCAGTGTTTTGTTCATCCTCTCAGCCACACCGTTCTGCTGGGGCGTTCCACGCACAGTCCTCTCTGTATGAATCTCACGATCAGCACAATAATTCTTGAACTCCTTGAGTTCATATTCACCTCCATTGTCGGAGCGTAAGCACTTCACCTTCAACCCCGTCTCAGTCTCAACCAAGGCTTTCCACCTTTTGAAAACATCAAATGCATTAGACTTATTTTTCAGAAAATAAATCCATACCTTGCGGGTCGAATCGTCGATGAATATTATGTAATACATCGATCCTCCAATGGACGCCACCGGAGCTGGTTCCCATAGATTGCTATGGACCAACTCAAGCTTCTGCTTCTTCAGGGCCTTGCCACTCGAGAAACTCACACGCCTTTATTTCTCGAAGACACAGTCTTCACACATTCCAACTTCTATAGTTTGTAAACCAGGCAATCTACCCTTCGAACACATCAACTTCATCCCTTTCTCTCTCATGTGGCCCAATCGACAGTGCCACAAATCCACATCCCCATTACCATTCGCAAGATCAAGGGAATCCTGCGAATTACTAGTCATGTATAGCGTTCCTTCCTTCTTACCCCGAGCTACCACCATAGCCCCCTTGATAATCTTCCAGTTGCTACAACCAAACATTACCACGTAACCTTCCTTGTCAAGTTGTCCAACTGAAAGCAAGTTCCTCTTCAACCCTGGGATATGTCTCACTCCATTCAACATCAATTTCGAGCCATTTGGTGTCTCAACCTTTACGTCTCCCTTCCCCACGATTTTCAGGGGTTCATCATCAGCCAGATACACTTGACCAAAATCGCCAGAAATGTAATTTTGCATAATATTAAAATTACTGCATGAATGGAATGACCCGCCGGAATCCAAGACCCAAGACTCCATGGGACTACACACACTCAAGACCAACGCATCGCCATCATCCTCATCCGTGGCTGCGTTTGCTGTCTTCCTGTCTGCTTGTTCCCCCTTGTTCTTCTTCGGCGCCTTGCACTGGTATTTATAGTGACCCACCTCGTCACAATTCCAGTACTTCACAAAACTCCCGTCCTTCTTCGTCTGACTCTTCCCTCTGGATTTCGACCTCCCCCTAAACTGCCTTCCCTTCGATCTGCCTCTGTTCTCGGTATTCAGCACTGACCCTGAGGAAGATCCTAATCCTGAATCGTTTTTCTCCGAATCTCTTCCCCAGTCATCAAGTCCCTCACCCTGTCAAACATCAGCTTAGCGTCTGTATCGCTAACGACTGTTGTTCTGGTGTTCCCTCCGTCATCCTCAAATTAAATAGCCGTCTAATCAGATGAACTTTGTTTGCCGTTGATGGTTTTTGATACATCTCCTCCAAGGTTTTCAGCATCTCCCGTGTAGACCTTGCGCCTGTGGTATGGTAAGCCACTTCCTTAGACAACGGCAGACGCACTGCGCTCATCGCTTTCCTGTCCAATAACTCCAACTCCTCCGTAGACATCTTCTCGGGCTTCTCCTTGAGGGGCTGGTGTAAATCCTTACCGTAGAGGTAATCTTCGATTTGCATCTTCCAAAAGTCATAGTCAGTCCCATCGAATTTCTCCATCGAAATCTTTCCGTCGTTCATCGTGAATACTCCTAGGAAACTGTTCTGATGCTCTTGATACCAGTTGTTGGGAATTTAACCCACCCACAACCACGATACGACTAAATAATCGGATAAAGAAAAGCAAAATAAATCGAACACAAAATAACACAAGAATTTGAAAAGCAAAAACGACCACTACTTGAGGCCCACGCAAAACTGATCGCGCTACAGGCCTCGGCCGCGGCCATCCGCCTTGGCCGCGGTAATACCCCTATATAAAAGTATCTCGGCCGAGACTCTCCAGCTCGGCCGAGAATCCTATAAAAGTTTCTCGGCCGCGTCCGTCTTCCAGTGCAAAAGCCTCCCTTAACACGGCTAACCTGTCTCGGCCGAGATCTCTCCCGTCTCGGCCGAGATGACTCTCCAGCGAGAAACACACATTTTCGTCAATCACGCCTCGGCCGCGGCCTCCCGCCTCGGCCAAGGTATGTCCCGACGTGTTTTGGGCTCCACAACTCAACAAAAAAATCAATCAATGGCACCTCAAGGTTAGTACCCCCAATTTTATCTCTAATGAAGGTGAAAATCATGTATTTTATGATCCACGTTTAACTTTTACTCGCGATTATGTATACGGGATTACACTTACATGATATTCATTTAAAATAAAATACATAAAAATACATTTAAGATAGTGCAACATTAAACATCTTAAATATTAAATTCAAATCATGAATTAATAGAAATGTAGACTTTGCAAGTTTCTAAAATAATATTGTATCTTCTGAAAAAAAAAACAATATATTTTTATTCTTTAATTTTTTTATATAAAAATATAATAATAGTTAACACTCCCTCCATCTCATAAAAAGAGTTTGATTTCAAAATTATTTATTGTTCCGAAAAAATACCTGATTTCAAAGGTATCTATCTCATGTCATTAGTTAAAATGAAAAAAAAAATAGATTGGTAAATAAGTTAGGTATGGTTAAATAACAAATAAAAAAATTATGCACGTCGTGTAACCGTGCTCTTTTGTGAGATGGAGGGAGTACTTAGAAATAAGTATCAATTAAATAAAAGAAATGTGAAATTGAGTTGAAATATAACATTGAGTGCTTTATATAAATTAATTAACTAATAAATATCTCTTATAATTAATAGATTTACATGTTCACAACAAAATTATTCAATATAGAAATGTTACTCTATACTCGCTTTGTTTAAATATAAGTGATGTTTTAGGATAAAAGGGAAGAATTAAAGGTTAAATAATTTGACAAATATATCCCTCGACTAATTCACTTTCTCTCACCTATTAATCCTAAAATCACGTTTCAATAATTATATTATCTCTCTCTATGTTGCCTCAAATTACGTTCCAACAATTATATTATCTCGCTGTTACGTTTCTCTCATCTTTTTTCTGATAGGTAACAGATACGCTACAATGGTTACAATAGTACCCTCAACTCATCATCGAATTTTATTTTTCTCTCCCATATGCATCATTCATCTCTATTCCAAAATTCAAATTTGGAGCCAAATAATGGATTATCAAGAACAAAAACTCCATGGCTACGGATAGTGCAAATGGAATTGTCGAAGAAGAATTTTTAATGGACTTAGATTTTTCTCCAATTAATGGAATTCGGTAATTAAGAATGAAATATCGGGAAGATTTTAGCTGATAAAGATTTGACGAAATCAAATACTAGTCGGTTAAAAAGTACTAAGGGATATTTTATGATAGTGATATGGTTAAAATTGAAAGAAATCGTGAAAAGTATTTAAAATGACACTTAGTTTGAAAAATTATTAGCAAATTGAAACGTCACTTATATTGAAACAGATGGAAGATTATTTATTGACTTATTTTAGGGAGTGTTTCGGTCTAGTCCTAAAAAGATCGATCAACTATCAATAAAGACCTAAAAAATAATCTATATTGATCTCTTATTTTTTTTCTTATTGTAATTGATACTAGAATTCTCCTATCATGCAATGCACGAATTGTTAATGTATCACGGATATATAATATACATGATATATTTATATAATTATATTGTAAAATAATAAAATATGTAAATTTATATAATTATAATAAAAGGAAAGAGATTAAAAAAATAAAATTACATAAGTATGAATTAGTTACGAGTAGTCATATTCAATTATTAGGGTGTGAATATTTTTGTTATCATAGAGGTCGTTCTAATCTTATTTTATGGTTCACGGTTTATTGAGCATTACTGAAATTAATTTTTTAGAATAACTTCACATTTTCATTTTGTATAATATATTTTAAAAATCAATATATATCAAAATTCAACTAAATAAAAAATCACATTAAAAATTTGATATACCTATTTCTTTTTCAAATTAATGTACATTGTTAAAATAAATATTAACCTTATTTTGTCAAACTAAATAGGTTCACAAATTACTTTGATTAATACACCGAATTCTTCTTCATTTGTCATTATTGTAAATCTAACAAATTTATGCCATGTAAAAAACGAAAATATATATATATATATATATATATATCTCAAAATTATTTTATTAAAAAAAAAAGTAAAAGCAACTAAATAATCTTATCTAAATATAGAAGAAAATTGTAGTTCTTCTTGAAAAAAATAATTTTCACAAATAGCCTCATATTTCGGCTGATATGTTGATATCAATATTTGGTATACAAAATCTTTAGCTAATCTGTTGATAGTTAGAAAATATTCTCTCAGCATACATTAACGGAATTTATGGTAAGATTATGCTAATCGCAAATTTCGGCTAATCAGTTGAAATATCAATATATGGAATACAAAATCTTTTGCCAATTGGAATATGAAATTACTATTTATAGAGTGTTCTATTTTACTATACAGTAAGATTTGAATTATGCGAGGATATCATGGTTATTTTCAATTATGCGAGGATATCATGGTTATTTTCAATTATGCTAAATTTATTGATTTTAATTTATAGTGATGTCTTTTGTACAATTGATATCTACATATATATATATATATATATATATATATATATATATGATGTCCATTTTTTAGCTATAAAAAACCGGTTAGAAAAATGAAAAAGGAAAATAACATGAAAGAGATGGGATGACGGGCGTTGTGGGAGCATTAGATTAAGAAGGAAACGTCGAAAGAAAAGCAAAACAAACAAGTCAGTTAAAATGTGACATAATTGAGATGAACGCGTTGAAATTAAAGTAAGTAGATTGAGTTTGGTGATAAATGTTGTCGTCAAAGAGAGTGTCAATGCATTCAGTTTGAATTGATTAAACCGGTGCTGAGCTGAGGGAAGTTGAGTTCACAGCTGGATGGGAAAGAATAGGCAGAAGCAGTTGGAAGCGGTTGCAAAGCAGAGAAACAGAAAAACAGTTAGAAACAGAATAACTGTTTTTCTTTATAACCGTTTTTCGGAATGAGCTGGAAGTTTCTGTGTGCTTCTGTTTTCTTTATCAATCTCTTAGAGACTTCATTCCATTCTGTAATATGTATTAGAGAGATACATTGAGAGTGCGAGAGCAGATAGAAAACACTAAGAAAGGCAGTGAGAAGAGATCACAAACGGAGTGAGAGAAATAGGTTGATACTTCTCTTGATAGTTTGGTTTTGTGATCATACTTTGTAATTCTATTTTTGGTGATTAGTGAATCTTGTTTCCGACTACCCGTGGACGTAGGTGTTTTAACACTGAACCACGTATATCTTGATTCCTTTACATTTCAGTTCATCATTCATAATATTGACTACACAAACACAAAACTGTAATCAACTTGTGTAGTTTGATTGATTGCGTTTCTTGTGTGAAATCTGCAACAAGTGGCGCCTTCTGTGGGAAGAGGACTCGAAATATAAGAAGGTTTCGTGTAAGATGTCGATCTCCAGAATGGAAGCAGAAAAATTCAGTGGAAAAAACGATTATGGGCTTTGGAAGATCAAGGTTAAAGCATTGCTAGTGCAACAACGTCTTGCTGCTGCTCTAAAGAGGGATGAAGGTTTCTCTGAGAAAGTAGATCCAAATCTCAAGCAAGACATCCTTGATAAGGCTCATAGCTTACTCATTCTATGCCTATCAGATAAAGTATTGAGGGAAGTTTCTAAAGAAACCACTGCTGCTGATATACTGAAGAGGCTTAATGATTTATACTTGAAGAAGTCCATGACCAACAGGTTATTACTGAAAAAAAAAAAACTGTTTTCATTCAAGTTTGTGGAAGATAAAGGTGTAGAAGATCAATTGGATGACTTCAACAAGATGATTGATGATCTTGAGTCAATTGAAGTAAGAATGGAGGATGAGGACAAGTCCATTCTCCTGATCAACTCAATGTCAAAAGCCTTTGAACATTTGAAAGATGCTCTAATGTTTGGAAGGGATTCAACTGTCACCCTTGCACAGGTCCAAAATGCATTAAGGGCCAAGGAACTACAGAAGTTAAGCCAAGAAAGGGGTGAAACTGCAGGAGAAATTCTGAGTATAAAGAAGGAAAAATGGTCCAAGAAGAAACAGAATCAAGCACCAAACTCTGATAAGAAACCTGGAAACAACAAGCCCAAAGGCAATGATGGAAAAGAGTCCAGGAAGTGTTTCTACTGCAAGAAACCTAGACACATCAAGAAGGATTGTTTTGAATTTAAAAGGAAACAATCAATGAAGGCAAGTTCCTCCACCAATTCTGCAGAAGGGTCAAAGGCACATGATGATGATCCACAAATTCTCAATATCACAGAACTTAAAACTGAGGGAGAATGGATACTGGACAGTGGGTGTTCTTTTCACATGTGCCCACATCTGGAGTGGTTTCATGAGTTTCAAGAAAAATAAGGAGGAACAGTAATGCCTGGGAATGATCAGAGCTGCAATGTGAAAGGGATTGGAAGCATCAAAATCAAAATACATGATGGCTCTATCAAGATCCTAGAAGAAGTCAGGTACATTCCTCAATTAAAGAGAAATCTCATCAGTCTTGGTACTCTAGAAAACAGAGGATGCAATTTCAAATCACAAGATGGTTTCCTTTATGTTATGAAGAATTCTAAGGTGGTTATGAAAGGAATCAGAAAGGCTAGTTTGTATTATCTTCTAGGGAATGCTATCTCAGGAACCTGTAATCACTCACTAACCTCAGAAACAGAACTATGGCATGCCAGGCTTGGGCATGTAAGTGAGACAGGTCTAAACCAACTAGTAAAGCAAAAGCTAATTGACACTGCTGGAAACCAAATGCAAATGGATAAATGTGAAGATTGCATCATGGGAAAACTTACAAAACAAGTTTTTCATACTGGGAAATCAACTTCAGTAGCATGCTTGGATTATGTTCATGCTGATTTATGGGGGCCAGCAAGAGTCCAAACATTGGGAGGAGGCAATATTTCCTGAGTATTGTAGATGACTATTCAAGAAAAGTCTGGATTTACATACTTAAAGCAAAGTTAGACTGTTTTGAGAAATTCAAGGAATGGTATCAACAAGTTCAAACAGAAAAAGGGTCTTCTCTCAAATGCATAAGAACTGATAATGGTCTCGAGTTCTTGTCAGAAGAATTCAATAGTTTCTGTAAAGAAAAGGGAATAAAGAGGCATAGAATAGTTCCAGGGACTCCACAACAAAATGGTGTTGTGGAGAGAATGAACAGAACTCTCCTAGAAAGAGTAAGGTGCATGCTGCTGAGTTCTGGATTAGATAAGAAATTTTGGGGTGAAGCCGTTGCCACTGCTGCCTATTTGATAAATAGATGTCCAGCAGCTGCAAATGAAAATGTGACACCTGAAGAAAGGTGGACAGGGAGGCTTCCCACCTATCATCATTTGAGAGTATTTGGGTGTAGAGCTTATGCTCACATCAAACAAGACAAGTTAGATGCAAGAGCTTTAAAATGTGTGATGGTTGGATATCCAGTGGGTGTCAAAGGTTACAGATTATGGTGTACAGAACTAGGGACTGGCAAGTTAATTGTGAGCAGAGATGTAATATTTTCAGAAAACATCATGCCCTTTAAGAAGGACAGTGCACAAGTAAGACAAGCAGAAGTCTCTGGCACAAAAAGTCTCTCAGTAAAGGTGGAGAACCCTGAAGAGGTCCAAGATGAGTTATCTGACACTGATGAAGATAAACAGGTCGAAGATCAGGTTCTAGCAGACTATCAATTGGTGAGAGATAGAGGGAAAAGAACCATTAAACCTTCAACAAGATATGCTGAAGACTACTTGACAGCTTATGCTTTTGTGACAGCAGAAGATACTGATTGTGATGAGCCAAAGGATTATAAAGCAGCTATGTGTAGTGATGAGAGGGATAAGTGGTTGGGAGCAATGAAAGAGGAACTGGAATCACTTGAGAAAAACAGAACCTGGATCCTGGTAGACAAACCTAAGCATCAGAAACTGGTATCATGTAAATGGATTTTCAAGAAGAAGCTTGAGGTTACAAATGTAGATCCATCAGATTCAAAGCAAGACTGGTTGCCAGAGGATTTACTCAGAGAGAGGGAATTGACTACAATGAAATATTCTCCCCAGTGGTAAAACATTGTTCAATAAGAATCCTACTGGCTATAGTAAATCAATATGATCTAGAGTTGGAACAGCTTGATGTAAAAACAGCTTTCTTACATGGAAATCTGGAGGAACAAATTTATATGACTCAACCTGAAGGTTTTGTGTTACCAGGGAATGAAAACAAGGTGTGTTTATTACAGAAATCATTGTATGGGCTTAAACAAAGCCCAAGACAATGGTATTTGAAGTTTGATCATCACATGAAGGCTATAGGATTCACAAGATCCAAACATGACAGCTGTGTATATTTGAAATTTGAAGGCAGAAGTGTAGCAGTGTTTCTCTTGATATATGTTGATGACATGCTAATTGCTAGCAGAAGCAGAACAGAAATTGAGAGTTTGAAGCATGAGCTGCAAACTGTATTTGAAATGAAGATTTTAGGAAATGCCAAAAGAATTTTAGGCATGGATATCAGGAGAAAGAAGGAAGATGGTGAATTGTGGTTATATCAGAGGGACTATATCAACAAAGTCCTGAAAAGATTCAACATGCATGAATCAAGGAAGGTATCAGTACCTCTGGGACAGCAATTCAAGTTATCAGAAGTTCAAAGACCTCAAAGTCAGGAAGAAATGGAAGAGATGAGTAGAGTGCCTTATGCAAATGCAGTAGGAAGCATTATGTATTCTATGATTTGCACAAGACCAGACGTGGCTCATGGTATTAGTGTGGTGAGTAGGTTCATGGCTGAACCTGGCAGAGCTCACTGGGAAGCTCTCAAATGGTTACTAAGATATTTGAGGGGAACGTTCAATTATGGAATACTGTTCAGAAAACAAAGTCAGATTGATAGTGATATGCTTGTGGGTTTTTGTGATTCGGATTTTGCAGCAAACTTGGATTCCAGAAGGAGTCAAACAGGATATATTTTTACTCTTTTTGGTTCTTCTATTAGCTGGAAATCAATGCTACAGTCCGTGGTAGCTCTCTCTACCACAGAAGCAGAATTTATGGCTATTACAGAAGCAGTTAAGGAGGCATTATGGTTGAAAGGGATTCTGGAGGAGTTTGGTCTTCTGCAAAAATCTGTTAAGGTTCATGTAGATTCACAGAGTGCTTTGCATTTGGCAAAGCATCAAGTTTTTCACGAACGAAGCAAGCACATTGATGTCAAGTATCATTTTGTCAGAGAAGTTACTGAAAAGGGTAGTGTGGAGCTGATGAAAGTGTCTACTGATGATAATGCAGCAGATATGCTTACTAAGACCTTGTCTTCTGGTAAATTTCAACATTGCCTGCAACTGGTGCAGGTAATGGATCTTTGACTGAACGAGCAATAGAGTATGAAACCCTGTGATGGGGTTGGTTGGCAGAAGGGAACAGGATTTACAAATCAAGGTGGAGTTTTCTGGATTTTTCATGCATTGTCAAGGTGGAGAATGTTGTAGTCAAAGAGAGTGTCAATGCATTCAGTTTGAATTGATTAAACCGGTGTTGAGCTGAGGGAAGTTGAGTTCACAGCTGGATGGGAAAGAATAGGCAGAAGCAGTTGGAAGCAGTTGCAAAGCAGAGAAACAGAAAAACAGTTAGAAACAGAATAACTGTTTTTCTTTATAACCGTTTTTCGGAATGAGCTGGAAGTTTCTGTGTGCTTCTGTTTTCTTTATCAATCTCTTAGAGACTTCATTCCATTCTGTAATATGTATTAGAGAGATACATTGAGAGTGCGAGAGCAGAGAGAAAACACTAAGAAAGGCAGTGAGAAGAGATCACAAACGGAGTGAGAGAAATAGGTTGATACTTCTCTTGATAGTTTGGTTTTGTGATCATACTTTGTAATTCTGTTTTTGGTGATTAGTGAATCTTGTTTCCGACTGCCCGTGGACGTAGGTGTTTTAACACTGAACCACGTATATCTTGATTCCTTTACATTTCAGTTCATCATTCATAATATTGACTACACAAACACAAAACTGTAATCAACTTGTGTAGTTTGATTGATTGCGTTTCTTGTGTGAAATTTGCAACAATAAATTTAGCAAGTTGTACATAATCTAAGGATCAAGATTAAAAGAAAAAGATTTACTAATTCTTATCTATAATTGTATTCATATCATGATTTTATACTACAAGGACCCTATATTTCTATACGAACTCTGTCAAGAAGCTTATAGTTCGATGACATCACTCTCGATCTTGTAATCAACAGGTTAAATTCTAGTTGTATTCTTTATCCCTCTATATTCTACAACTTTCTGTTTTCTTAATTTCTTCCTATAAATCTAAGTATTTTTCAATTTTAGTCCCAAAATTTAAGGGGATGTTTGGTTATGTTTTCATCTTCAATTTTCAGTTTTTAGTGTTTCCATCGTTGTTTACGAGCAATTATTTGATATGATTGATATGATTTGATAAATGTGATTGATGTTTACTAATTATTGAATAATATGTTTGAATAATGATATTTTATTAGAATAGTAGTAAATGATAGGTGATGAGACACAAAATTGATTGATTATGATTGAAATATTTTGTATTATATTAGATGAATTGATAGTGATAGGACACATGTAATGATTAATTTGAAAAAAGTATATGAATGAAAATGGTAAAACAAACATAATTTATGTGTTTAGCATAGTAAAAAGTGAAAATATGCTAGTGGAAATATAACCAAACATCCCCTAAATTTTCACCGAAAATTCTCACGTACCGGCTAAATATAGAGATTTTTGACTGCTTGGAATGACGTGTGCTGGAATCCTACATAAAATTTAGTATTTCATTTTTTTATAGAAAAAATACACATCACCCAACTAATTATCTAATCACCTAAAAAATACAAAAACAATTAAAACTATTAAAAAATAATTAAAATAAAATATGTAAAATTAAAAATAAAAATAGAAGAACGAATTTATCTTGTTCTGATTTATCATCTTCCAGGACAAGAATTACAACCAATGAAGATTTCAAACACTGTTTATCTTCTTTCGATTTATCAATTAATCTATCGATATATGTTCTTCAAAAATATGTTTATATATCCCTCGGTTTTCTATAAAAGATTTTCCCCCAAAATTTCGAATATGTTGTGCCCTAGGAACCTCTTGGGCTATTCGATTTTTTTGGGATTTTTTGTGCTTTTACTTGGATTTCAGTTGGATTCAATTTTTTGCACAAGCTTCGATTTCAGTTGGATTGGAGTTTGGAAAAGAAGTCTAAATCTGTTGATAAAGAAAAGAGTGAGGCTGCGGCCCAAGCACTTTGAGAACGATGAACAATCATTGGAGGTGGGAAGCAGATTATGAACATGATTTAATTTTCTGATGAAAGGATTTTATGAAGTGTTGAATTTTTATTTATTTGTGAATTGATTTTAATTAGTGGTTTGGTTGGCAGGATGATTTGGCAATTAAAATCTGATGTGAAGTAAGAAGGATAAATAATAAATTTCAGGTAATTTTAAAAAGTTATAAGACGAAATTACGAATGAGGCAATAATTAGAGACGTATAGTTGTTTTTTCCCAAAAAATCATTGAAATCCTGGAACAGTTTTATTGTTTAATTAATCTGCCAGTCTGTTCAATTTTATTGTTTAACTGTCGGACTTTTTTTTGTATGTATCAACTTGTACGACACTGTGCAATGTCCAACAACAACTCATAAGCTACGAACCAAACACGTTATTAACACTAACCAACCAAACGGGTTAAACATGTAATAAATTATCCATGTCCCTAATTGGCTTCATATCCCTCAACCAAACAATGCCTTAATATATTATATCATCTAAAAGGATTTTCACTACAAACTTCCTTAATAGGGTCCATCCAATCCGGCTTCCACAAAAACAATTCTACCAACAAACAACAGACTAATAATTTTTTGCCAACAACCTTGTTCCTCATTTACATCACTCTTGATTTAAAACTAAGAGGCATAGAGTTCTATTCCTATTTACTCAACAAAAAAAGGACCAATGTTTAAAAAAAAATTATATTTCAGAAAATGTAAAGTATTTTTAGAAAAAACTTAAAAAAACCTTGTTTGGCAAAAAGAAATTAGATCAAGGCTTAAATTTCTATATCATTTGAAAACCATCCAATAACATAGTCATTTATAACTCCATCCTACCTCTCATGTATATATAGTCACATTATCAAACACATTTCACACACTAAATACACAACACATTACACATACCACACGCACACACACGCACACACACATACTACACACATTCACGCGCATTACACACACACACTATTATATGCACACACTACACACATACTACACACTCTTTTCATGTACACACACTTCACACACTTTCATTATCATTATTCTTTCAAGAATCTTAAGAAAGAACTTAAAAATGAAAAGTTTAAACAATTCAAATCCACTCATTTGAATTTAATCATCCAAATAAGGAATTTTAAATAGATTTGAAGTGAATTTGAAACGAGTGGATTTCAAACTACAAAAAATTGAAAATCAAATCATTTCCTTTTCAAATCCTTCCATCAAAACATAGTCTAAGTATTTTTGTGAATAATTTTATATTTTCTTATCAACTTTTATATAAGTTTTCAATATCAAGTTTTATATTGATTCTCCATTTGTAATTGCAACTCTCAAATTGTATTTAATTGAAATTTAGTTGGATTACTATAAAACTTATATTTCCCGAAATAATATTACCATTCTGGAATAATATTTGTTAATTTTTACATAAAAAAAAAAAAGTAATACTTTCTCAGTAAAAGCAATACTCTTTTTTTAAACTTAATAATTTTTTTTAGATTTATTTATTCTTCTGAAGTTTTTTGTAGTACAAATTTCCAATATTGACTTTACATATCTATATCTATATCTATATCTATATAATAACAAAATCCACTTAAAATAGTAATCTAAAATTTTTCCCGCCTAAATCCCTTCGCCATTTCTGGAAAACACTATTTTTGGTATAACCATTATTTTTGGTAAGAAGTATTTCATTTGAAAATATCATTTTTGATATAAAGCATTTTATTGGGAAATAGCTTAATTTGAATTCTGCTTCCTTTTTTAATTATTTTTTAATCACATAAAAAATATAAAAATTGAATTATTTAGTAAATATTTTATAATTTCTGTTTATAATTTCAACATTTATTTTTCTTCAAAAGAATAATATAATTAATTTTTTGAAATATTTTTTTTTCATTTCTAATGTGATTTTTTCTGTATAATAAATTAAATTAATCATCTATTATTGATCTATAGTTTGACACTATATTTTATAAATAAATTAAATTAAAGACAAATAATTATTTGTCGGTTGATTATGAGGGTTAATTATTAGTGTGTTTGTGATACAAATAAAAGTTAATAAAATTAGAATGTAGTGCTATTGGTACTCACTAAAAGCTTTTGAAAATTTCTTGAACATTATGTTTGATAAAATACAAAATTTAGATATTTTGGACAAATATAAACGTTAATCATAAAATTATAAATATACATATATACACTCATCATTTGTACAATATGATCAACATGACCTCCATGCATGGATCCTAGAGATATTCATACATATAAGAAAAACAAATATGAATATTTTGTAACTTACTCAAATTTATATATTTTAATTTTTAATACTTTTCATTGATTCTTCTTTCATTAACGTATAAATTTTCATCTCTTATTATATATTGATTGCAATAGTTTATTATATTAAAATTATATAAACATATAAAATTCTTATTATTTATTCATTTATATTTACAAACCGTGCATCGCACGAGGATACTGCTAGTAAGTACAATATTTATAACCTTCGTATTGACATTTCATACTCAACTCTAGAATTATCATTTACAACAAATAGTAATGCATTTTATTAGGAAAAATTAATCACTTCGTGCTACAAAGAAAAGATAGTCATGTTTTATTTTTCACGCAGACTAAGAAAAATCTTTAATGTACTTGGAAAAAAAATTACCCTCAACTTTGTCTTTATATCCTTATATATTTAGAAGTACTTGGAACTAAGAATAACTAATCTCAACCAAATATTATGTAAGATATTTTAGAGAAACTGTAACTAGTTTAAGGAACCTGACTATGTTTGGGAGACAAAAATATCTTTGGATGAAATTAAGGGAGTATTACATTTAAAAAGTATTAATTATTGAAAGTTTTTGGGGAGCGAAATGAATTTTGTTTCTCTTTTTCTTAATCTTTTTTAGTTGAACAAAAGTTTTAAGTTCATTTAGATCGGCTCACTTAACATACATATGATTTAACTATTTATTGTGGTTGGATCTAACAAGTTGCACGAATTTTAAATCGTATATATGGAACATAAGTTTTGGTTATTTTATATATAAAGGTTCCTTCATTCAAACTGTTGTTTTGCGAAGTGTACTCTATTTTTAAAGATGTGCATGAAGTATTTTATTGGTCTATCATTTTCACAACTCATTATTTCTTAACTAGCCTAATCTCCGAGTAATGCACGATTTATATATTTAACATAAATATAAATTCATATATTTATATTTATATGATTATAAAATAGTGAAATATTATAATATATATTTAATAAGTGATGGGAATTTATATGTTTGTTAATAAAAAAAAAAGGTCAATAAAAATTATTAAAAATAGTTATTTGAGTAAGTATAAAATATATTTATCATTGTGCAAATATTATGTTGATAATCTTGTATGATTTATGTGTCTTAAGTAGAGATGACACTTTGGACAGACCGTCCCGGCCTAACTCGTTGGGACAACGCCATGTATCAGGCCGGGTCTGGTAGGTCCAAAATCCAATCTAGTCCAAAATTAGTGAGTTAAGTACACCCACCTAGAATATAGTAATATTTTTCTCGCCGGTCATCGGTCCATCAGATCAGTCCCAATGGTACTTCGGATAAAAAACGATTCACTTGTATTAGCGTTTGCGATGGCTAATATCACCGAACTCATGAGAAAGAAAAGAGTAGAAGATATGTCAATTATCCAGATCTATTCGATAACCTATAATCTTACTTGACAGATTATCGGAGCCCAGGAACAACAATGGAATATTCAGAATAAATAGGCAAATTTGACCGGGAAGAGCCTAAGAAAAATGGAATATTTAGAATGAATAGGCGAAATTGGATGGGGATGATGGAAAATCACGTGGGAGATGCAATCCAGAATCTAGAAAATTGGTTTATGGAGAAGGAAATGTTATAAGCGGGAAGGTATACCATACTAGATGCATATGAACAATCCATGATCGGAAATGAACCAGTTATAGCCGTACTCCAGTTCAATGCGATGATTGGTTGCAGATATTTTAAGCATACTTTGACTTGCGAAAAATTAGACCCTTATTATTTGGGTAATTAATGCAAATATGGCTTTTACGTGGAATTAAATTAGACCCTAATTGCCACCATGGACTCATGTTAATGCGTCCACCAGCTCATGCGTCAAAATCTCATAAAAGTAAATAACTATATTATTTGTATTTTATGGACAAGGTCTTTACACATAAGCGGCAAACTCATTAACATGTGTCAACAGTGAGTAGGAGAGCATTAAGGGTAAACAACTTTATTTTGTCGCATCCAAATTAAAAATAATTGACTTATTATTTTTATAGTTAACATCTTTTTTCATTAGACACATAAAAGGGAGTAAACTAGTTCGATTAACAAATGACTTTACCTAATATATCTAAGTTTTTATTCTGTGAAGAGTAAAACTAATAATATGTGAATTTTTTAATATCAAATTTGACTTGAAAATAAAGTACTTCAAAACGATTCAAATTTATTAAGATAAAAAAAGGTTAAAGTAGATAACATTAATCTACCATAAAAAAATAAATAATTTTAATCCTTTAAAAATATCTTTTTAAATTATCAGCTAGCCATTGTTATTTTATATATTAAAAAATTAAAAAACAAAATATATCATAATAATTCTAAAATTATTTTATACTTAAAAATTAATATTTTAATTATATATACATTAAGAATGTTAAATCAAAGATAGTAAAAATATAATTATTTGGTATATTTTTTAAAACGGAGTTGATACAAAAAGGCACGTACAGTAGACTTCGTGTTCCGCTCATCCCCTTCTACTTAAAAACAGAAAAGACAAAATAAAAAGAAAATTATATTAATTGGTACTTGTTAGTTAAATTTGGACGGTGGACCAAATATCATAATTTAGAAAACGCTTAATAACGCAAAAATATACGATCTTTTAGTCAGTTATTAAATATTTAATATAAAACAACCTTTTCATTTTAACATATAAATACATCACCTTTTAACTTTTTTCAATTTAATACACATGGGCTAATTTCGGGTTCCAATTGTTGAGATGGAGCCCGAAACTAAAATTTTGGGCCATATTTTATAATGTGATTTTTACTTTTGTGTTACTAAAATATAAGAGGAAGCTGTCGATTTTTTTTTTTTGAAGGTGAGGACAAGACGGTTCGAGTGGTCTAGTTGAATGAAATTCTCTTAACATAATTGTGCCCACTAAATTTCGAGATCCAATTAATCGGCATTCTTCTAAGGCTGGCGGAGATCCACGATAAAGGAAACCCAGTAATGACGCTGCAAAGGAAGGTGGAGAAGGCAGTCGAGAATCGATGCAAATAGTGTTCAAGCAACGGTGGTGGGGAACTAAAAATACATTTCATTCGTAACACCATGGGTTCGCACCATGGCTAGTTAGAACATAGAATAAGAGGGCATCCGACGTACAATAATTATGTTGAGAAGAAAAGGTTTCGCCTATGAGGAGAAGAATTCACACACAAACTTTGTTATTAATTTGTTTGCGGTATCTCACTAAAATTTGGTTTTAAATTTAAAAAAAAAATGAAAATTATATTTCCACTTCATAAATGACGCAAAATTTTATTTTCGGGCTCCACGTCAGCAACTTGAGCCCGACATTACACCCTGTCTATTCAATTGAAAAAATTAAAAAGGTGGTGTATTTACATGTTAAAATTAAAAGGTCATGTTATATTTGATAATTGACAAAAATGTCGTGTATTTTTTTGTTATTAAGCCTTTAGAAAATTATAGTCCCTCAACTTCAAAATAAGTGTTACTTTTGACTTTTTATAAAAGAATAAGAATTATTGAAATTGACAAACATATCCCTACATAATTTTATTTTTTCACTCAAAATCTCTATTTTCCTTTGTATTGAATCTTTCACTACTTATTATTTTATTCACTTTCTCCTCTCATACTAAATTAACGGTTAGAGAGAATTTTTAATTAAGGTAATGCCAAAATTATGAGATTTTAAAAAGATTTGTTGGAGTATCTCTGGTAACATCGAAAGAATTGTTGTTTAATTTTCTGTTAAAATGACTTTTAGTAACACTTATTTTAGATCGAATGGAGTATAAAAGAAACGAACATCTTCATAATACACATGTACGGTAGCAGTACCAAAAAAGAAAGTGGGGAAGGCATTTAACTAATGCAAAACATATAACAGACAATCATCTATTGCATGAATTTTGATATGTTTGTACTCTCTGTTCACAAATAAGTGTTATTTTAGACTTTTATGTGAAATTTAAGAAATTATGGAATGGACAACAACATCTCTCCATTTTTCTCTCTATCAATTTTTTTATTACTATAGATTTCTCATTTTTTTTCTCCATACTTTATTTTTATAATATTATAAAAACTTGTATGAAAATTTCCTTAGAATATTGGAAGAAATAGGCAAAAATGTTAGAATGACATTTTTTAATAAAAAAATAATTTCCGTAGAATGATATTTATTTGTGAACGAAGGGAGTATATATTTATGGTGAGTACTCTGAGCACTTTATTATGTTGATGTGCTAATGATACAGTCAGTGACGGACTGACGTTGGGGCCAAGGGGGGCACTGGGCCCCCCTGACCTCGTTATAGTGTGCTATTATATATGTGTTCCTCTTGGATTCCATCATAATGTGTTATAATATATACGTATTTTAATTGATTTTAATATAACTTAACTAAGTAAAATAAATAATTTTATGGTTTAACTTGAAGCAGATGACTGTATTATTATGTATAAGCAATAGAGATAAATATATTAGAGAATATAATGAATGTCGAAATATTATTTCTTGATATAGCTTTTTACTTTTCGTGATTAAATCAATTTATTAATCTTATCTAAATTATTAGTATTTTTTAGCTTTATTATACAGTTGCTTATTTTTAGGGGGCGCACAACGATAGTGCTCCTTTATTATTTTTCAATATAATTTATCCAATATTTTAAGTTTAGGGCCTAAATATATAGAATTATTTAATTTCCCGTCTACTCAAAATCTGTCTCATATTTGATAAAAATTGCCACACGATCATAGATAAAAAAAAATTCGTGAGACGAACTCCTGAATCCGTTTATAAATGGGCCCCCCCACCTAAATTTCTGGGTCCGTTACTGGATACAGTATATATAAAAAAATTTCACATAAACGTACACACAAATGTGATTTGTCAATAGTGAAGTGTGAAAAAACATGTCATAAGTATACAGAAAAGTGTTGACGATAAGTGTATAGTATTTCCAAAGTTTTCATTTTTCTTTATAAGGTTATTGCCAAAGTCTTCATATTGTTCATTGTGAATATTAGTTAAACCTTAAAAAAGAGTGATTTGTTAGGCAGACACATCGAGAGGCGCAATCGTAACCGCCCTTTAATATAAGTTGGGATTTTTTTTAACTTTTTACTCTAACTAGATGTAAATCCGTGTCATGCATAGGATGAAAACTTTTTTTTTTAATTATAATAATAATATATAATGAAATTATCAGTATATATATTATTTGAGAATATAAAATCGAGAGGTTATATATTTTTTGGTTCAAATCTTTCATCCTCCTTATAAATTTTTTGTACAATGAAAACTACAAGTTAGATTTTCATAAATTTTGACTATTCAACTTTTTATACTTTTACTTTAAATGCCTTTTATTATCACAAACTGAAACTACCCATTATATTCTCATAAATTTTGCTAATTCAATTATTTGAATGCATGATCTGATGATGCTGAATATTTTAAGTAAAAATTTATATACAAACTTGAAATTTGATTTATTTCTCTTATTATTTCAGCAGTGCATTATATAAATTGTAATAATTACATATGCACAAAAGGACAAAAACAATGTCAAACACTTTGAATAATTATCGTTTGAAAGTCACATATATTATAACATAATATTAGTATAAAAAGTCACAAGCATATTACTTACTTAAGTATATGAGTTGTAAACTATATTATCGTGTCATATTCAAATAAAAAATAATGGACTTATCATTTTTGTAGGTAACATAATTTTCTTTTCACAAAATAGAAAAAATAACAATAAGCAAACTAATTCAGTTAACAAATCACTTGAACAAATATGTCTAAGTTTTTTTTTTTTTTTTTTTTTTTTTTGTTGTAAAGTGTAAACCTAACAAATATATATTTTTTATGAATTATTTTAACCAAATAATTTAAATTATCCAAAAATGATTAAGATAAAAAAAAGGTAAAATTAAAGTAAATAATTTTAATCTTCTAAAATATTTTAATACGTTCACAATAATATTATTTTTGGAATAATATCACATTTTAATTTTATATACAAATGTTTAAAAATCAAAATATATTATTATCATCCTAAAAAGGTATTTCACACTTAAAAATTAATATTTTAATTATAATATATGCATTATGGGTGTTAAATCGAAGATCATTAAAAAATGAATAATTGATATATTTCTTATGAAAAATTGAGTTGAGACGAAAAAATTGTAAGACCTTTAAATTCCGAAGGGAAAAGATTAAGAAAAGAAAAAGATAAAAGAAAAAGAAAAAAAAAATTGATTGGATAATTACCCATAAAAGAAGAAGGGTGACACACACACGTCTCTCCCTTTTTTAAGGGACTCACACATAGTGGACATTTTCTTAGAGCAATTTTAGTAACTTAAAGAAAAACATTACAAGACTAATAAATTTCTTCCTTTTTTTCCATCCTCACATTACAAGAGGATGATGCATATGTGTTCTATTTATTCTCTTTAGTTTATTTTTATGAGATTTATTTTTTAAAATAAAATATCATTAAATTGGCAGAATAAGTCAACACTGATTGACTACATAAATAGATATGCAATACTTGAAGCATAAAATTACTAGATCTAAACATATATAGATTTGAATCTAGTAAATCAAACAAAACGTTATTGCACTGGACAAATTGCGTATCAAAATACTTGATCTCGATTTTGAATTTGTCATTGATCTTGTGATGAAAGTCTCAAGAATTGAGCAAATCAATGTTGAAAAGTTGAATTACAGATTGAATGTTGAAGAATCAAAATAAGTAGGTGGCATATATATGTATATTAATAGTAGAGAGTAGAGAGAGTTAAAGCAAGCAAGATAGTTGAACAACTGAAATAAATGCTTTATGTGTTATTGTGAATTGGGATAGAAATGAGAAATGATTGAAAGGAAATAGTGGTATGGCTATTGTTATTGTACCAGAGAGCCCACAGGACGTACAGCACATGGAACAATAAAAACCATTCAGAACATAAATGACCTCTCGCCACTTGATCTTTAATGACACTCACATAACTGCTCTTTCCTATATATATATATGGACCAAATTACATATCTTTAATCCATCCAATCCAATGAGGATTGAGTTAGTTGAACCGTATATCTGTTGTTAGTATATTTACAAATATCTTAGCAGACCTAAAATTAGTGAATTTCAGCTCCAAAACAATTGATGAGTAATTGTTTTGTCATTTCATCAAAATTTCATTAGAAAGAAAATGATTTTGGGCTTCTTTAAAATAATAACATGTAGACTTTCACAGCTGACAGTTCCCCTCATGAAGATAATTAAAAAAGAAAAAGAAAAGCAATAACAAGACTTCATTTGTTCGAATTAAATTCAATTTAGGTTGCCTTTTCAGGTTTTACTTTTTAGCATATGTAGAGTCTCTCTTTTTTTTTTTTTTTTTTTTGGAGTAAGTAAATTTCATTAAAGATCAGCTGGAATCAGCCAGTACTGATTGACAAAGAAAAGTTGGGGGTGAATCCCACAAAATACAATCAAGATTCGAAGTTTTAGCAAAACTAGCAAAGGCATGCGCAATGTAATTCTCAGACCTTCTAACCCAAAATAAGTTTCGGAAAGAGAAGGTCGAGTCGAGAGAGTATTCTGAATATCGAAGAGGACAGGCAAACATATGGCGGCACAATCAGCTTCCCCTAAGGATGCAAAAATAGCAGTACTCGAGTCACCAAGAATCGAAAAATCCCTAAGCTTAAGTTGCTGAGCTAGAATAATAACCTCGCGAAGTGCCAAAAACTCTGCCAGCTCCGGATGCGGATTGCCATGGAAAGATTTTACTAAAGCTTTCACAAATGAACCATCACTGGTGCACACAAACATACCTACAAACGCTGCATTCCGAGAATTGGAGCAAGCCCCATCAAAGAAGACGCTCGTGTGATGATCTGGAGGAGAAATCCATGCATGGTCAAGGGATGAGCATGGAGCCAAAGAAGCGTGGGCTCGCTGGAATTCAAGTAACGTATATGAAGCACATGCCACTATTGTAGAAGGGTCATGGGAGCCATCAGAAAAGATCAAACTATTGCGATGGTACCACAAATGGTTAGCAATATTCGCGACGTACTCAACAATTGATTTGTCCGATGAAAACACAATATCTCTAAACCAAAGATCAACACAAGGTTGAGCAAAGCTAAAAACAAAATCCCGTAATCCCGCCGCATTCCAAATTGAAGAAGATATCTGACAATGAAAAAATAAATGCGTAGTAGAATAGTCCAGAGACTTACACAAAACACAACAGGTCGAGAAAGAGAGACGGCGTTTCTCCAAGTTTTCACATGTAGGTAGGGAATCCAAGCAACATCGCCAGATAAAATGCAAAATACGGCTAGGAATTCGAAGGCTCCAAAGCCACTTCCAAATTCTGTCCGAACCGATGCTAAAAGAAGTAGGAGCTGGGAAGTCAAAAAAATCAGCGGCTTCATTCATAATATACTGGTATGCTGAGCGTACGGTGAATCGCCCCGAAGAGTGAGGATGCCATATCCATTTATCACACCCAGTTAAATTACCAATTGGAAGACCCCAGAATAGATTTAGCTTCTAATGGAGAAAAAATCTGGTGCACTAAGTCTGAGTTCCAAGCTGAAAGTTGTGGCAGAGTAAGAGAACTAACCTTTGCATCTGGTGAAAGAATTGATACTAGACTTTGGACATGGAAAGGAGGACCGTGAGGCAGCCACGGGTCACCCCAGATTCGAGTTTGAGCTCCGGAGCAAATGAGTCTTCTACAACCCACATAAAGAACTTTTCGGCCCTCAAGAATGCTACGCCATGTAAAAGAAGGGCTGTAGCCAAAATTAGCATCCCAGAAGGTGGTGAAAGGATGATACTTTGCTCGAAGGACACGATCTAGGAGGGAATTCGGGGTGTGTAAGAGGCGCCACGCTTGTTTGCTAAGCATTGCAAGGTTGATAGCCTTGAGAGATCGAAACCCCATACCACCATATTTCTTACTTCTTTGTAATGAGGTCCACGATACCCATCTTGTTTTACGAGACCCTTCATCGTCTCCCCACCAATATGATCTCGCTTGCGATTCGATGTCATCAATCACACTATCTGGTAATTTAAAGCAAGACATTGCATATGCTGGGATTGCCTGAATAACCGATTTGATGAGAATTTCCTTTCCCACGCTACTCAAACATCGCTCTTTCCATCCTGAAATCCTCTTCCATACCCGATCCTTAATGCTAGCAAAGACTTCAGCCTTATTTCGTCCCACTACCGAGGGCAGCCCTAAATACTTAGCATGTGAGTCCACCTGCCGAATGCCAAATATATCACAAATAGAACTTGCTGTACTTGAGGTCGTGTTCGAAGAAAACAGAATTCCCGACTTGTTCAGATTGATTTGTTGGCCCGAAACTGATTCATAAAGAACAATGGCGTGTTTTAAGAAGTGAGCCTCATGTGTCGTGGCAGCTCCAAAAAGCAACGTGTCATCAACAAAGAAGAGATGGGATATGGCCGGTGCATTCCGAGAGATTTTAATTCCATTAATATTCCTGCAAATTTGGAGATCCTGCAAGAAAGACGAGAAGACCTCCGCACAAATGATAAATAAATAGGGTGAGAGAGGGTCCCCCTGCCTTATGCCTCGTTGAGGGGTAAGAGATCCAAATCTTTTACCATTCAAAAGGAAACTGAATTGGACAGTAGATATACAAGTATAAATACGGTCACAAAAATCTTTTGGGAAGCCCATACGAATAAGAACATAATACACAAAATCCCATTCCACCCTATCAAATGCTTTACTCATATCAAGCTTGATGGACATGAAACTCTTATTTCCCGATCTCCTATTTTTCATAAAATGATGAAGCTCATACACTACAAGGGTATTATCTGTAATTAGTCTGCCCGGAATAAAAGCAGTCTGAGACTCGGAAATGACATGAGAAAGACAAGACTTAAGTCTAATGGCAAGAACTTTTGCAGCAAATTTGCAAACCACGTTACAAAGGCTAATAGGCCGAAATTGAGTAATAAACTCAGGCTTATTAACCTTTGGGATAAGGACTATAAACGTGGAATTAATAGGGTGAGCAAGAGAATTAAAAGTAAGGAAATTCAAAACAAATTTAGTAACATCAGCTCCTACAATAGACCAAAATTTTTGGAAGAAAAGCGGACACATACCATTTGGACCTGGTGATTTAAAAGGGTTCATCGACTTCAACGCTTTCACAATTTCCCCCTCTGAGAAAGGCTTCTGCAGGTCGACCAGCAAATCCTGTGGTACTCGGTTTCTTACACGACTTAGGATCTGGGAAATGGCTTCAGAATCGGGCTGAGAGGAAGAGAAGATATTGCCAAAATGAGAGGTAATTAGCTGCTCAATTTCATTTCTTTCATAACATAGAGTCCCCATATTATTACGAAGAGCTCTGATATGGTTGATCTCAAGTCTTTCGTTGGCGTGTGCATGAAAGAAGGAAGTGTTACGATCACCCGACTGATACCAGTGTTGTTTCGCATGCTGGCGCTAAAGTAAGCTCTCTTTGTCTAGCAGGATATTAAGTTTAGATTGAAGTTCGGTCATACTGTTAAAAGGAACTCCAAAAGGAGATAAACTGCGTAATCGAGCGATTGCAGCTTTGGTGGCCTTTACATCTTTTGCGATGGAGGTATTAGTATTGCCACCCTATGACATCAGTTTGATGGCGCAATTTTCGATTTTTGAAGGGAGGTCATCAAGAGAAGAACCCCATACACTTTTAATAATGTCAGAACATTCTTTTGATTCCAACCAAATTGCTTCAAAACGAAATGGGCGAGCAGCAGAGTGTTCAGTCGCAGACGCATTTCTAGTAGTGTTATCAATGAGTATAAAAGAGTGGTCAGATGAGTATAAGTGAATGTGGTGGATGGATGTTCCAGGGTATAACATGGACCACTCCGAATTAGCACTAGCTCTATCAAGCCTGCCTCTCTGGGCACCACCTTGCCGAAAATGCCTAAACCATGTGAAGATATTTCCGTTAAACCCCAAATCATGGAGTCCACAGAACAAAAGGGCATTTCGGAAAGCCATCATTTGCCCAGATGCTCTGACAGAAGAGCCATCAAATTTATTCACCGTAAGCACCTCGTTGAAATCACCCACGCAAAGCCATGGGAGTGATGGTGATGCATCAAGGGACATTAGTGATTGCCATGATGAGCGGCGAGTAGAAGTATCCAGGTCACCGTAAAAGCCCGTTAATCGGAACATCCTGTCTTCAAAAAGGATCATAGCATCAATATGCCTGACAAAATAGGAGGAAATAGTGACCGAGAAATCTTTCCTCCAAAGTAATGCAAGACCTCCGGAGAGGGCCGTCGATGGCACTGAGAAGCCAAACCACCTGAGTTGCGACTTAATTATGTCAATATAGATAGAGGAGCTCTTTGTTTCCATAAGGAAAACAAGAGCGGGCGACATAGAGCGAATAATCTCGCCGAGCTCACGAACTGTCCGGGGGTTCCCAAGCCCCTGACAGTTCCAACTAAGGAGAATCATTGTGAGCGGCGGGACTGGTCTGAGGTGCCAGTCGCCGCCGATGATAAAAGACGAACAAGATCGTTGAAAAGGGTGAGGGTTAAATTGGCTATAGGTTCGGGGAGTTTTAATTTTTTGTGAGGGGTAGATGGAGACTGGATAGAGGGGTCATTGATGAGTTTCCTTTTAGTGGAGGATTGAGGTTTATCAGGTTGGAGAGGGGTAGGGGGTTTACGAGACTGTAGTTTTTTTAATTTACGTGGCAGGTTGTGTGAAGAGGGACTGACAGAGATAGGAACTTGGAAGAAGAATGGACTGGATGGTGGGGTGTGCGCTGCTGAAGTATGGTCGGTGGGTGGGGGAGGGTTGGTTTTGGAGGTCATGGGGTTATGTGGTGATGGTCCAGTGGCTTTGGGGGTTATTACATGGGGAGAAATGGGAGTTGTTGTGGTATTATCAGTAGTGAGTTCAACTTCAGTTATATCCATAAGATAGGTGGGGTTACTGTCTTTAGAAGATGGGAGTTTAGTAGGAGGAGTGAAATAAGCTAGGAAGAGTAACAGAGTACGAGAGGAGCGAGGATAGGATTAGAGATCGGAGTAGAGATGGGTGAGTTAATGTGGAGAGAGGGGGAAGATGTAGTTGATGGATTGAAGGGAGTTCGCTTTATTTCTGAAGAATGTTGTGGTATGAGGACAGACGTGATAGAGGGGGAGTTACTTGAAGGTGATTGATCTGTGGGAGGGGGAGAGGGTACTGGGGGAGCAGAATTGCATATAATTGTGGTTTCGATAGGACGATGAGGGGATTTATTACGGGATGAGGGCTGAGAGTGAGTTTTGTGAGAGGTAAATGGGTTAGCATTTGGTATAGCCTTGAGCCAGGGGCCATACGGGAGGGGGCCTGGGGGACCCGACAGAACCAAAGCTTTCTTCGGGCAATCCCGATCGACATGGCCAATATAGCCACATGAGTAACAGTAGATCGGCAAACGTTCATATTGCAAGAAACAACGGACCTGATTACCATTAAACATCACAGTAATGGCTCTTGCAAGAGGCAGAGTAGTATCAATATCCACCCTTATACGGAGAAATTTACCAAACAAAGAGCCGTCTCCATCTGAATCAACATTAAGAAAGGTCCCCAGCCGATTACGCATGAGCTTTGCAAAGTTAAACGACATGAGGCCCAGGGGAATACCTGAGACGTGCACCCAAAAAGAAGAGAATTTAAATTCCATACTCGACACTGCAGTGATAGAGTCCGCCGATCTGAGAATTAACAAGTAGCGTTCATAGGACCTGGAGGAGCCCACCAATACTCTATTCAGATCATCACTGTCTCCAAAAACGAAAAGAAAACTATTTTCTCCAATCGATTTAATATTGAGTGAACTAGGATTCCACAATGGTCTGAAAAGTTCATCAATCTGCCTTATTGTGAAGATCCGGGGGGCCAAAAGTGTGCCAATGACTGTCGTCTTTCTATCTAATACCGTCGGGATCTAAGAATCCAAAGGGATGCATTCAGATTTAGTGGAAGTGAGTGTTAGCGTGGAGTAGAAATCGGCTAACGAGTCAGCCATTGTAAGAGACGAGGGAGTGGAGGAAGAGAGAGGGAAATGATAAGCCGTGTAAGAAGCGGGTAACGCCTGATATTACCAGTGCTGATCCTTGTCAAAGCTAATCCAGAAAAGGGAGTGAGAAAGGCCGTTGACGGCGAAGAACGAATGAGAAATAAAAACTAGGAGAGTTGGAACCTTAGACTCTAGACACGACAAGAAGCGGACAGGAGAAGATTGAACTTGGATAATTGCATATGTACAGTGACAGAGCCAGAAGTTTCATCCGGGGGGCCCAATTAACAATATTATAAAAATAAAATATATTCCAAATTTATAAATAAAAATATTTACAATATTCAAAAGCAAAAAATAAAAAATAAAAAAAAATAAATAACTACAATATTTCTTTTTGGTTCTTCTTATTTTGATACCGCTGCATGATAGCTTCATTAGTAACTTTTTGAAACACATCCTTTTCAATATATGTTACTAAACAATCATTCAAGAGTCCATCTCCCATTTGATTACGTAGTGAACTCTTGATGATTTTCATGGCTGAAAAAGCTCTTTCCACAGAGGCAGTGGCAACTGGTAATGTCAATGACAACTTAACCAACAAATACACTAATGGAAAAATAACATGTTTTCTTGTAGCAACCATCTTCTGTGCAAGACCTCCTATTCCTGCTACTTCAGAGAAGTTTCCATCCAAATGCACATCATAAATGAAGTTCTCAAGCTGATTATCTAGTTCTAACAGAGCAATGTCCGAAAACTCAAATGGATAAAATTCTGCAAGACGAAGTAACTTGGTTTTATCAAATGCCGAAAATGAATCCCTAAGATTAAGACATGCCATACACAAAAGTAATTCCGTGTTCACTTCATCAAAACGATTATCTAGCTCTGTAGCTTGGACGTCAATAACATAGCAAAATAGCTTAGCTCGATAATAGTGAAGATTAGTAATTTCTTCAACTCCGTGCCTTGATCTTCCTCGAGCTATATATACATCGTCCATATTTAGCATAGCTATCTCATTCTTGCCACAAAAACTAGAAACTTCAATTAACAAAGTATCCCAACCATCAGCTCTCACCGCTTGCAAACAAGCTTTTGAAACTTTCACAAGATTCATTGCATTGACGATATCTTGATTCTTTCTTTGTAGATCTTGTGACAAATCATGTGTGATTCCCAAAATTTTCCTCATAAGATGTAGCACAAAAACAAACTCAAACTTGTTCACTATATCATGCAAATCAATTGCTTCAGCCCTTTGTAGATCATCATTACCATTTTCGACAACATACTCGAGAACTTTAACAACAGAAGAAAATAAATGCATCAAGTTAAGAAGAGTACCATAATGAGAACTCCAACGAGTGTCTGCAGGTCGCTTCAATGCCATTTCTTGATTCATTCGTTTTCCAGTCTTGATTTCACCAGATGTAATCCTTTCGAGTGCCTTTTGCATTTGCATATCGTGAAGCATATCTCTACGCTTACAAGAACCTCCAACAATGTTGCAGACACGTGTAACAGTATTAAAAAAAGAACCAACAACTGTATGCTTTTTAGCAACAACAACAAGTGTGCGCTGAAGTTGATGAGCAAAACAATGGACATAATAAGCAGCTGAATTTTTTCTTTGTATTAACTTTTGAGTCCATTAAATTCCCCACTCATATTACTGGCCCCATCATAACCTTGACCTCTTAAACTAGAAATGCTCAGGCCATGAATTGAGAACAAAGAATCAATGCCCTTCTCAAGTGATGTTGCAGTTGTATCAGTAACATGTACAAGACCAAGAAAACGCTCAATGACACATCCCTTCTCATTTACATAGCGTAAAACAACCCCCATATGCTCTTTAACCGATACATCTCGACACTCATCGACTAAAATAGAGAAAAAATTATTCCCAATATCCTTAATAATAACATTGGTCATCTCAACTGCACATGCATTTACAATATCCTTTTGAATCTCCGGGGATGTAAGTTTGAGATTTTCTGGGGCATTTTTCAAAGCAACACGATCAATTTCCTCATTACATGATGCCAGAACCGTCAGAAGTTCAATGAAATTTCCTTGATTTAACGATTATTCAGACTCATCATTTCCACGAAAAGCTAGTCCTTGCATAATGAGATAGCGAAGGCAAACAACTGATGCATTTAATCGGCAATGATAATCAATTTTTGATTGTTTTGATATTTTAGAAAAAGACACTTCAACATGTTGAGCTTGATACATCAAATCTTGACAAGCCAATCGACATCGGTTATGTTCACTCGTACAATCTCCAACATGATCTCTCAATCTTTCTTTCGTACGCCAAACATTGAATCCTTCGGAAAAGAAAGCATCATGACCCTTATCACTATGCCCCATTGAGAAAAGATAACAATATAAACAAAATACAACATCTTTTGCAATGCTATACTCCAACCAATCTTTGAATTCATCAAACCAAGATGCCACAAATTACGTTTTCGAATCCCATCTATTGTTTGAGGAAAATTATGACTACGTGGTTGACATGGACCTTTTAATAAATAAGCTATACGAACCTGCTCAATTAAGTTAGGTGGATAGCTTATTATGTTAGGCCGAAGTCCCGGATCGCTTGGAAGATTTTCGAAATCAACTTCAATATTATGTTGACTTGATGATTCTTGAAGTTGCACATTAGCAATAGGCACATCAACTGACGAAGATTATGATTCAACAAGAGGTAGTATCTTGAATAATATTTCTTCATTACCTAAAAAAACATCAAGTAAAAACTAATTAAATACTTAAACTAAATTACATCAAGTAGAAACTAATTAAATACTTGGACTAAATTAATTAAGTAGTTAATTTACTAATTGACGGAGGTTGTACAATTACATATATTAATGAAGGCAGAGGCAGTATAACTAAATTTATTAATGGAGGCACTAGGCAGAAACATCAAACATATAAGTTTGCATTACTTTATTTGTATGCAAAAGGAATCTATTACCATATTAATTAATGGAGAAGGAAAGTCAAAATTCTCAATTCCCACAAGCTAGTCCATGTATCAATTTTTTGTCTGTATCCGCATTGAAATTATCATGTATTTCCTAGTAACCCTACTAAGTTTATTATATTTTCCATTTTTTCACTTGATTCCCATCTCCACTAAAAAAGTAAAGTTACCTTTCTCTCGTCAAATTCATTTCCATTCCAGGTCGCGGATGCCATTAATAAGAACTAAGAGCTTCCAGGTTCAGCAATTTATATTTCATTCTTCGATATATAAATTTGAAAAAAACCACTTTCTTCAAAATACTACCCTCATCTACCCAGATCTACAATTTCAAACCCTTTACTTCAAATCCCTTGCTTCAAACAACTATTACAATTGCAGAAAAGGAAAGAAGAACAAAAAAGGAGTTGAGTTCAATATAAAAAATGTCAGTTCTTTACCTCAAAATTTCAGAATTATCGGACGATCGAAGACTTTGGGATGGAGTTTTGAAGATGTAGAGTAATCCTAATTTTTCCTTTTCTGAATTCAGAATGAAAATGTGGAGAGATTTCTGCTTTCTTCTCCGTTCGTACGAAGTGACGATGTATTTTTTCTCTTTTTTTTTTATCTGATTATGAAATTACTAATATACCCCCTTTTTCTCAAAATTCCAGGGGGGTCCAATGCGCCCCTGCCCCCATAGTGAATCCGTCCCTGCATATGTAGAGTCTCTTTGTAAACCAGAAAATCCTGAAATGTGTAGGTCACATGTTAGGGATAGTTCTAAAGTGGTGTGTATTCACCGCCCTTGGTTCAATAAAAATTAAAGGCTAAAGTCTATTTCTTATTTAAGAATATTATCTTTGAATATTTTCATTTTAATTTTTTAATACAATTCGATAAACTTATCCAGTTTCCGCCAACAACATGTAAGGACATCTCCAATGCTAAAATTAAACTAGTGCAGATTATGCACTACTTTAGTACAAAATCTGAACTCCATCTCCAACCATGTGCACTACATTTTGCATTATTAAATAATATTCCTTATAATTCATTTGTTTTCTCTTTATTTTTATTTATTTTGTAATATAAATCACAATATATGTATAAAATCACATGGAATATAATATTTTCATATTAATATTTTAGTTTATATTTTAATATAAGTTAAATTTAAAACAAAACATGTAAGCAAGAATAAAATCAATGCGAAATTAAAATTAAAATTCATAATAATATGGCATACAACAAATTGAAGTACAATGTGGAAGCATTGTATTCGGCCCACAAGGTTACTTTTTATCTGGGTGCTGGAGGAGGGTCCGGAAGTGGACTTGGACCTTACTAGACAAAAATAATTTATTATTTATGTTTTATTTGTATTTCCGTTTTAGTAATGTTATATTTGATTATGTTTAATAATTTTCTGTAATTGTTGTTTACATGTTTCGTACTGTTGTATAAAATGCCCGTTTGTAATTTTATTTAATATTTGTCTACTATAGTAATTTAAATCATATGTTCTTTTTTCTTGTTATTGTTGAATTTTTTTTTCTAAATTTATTTATAAATTTATTTTTTAAAAAATAATAATTTCGATACATAAATACACTATCTAATACTTTAAAATATACATAACAATTAAATACAATATAAAAGAAGTAATAAAAATAAAGACAAAAGAATAAGAAAATAAATAGTGCAGCAAAGTAGTGTGCACTATATATAGTGTGTGATTTATCTAAACACTAAAACAGTGCTTGATATAGTGAACCATTGGAGAAGAAAAATTGGTGTTCACCACTAATTTAGTGGCATTGAGATGCCCTAAGACACAGTCATGCGGACATGACTTCATTTTGTAAAGGCACGTGTAAAAAAAGAAAATGGAAAATGTAGTTCATGTTAGCATTATCGGTTGCCTTACCAGTTATAGATTGTAACTGGACGAATTTAATAAATTTTGTAAAGTTAAAGAATCAAAATTGAAATTGTGCAGATCGTTCGCGTAATCCATGGAAAGACATGACAGAAAGAGGATTAAACAACATCCGTCCAGACCTCCATGATCTTAGACCGCTCTCGTATCACAACCGCCGTTCTACCGCACCAACCCTTTAGTTCTCCCGTTCGTCTACGACACAGAGTTTGATCGTCGACCACTATAATCATTGCGGCACAAGTTGTACAGATGGGCGATAGGATGCACCAGCTCAACAAAAGAGGTTCCATGTGGCATCGTGGCACTTGGCTCCGACTAAGCCACTTGTCAAGAGACGTGTCAGTCATGCAAGAGCTGCTTCAAATAACTATAAATACCCTCACACCCCCATTGTAATAGATCATCAAGAAAATAAAAGAGAGAAAATGAGAAACTAATATTGGACTCAAATTTTCATACAAGAGCAACACATTTGTACACTTATTTGTTGTTCAATAATCAAGAATATATGTTGGTTATAACATTAGTCCAGACATCGTGACCCTTTTAAACGATCGCTAAACCGGTTCAACTTTGTTGTGGAAAATGGTTTAATTCGAACAACCACTAAAAGAAAATCATAATTTAACCCGGTCCGTAGGGAAATTTAAGACCGCACATCCACAACCTGGCGCTAGAAGGAGGTGTGAACCTCTAAAATGGCGAATGAATCTACAGCCTTACATACCCCGTCAAGACATGTGCTCTCAAGGCGCAACCGGACCTCACCTGAGGTCTCATCAATGCGACGACCGTCTCAAGGTCGTCAAGAAAATAGTCCGCCCCCTCCAACAAATCAGACGGAGAAGGAATTGCTTCGTGAGATTACCAATAAGATGCAACAATTGGCCCAACTACAGACGAGAAGGGCGATCCTGGTCGAAGAATCCTCTCGGATCCGCAAGGATGGTGTGCCCCCCGAGAAGTCGCAAGGGAGGCTATCAGAACATCAACTACCAGTTGCGGTAGACCGGGATCCAAAGAAAAAAGGAATCTACCGAAATTATTAAAATCGATGGTCGACCGAGATGGGCATCAGCCACAAAGCCTCCCACCATGGCTCCGGTGAACACCCATAATGATCAACTACGCGAGAACACTAAGAAAGAACTGGCACCCTTGAGGAAGGCCGCAACTGTGGCGGAATCCCGATCCCTGCAGAAGACCGTCTTTGACAGGCTTGGGTGTCGCCGAGATCCAGTTCGGAGACTGCGGTGACCTATTTCTCCCCGTGAGCAAAATTCCAATGAACAACCTCCACACGATGAATATTGGCGACAATAAAGGACCGAAGAACGTCCGAAAGAGAGACGTCGCAATCAACATGAGATGGATCAAGAGGAAATAGCTAGGTTTAAAGACCATTTAAGTCGCCTTGAGGGACGATCGGAGATACCGCCATCACCCGTGGAGGATAGTCCAGCATTTAGATCGAATTCCCCATTCGTATCCTCTATACTGACGTCCAAGATACCGAATGAGATACGACCACCAGAGTGCAACGCTGGTTTCAAGCACAGCCACCCCATTCAATTAGAAGTTGGGACCACATGGCCGATCTCTTTGAAGTAAATTTCATGAGGTTCAAGACGCGCGCAGCGCCTAAGGAAAGGCTGACAACAATCGTCCAGGGAAATGATGAACGACTGAGTAAATAGTTGGAGCGATTCAATAAACTGCTATTGGAAACAGAAAGAATGTCGGAAGATGCAATATTAATCGCTGCAATGAACGGTTTACGGACGGACACCAGCTTTTGGTGGATCGCCCAGATCGAGGGTCCGCGATCATTTGTTGATTTTGTGATTAAAGTGGACCAATACATTGGGGCAACAGAAAGCTTAGATACGCCCCCGAAAAAAGATGAACCCGCTGGCAAGAAAAGAGTTGGAAGGAAGCCGGGATGCAAAAAGCTTATGCGCTATGGAAACTTAAGAACAAATGGACGAACTGAAAAAAGTCCTAACCATTAGCCCGGAAGAAGTTTTTCTTCAAATTAAAGGACAAGGTCTCCTGAAGGAGCCACGAAAGATTCAGGTCGATCCCTCAAAATTAAATCAGCGAAAGTTCTGTAAATATCATGAGTCAATCGGCCATAATACAAATGAGTGCCGAGATTTAATGACTCAACTCTACGCTCTATATGAAGACGGAAAGTTTGACCGGTTCATCACACCAAAACCGGTAGTCCGTAACCAGTGGCCACGATTGGCGGACCCCCAACAGCCAAGGCAACAGATTGATCCGGTTGTGCCCCCTCAGCGGAATGCTGGAGACCCTAAGGAAAACCCCCACGAGAAATTCTCACGATGGGCCGAATAGGTGATCCTTTCGCATGATACATCAAAAGAGCACAGAGGACACAGTTGCGTGCGGCCCAAAATAGTTACCAGAACGGTCCCCCAATGTACAATTTCCGCCAAGAGAATTCTTATCCTAGCGAATTTGCAGCCCCCGCGGATGATCTCCGGGAGGAGGCTCAAAGGTCCTCTAATCCAACATTGGAAGAAGCAGGGCCCTCCTATTTCCAGCACTCAGGGTTAGGCATCGACACAATCATGCGGCAGGCGCAATACAGTCATGGTAGAGCGGTTCATGAATTCTTGCCAACGAACTAAGGGATTCGCTTCTCCAATGATGACGCAACCGGTCTTGTCCTGCCTAATAATGATGCTTTAGTAATTGCTGTAAGGATAAAAGGAACATTGGTCCACCCAACGATGGTCGTGATGAACGTAAAAATTATCGTTTTTCTTGTAATTTTCACGTTCATATTTTATGAATAATTTCGTGTAATTGATATACTCAGGTGCAATTTTGAGCTTTATTGCATTTCTGGGTTGAATTTTCTTTTTAATATTATTTGATGCGCTTTTGGATGCTTTTTAGTCTTATTTTGAAGGTTAGGAAACTCGGAGGAATTTAGAAGATTGTTCGAGTCCATTTTCACACTTCGGTCCGTATCCTGAGGCCTAAACGGGCCAAAAAGGGGTCGAGATCAGGCCCAAAATAAATAACATTAAGCCACGAGAAAAGTTCGTGAAGAACTCGGGCCGAGAAGATGGATAGAATAGCCCAAATTGAAAAAGAAAGAAGACAAGGGCAATCGCACATGCTTCGTGTTCCAGCCCTCAAATTGAAGCATAAATGAATCCAAATCAGACCTAACAAGACCCCAAATTAAAGTTCATCGAGTCATGAACAAAAGCCGTGAAGGGGTTGGGTCGAAAAAATGAGATGAAGGGTTCCAAAATGGTGATGGAAGACGGAGGTGCAAAGTTGGAAAGGTGAACCGGACCAACAGCCGGACCGCCTACCGGACCGGCTTCCGGACCGGCAGGACCACCGGTAGTAGGTCCAAAGTGAGCCCAGGGTCCATCTGGACCACCTGCAAGACCGGCTGTCGGTTCGGCAATGGTACCGGTAGTTCTCGCGCGCGTCCCCTGTTCCGTGCAATCTTTGTTGTTTGGATGTAACTTCTTTGTCCAAGCTCCGATTCGAGTGATTCAAGCGGTCAAGTTTAACCAACACAAAGGTCTAAAACTTTCATGTTTTGACCAAGAGCCAATTTCAAGTCGATTCTTCCTAGAATTTGCGTAAAGTTCGAGTCAAGCGCACGAAGGAGGGTTCGACCAACAACTTACAATCCCTTGTGTCCCAATTTGCTTGACTATCTTACCCTTACTTTTAGGTGACTTTTCAGTAGATTTTTCACCTTTGTATGCGTGGCGAGTGGGTGTGTATAAATACCCCCTCCCCCTTTAAAAAGAAACTAGTAAACCATTTTCCAATTTTCAGATATTTGGCTATTCTAATTACTCTCTCTCTAGGATTGTTTTCTCTTCCTTCTCTCTAGAATAGAACTAGGGTTCTTCATTTTGTTCTTGAGAAACCCATTAGGGTTCTTGAATATTATTGAAATATTTTTGGGGCTTTGGCAAAAGAATCGGGATTGGAGTAAATACGAGCATGAATTGAAGATTATCATCATCATTCAAAATTAAGACTTATCTTTCTTCTCCCATACTTATTATTTTTCTTTGCATTCATTAATCTTTACTCCTTCTCTCATTAAATGCTTGGGTCTTATATTTATTATGGTTGTTGGATGATTTTCATGAATTGTGAGAAGTTATTTGTGGTTTCTAGGGTTGGGAGTAGCCCAACCCTAGGGTTTATTGCTTTTATTAATTGTTGATTGAATTTTGGGGATTATTTGTGATTGAAATCGATATTGCGGATTTGTATGACTTATATTCTAGGATTAGCTAACCTCAGGTATGTTTGTTCTCCTCGAGAGCCCATGGGGGACGATGGGAGAACCGGAATTGTATATATTGATATCGATTGGATGTCCTAGGGCCTCGTCCCCCAGGAAATATCCACTTGGGATGAAGATTTTAGGATTAATTAGGCTGTCTTCATAATTTACTTACCCTTGGGTCGTAGTAATTTCGTTATTGTCTTTAATAATTGGAATTATAGTGAATTAGGCGATAACTTGTTAATTTGGTGAATCTCTTTTGTTACTTGTTTAGATTTCTAAATTGGAACATAATCTTCCATCACAACCCCTTTTAATCGGTGATTAATAGGCATAACCCTAAGTAAGGTGAAACCATGCGTTAGAAACCCACTTTCTAGTTGAGAGTATCTTTTATTTAGTTGTTTGATTTATGTTTGATTAGTAATTAGTCAATCTCTAACTTTCCAATTAGCCTAACTTAGTTAATCGATAAGATCTTCGATGTGCTCCACGAGAGTATCCTCTATGTGGTTCGAAAATCTTTTATACTACCACTGTCACAAGCCGTACGCTTGTAGTTTCGAAGCAAGTTTAGGTGGACACTGGGAGTTATGGGAATGTACTGTTCCTAAGTACTTTCAAAAGGTTAGGACAGGTTCAGTCCTACCTGGAGCCTTGTCCTGAGGTTATTCGAGGCTTCGGTTTTGATGAAGTCCGCCCCATTGGACAAATAACACTACCAGTGAGACTAAAGGAGAACGGACGAGGGGTCTCACATAATCTGACCTTCAAGGTGGTAGATCAGCCATCAATAAACAATTGTATGCTTGGACAACCATGTCTGATGGCATATAGAGCGGCAATAACAATTTATCATTACTGCCTTAAATATCCGACCCCTGATGGAGAGATTACAGTAAAAGGAGATCAAGTAAATGCCCGAGAGTGCACATACAACATACAACCATATGAACTGAACATGATGGATCAAGTTCCCTTGGAGATCGTTGCGAAGTCTCACCTAACACCTAACTTCCATGGGCTGGGTGACTTGGAATGGGAACATATAAATCTGTGTAAGGCCCCCGAAAAGAAAAAGGGCCAAACCTGCAAAAGAGATAGTGAACGTATTGATCGATCCAGATTGACTGGAACTTGAAATCGTCCTTGGCGTGGAGCTCTTCAAACCAAAGCACACGTTACTACTAGAATTTCTACAAAGGAATCTTGACGTGTTAGCTTGGTCACATGAGGACATGGTAGGCGTGGATCCTGGAGTGATTACCCATCGGTTAAATGTGAACCCTGAAGCGTGACCAGTAAGACAAAAGTGTTGGTGTTTCAATCCAGAGAAGTACGACGCCCTCGAGTGTGAAGTATAGAAGTTATTATCTACTGGTCTAATACACGAAGTTTTCTATCTAGAATGGATCGCAAATCCGGTTCTGGTGATAAAGCCAAATCTCACTTGGCGGATGTGTATAGATTTCACAGATCTGAATAAAGCATGCCCAACAATTTCCCACTGCCTCATATTGACTAGTTGGTCGATGCAACTGCAGGACATGAATTAATGAGCTTTATGAATGCTTTTCTTCGAGTACCATCAGATACCGATGCATCCAGATGATCAAGAGAATACAACTTTCGTTACTGATCGCGGATTATTCTACTGGACCAAGATGCCCTTCGGTCTAAAGAATGCGGGAGCAACATACCAACGCCTTGTAAACAAGATGTTTGCCAAACAAATTGATAAGACCATGGAGGTCTATGTCGATGACATGCTAGTCAAAAGTCATCATCGAAGCGACCATGTGGCCCACTTGACAGAAGCCTTCGCGATCCTACGACAGTTCCGAATGAAACTCAACCCAAAGAAATGTGCCTTTGGCGTTGCTTCCGGAAAATTTCTAAGACTCATGGTGAGTGAAAAGGGGATTGAAGCTAATCCCTGAAAAATTCAAGCAATATTGGATCTACAGCTACCACGAAAAATTAAGGATGCCCAGTCCTTAGCAGGCAAGGTGGCGGCCCTTGCCCGGTTTATTTCCAAATCGTCTGGTAGCTGTAAGCCCTTCTTCCAAGCTATAAAAAAGGAGAAAACATTCGAATGGGACGATCATCGTGTCAAGGCTCTGGAAAAATTGAAAGAATTCCTGTTGATGTCGCTGCTCTTATCCAAAGATGTTGACGGTGAGAAGCTCTATCTATACCTCGCTGTGGTGGACGAAACAATAAGCCCAACTCTTGTTCGAAGCCAGGAAGGACAAAAACACCCTATATACTATATAAGCCAAGCTCTGCACGAGGTTGAAGTCCGCTACACCGCAGTAGAAAAGTTAGCATACACATTGATGATAGCTGCTCGAAAACTACGACCCTACTTTTACAAGCACACCATTGCAAATTATCCACCGTGGTAGATTTTATAGAGACCAGATGCAGCTGGAAGACTGTTGAAATGGGCGGTAGAATTAAGGCAGTTTGATATAACGTACGCCCCCGCGTACGACAATAAAAGGCCAAGTGCTAACTGATTTTGTCATGGAATTCACCCCCTCGGTGGAGATAAAAACATCTGAGGGCACTCCCTGGGAAATTTTGATTAACGGGTATGTGATCGCACAACGAGCAGGTGCCGGAGTCGTACTTTTAAGCCCCCACAAACAATATTTGAGCTTGATAATACGGTTCGACCTCAATGCGGCAAACATCAAAGCAAAATATGAAGCGATCCTCTGTGGACTGACTACAGCTAAGTCGCTGGGCATTGGTAAGGTCAAAATCTACAATGATTCTCAACTGGTGATTCACCAGATAAACGACAATTATGAAGCAAAAGAGGAAAAAATGACGAAGTATCTGAAAATGGTCAAGGAAAAAGACAAGGATTTCAAAGAGATCGAATTTCAGCAGATTCCAAGAACCAGAAATACACTGGCGGATGCTCTAGCTCGGTTGGACACATCTGATGGAGCGGAAAATCTTATATCAGTAGTGTTTATGAGAGCGGACGTCCCCTTTATTCAGTAGGAAGATTTGATACAAATCGAAGCAAACCAAGAGGGATTGATGGCACCAATAGAGCGGTATCTCAAGACCGGCGAACTTCCTCAAAACCCTCTCGAGGCTCACCAGCTCCGAATATGATCTGCACGCTATACTTTACTTGATGGATTCCTTTATAAAAGAGGCTATGCCATGCCATTACTAAGATGCGTAGGGGAGTCCGAATAATAGTATGTCATCGCGAAGATTCATGAAGGGGTCTGCGGAAATCACATAGGCGGGCAGGCCCTTGCACAAAAGATTCAACGACAAGGTTATTTCTGACCATCCCTAAAAAAGGATGCGATCCAGTATGCAAAATCGTGCTCTTAATGTCAGAAGCACACCCCTTTCAATCGTCTCTGGCTGGAGGTAATTACTTCACTTCGAAGCCCGTGGCCTTTTGCCAAATGGGGGATCGATCTTATAGGGCCTTTCCCGAAGGCCAAAGTAGGACATACGCAAGCCGTTGTCGCAGTTGATTACTTCACAAAGTGGGCGGAAGCCGAAGTATTGACGAAAATTACTCACAAAAAAGTAGAGGATTTTATCTAAAAATAATAATATATTGATTTGGGGTCCCGACTTCGTTCGTAACGGACAACGACAAACAATTTGACAATCAGCAATTCAAGAATTTTTATGCCGGTCTCAACATCAAAGCTCACTTCACCACTTTCTATCACCCACAGTCAAATGATCAAGTAGAAGCGGTCAACAAGGTCCTAAAACACACGTTAAAAACTCGTTTGATGGAGATAAAATGCTATTGGGCAGAAGAACTACCGGGCATTCTATGGTCTTACCGAACAACACATAGATCGTCCACTGGAGAAACCCCCTTTAGCCTAGTGTATGGGACGGAAGCGTTCATACTGGTGGAAATAGGATCCCCTACATTGAGGATCACCCAATTTGATGACCACACCAATGATGAAAAGTTGTGAATACAGTTGGATCTCCTCGAAGTTAGAAGTTGAAGGACGAAACATTACTTACAAACGACGCTTGGAAAGGTACCATAACAAACAAGTTAAGGTTCGAAAATTCCAAGTAAACGATCTCGTCATGAAAAAGGTCTTGCCACCAGCTCAAACATGTATTTTTGTCCTAATTGGGAAGGACCATATAAAGTGATTCGATGATCGCTAATGGGATGTATGAGTTGGAAGATGCCAATGGCAAAAAGCTGCCCCACACCTGGAACGCACAACACTTGAAGAAGTATTACCAGTAGAGTTATGATTGTAAAAAAGGCTTGTACAAAATAAATGGATGTTTATAAATAAATGTTTCTTGTGATCTTCAAACTGCCTTTAAATTTTACAAACGCAAGAAAAAAAAGACTTATCTAATCGACGAGCAGAAAAGACTCAAGAACGATCGAGCACAATTAGACTTGTCTATTGACAAGCACGAAAAGTCTCGTCCAAGAACGAGCAGAAAAGACTCAAGAACGATCGAGCACAATTAGACTTGTCTATTGACAAGCACGAAAAAATCTTGAATTAAAACGAGCATGATAAACAAAATAAACGGAAAGGAGCTGAACAAACCAACAAGTACAAACACATACATCTAAGTATAGATATTAAAAGGTTAATGAAACGGACAAAACAAGATTCCATTCATATAAAAATTCCTCACCAAAATACAATTTGCAAAAATATTAAGAAGTCGGAGTAGCAACACTCGATGTTGGAGATGGGTCTAGACCTTCAAGATCTTCAGCTGTCGGAGGACCGCCAAAAATACCCCAATCATCATCATCCAACTCCTCCTTGTGACGGTTGGTCTTAGCAAAATGAGCTAAGTTCGTCCGGAGAAAGGAGACATCTAGTCTGCGCTTGTACATCTCATTAGCCGATTTAGATAAGCCTGGATATAGCCAGAGTCGGCCCATACCTGTCCTTCTCCCTCGGCATATGCATCGACTATGATTTTTATGGCTTTGTCCCTGGTCGAACGCTCATCTAACCGTGCTTCCTCAATCTTGGCAGCCAACTCCAACTCTTTCTTCCTCAAAGCCTCTTGCATCTCGGTCTTGACTGCAGCTGCGGATGCAAAGTAGCGATCCCTCTCCTCTTCGGTCTCCTTCAGTAGTTGCTGAAGACGGACCACCTCAGCTTCCATGGCCACCCGCTTCACCTGTTCAATAGTAAATATCTCCTGAGCCCTTGCCACAACAGGGTTGACGAACGAATTCTTGGAAGTATCACCCTGTGCGGACATCAGCAGATTAAGAGACCGCCCAGGTGCACCACGACCGCCTCCATCTTCTCTTCAAAGGAAACGTCTTTTCAGTTTCTGCAATCCCCAGCGCCCAGCTCTTTGCTGGGATTTTCATCGCCAATCGCATGTAAGATGGCATACCCTCAACGTTGGAACGATCCAGAGAACATGAACGCTGCAAATTTTTCAAAAATGTTGGGGGATGATTCTCGCTAATGGCGGCCTGTTTCTCCAACGCCAACCCAAAAAGGATTGGTCTGAGTGAAGACTTATGCTGGTCGGTTGTGCAGCAACAGTCGACCGTAACCGCTAAGACGAATGAGCAATCGGTGCAGTAGAAGACCATTTTTTATGGGCAGTATTCGTGCCAGGAGGCGATGCGGACTTCACAGTAGACTGCTGGACAGGAGGAACAGGACCTTCTTGCTGAGGAGCTTCTGAACTGGCGGAAGCCTGAGATTTTTTCCATTCCTTCTGCTTCGATCTCCAGAAGCTTTCTCAAGAACCATAAGCTCGGCCCATGGCTTTGGAGGGATCGGTTCCTCCATTTGAGCCGAAACGGAATGACCGCTAGCAGAAGCAGCAGAGATCGGAGCGATGTCCAAAGGAGCTTCATGTTTGAAACCTCCAGCAGAAGTTTGTTCATGAGCCATTGGAGATGGAAAGTTAAAATCTGCTGTAAACAAGATCAAATTACAAAGGAGATCACAAATACAGCAAAACGAAGTTAACCTCATACTACATACCTAAATCGGGAGGTAGGGTATGGTGGGGAACGATCAAAAGCCCGAAATCCTGGATCTTCTTATTGGTAATATACTCCTTAATGTTGTAAGGCTTGTTATTATTATCTTCACGGAGTCGTCTGATTTTATCTTTAAACTCCTTTGACGGCACCGCCAAACTACACCGATCTGCAAAGCAAAAAAGGGGGGGGGGGGGGGGAGTAAGATCAGCAGAATTTGAGAAATACAAAACAAAAGAACATACCACGACAGACAACATAATCGGTAGGAATCAAAATGCGATCAAGAGAATCGCCTTGATCTTCGGGAGCTGGCGATGCCCAATCCTCCCCAACATAAAACCACTTCTCCTTCCATCCCGGGACTGAATCCCTCAAACTTCCGATCAATTCACAACCCTTTTGAGGACTGACGTAATACCACATCGGAAGTGATCGGTCATGCTTGACTAATTTGTACAAGTATCCAAACTCCTCAGGGGTTGGAGCTGGGAACCCGTTGGTCCGGAAAAGGATTAATAGTGACGCATATCACGTGCCAACTATTTGCGACTAGTTGAGAAGGAGCAACCCCCAATACCGCAAGTACGCAGATCAGTGGAAGAGGAAACCGAACACCTCCTTCAAGGGACCACATCGTGATCGCCACGCAATCTTTGGGTGGTCGGTCAGCTCTTCCTGTTGGGTCCGGTAATGGAAGCGGACGTTCCCAGAAATGTCTGCTTCGTGGGCGGCATCGAACAACTCTTCCGCATTTACTGAACTAGGGAACTGGGCCGCCCCGAACTCCAACACATCGTCAACAACCCTAATATGTGGCCGACACGTTGAATCAAAATCAAAGTCTAGAATAGAAACCCCTTCGTTGACCGTAAGATCTTCCAAGTATCTTCAGAAAGGAGGTCCGACCTGTACAAAGATCAATTCCCCGATCAGCCGCACTACCGTCCCAGGGACCAGACCGCGTAGAAGATTCAGCACATTGACCAGCATGAGGATTTACACCTAGGGTCCTTTCAAGATTAACGAAAAATGCCTCTACTTCTTCTTCATCGATAGGCACCATCGATGGGGTTTCTAAGAGTTGGTTCGCGTGACGGATTGCGTCAACATCATCTCCCGCCAAATCTACTCTACTAGTCTCATCCTCATAACCAGACTCCCATAAATCGTTTACCAGCTTTTTTCGACTTACAGATACTTCCCCACCCAAATCAATATTGTTGTCGGAAGAACTTTGTACTTCCACATTCTCCAAATCCGAGCCATTTTGAACATCAGGCTCAGGTAAAGCACCCATAAATTCCCTCTCACCATCACACATTAAGGAAGAAGAAGGAGAACTAGGACCCGATGGAGCAGACCGAGACATGGAAACCACAAATACGAAAACAGAATAAAAATTACCTGGAGCAACTGTCCCTGCGAATGATCTCCAACACTCAAACTTGACCAACCGAAAGCTCCAGGAAATTTACTAGCAGTAAAAGAAGCTTCTGAGAGTGAAAAGTAAAAAAATGAGCATGAACACGACTTTTATACTGAAAGAAAATCCTCAAAATGAACGGACCCGATTGAATAAATTAAACGGCCACGATATAACCAAAATTTAAGCAAATGATAGTGAGGCACGTGTAGAGGTGGCAATTCGGGCGGCCTGGTAGGGCCGGGCCAGGCCCAGTCGGGCCAAGGGAAAGTTCGGGTCAGGTCGGGCCGGGCCCAATTTATTTCGGGCCTAGAAAAGTTAGGCCCGGCCCGGAGGACCTCGGGCCATCGGGCCAAAAAAGCCCACCAAATGAATTTTTTTCTTTTCTTTTTTATTACTTTAACCATGAAGTAGAATTATATATTGAGGCGAACTTCAGTTTAATTCTCTTAAAAAAAACTTGATCGGAAGATAATATATTACTATTCGTTGCAATATGGAATGATATCTATTAATCTATAGGCATGTCTCAAACCCCAGATATAACAATAATAATAATAATAATAATAATAATAATAAAAAAGAAGGAATGGATGATGATATATAGTTATATACTACACGCCACAAGTTATTTAATTTTTGTGTACGTATTATACTACATGTTAATCAAGTTTTTATTTTTCGACACATAATAATTAATGAGCATGCTTGGATCCAATTCATTTTCCATCTTCGGCTAATAAAACTGAAGAAATAGAGTATTAAATTAGTCAAATGTTTTAATTTCTCGGTAAATAGATACATTTATGCTCTGCTAGAAAAATAAAAAAGAAAAACATGTTTCAAATAGTACACATGATATTACCTAATCCCTAATTTTTTCTTATTCGATTAGTGAGGGAAAAAAAATTCCGGGCCGGGCTTGGTCCGCCAAAAGAAAAGCCCGTTCAGGTCGAGCCAAAAAAGCCCGAATTTTTTCGGGCCTCTAATATTCCGGCCCAGCCCGCTTTATATTTCGGGCTACACGGGCCGGCCCATCGGGTCGGGCCAGTTTTGCCAGCTTTAGGCACGTGTCCGTATGTGTAACTCACACGCACACACAAAACGACGTAGCCTTACGGCGAGACACCTGTCCCTCCACGTCACCTGATCCGAGCCCACTAAAGGGTACGCGATCAATGAGATGTCGCAAAATTCACCCCCAACAAAACATTTAAACTTTCAAATACGAGCCTTTTTTCCGCCAAAAACAAGAGAAAGAAAAGAACTTCCTAAACACAGTCCGTAAGTTAGCAGACCATCGCAACATACTCCGCTTTCCTAACTCAGGGGGCACTTGTGGATACCGTTTGCGTAATCCATGGAAAGACATGATAGAAAGAGGATTAAACAACATTCGGCTAGACCGCCATGATGTTAGACCGCTCTCGTATCACAACCGCCGTTCGACCGTGCCAACGCTTTAGTTCTCTTGTTCGTCTGCTACATAGAGTTTGATCGTCGACCGCTATAATCATTGCGACACAAGTTGTACACATGGGCGATAGGATGCCCCAACTCAACAAAAGAGGTTCCACATGGCATCGTGCCACTTGGCTCCGACTAAGCCACTTGTCAGGACACTTGTCAGTCATGCACGAGCTGTTTCAAATAACTATAAATACCTCCATACCCCCATTGTAATAGATCATCAAGAAAATAAGAGAGAAAAAGTGAGAAACTAAGATTAGACTCAAATTTTCATACAAGAGCATAAAATTTGTACACTTTTTTGTTGTTCAATAATCAAGAATATATGTTGGTTATAACATTAGTCCAGACATCGTGACCCTTTTAAACGATTGCTAAATCGGTTCAACTTTGTTGTGGAAAACGGTTTAGTTCGAACAACCATTAAACGAAAATCACAATTTAACCCGGTTCACAGGAAAACTTAAGACCGCACATCCACTGTGAGGAAGTGTTCAATCTCATCAAGTGAGCTATACTTTGAAATAGGATGTGTTGGGAATGTGGAACCGGGATCAGGAGGTGAAGAACCGGATGGATGAACCGGGTTTTAGCATGAAGAAGTAAATCTGTTCAGAATAAACCGGGTTCAGGGTTGTTGGGGATAACCGTCAATTGTGACGAGTCTGTTTCAGGTTTGTGACGGGAAAAACCGTCACATTTGTCCGGTAGCAGAAGCCAACTTGATTCAGTTAGAACTTCTTGGTCAGTTACATTCGAGCTACAATACATATATCATTGGAAAGCTCTCTTCCAGGAGAACAACACTACGTCGAGCAATTTCCTTCTTTCATAGATTACAGAGAGAATTTGAGAGTGATTGTTTTCTGCCCTAATTTGTTCCAGAATTGGGCGTTTTCATTTCTGAGTGTAATTTCTGTAATTGATTGGATATCTTAGTGAATTGAGGTGTGCCTTGCCTCCGTGGATGTAGTTCATCTTGAACGAACCACGTAAAACGAGTGTGTGATTCATTTACATTTCCAGTTCTGCGCAAGTTCACCTCGGCCACAACTCTGGCCGAACTAGTTGTGTGTTTCTCAAACTGTTATTCTTCGAACTCATTCCAGATTCTTAGTGTTGTGTGATTAGGAGTTGATTTTACTAACAAGTGGCACCGTCTGTGGGAATCAACTAGCACAGTTTGAAGAAGAGAAGGAATGGCTGGTATGAAGATGGATTTTGAGAAGTTTACTGGAAGGAATGATTTCACATTGTGGAAAATCAAGATGAACGCAGTACTGGTTCACAATGGCCTTGATCTTGCATTGATACCTCTGGATTCATGGGAAGAAACTGAGAAACCAAAGTTTGCATCAGTGGATAAGAAGGCCCTAAGTCTTATCTTCTTGTGCTTGGGTGATAAACCGTTGAGGGAGGTTTCAAGGTGCAAGAGTTCCTCAGAAGCATGGAGGAGATTGGAAGAACTGTATCAATCAAAGTCAGTTTCCAACAAACTGTTCCTGAAGCAGAAGATGTTGGCCTTCAAGATCACTGAAGATAAGGTAATTTCTGATCAACTTGATGAATTCATTAAGATGATTGAAGAATTGGAAGATCTGGATGTGAAATTGGAGGAGGATGACAAGGCATTGATGGTGTTAAACATTCTTCCAAAATCCATGGAAAGCTTTAAGGATGCCTTGATGTATGGGAGAGATGATCAGCTATCCTATGATGGAATAGTGAAGGCTCTGAGATCTAAATGTTTTCAGACTCAAGGTGATAAAGGCATGGTGCAACCTGGAGAAGGACTGAATGTTAAATTCAAGAAACCTTGGCAAGGCAAGAAGGGACAGAATGCTAAGGATCCAAAGTCTGGGGATTCAAATCCTAAGAAGGGGAATGACTGGGTTGAGAAGAGGAAATGCTTCAAGTGTAAACAGCCAGGTCACTTGAAGAAGGATTGTCCTAAGAGGAATAAGAAAGCTGGAAATCAAGGGGCAGAAGCTGCTGCCATTGATCACCAACAAGATCCTCCAGAAGTGTTAAATGTTACTGATTCAAGAATGGTAAAGGAATGGGTCCTGGACACCGGGTGTTCCTTTCACATGTGTCCTCATCAGTCATGGTTTAAAGAACTGAAGAAAGAAGATGGTGGAAATGTTCTCCTGGGTAATGACCAATCATGCAAGGTCAAAGGAGTTGGATCAGTGAGCATAATGATGTTTGATGGTGTGGTCAGAATCATCTCAAATGTTAGGTATGTCCCTGGCCTTAAAAGGAATCTTCTATCTCTTGGTTCTTTGGTAACCAGTGGATGTCAGTTTAGCTCAGTAGATGGATTCTTACATATCACAAAACATGGAAAAATGGTGATAAAAGGCAAACAGCATAATGGACTATTTATCCTGATTGGTTGACCTATTGTTGGAAGTGTGGATATGGTCTTGAACAGCTCTGAGATGGTTAAATGGCACAAGAGACTTGGACACATAGGAGTGAAGGGATTGCAGGAATTGTCAAGAAGTGGAGTAATTGGAAATCTGGGAAATCAAGAACTGGAGTTCTGTGATCAGTGTGCTCTGGGCAAATCCAAGAAGTTGCCCTATGGAAAGGGAGTTCACACAACTCAAGAACCATTAGATTATGTTCACCCTGACATATGGGGGCCTGCAAGAACAGAATCTCATGGTGGTGCAAGGTATTTCATGTCCTTGATTGATGATTACAGCAGAAAGGTGTGGATCATGTTGATGAAGAACAAGAGTGATGCCTTTTACAAGTTCAAAACATGGTTGATCCAACTGGAAAATGTCAAAGGGAAGAAGCTGAAGCATCTGAGGACTGATAATGGACTGGAGTATCTCTCTACCGAGTTTACAAACTTCTGTGAAGAAAGAGGAATCAAAAGACACAGGACTGTACCAATGAATCCTCAACAGAATGGAGTTGCAGAAAGGTTCAACAGGACTCTTCTTGAAAGAGTGAGGTGTATGCTGTTGGATGCTGGGTTGCCAAAGGTGTTTTGGGGAGAAACCATTGCTACAGCATGCTATCTCATCAACAGGTCACCCTCATCAGTAATTGGGTTCAAAACACCTGAAGAGGTGTGGAGTGGACAGAAACCAAGCTATGAAGGGTTAAGGGTGTTTGGGTGTCTTGCTTTTGCCCATGTCAAGCAAGACAAGCTAGATGCAAGGGCTCTCAGGTGTGTGTTTCTTGGATATCCGGATGGAATGAAGGGTTACAGATTGTGGTGCTTAGAAAAAGGAAATCAGAAGATAATCACAAGTAGAGATGTGAAGTTTAATGAGAATGTGATGGCTTACACTTCTACAGGCTCTAAGGAAGAGTTTGATGGTGCTAAAGAGACAGAGGAGATATCAATTCAGGTGGAGCACCCTGCAGAAGATGATCACATACCTCAACCACAAGAAGATTTGCAAGAAAGTGATTCATCATCTGAAGAAGAGGCACAAACTGGACCTTCTCAAAACATCAGGGAATACAGCATTGGAAGAGATAGGCCTAGAAGAACAATCAACAGACCTGATTTCTATGGCCAAGCAGGGAGTGTCTACTATGCCTTAAGTGTTGCTGAAGACCTGGAATCACAAGAGCCTAGTAGTTTTCAAGAAGCACTAGACTGTGAAGAAGGTGAACACTGGATACAGGCAATGATAGAAGAGATGGAGTCTCTGGAAAAGAATAAAACCTGGATATTGGTGGAGAAACCAAAAGGTCAGAAACTTGTAAGCTCCAAATGGATATACAAGAAGAAACTAGAGACAGCAGGATCCAAACAGGTGAGGTTTAAAGCAAGATTGGTGGCTAGGGGCTTTACACAAAGAGAAGGAATTGATTTCAATGAGGTTTTCTCTCCAGTAGTAAAGCACTGCTCAATCAGGCTGCTTCTATCAAAGGTCACACAGGAGGACATGGAACTACAACAACTGGATGTAAAGACAGCTTTCTTACATGGAGAACTCAATGAGGAGATATATATGAAACAGCCAGAAGGTTTTGTTGTTCCTGGGAAAGAAGACAAAGTATGTTTACTGAAGAAGTCACTATATGGACTTAAACAAAGTCCAAGACAGTGGAACAAGAGGTTCAATGACTTCATGATCAGTGTTGGGTTTGTAAGAAGTCTTTATGACAGTTGTGTTAAAGTTTTTCTTCTATTGTATGTGGATGACATGCTAATTGCCAGCAGGAACAAGAGCAGAATACAATGGTTGAAGGACAAACTTAATGCTGAATTTGACATGAAAGATCTGGGAGAAGCCAAGAAGATATTGGGCATGAACATTCTAAGAAATAGAGAAGCTGGAGTACTTTGGTTATCTCAGAGACAATACCTACAGAAAGTACTGGAGAGGTTTCATATGCATGAAGCCAAACCTCTCTCTACTCTAGTTAATCTACAGAAGAAACTGTCCAAAGAACAATGCCCCAAGACTGAAGAGGAAATCATACAGATGAGCAATATCCCTTATGCGGAGTTGGAAGTCTTATGTATGGAATGATCTGTAGCAGGCCTGACTTGGCATATGCTGTATCTTTGGTAAGCAGGTTCATGTCAAATCCAGGAGTTGAACATTGGGAAGCTTTGAAACATGTGATGAGGTATTTAAAAGGATCAGTGAACATGTCACTGAAATTTGAGAAGAAAGCAGATGGAAGTACTGTTGCATTGGAGGGGTTTGCTGATTCTGATTTTGCAGCAAACGTGGACACAAGGAAGTCTATTTCTGGGTTTGTGTTTACCTTATATGGGACAGCCATCAGCTGGAGGAGTGCACAACAATCTGTTGTGGCACTATCAACTACAGAAGCAAAATATATCTCTTTAACTGAAGCTATCAAAGAGTCAATCTGGTTGAAAGGGGTGTTAAGAGATTTGGATATCAAGCAGAAGTGTGTAGTAATCTACTGTGATAATCAAAGTGCTTTACATCTTGTGAAACATCAAGCATTTCATGAAAGATCAAAACACATTGATGTTAGGTTACACTTTGCTAGAGATATCATAGATTCTGGGACTGTGGAGGTGAAGAAGGTACACACATTGCATAATCCTGCTGATTTTCTTACAAAGGGTGTACCTGGAAACAAAGTGGATCATTGCTCGAGCTTGCTGCAGCTGGAGCAATGCTATGAAGAGCATTAACAGAAAGGCAGTGATGAGGCAGTAAGGGATACACTTGATTCATTGAGGTGGAGATTTGTGAGGAAGTGTTCAATCTCATCAAGTGAGCTATACTTTGAAATAGGATGTGTTGGGAATGTGGAACCGGGATCAGGAGGTGAAGAACCGGATGGATGAACCGGGTTTTAGCATGAAGAAGTAAATCTGTTCAGAATAAATCGGGTTCAGGGTTGTTGGGGATAACCGTCAATTGTGACGAGTCTGTTTCAGGTTTGTGACGGGAAAAACCGTCACATTTGTCCGGTAGCAGAAGCCAACTTGATTCAGTTAGAACTTCTTGGTCAGTTACATTCGAGCTACAATACATATGTCATTGGAAAGCTCTCTTCCAGGAGAACAACACTACGTCGAGCAATTTCCTTCTTTCATAGATTACAGAGAGAATTTGAGAGTGATTGTTTTCTGCCCTAATTTGTTCCAAAATTGGGCGTTTTAATTTCTGAGTGTAATTTCTGTAATTGATTGGATATCTTAGTGAATTGAGGTGTGCCTTACCTCCGTGGATGTAGTTCATCTTGAACGAACCACGTAAAACGAGTGTGTGATTCATTTATATTTCCAGTTCTGCGCAAGTTCACCTCGGCCACAACTCTGGCCGAACTAGTTGTGTGTTTCTCAAACTGTTATTCTTCGAACTCATTCCAGATTCTTAGTGTTGTGTGATTAGGAGTTGATTTTACTAACATCCACAGAAATAATCAAAGATAATATGTTTAAATTTAAAAGGAAAAAAATGAACTAAAAAACTATTTACACAATTAAGAGACCATGGGTTATGAATATGAGGTGGTTCTGGCCTCTGGGCCAAAACAAAATGAATGTTAATTTTTTAACTACTCCAAACAAACACTACTCTGTCAATATAGTTTTTTCACATTTTCTAATTTCCACTTTTCTCACTAAATAGGTAGTATTATAAATAAAGAAAAGAAAACAAAGGAATGAAAAATGTGGAGACCACAGGGCGATCACTCACAAAAAAGTCGAACGAAAAACCTTTTCATGCCACAAGCCGGCAGATAAAGGTATTCTGAATATTGACTAATGAAGATAAAACAATTACAAGACAGTCAATTTAGAGCAAATGAAAACTGGAACTGGCCGGTTCGGTTGGAGAGAATAACTGATTTGGAATTGTCGTCGAACAAAATACATAGGTCGAGCTCCCAAACATGTTGCTCTATGTCACGAAACCCGAGCGTGGGGGATTAGCAACGCTCCTCACATCCGTGTGAGTCCAAAAATCCCTCTGATGATTTCAATGCCTTAGCTCAGAGTTATCAAACCTATGAGTATGACCCGACAACAAATTCCAAAACGAGAAAAATCCTCACCAATGAAAACAAAGCAGCCCATGATCATATCGTCGAAACCAGAAAATCAGCAGGAAGCAAAATAAATAATCAGAACAACCCAATAAACGGCCTCCTGTAACCGCTTCGGACTGCTGGCTCCCAAAGCATGTGGGTTTAAAAATCAGAGTCCAAAATCCCGAAACCAACCAAAGCAACCACATCTCCATTCTGTGATGTTGTAAAACTGGGCATAAAATTGCCCCACCCCAGAAACGGGAAGACGGGCCGCCGTCGAGAAAGCCGGCGTCATAAACCAAGAAGGGGCGCCGCTGGTACAGAAAGAGACGTTCAAACCAGTCAAGCAGCAAGACAACTCAGCACCAGCCCGGTACAGAATCGACTCACTGAGTTGACTCAGCAAATCTGACTCAGTGAGCCCAAATCTGCGCTGCATCTCCAGGCGCTGACCATGACCATCGTCGCAGAGAATGTGGTGTCCAAAACCAGATCCATTCTCGCCATGAAGCTCGACCTAGAGAAGCAAACCAGAAACGCGGGGAAGCAAGAAGCTTGATAGAGAAACGTAGACCAGCAGACAGCCGGCGATGGCGGCCGCCGTCACATAGCAGTGGCGAGTCCCAACAGTGATTTCGACCAAAAGAGCTCTGCTGAAGAGCGACTTCTTGCAGAGATGCCAAACTACAGATCTCGATCTGTTCTTCAGATGTGAGAAAATGGCCCCAAAAAGCGACAAAAAAGACCTGTAATATACGAATCTGGGGGTCCTAAGGTGAGATGCCACGGCATCTATGATCCTAGAGCCGAAATGCAACTAGACGAAAAGACGACCAGAGGGCAAAGACGATGAGTTCGTCAGAAAATATTGAAATCTGAAATCTATGAACTAGATGAAAAACTGGGTAATAAATAACCAGGAATGATGAAACATGAAAAGAAAGACAAAACTAATCAATGATTTGGCCGGCGGCTCACAAGGTTGTGCTTTTTTAGAGAGAATCCTTATTAGAGAGAGAAAGTCACTGGGATCGTAAATGAATTTGTCCACTTTTCTCACACGCAGCAAGAAAATATCTAATATGAGTAATTCTTTCTCTTGATAGCTAGAACAAGAAGGCCGAAGGCCCTACACAGTGATAAATGTTCTGACTAAATATTTAAACCTTACATTATGGAATTTATTAGTTGATGCAGTATTCTTTTCTGAGAAACAATGGAAATAATCATTCACATGATAAACGGGTTAACTACATCTGAACGATTGAAGTAATCGAAACAACAATTATGAAAGAATGCCGAACTCCATATGTACTTTTACAAATCAAGTATCTTAAATTATTTTATATTATGCATGTTTGACATATTTATATCGACCATAGTTCCAAACTCGCGAGTTTGCAAGTATTTTAGATAGCCCATTGATATATTTTATCTTAATAGTTTACATCTTTTATTGCATATTTATCTCTATCTTTTTTATATCAAATATAAAAACTTAATAACTTTTTATTCTCACAACAACAAAAGAGGTTTTTTTTGTATACTACTGTTTGACTCTATAATTGTGATCACTAATAATAAATTATTTGTGACCACTTGTTGTCATAAATCTCTATATAAATTATTTGAGACCATTTTAAGACTATTTTTAGAGATAACTAGTTGTTGCAAAAAATATTTGAGACGCATTTGAGACCACTTTTATGGTCACAAATATATTATTTGCATCGGAGTTATTGAGACGACAATAAAGTTATGACAAATACTTATTATTTGAGGGAACCGGATCCTCTCCCGTTCACTTTTCGTCAATTAGCGGATCACCACCCGTCAATGGACAGAAATCCCACACGTCATATTTACTAATAAGAAGCCAACTTCTCCAAACTACAGCTTTTCACCTGCAACAAGTTACAGAAATTTTCACTTCCCCTTTTCATCTTATTTTTATTTCCCAAATCCCGCTCCATCTACGGTCTTTCTTTTTCCCAAAAAATGACAAAAAAAAAAAAAAAGTAGCAAAATTAATCGAAGTACTTCCAGCACTTCTCAAGAGCATGGTGAAGCCAAATTCCAAATGATGATATATATGTTATCTTTCGATGAAACCTGCAAAAGAGAGACATAATTATCAAATCAATTTCAAGCTGCAAGCTAAATTTGGAAATTCATCAGAAATTAATTTCCAAGAACATGCAGCCAAATATAACGATCTTCTAATAACACATGCAAGCTAAATTTCAAACTTCATGAGAAATTATTCCCCAAACAAACAATATCAAAATATGGGCTTGGAGATTTTTGAAGAAATCAGAGGTGAAAATTGAGAAGAAAAAATAAGGGCGTGGAACGGAATCTGTTGGGAATTTAACCCACTCACAACCACTAATATGACAAGATAATGGAAGAAGAAAGCAATAAAATTACACACAATAACACAACAATTTAATTACCCAGTTCGTTACGATGTATAACTATGTCTGGGTACGATACCAAGCCAGGATATGCACTAGTATGATAAATTTTCGGAATACATGAAGCAATGAAGGAAACAACTTTTTATAATAGATCTATGGGCCATAAAAACGACCTTAGCTTAAGGCCCACGCATTCTGTCCGCGTAACAGGCCGCGGCCGTAACCTCCTGTCGCGGCTTGAAGAATCCCTTCGCCAAACCCGTCTCGGCCAAGACCCTCCTGTCTCGGCCGCGGCCACTTCACAGCGTCAATCCTTCCGCATGACGGTTACAGCCGCGAACGCTCTTCGCGCCCGCGAATCATCCTTCTGCCTCGGCCAAGACCTCATGTCTCGGCCGCGCTGACTTTCCAGCGTAAAACGCCTCAGCTACGTCAATCTCGTCGCGGCCGCGGTACTCCAGTCGTGATTTAGGCTCCATACTCAACAATCTCCCACTTGGAGACTAAAACACCTTCAAAGCAATCATCCTCCTCTTTTATCCTACCCGTTTCCACTTGGTATCACCATCTCCTCTTCTTCTTCAAGTTCCGAGGTCAATTGAAGTTATGCACAACTTCAATTTCTCTAAGGTTATTACCTTAGTGAACATGTCAGCTAGATTCTCACTCTCGAGAATTTTTACAAGTCGCAAGGCTTTCTTTTCCAATAGGTGCCGGATGAAATGATACTTCAATTCAACGTGGTCCGTTCTCGAATTAAATGCCGGATTACTAGCCAACAAAATTGCACTCTGACTATTGCTGTAAAGTACACTATTTTCACGCTCCTTCCCAAGCTCACCCAAGAAACTTTGCAACCACGCCATCTCCTTACTTGTCTCCGTCACGGCTACGTACTCAAGTTTAAGTCTAATAAATCATCGTACCACCATAAGTAAAGACATACCCGGTCGTACTCTTTCTCCCATCAAGATCGTTCCATGCTAGGTCCGCATCAACGAAACCAACTAACTCAAAATTTCTTCCGTCAAAACACAAAGTTTTATTTGTGGTACCCCGCAAATACCTTAGAATCAACTTCACCGCCTCCCAATGTTGTTTCCCGGGATCACCCATGAACCCGTTCACTACTCCCACTGCATGTGCAATATTCGGACGAGTACAAACCATGGCATACATGATACTCCCAATTGCCAATGCATATGGAACATTCATCATTTGAGTACGTTCATCCTTAGTACTCGGCGACTCCTTCTTCGATAACTTAAAGTGACCCCCAAGGGTACATTAACTGGCTTCGAATCCTCCATGTTAAACCTTTCCAGGACCTTCTGGACATAATCCGCCTGCGAAAGATACAACAAATTTGCCGCCTTATTCCTCTCGATTCTCATACCCGAAATTTGCTTCGCTTCTCCAAGATCCTTCATGGAGAACCTCTTAGACAATTACTTCTTCAACCTTTCCAACTCCCTTGGATCGGCTCATACAATTAACATATCATCAACTTATTGCAATATGATAAGATATCTATTGTCAAACCTTTTTATAATAGAAGCAATGGTCAGCGTGACATCTATGGTAACCAATCTCCATCATGAAATTGTCGAACTTCATATACCACTGCTTCGAAGCTTGCTTCAACCCATACAAGCTCTTATTCAACTTGCACGCAAGATTTTTCCTTCCATCTTCCACGAATCCCTCCGGCTGTACCATGTACAACTCCTCCACTAGATCACCATGAAGGAAAGTCGTCTTCACATCCATCTGATGCAATAATAGGTTCTCCATAACCACCATGCTCAACACCATGAAAATTATAGTCAACTTCACAACAGGAGTAAATACGTCCGTATAATCAATATCATACTATTGCTCGAACCGCTTCACAACTAACCTCGCCTTGTAGCGCTTGCTAACATCAGCCTCATTCTTGATTCGGTCGACCCACTTGTTGTGCAATACCTTCATTCCCTTAGGAAGTGACACGTCGGTTTTCTAACCTAGTGTTCCGCAAGTGTACGGTTGTAGGTGTAATAACGGCAGTCAAGGTCAATCCCACAAGGAATAGATTTTAGGTAGGTCGATACCTCGATACTCTAGGATTGTCCTAACTAGATACTAGGTTGCAAAAGGTTGATTTTGCCAAAAGTTGAAGAATTTAACTAATTAACTCAATTAGTTAATTAACTATGACTTAGCACTTGGCACTTGGCAGACAAAAAGGAACAACAATCTAGGAGAAAAGGTATCCTAAGGTTCAATTTCAGGATATTACTTCAATGACGATTATGTTCAACTTATTGATTTTTAAACCAATCTAGTGTTTATTAGGCGGCACTCTAATAACTTAACTCTTCTTTCGAAGCAATTAAATCGTTAATTAACTAGAAAAATTACCAGCGCGAGTCAATTAATTCTAGTAACTCCCAACAGCTCACGAACCTATGCCTACACAATCATAAAAAACTGTGCTTTATGCCGTACATCTGAAAACAAACCCCTTCTCTCGAAGCGGATTTGTTAAACTGGATTACTAAACCTAGATGGCCAGTTTAAATTCAGTTATAATAACAAACATAAAGACAAAAACTTTTAAGAACGGAATCAATAAATCAAAACATTGTTGTAAAAATCCCTACATTCTAACCCTAGGACACGAATAGCTTAGCTACTCATGCCTAGCATAAATTCATTACAAAATTCTTAGAAAAAACATTGTAAGAATTGAAAACTAGAAAAGTAAACTAAACTCTGATGAATCATCTCGCCAATCTTTATCCTCTTCGTCCTTCAAGTTTTCTAACTCTTTTTCTATGTATCTCTGAGAATATGGAGTGTCTAACCTCTAATTCACGAGTTTGGGAATCTATTTATAGTTATGGGTTAAAATCCTAAAAGGAGTAGGATAAAAAGCCAAAGTTAAACCCGATTTGACTTTTCAGAAGGCTTTTGGCGCGACCTTGAAAGATGTCGACGCGGCCGCGTCAAGCAACACTGTCTTCCTTCTTCTAAGCACATTTTGACGTGGCCTTGAATGAAAATGATGCGGCCGCGTTAATTCTAGCTTCAAACTCCGATTTTCTGTCTTTTGGGCCCAGCTTGGCCCATTTCGCCTATTCTTGGTCCGTTTCGTCTCTAGTCCGTCATATACTCGATATTTTGGAAAATTCACAAAACTCCACAAAACACGTCAACTGGTCCAATGTATACAATATAAGCAATTATCGACTATATACACATGCAAATGCTATAAATACAGACTTAAAATTGACCTAAATGCATGCATACACAACGTGTATCAAAATCCCCCAAACTTAAACTGTTGTTCGTCCCGAACAACATAAAATAAAACAAAGACTCATGTATTTAGGGTGATTGATGACAAATTAGTCTCAGACTGATTTTTCAAAAAAAAAAAACCTAGACATCATAGTGTAAGGGAGCATGTGCGATAGAGCAAAAATTAACTATTTTCAAGACTTAAACTTTTGAAATATCTGATCCTCTCCAGGTAGGTAGTTACTCATCTCTCAAGTGTTTAGGCAAAAAATATCATTTCACTCAAATTGGACTACATGCACAGTTTACCATAGGCTTGCCAATCGTCAAAGCTAAAACCAGAACTCGGCATAAGTGACAAAGAATCAAGTAGGTCTTTCGTTGGTTGTAATGTTGGCTTAAGGTAAGGTGGGACAAATTTGGACAAAAGTGACTATCTATTGGACTAATCAAGTTATTCCTAACCCGACTACCTCTCAATACAATCACTCGATCTCACTCTCCCAATCTCAGCAAATCACCCCTCAAGGTGACTTCTTCACCTTCCCAAAAGTGCTTTTCAACCAAGTGCTCTTCATACTAAGTATTTGGGTACCACATCATGGGACTACCTATTTTTTTCCAAATCAACTAAGCACTTATTCTTCTAACGTCTCCTTATCACATTAAAACAGTAATTCGGCTATTTATAGCCTACTCTTTCTTTTGCTTTTAACGATTTTTTTTTTTTTTTTGGTTCTCCGAAGTTTAAACTCAACACAAATAACAAACTAGGAGAGGTTATACTTGCTTTGAATTTTCACCTGTCACTTCAAATTCCTTCTACCCTTTTGCTTATCCCTTATTTCGCCCATTTTGTTCCCAAAAATCCAATCTACCTTCCAACCCACCTCCCTCTTTACTCAATTAGTCCTATATAGGGCCAAAGGCTAAAATTAAAAGGTATTAAGCTTGTAATATGTATCTATGAAAAAAAAAAAAAAAAAACTTAAAAACTCAAGTGGGCTAACTAGGGACAATTTTTTTTCAAACTTTTTGGTAAAAAGGATAACGTAAAAAGGCTCACAATAGGCTACAAATCAAAAACTACCTACATCCCTTTCTAAGTCACATTATGCACTTGACATATTCATAACAAAGTCTCAAGGCAAGTTCTAGAAACTACTACACATATCCAATCAAAATCACACCAAAAGAAAATATATTGCTCCAAAAATAGGAGTCACATTAGGCTCAATTCCTCACAAGGGTCATTTTGATCAAATATTCTAGGCTTAAGCTTTATTTCATCTCAAATTACCTATCATGCTCTACTATGTGTCAAGTTTTCAAATTTAAGCATAGAATATTCTCATCATTAACACATCATCATCAATCGACTCCCCAAACTTTTAACAATTACAACTCAGGTTTTTTTTTGTCTAGACTCCAATCAAAACAAATACTAACTAAAACAAATGTAATAAAATAAAACTACTATGACCAACAAAATTGGGTTCACAGACCCGACACCTTCAACAAATACCAAACCGCAACCCACAGCACATCATTGACTCACATGGAATAAATGGAAAGCATATAGACCCACCTACATCAATACATAAAAGTAAATAAGCGGCCCAAATCGTCCCACTATCACCCCCTCTCCCAAACTTGGTCTAAGGCCAAGTTTGTGGAAAAATAGTGAGACGAATAGGTGCTAGTACTTACAAACAACTACTGAGGTGGCGGAGCTGGAGGTGAAAACCCGTGCTGAGTCCACCTCTTTTCCCAATGTTCTCTCCATTCACGGTCGGCACGTGCGTGAGCCAACAGTGCATCGAGCTTGTCATTAACATTTTTAGCACTTCCTCGAGTCTCCGCTCGATGACGGATGAATTATGTAGAGAGACGGCTAGTTTCTTCTGAAGATTAGCTATCTACGTATGTATATCATCTTTCTCTTCTTCGACAGGAGCCGATGAAGATTCACCGACTGTAATCGCCCTTCGTCTCTTCACCGGACGAGGTACTCGAGGTTGTTCCTTAGCAGGATCTCCAAGTCCGAATGCAGGATCATTGCTCTCAAAAGATAAGGCTAGATGGTCTGTTGATGACAAAGCAATGTTGGGATTATCATTAAGGTGCAGCACCATGGTCAAGTCTGGGTTGGGCAGCCGAAGGTACGGTCCCACATTTTGGAAAACAAAAGGGACCTGACCCTCGTTTCCTATCTTCACGACATCCATCTTCTCTAACAATGGCCAAGTGAATACATGTTCACCTTGAACAGGTGTCAACTCATTAAACCATGTATCACGAACATCCAAATAGGAAGCAATGGGAGTGATGAGACCCCCGATGAATATGTTGTTGGACTGTTTCGTGGTAACATTCTCAAAATAGCTTGTTAGGAGGACTGCATTGTCTGGTGTACGTTCATGCATGACCGACCATATGCAGCACATATCACTCTGCCTTAATGCCCTTGTCTCCCTTCTCGCGAATAATGTATATGCGAGCATCTTTTGGAAATATCTAATCACAGGGTTTCGAATCCAGGTTGCCCGAGCAATCTTGGAGCTATATTGTTGAGGTGGCAACAGTGGTGTGGCAGCCGTCAATTGCTCATAAAGTGTCCGAGGAACAAATTCCCCATCTTCTGGATGGTCTTCAGAAGGCTTTTTGAAGCTGTACAAGTCATCCAGCTCATCAAATGTCAGTGTGTGTGAATAGCCCATGATATACTGTCTGGCCTTCGTTGATGTGGCTGGCTGGCTGGCTACATTGATGACAAAAGTTCTCAGGAACTCCATAGTGAGGCGTTCATAAGTGAGGGTCGGCTTCATGAACTCTCGTAACCCTGCAATTGTCAAGAATGCTTTTATATTATCAGCAATGCCCATTGCCATTGTTTTCTAACTATGGAGAATCGCGTGGGCACAATGTGACGTGTCCGATGGTGCTGAAACCTCGCACGATAGGCGAGATTCCTCAAAGTGAACCCATATATAAGACGACTGTCCTGAGGGTCTGGTAACACCCTTTCAGGAGGCTCCTGCTGTTTGCCCTTGCTGGTACTTGCCTTAGGCATTTTGGTGAACCTGGAAAAAAAACACAATACCCAACGTCATCTTCAAACATCACCAATCTTCACCACTTTTCATAAACAATTTTACTTTTACCTCAACATATAACCCCTTAAACCTTGTTCAACGCCCAAACTAATGGAACTTATGCAAAGGAATGCATGAAGGGACTCACCTAAATCATTGGACACTTAATATGACCATAATTTATCCTCCTATTCCACATTCTAAGTCTAGAAAAATCATAATCTTCAAGGTAAAGCTAGATATCATAGATGCACGTAACATGTTTGATGAAATGCTTTAATGAAAATAACATGTTACCATCAATTTTGTTGCTTCCCACTGGTAGCGTCGTTTCTTGCTACCAAATTAATGTGTATGAAGAATACACTTAACCTTATCCTACTACTCTAACTAGTAGAGTGGCAAGTAAAGGTCGATCCCACGAGGAAGGGTCGAACAAATTTTACTTTATGTATTAAGCTATTATGATCAAGAACTACAATGTAAAAAAGCTAGAAAACAATAAAGAAGTGGGGGGATTTTAATGAAATAACAACTAACACCTAAATAAAACAAAGACAAATAAAGAGATTTGTTTTCGTTTTTGGTTTTTTAAATAGTAAAACAAGCCACCCTTGATCATGCTTCCCCTTGGTCTTAGACCATTGATGCAACTATTGTTAATGCCCTATTCAATTGTGATTCTAGCCCTTCTCTCAAGGCTATTAACAAGCTCTAATAGCCTTGTTATCCCTTAATCTTAGTTAATCAAAACAACCTCTTCGACTAACCCTATTCAACTTAATCGAATCCTCGAACAAGCTCTCTTAGATTCAATAACCAAATGCATTAAACACTAGGACAACGAAATAAATTCAACATAAAACTCGCAAGCTCGGTTTTAGTGGTTGAACTTTGTGTTATCACCAATAAATAAATCTATTGTTTGCTACACGGGAATCGGAAATCCTACAATTACGGATAGTAATTTCCTATTCTAGCAACACATTCACAAATCCCTTAAAGAGTGATCAATCCAATAATTAATTCATAAATGTGAGTCAATAAGAGCAAATAACACAAAACACTTGAATACACAATATTTTCGGTAACATTAACCGTAATAATCACATAAACGTCTTAAACTCAAGGTTCCACAATAATCAAGGGTGAACAAAAGGGTGCTAGTCACCCATTTTACCTAATACAAAGATAAAATAACAGAAAACTAAAGAAAACATGAAAATAGGATAGAAAGAACCAAAAGTTAGTGTTGAAGATTCCATTCCTTTGCTTCCAATGGAGAAAAGTGGCTGATTATGTGTGGGGGATGGGTTCTAGGTTTTGTCAAAATCGAATTAGAGGATATACATATAGGGGAGAAAGTGTTAGCTCAAATTTAGGCAAAAACGTGTTTGGGTTTTTAAAACAGGGAACCCCGCCGCGGCCGTGGCATAAAGTTGGCCGCGGGCATGGTGAAAACAAGGGTTTTGGGCCTGATTTGGGGCCGCGGCCGTGGTCTAGCTCCTGCCTCGGCCGTGGTCTTGCTCGGGCTGACTTTGCCTTTACTTCTGGAGGACTGGCCACGGCCGCGGCTGATTCAGACCGCGGTCGTGGGGTTTGGATTACCACGGTCGTGGTGTTTGTTTCCCTCGGTCGTGGCAAATGATGCTGAAATGTGGCCTTCTCTGGAGGAATGACCACGGCCGTGGCGTTGGACTGCCTCGGCCGTGGCTTGAGCCACGGGCGTGGCCTCACCACCTCGGGCATGGTCCCCTATTTTTCCTTGTTTTCATCTTCCTTTGAGCTCGATTTGTCAATTTGAAATCTTCGAACCTATTTTTCGTCCTTAATTCACCTGTCTTGACATAGAAATGAACTAAACACGTCAAGTTACCCAATGAGAAATAAACGCATAAAACACACGTGAAAATGCACACAAAAGTCCGTAAAAAGACACTTAAATTGACCTAAAAGTGTGTGCACTACCACGTGTACCAAATCTCCCCAAACTTAGACCTTTGTTCGTCCCGAACAAATAAAGAAAAAGAAGAAAGGACACTTGTTAGGGCAGATTTAAGTGGCAAAATCGATTTCAGAAGAAATTTTCAAAAGTTAGGCAATCATGATAACATTGAGCATAAGAGATAGAGCCATATCAATTACTTTCAAGACTTGACACTCTCAACTTGAAATCCTTACCGGATGAGTGTATCTCTCGACTCTCAAGTGTATTGAATAGGTAGTATATACGCTCACATTGAAATGCAAATAGTATCTACCATAGGCTTGCCAATCATCTAAACTTCGATGTGTACCCGACATGTGTGACAAAGAATCAAAAAGGTTTTTAACGGGTTGTAATGTTGGTTTGGGGTAAGGTGGGATACTTTATGGTATAAGTGACTATAAAACGGACTAGATGAGTCGTGCACTACCCATCTACCCCTCAAACAATGGTCACTCAACCTCACTCTATACATCCTTAGTAAACCAATCTCAAAATTGATTTCTTCTCCTTACCACAAAGTCTACAACCTACATTTTTTCTCAATTCTCCCTTGTAGTGTATTTTCTTTTGAATTTTACAACTTTGAGAACATTTATTAAAATGCATTTTCATTACTAGCCTCTCCAAATGAAAAGCAACAGTTGAGTATATACAACTAACTTTTTTCTTTTGTTTTTCTTATTTTTCGACTTTTTTTTTTAACACAAATATAAACAAAAATTGGAGAGGACTAGTATTCTCAATTCTTTGCCTATTATAACAATTCATTTCACCCTTCAATATTCCCAATAGTTTACCCCTTTCAATCCCAAATTTATCCGACTACCTTCCAACCGACTACCTTCCAACCGCCTCCCTCATGCTCAAATAGTCCAATTAAGGTCAAAGGCTAAATCGAAAGGTATTTGGCTTGTAGAGTTGGGCTGTCAAACAAGGGGCTAAAAGCTCAAGGGGCTAACTAGAGGCAAATTTTTCGATCTTTTGGTGAAAAAGGTATATTATCAAGTTTACAAATATCAAATTTAATATCCAACTGTGAGGTTAGCATGTTGAATTCATTCAGATGTTGTTGTACCGGTGTTCCCTCTGCCATCCTCAGATTAACCAGTCGTCTAATTAGATGGACACTGTTGGCCGTCGATGGTTTTTTATACATCTCCTCCAAGGTTTTCAGCATCTCCCGTGTAGACTTCGCGCCTGTGGTATGGTAAGCCACTTCCTTGGACAACGACAAATGCACCGCGCTAATCGCTTTCCTATCTCACAACCCTTACTCCTCCGCAGACATCTTCTCGGGTTTCTCCTTGAGGGGCTGGTGCAAATCCTTACCATAGAGGTAATCTTCAATTTGCATCCTCCAAAAGCCATAATCAGTTCCATCGAACTTCTCCACCAAAATCTTTTCGTCGTTCATCGTGAATACTCCCAGGAACTAACCTGATGCCCTTGATACCAATTGTTGGGAATTTAATCCACTCACAACCACGAATACGACAAGATAATCGAAGAACAATGCAATAAAATCACACAAAATAATACAACAATTTGATTACCCAGTTCGTTACGATGTGTAACTACGTCTGGGGACGATACCAAGCCAGGATATGCACTAGTATGATGAATTTTCGGAATACATGAAGCAATGAAGGAAGCAATGATTTATAATAGCTCTATGGGCCATAAAAAAGGGCCTTAGCTTAAGGCGAATGCATTATGTCCGTGTAACACGCCGCGATCGCAACCTCCTGTCGCGGCAGCGAAGAATCCCTTCGCCAAACCCGTCTCGGCCGCGGCCACTTCACAGCGTCAATCCTTCTGCATGACCGTCGTGGCCACAAATGCTCTTCGCGCCCACGACTCATCCTCCTGCCTCAGCCGAGACAGGTCGCGCCCTGCCTCGACCGAGACCTCCTGTCTCGGCCGCGCTGACTTTCCAGCATAAAACACCTCAGCTACGTCAATCTCGTCGCAGTCGCGGTACTCCAGTCGTGATTTAGGCTCCATACTCAACAGAATCGGGCTGCGGGCAGAGAACGGCACCTGAGATATCTGCATCGGTGGATCATGAGGAGGGGTGCTATTTTTCTTGAGCCACAACTTTATTAATAGGGAAGGAAAAATAAGAGAAAAGGGGAAGTGGGAATTTCTTTAACTTGTTGCTGGAGAAAAATTGTAGTTTGGAGAAGTTGGCTTCTCATTAGTAAATATGACATGGAGGATATCTGTCCATTAATGTTAATTAAGGGTGGAGTTCGTTTGAAATTAACGAAATTGACAAAAAGTAAACAGGACAGGATCCGGTTCCTTATTTGAGATTCACTTAAATTTTGACAAGTACTCATTATTTATGTGGTCTCAAAAGACCGTTTTTCTTGGAGTGCCTTATCATAGACATATACTCCCTCCATCCCGGCTAACTTTTCATACTTTCCATTTCGGTCAGTCCCACTTAACTTTTCACATCCTTAGAAAGGAAATTTCTCTCACAATCTCCACCCTCAAAATCTCCACACTCAATGTCCACCTTTAAAAAAATCAAAGAAAAAGAAAAAAAAAAATTCTTAACCTCCTTACCCGATCAAGTGTGAAAAGTTAGCCGGAACGGAGGGAGTACTATATTTGTAACCCTGTTGATAATTATGATATTGCACAGAGTGGGTTGTGGGAGCTGACTATTTTAGGGTTCAGGGCAACCAAGATAACTATGACCCTAAATGAAAGGAAGGGATGCCTATATCAATAAAGTTATACTAATTTATATACAATTTTTATGTTAAAAGGAAAACTTACAAAAAAAAAAAAAAAAGAAATAAAGAAAAAAAAAAGTGGTGATTGGATTTCAAAACCGAGAACCAGAAAGGCATCGAAAATTAACAAGTCAACGAAGTTTTTATTTTTATGGCTTAATACCGTATAAATAAATGACCTTTTGGTCAATTATTAACATGACCTTTCAATTTTAACATATAAATACACTACCTTTTAATTTTTTTTTAATTTAATACACATGGACTAATTTCGGGCTCCATTTATAATTTGAAGCCCGAAACTAAAATTTCAGGCCTTATTTCCTGACGTTAAATATATTCCTTTTCTTTTTTAATTAAACCCATATTTTACAGAGACGTCCCAAATAAATTAATAAAATGCAATTATAGCTTTGCACCAACATTTGCTAGAACAAGAGCCTGTTGTTAAGGAAAACATTTCTGACGCCACCCTACTGTTGGCCGATTACAACAAGATGAGACATCAGAATTTTGTTTCTCAGTGCCAATATATGATTACATTTATATATAACTAATAATATGTTTGAATAATAATTCTACTCTGTTTTAGGCATAATGGAATTTTTTCTCTCCTTTTGTCTGTACTGGAAATAAAAGTGCTTGAGAATCCTTTTGTAGATTCTCCTTCAACATTTTTTTCAGTGCCGCAGTTAATGTGGATATATTGCTTGGACATTGCTGACGATATCCCACAAGTCCTGCGCACTAAAATATGTCTTCATTTTGATAACTCAATAATCATATTTTTCACCATGAAAAATTGGAATCGAAATGGATGAGCAGATGCTATGTGTCACAATGCTCAATAACGATCGAATGAGGTTCTAGTACCACTGTTAGATTTAATTATATGGAATATGGTTATTGAAAATGTTACTTGGAAATGCTGATTATTATGGAAGTATGCTGAAGTGATGGTACTAAATATTTGAATGTAATTCAAATGATAAAAGGTGGGAGTGGATTACATAAATAAATCTAAATTAAATAATCGACAAACAATTGCATTTTTTTAATATAACTTATTTTAAGATATGCAATGTACATGTCAAACTAAAGTCATGAAAAAAAATAATTTGCTAAATGGAAAAAGAACTAAAAATTATTTGCTTTGTAATTTATTTTATTTTTAATATTTTATTGTTAATATATTTTATTTTTATTATAAAATGAATCAATCAAAATCCGCCACCTATAATTTTTTTATACAACAAACTGCCAACAAGAAGTAAATTTTAAACTAATTTGGGAAGATTTTACCATATATATACAAATCTTTACCATATATATACAAGTACTTTATTATGCTAGTTATGATTTAAACCTACTATTTTAGAAGGTGAAATGACGTGGAAAACATATATAACTTCTTTTTCTAGAAGGTTTTCTTTTATTCTATAATATGATTATACTAGGAAATGGAGCACCATATATAACTCACCCAGGTTAAAAAAAGAGTGCCGCATTAGACTCTTTTGGAAAAACTAGAATTTCTCATCGTGCGATGCACGATTTAAAATATATTTTTTGTAAGAAAGATCAAATTTAAGTAGGCGGACAATTTAATTTAATAACATATTTTTTGTTAAATAAAAGAATATTAAATCATCTAATAACTTTTAATTGCATTAATAAAAAAATATTTAGTTTATTTTATTTGCATCTCATATCCAATATCAATAGTTCAGCTTGCAATATATATTCAAATCTACGTACAATAATCAACCAACTAAAAATTGTTTATTTTATATTTAATAATATTATATCAAAATATTGAATATTAATACCATATTAAATACAAAGAAAAGAGGCTTATCTTTTTATCTATTGAAAATAAAAGAAATGAATTCGAAAATGAAAAAAGTTATTAGTGGATTTAGGATGTTGGAAAAATCATAACATTTTTTTTTTTTTTGGGCAAAACCATCAAAGCGATGGAGGGGTTAAGGCAAAGACCCCCAACCTATATATTAATCAGCATAAAGTAATTTACAAAGAAAGGGAAAGTAGGCAAAATACACAAGCCTATCCAGAAAATCTAAAATTAGAATAACCCTAAGCATCCATTAACAAATATCTACAAATATTTTTACAATAATCACTTCTACAAAATTCAAAAGATGATTTCATTTTCACCGCCAAATTAGCAAGGTGAATTGCTGCAACATTTCTTCCCTATGTATATGCGAAACTTTCAGCTCCATCCACCTTGAAAGTTTCTTAAAAGCAGCAATATAGGTTTGATAGGTACAATGACCTACTCCATCATCCCTCAATAAATGATAAACAGAAAGTGAGTCTTTTTCAAGCCAAATCTTAGTAAGTCCCTTTCTAGCGCATATTTGAAGTACCTCAACAATAGCACTCAATTCAGAAGACATTGTGTCTATGTTGCCCAAAAATTTGTAAAAAGCACAAACAGAATGAGAATTTGAGTTTCGAATTATCCCCCCAACTCCAACTAAGTCGGGGTTCCCTTTACATGCCCCATCAATGTTTATTTTAAAAATCCATCATCTGGAGATTTCGATTTGAAGCTATGTACCTAAAGCTTCTCCAAAATCCAACAGGGAGTAAAATTGCGAGATAAATCTCGAAGCTTATTCACCGCCTGCTGTTAGATTCAAGAAGCAAAGGGTACTTTTACTGCAAACTTAGAGTTATTCCTGGCACACTAAATGAACTAGAGCACAAGGAAGGGTAAGACTATACAAATATGCTCAGTGTTCTATTTTTTGGAAACCACAAGGCAATCATGTTCACAACAGAAATATCAGGAGGCACAACAATGTGGAAAAGATTTTCAAAGTAAATCCACACTTGCCAAGGAATGAGACAACTCACAAAAGTATAGTTGGTCTCTTCATAGTAGTTATGACAAAGATGACACCAAGAGATGACCACAAAGCCTTTTCTAATGAGATTGTCATCAAGGGCAAAAAATTTATTGACTAATCTCCAAAGAAATATAGAATGAGAACTAAGAATTGTTTTTGGCCACATCATTGACTGACAAGCTGTTAAGGGCTTGTTCAGTCTCAGGGAATTCCAAGCTGAAGAAAATGTAAAGAGACCACTAAGAGATAGCTTCCAAATAGGGGTATCACTCAAATGCACATCAGTAATAATAGAGCAAATATCATTAACAATAATAGTAGGCAAAATCAAACTCATTTTTTTTACTATCCCGAGAGCCATTCACCCAATAATCTTTCACCTTTTCATCACAATTAAAAGTTCCAGCATATTGACATAAAGGTGAAGAAGAACACCAGTTGTCAAACCAAAAAGAAATGTTACCTATACCAATACTCCAAAAAATATTTTGGTCAGTAAATTCCTGCACCTAAAGCAATCTTCTCCAAAAATGGGATTGGTTAACACCTATATCAGCATTAAAGGGGTGAGTGTGTTTCAAATATTTAGAAAGCAAATATTGACATCATAGAGCCTTTGTTGTTTTAATTTTCCACCAAGCATAAGCAGCAAAGGCTCTATTGTGTCATACAAACTTCTTACCCCAAGACCACCCTCCTTCTTGGGAAAGCACAACTTTTTCCAAGAGGACCAGTGGATGTGCTTGTGTTCAGAGGTACATCCCCAAAGAAACCTATTAAACATTTTGTGAAACCTGTCAATGACAGACTTAGTGGCATCTACTACCCTCAAAGTATACATAGGAATGAAGTTAAGAACACTCTTAATGAGTTCTAGTCTCCCTCCATGCTTAGGAACAATTTGTCCCAACCACTAAGTCTATTACTAACTTTTCAAAAAGATCATGAAATAAGGCATTTTTAACTCTACCTTTGAAAAATGGCACCCCCAAATATTTGAAGGGCAGTTTTTCCTCCACAAAATGGGAAAACTCCAGAATTTTGTTCTTATTGTAAATTGGAACATGTTTGACAAAAATAATAGTGCTTTTAGAAAGATTGACTTTATGGTCGGATGCTTTTTCAAACAATACAAGAAAATTCAAGAGTTTTTTTAAAGCAGAGACTTTGGAAGAGGAGAAAATCACTGTGTCATCAGCAAAAGACAAAGAAGGAATAGACATTCCTCTTCTATTGAATTTCAATTCAGGATAAAGCTCAAATAATTCCATCAAGCCATAAGAAAGAACATTAGAAAATATAAAAAAGAGGTTGGGAGAACGAGGGTCACCTTATCTTATACCTCTACTGGATTTGAAAAATCCAGAAAGAGATCCATCAGTCTCAAAATTGTTAATAGCATTAATAATCTAAGACACAAATAACTCACGAAATCCCATCAGTCTCAAAATTTTGTACAGGGAAACCCATTCAATTCTATCATAGGCTTTTTGCTATCAATCTTAAGAATCATTTTACCCTTTTTGCACTTCGTATTAACCTCATGAACCATTTCCTGAGCCAGGATAATGTTATCAGCAATGTCTCTAGTGGGAACAAATCCACTCTGAGTAGGAGGGATTAATGTAGGGAGGAGATTAGCTAACCTATTATTAACCAGCTTAGTTAAAATTTTATTAATCACATTACAAAGGCATATAAGCCTAAATTCCTCCCAACTAGTAGGATGATTTTTCTTGGGGATCAGAGCAATGGAGGTGCATGTGAAGCTTCTAGGCATTGGACACCTAGAAAGAACTCATGTGTTGTCTCAAGCATGTCACCCTTTATAATATTCCAACAACATTGATAAAAGAGGACAGAAAACCCATAAGGGCCTGCCATACTGTTTTCATCTATGTTGTGGATTACTTCATAAATCTCATTCATACTAGAAGGACAACAAAGGCTATTAGAGTTGTTCACAAGCACCACTGGTTTTATTGCACTGAAAATGATACTATTTAAATCACAAGGTTCAGTGGTAAACATTTTTTCAAAAAAATCACAGGAAGATTTGCTAATTTGATCAAATTCTTTGATAACCACATCATCAACCTTAATCTCATTAACCCCACCTTTAAATCTCTTCTTTTTAAATAAATCATGGAAATAAGCAGTGTTTTTTCTCTCCCTCCCTAAGCAATTTGCAAGCTGGTTTTTGTTTCCAAAAAGACTCCTCTAAAGCAAGAGCAAATATTAATTCGACTTGCTTTTGCTTGAGAGCAATCAACTGTATATCTGATGGATCACCCAAGTAAACTGTTTCCTGATCCAACAGGCTTTGTTCAGCTTGGGCCAACCTATCAAATATATTCCCGAAAACGTCCTTGTTCCAACTTTTAAGACATGTTTTAAGTCTAAAAAGTTTTTGTTGGATTCTAATCATTCCTTTCTGTTCCAGTGGAAGGTTCCAAGAAACTTCCACTATTTTCAGAAAATAATGATGCTTAGTCCAATCATTAAGGAACCTGAAGGAAAATTTGACAATATCACTCACAGAAGAAAAGGACAATAATAAGGGGCAGTGATCTGAGGGGCCCTTGGACAAATGTTTCACTTCAAATTTATTAAACATATCACACCAGTTGGAAGACACCAAAGCCCTATCAAGTCTTTCAAACACATGGTTGGCATACCATGTGTAAGCAAAACTTGAATAGCCTACATCTTCCAAACCACAGTCAATTAAGGCTTTATTAAACTCATCCATGGATTTGTTTTAAGAGCACCCCTTCCCTTTTTTTTTCATTACATGCCCACAAACAATCCCCACTCACAATCCAAGGTTCATTACATGCCCACAATCTCTAAGATTATCCCACAAATTAAGTCTAACAGATCTAGAGCACGAAGCATACACAAAAGAAAATCAAGTACTGAATTATAAGCCAACACATCTATCAACTGATCAGAAGAAAAAGTAACACTCAGCTGAATAGGTTCATTCCACATAACCCATATCTTCCCATTAGCATTAGCAACAACATTCCTAAACCTCAAAGAGTGGACAAAAAAGTGGTTAATATCAACAGCCTTAGTTTCTAAAATCGTACAAATATCTGACGTTTTCCTTTTGATTAATTTTTTTAGGAAAGTTCTAGATTTATTGTTTCCAATGCCCCACACATTCCAAGTAAGAATAATCATGTAGGATTAGAACAATTACCTCTGGTAAATATTGTTCCCCTCCTTATTTGCATCACAAGAGGGATAGCTGATTTCGTTTTCCTCCTCCGGTTCTTTTTCTTACCATTTTTCTTTCTCTGATCAATGTTCAGCCCTTCATTATAAGAGACAAATGTCCTTTCCTCCTCAAGATCCTCATCAAGAAGCTCATGCAAAGGTGACATGTGCACAACAGAGTTAGTTTCATTGTCAACATTAACATGATATTTAACATTAATTCTTCATCTTCAGTGTGCAAAGATAGCCTTGAAAAGGAATTCTCATGCACCTAAAAATCATCTAAGGGATAAAAATGAATCCTCTTTGACTCCTCAGCATTAGCCAAAATAACATCATCACTCATCTTTGAAGGACCAGCTTGTGCAGAATCAGTGTAGGGAAAATGTGATGTTATTTTGAGCTTCAGTAAGATTGGTGGCAACATCTTTCTCATTACCTCTAGGAGTACCATTGGAAGCATGCCTTTCTCAGGAAGCTTCTCAATAGGTATATCCATAATAGTTTATCTCTAGGGCAACCAAAAACCACTCCCGCTCCTTCATTAACTCCCTCATTGTTAGTCTTGCCTATATCAATGTTATTAGTAGCATCATTGGGGATATAAGTGCATTTGAGGCTATCTTTGGAAACCCACTACTTCTCAGGCTGTTTAGGATTCGGGGCATTTTTCACAAAATCAATTTTCAAGGCAATTTTATTTTTATATTCATCATTGAAGCAATTGGTACACGTGGTAGTGCACACACTTTTAGGTCAATTTAAGTGTCTTTACGGACTTTTGTGTGCATATTCACGTGTGTTTTGTGCGTTTATTTCGCATTGGACAATTTGACGTGTTTGGTTCATTTCCATGTCAAGACAAGTGAATTAAGGCCGAAAAACAGGTTCGAAGATCTCAAATTGACAAATCGAGCTCAAAGGAAAAAGAAAACAAGGAAAAACAGGGGACCATGCCCGAGGCGATGATGCCACGCCCGTGGCTCAGGCCACGGCCGAGGCAAATCATCCCACGGCCATGGTAAATCCTCCAGAAGAGGACCAAATTGCTGCATTACAACCCACGAACGAGGCAGTCCAACGCCACGACCGTGGCGAGCCAAGCCCCACGACCGCGGTCAGAATAAGCCGCGGTCGCGGCTAATCCTCCAGAAGAAGGGCAATTCCAGCCCAACCAAGACCACGGCCGAGGCGGTTACTGGACCACGGCCGCAGCCCCAAATTGGGCCCAAAACCCTTGTTTTCACCACGCCCGCGGCCAACTTTGTACCACCGCCGCGGCGGGGTTCCCTGTTTTAAAAACTCAAACACGTTTTTGCCTAAATTTGAGCTAACACTTTCTCCCCTATATATATATATATATATCCTCTAATTCGAAATTGACCTATTTTAGAACATAATTCCAGCCACTTTTGAGCCTCCATCCTCCTCAAGAACACATTGGGAAGAAGATTGAAGGCCAATTCATCCTCAACCCAAAGTTCTTTGTTTAATCTTCAATTTTATCATGTTTTCTTATGTTTCTATTTATTTGCTGATTGTATTAGGTAAAATTGGTGGCTAGCACCCTTTAGTTCACCCTTGATCATTGTGGAATCTTGAGTTGAAGACATTGATGTGATTATTGCGGTTAATGTTACCGAAAATATTGTGTATTCAAGTGTTTTGTGTTATTTGTTGTTATTGAGTCACATTTATGAATTGATTATTGGATTGATCACCCTTTAAGGGATTTGTGAATGTGTTGCTAGAATAGGAAATTACTATCCGTAATTGTAGGATTTCCAATTCCCGTGTAGCAAACAATAGATTTATTTATTGGTGATAACACAAAGTTCAACCACTAATGCGAGTTTTATGTTGAATTTTTCTCGTTGTCTTAGAGTTTAATGCATTTGGTTATTGAATCTAAGAGAGCTTGTTCAAGGATTCGATTAAATTGAATAGGGTTAGTCGAAGAGCTTATTTTGATTAACTAAGATTAAGGGAACAAGGTTATTAGAGCTTGTTAATAGCCTTGAGATAAGGGCTTGAATCACAATTTAAGCGGCCATTAACGTAGTTGCATCAATCGTCCAAGACCAAGGGGAAGCATGATCAAGGGTGGATCGTTTTATTACTTGAAAACCAAAACCGGAAAAAAAAAATCTCTTCTATTGTCTTTGATTATTTGTTTCTTTGAATTCGAATGTTAAATGCTTTTAATTTCGTTTAGTTGCCTTTATTTGTTACTAGTAGATTGTTAGTCCATTATCAAGTCCCCCAATCTTTATTGCTTTCTTAAGTATTTATTTCGTGCATATTTAATTATAAATTGTTTGACATCGGAATAAAAAATGTTCGGCCGTTCCCTGTGGGATCGACCCTTATTTACCATTCTACTAGTTAGAATAGTTGATAAGGTTAGTATATTTTTATACAAAATTAATTTGGTAAGCGACACACGACGGTCGCGTTACCAAATTTTTTAACCGATGCCTTTTCTGAAGAAAATTAAGTTAGTTGGCGAGGAAAAATTTTCCGTGCCAACAAAATCATACTTGGCATTGTTTGAAAATTCTCTCTTGACATCTCGGGGTAAATATGAAAAGCGGGAATGTGATCCAAACACCTCAAGGCCAAGTTGTGAAGTCAGGGAGTACATTTTCTCTTAAAAAACTGTCCCTCTCAAATGGGAGTAGTTCCCCACAAACTTTAATCTTTGAGTAGGTGAAATGGGACTCATTCCAAGTGACAAGAGTCGGGGGAGGTTCAACCTTAATCATTTCCCAAGATAGGATCTCTTTCCAACTCTTAGGAATCGGGAAATTAGCATATGCAACACTGAGTGAGGTTTCAATTTTAATAATGTTATGAGGGTGGTCATCTAAGCTAGGGGTTCTAGAACCTTCAAACATATCCATCTCCTCATTTTCAATTCCTAAAGGTTCAACACACAAAGAAGGGGGAGTTGGATTATATTCTTCATGATTCAACCCTATACTAACCATATTCACGTTTTCACTTACTTCAAACTTGCCCTCAAATATAACCTCATATGCACATTTGATTCAAGCTTAAATCCTATCTCACCTTCATCCTCAATTCTCATTTCATCTCCAAGTCTATCTTTCCAATTAATAACATTTAGATTCTCGAAAAGAAGATTTTCATAAAAAATCTCAACTTAATCTTGTCAGATGAAATTGTTCGAAAATAGGATTTGAATAGCTTGAAAAACGAAATAATTCCTTAATCAAATGTTCATTCCCTAAAAGATCCTTAACACTCTCATCAACAAGAGTAATCCCAACATGCTCGACATGATCATCAATGGGGAGAAGATTCAAAAGTAAAGCACATAATGGTCTTTCGATCTCTTTTAATATCTTAATAAAATTGATGGGTGAATCCTCAATTGCGCTTCAACTTGGGTCATGCTCTTATTGGTGAGATGATTCTTCCTGGTGGGAGATGGGTGTATAGTCCTCAACTTCAGTGGATATTTTGGTGGGAGATCGGAGATCTTTCATGGTGTGCCCATACTCTTCTTCATAGAGTGCCTTCCAAATCTCTTAAAGTTCCACATTTGGATTTCGGTCCCAACTGAACATGAAGGTGAACTTTAACTTTCCCTCATTTTCACTCATAGGCTCGTCGTATCCCATGTAGTCGAAGATCTCATCCAACTTGTCCTTTTTTGGGGCTTATATAGTTTCCTCTTCCAACTCTCCCTTGGCTTGAATTAGTTAATCTTTGCATAACGGATGAAACTTATGGAGAAATAAACTTGCGAGTTCATTCCAAGTGGTGTAAGTATGAGGAAGCTCATCTTCGAACCATCGCCTTGCTTCACCATTCAAGGAGAAATGAAATAATCGAATTGCAAGATCGTCTAATTTCTCTTTTTCAACATTGATACACCCAATGATATCTAAATGTGGAAGAAGGTGTTCATAGGAATCTTCATCTTCTTCTCCATTGACTTATTCATTTGCCTACGGCTATCATGTTCAGGGTGAGCTTGACCTGAGTAGTTGCTTCTTCCACCTCCTCATCACACACATTATGTTGGGAATCGAGGATTGTGCCAAGGATCTATTCGGGTTATAATTTGAATTTCTATTTTCAATAATCAAACAACAATGATATGAACGATCATATCATATAATTCATGTAATTGAATCAAGGTAATCATACAATAGGTCCTAAACATGCGTAACAAAGGAATTATAGTATTTTACCTTCGAATCGGAGAGACACTGCTAAGAAGAATTAGTCTTTCAACCAAAAGTTCTTCTTGAGTATTTCCTAAGTCCAAGCTCGCCAATTCAGTGGGAAATTAAACGAATTTTTTAACTCTCAAGGATAGGATTAATTTTCTAGAAAAAACACCCACTCACTTATGCAACTCCTATGACATATGGGGACCAAGATTGGTCCCTATTTATAGAGGATAGGGGCCGAAATCTGCCACCTTTTGGGATTAGGAAATCCTCTCCTACTTGGGAGAGGAAAATATGGATAAATCCTAATCCCCTTAGGAATTAGATTCTTCCATATATTTTCTTTCCTTATCTCCTACTTCTAATTAATCATTATCCTTTTAGTTAATGGACTTCTATTGGGCTACTCAAGGGGCCTTTAGGATGAATATGATTGGGCCTCCCAATGGGCCTAGATATCCATATTGAGCCATCAAAATTTATTCTCGCCCATTAATATTAACTCATTCCACTATAGAATTAATATTGAACTACCCATCCTAATCCATATTACGAAATATGGCTCCCGTTATTTTTTTCCGTGTTTAAGATTCAATGTCCATTAATTAGTTTAAGCTATTAAATGCTTTAATTAATTAATATCTTTTATTCCTTGAGAACAAACAACTCAACTTTATTATCATACCAGAACTTAATCCACTATACAAGTTTGATATGATAAACATTTTAAGGCCATTAAGGGGACATAATCAACTTGTTTTACAAAGACACTATTTTCTGTATTAATTTAGCAATATGTTATATAATTAATAATATTGCCCAAAGTATAGAGTATTGAGTCCCAATGACTCTTTACCCACAATCAATCAAAGCAACATTAATTAATTATATAAAATCCCAATCAAGTGATAGAAATTAAGAAAACAATAACCACTGAGATTTACTTTTCCTTCAAGTCAGCCTAGAAAAATTACCTCGTTGTTGGTCCAATTCAGTGCAACAAATGCACTAGCGTAATCTCTTGGTCAAGACAAACCGATCTGAGCCTGACACATCAACTTCTACCAATGGATTGTTCAACTCCATCTAAGTTGTGAATCTTTATACTTATTACAAAGAACTTAAAATGTGATCTTCTGTGATCTACTACACACCACATTATCTACAATATAAAGTATTCAAACATTATGCAATAAATATATATAACATTCATAATCTTTAAAGCAAACAGTGATAATTTATTCTCATTCAATAAAGTGCAAGAAACAGTTTATATACAAAGCAACACTTAAAAGCATGATTTACAGTATAACCCTAACAAATTATCCACGAAACATTGCTCTTGATGAGCTATGGGAGGGAGGGTGTTTGTTTCTTTGGAAATTGCAATGGAAGATTGGAGATCTTTAATGAAACTAATGGTGGATCTATCCCAATCTTCATTGTTAGCATCGTCTTTGAGGCATTCATTGGAAAGATGTGATTATGCCAACGCATAAAATATGCTTTTGCAAAATCCTTGCCTAGGACAATTGGAGAGATCCTGGCTTCCTCCACACAACTTACACCAAAGCTTTGCGCCCTACTCATTATAAGTGGTTAAAAATAATTCATCTTGACTGTAACCCTCAAAGACTGTGGGTAGTGTGTCACACGTACCCACATCTTCTTCCTCCTTGCTTGTCGTATTCCCCTAGGATAAGTAAGTAATCGGGATTCTATGTTGACTACCTACATGAATAAGCTCAACAAATTCGACCCCAGGCCCTGGGATTCTTAAGACTAGAAGAGGATAGCCCGTCTTCTCCTACGCTAAAGACCAGTGTAGGGGTGTAGTTTCTACACACGCAACTATTACCTAATTTCATCCATCCCTATCAACGGCCCCAAGACTACTTCTCCGTTCTGTAGTGCTTCTTTTCTACAGTCTCCCTCCTACCGATTGGGTTTGGTTAATTTTATTTTCCAAGGTTAATTTACCACCGTAACAAACTAAGGTTTAGCAACTAACCTTTAATCTCAACTAAGATCTAGCCAGCAAGCCTCGAAAGGGTAGCAATCCCTAGCCTAGAGGCCAACTATCATTTCCTAATTACATAATCAATTGAATTGATTCTAAGCCATCAAAAGCCGAGCGTTTGTGAGGCAAGCTTGTGGTCACAGTCTCAAATCCAACTAATCATCAATACAAATTAACCAAATCCAGCCCTAAGTTACCAAACCCTAATCACATAAAAAAAAATCAAACAAATTAAACATCAATCCCGAAGCTTGGGTTACTCCCTTACTTCGGGAAACAATAAGAACTACTTAGAACCAATCACAAAAATCCCCAATAATAGCATCATTAAGCAAGAATCGAAAAAAAAAATGAAGAGAAATGCTTAGTGATGATAATAATCGAAAATTCATGTGAATCTTCAAGGTTGTCAACCCCTTGGAGTATTCTTACAATTTTCCACCAAGAACCTATTTCTTCTCTTGAAGAGAGAAGAACCCTAAGAAATTGCTGAAAATCTTCTAAAAGAAGTTTTGAAAGTGAAAAATGAAGTAAAAGTTATGAAATGGGGTGAGGGAGGAGGTATTTATAGACTGCCAACCCTCACCAACTGCCAAAAGACTAAAAAATCTGTCGAAGCTCTTTTAGTAAGGGTATAACAGTAAATATACAAGCTAGAAAGAAAAGGTCCACCAGTTGTTGAATGAAGCCCCCTCATACGCGCTAGACTCGGACTTATAGAATTTTTTTAGAAATAAAGGTTTAGAATTAGCTCTCATCCCAAACATAAAAGTTTTAGATCTTTGTCTTGCAGTCACGTAACATCTAGAATTCCTTAAATCTGAGTTCGTATGAGAAAGTTATGGCCCAAAAAATGGAGGAGGTGCACTAAAACGACGAATGAGACTGAATTGGCCGACTACCGGTCCGGTACCAGTCCGGAAGTATGGAGGCGGTGACATACTGGAATTGGCGTTGGCTGGGTTCCAGTCCGATGGTCCACCCTCTTGAGCTCCTTTTTTCATCCCATCTCCTTCCATCGTTGTTCTGGGCCTCTTCCTCTCGTCTTCTCGACCCGATCCCTTCACGACTTTTATTCGCGATTGGATGAACTTTGAGTTGGGCTATTATAGAATCTATTTCAGGAAGTTTTGATCCTTTTTTTATGGTTCAGAATGGGAAAACACGTGCGATTGACATCTTCTTCCGTTTTCACCATTTTTTAGGCATTTCCACCCATTTTCTCGGCTCGACTCCTTCACGGCTTTTATTCGTGACTTAATGAACTTCAATTAGGGCTTGACCTTGGCCCATTTTCGACCGTTTGGGCCTCGGGATGTGCCTAGAGTGATAAAATGGGTGTAATCGACCTTCTTGATCTCTGGGGTTTTCTTAACCTTCAAAATACAACTAAAAACATCCAAAAAGTGCATTAAATCATATCAAAATGGAATTAAGACCAGGAAATACAATAAAACATGAAACCACACTTAGATATGATGATTGCACGCAATTCTCGACAAAAAATTGAAGTAAAAATGCAAGAACGACGCTAATTTTCACGTTTATCCTGGTACTTGAAACCGGTCGAAGGCCCTAACTTAGGACTGGGTACTTGAAAGTTGAAACCTTTGTCCAAAGTTTTGATTAGAGGACTACTTTTAACTTCAACAATTGTGAGCGGAATTTGCGCATCGCTTAATACAAAATAGAGGATATGAACTTTTCACAAAAGTCGCTCTAAATCGATGTGATTAGAACGACCTTCTCAAATCACAAGCGTACGATTTGTGGCAGAGGTAGTATATAAGATATCAAATCCACAGGGAGGATTTTCCGTAGCACTTTCGAATTAATTAGATCAAATGTAAATGAGAGATGGAGACTAATCTAAACAACATAAATCAATAAATAAAAGGCAAGGAGAGAACCGATCGATGGGGAGATATTCTCGAGGCTTGGTTTCACACAAGCAAGATGGAATTAAGACTTTGAAGAAGATTAAAGGAAACTAGTATGAGTTCTACGTCGTTGAATTCTCAACCCAATTGATGTCCTAATTAGGTGATAATTCTGGAATACGGTTGAGGTACCGTATTCCCCTCAGATAGGTAAGTAACCAGAGTTCAATATAGACTACCTGCACGAATGAGATTTACAAACTCAACCCCGGGTCCTAGGTTATCAACTATGTTAGACTAGAAGAAGTTAGCCCGACTTCTCCTACGCTAAAGACCGGTGTAGGGGTGTAGTTCCTACACACGCGACTAAACAAATTTCGTCCATCCCAGCCAAGATCCCCTCGACTCTACTTCCCCCCTCGATAAAGCTTCTCCTCCATAGGTATCCATTCTACCGATTGAATTTTGGTTAATCTAATTATCCAAGGTTAACTTCCCACCCAAATATACTAAGGCGTAGCAATTAATCTCTAAGCTCAACTAAAATCTAGTCGACATAATCCTTGAAAGGGTAGTTATCCCTAGCCTAGGGGATCAACTATCATCTTTTAATTGCACGATTAATTAAAGTGATCCTAAGCCACCGAAATTTGGTGCGACCGTTAAGCAAGCATGTCGTCGAAGGTTCAATTTCAATTAACCATTATTACAAATTATCCAAATCCTAACCCTAGGTTACCACAACTCACAACAAATCTAATAATCAATCAACTAATCATCAATCCCGAAGTTTGGGTTACTCCCAAACATTGGGAAACACGAAAATCACTCACAAATCATCAAAGCAATAAAAGGCATTATTAACATCAAGTAATAAAAACAATAAAAACCAAAAATAAAGAGAAGAGATAAAAAATGCTTAATGTATTGAAGAAACCCTCGAAATCCTTTGATGAAATAGTCGGGTGTCACAAGCCCGCGAGCAATCCCCGAGTTCTCCTCCAAAGACGGCTTCCTCCTTGAAGAGGAAGAAGAAAAGCCCTAGTTTCTAAGACTAAAAATCTAAAAATCAAGAAGAAATGAGAGGAGGTGTGCTGGGGAAACTTTTACAAAAGGAGGCAAGAGTTTAGATCTCTACAAATGAGAGGGGAAGGGGTATATATAGGTCCCCCCCAACCCTCAAAATATGCTGACAAATAAGCCCTAGTAAGGGTAAAAGTATAAAAAAACAAAAGGGAGTTCTTGGTCCTTTAAGTTTTTGAGTCGAGCCCCTTGTTCACGATTGACTCTGAATCATCCTTTGACTTCAACTACAAAGTTGTAGATATTTGTCATGGCTACACGTGATAACTTGAATCACTTGAATTGGAGTTCGAACTAGAAAGTTACGATCAAAATACGAAGATAACATGCTGAAAACTGAACGCGCGTGAATCGCAGACCGCCGTCTGGAAACCGAGCCGGTAGGACTGGCGTCTAGACCTGGAGGCGATTCTAGACCAACTGCAGGAGATGCTGCCAGCCGGCCCGGTTGGTGCAATTCAGCCCCTCTTCGCGCCTTCGTCTTCCGTCGCCATTTCGGAGCCCTTCTTCTGGTCTTCTCGATCTGATCCCTTCACGAATTTTGTTCTTGACTCAAAAAACTTTGAGTTGGGCTCTTATTGAGTCTAATTCGGGTCTATTTGAGTCTCAATTTGCAGGCCAGAATGGAGAAACATGTGTGATTGACCTCTTCTTCTTTCTTTCTCCAATTTGAGGTCCTTTCATCCATTTTCTTGGTCTGACTCCTTCACGACTTTTACTCCTGACTGGACGATCTTCAGTTTGGGCCTGATCTTGACTCATTTTGGGCCTTAAAATATGGGCTGAAGTGAAAAAATGGATGCAAACGATCTTCTTTAATCTTCCGAGTTTCATAACCTTCAAAATACGACTCAAAAACACCAAAAAGCGCATCAAATCAAAAAAAAAAGGAAAAATTGACTCAAAAATACAATTAAGAACGAAATCACACATCGACATGTTAAATACTCGCAATTCTCACCAAAATATGGACGTTAAATATGCAAGAAAAACGGTATTTTTCACCTTCATCAGGATCCCGAGTCAAGTGTGATCAGTACAAGACTCGTTGTACTAATGGATGATTCTCCATTATGACATTAATCCTTGAATATATAAGCAGCTTTGAATAAACATAAAGTATGCATATCCAACAATAATATAACATTAACTTACTTACAGATCGTGATTATCCAACTTTGTAGTTTCTTCTTGATGTTTTGTCTTAGGTTGATGTGATCATTGAGCTTTGGTCCGAAAACATTTTTAATCGTTCGACATTTGTTATCATTTATTAATTAACTTTTAATGCTAATACCCTTTGTTTAATTCTATAAGTCGGGTATTAATATTCACTTAGAAATCATTACTCACATACTTATGAATTTAATTTCAACTTAGGTTGAATTTTATTCTTTCTTTTATTTAGTTTTTCAAATATAATCTTGTGTTCGTTTTAATCTTTCACCAGCACTTATAATTTGAATTACACACAGGCAAGTTCTCAGGTAAGAGAGGTGGGTCACATTGGGCACACTTAAGATGTATGTCTTGCCTAGCCAGAACTTACCTAGATATGTATTATTCATTCTATAGTACTTGCTAATTGGTTATTTACTTGGAAAGAATGTTTTAATTGATTAGTATTTGTGTTTTGAGTAACACTTGTTTGATTCTATTTCTCAATTTTATTTAGTATTTGTTTTTGTTTTGAAATTTGTTTATTTGTAATTATTATTATAATACCATTTAATATTATTTTTTACTTTTCTTTTAATTCCTTTTGTAACACCCCAAAACTAAAAGTTGCAGACTTATCTGCTTGCATTTTTAAATATTCTTCTAGAAAGAGTTATTAAAATGTATTTTTATATTGTTTAGTATATGGATAGAATTTACCTTAGGAATTACGAATAAAAATTTTAATAAATTTTATAGTCCATCATTTATATGAGTTTTTGTGAGCAGCCTGGGTCTTAAGGTAGAATTTATATTCCAGAGACGGAGCCAGTAATTGAACTCAGGGGGCCCAACTATTAATAGTAAAAGTAGCAAAAAAATCTTGTATTTAATTAAATAATAATAATAATAATAATAATAATAATAATAATAATAATAATAATAATAATAATAATAATAATAATAATAATAATAATAATAACAACAATCGTTAAGTATTGTACTTAATTTTCATGTTCCCAACATGTAAAATATAGCTTTGTTCTATTTAAATTTCATTTTGCAAACATGAACGAAAAATATAGTTTAAGACAAACTATACAATAAACCCAATTGTCTTTTAATTGAGCAAAAAAACTAAAATAGACATTAGTCTCCAAAAATATTATATAGATATACACAACTCCAAAAATATTATATAGATATGTACAAATATAATGAGCTTAAAATTATACAATGTTATAAGGAAAAGAAGAAAAAAAGGGACACAAAAAAGAAGAAAAAAAGGGACACCATAAAAGCTGGGGCTGATATGGCCTTTGGGGGACTTGATCTTAAGACCTTTTGGTCATAGGAACTAATTACCATCCACGGAGGCAACAACATCTTCATGTTACAATTAGGGGACAAATATATATATCAATTTTCGAAAAATTCCAGGGGGGCCAATGCCCCCCTTGGACCTAGAGTGGCTCCGTCCTTGCCTACGTCACATACATGTAATACGACCACACAATTGCATGTTGCTTTGGATTATTATTTCAACATGCACTAATTAGCTTTATGTTTGTGAATATTACCTGTTGGTAGTATACACAATTTAGAAGTCTAATATGTTCGATCTTTTATTTACCAATTTATTACGTAATGTAAAATCGAGACACGTATGTTTGTTAAATGTGTTTGTTACATTTGAATATTTTCACTTATAAATTTTATATAATTATAAGCAGAGATTTAATTATCTAGTATAAATTTTATTTGAATACATGTTCTGGATGCAGCATCGAAAAATTATATAAAAATATTTACTTTATATTTTCAAAAATTATTTTAAACAATATGGTTCTAGGAGTCTTCGGTTCAAATTTGAGAACGTTTCATTGATCCTATGATTTTCAATGAATTTTACAAGATAAGCTGATTTTAGGTCTAAATTTGGTCCTTTTAATTCTAGAAAAATGATTTTTATAAAATTATTCCCATCTAATCTTATAAAACTATCTTACTAGAATACATTATACTCCCTCCGTCCCGGCCTAATTGGCCTACTTTTCTTTGAGTGAGTCTTGTGTGTGAACGGTCACATGTGTGACGGAATACACTTTTACAGGAAAAAGTGATACTTTTACAGGAAAAAGTAATACTTTTACAGATAAAGGTGATACTTTGGCTACAAAAAGTGATACTTTTGTTTTCAAAAAAGGTGATACTTTTACAGATAAACGTGATACTTTTACCACAAAAAGTGATATTTTTTTCCGTCACACCGTGTGACGGCCGTGTGACGGTCACATACAAGTTTTTGCCCTTTTCTTTTTTGTTTGTCCGAACTTAATTGACATAACCCATAAATGTTAAATTTTCTCACAATCTCCACCCTCAAAATCTCCACTCTTAATCTTCATTTTTTAAAAAGTCAAAGATTCCACAAAATCTGTTTTTTCTTAGTCTCCGTGCCCGACCAAGATAGGCCAATTAGGCCGGGACGGAGGGAGTATGATGTTAGGAGTTTATAGTTAAATTTTTAGAGTTTTTATAAAGTATGATTTATAGTTAATTTTACAAAACAAGTAGGTCTTAAAGCCTTAAAACTATAGCTTTCAACTCTAGTAGTGTATTTTCATGAGAGAATACATTTTGAGTTTTAACTAAATATTTTAGTATGTTAAATCATATAATATAATATACAGTTATGTGAATTTTCATAGTCTTTCAATGATTTTATGTGTTATGTGAATAAGTGTCTAGTTATAAATTGTTATTTTTGCAACTCTAGAAATTATAGTTGTCTAGATGATGTTTTTACCCTATATGAACCTAAAATTTTGTTATTTTATAATTTAGCTAAGTTACACGTATATTATCATGCTATTATAATTTGCATGTATAATGTGCTATGTATTACATAGTGCAATATTAGTATGATCTAGATGTAACTATATGTGTAAGTAAAAGTACCCGTATTAGCTAATTATATATACAAACTAAGATTAGGGTAAATAGAATAAATTATTACAAAGAAAAGAAGAGTAATAAAGAAAGTTATAAGATTTGTAGGTATCAGCTCAATATCATCAAGTGTTCATGAAATGTAGTAGAGGTTTTGAAGATTCAAGAACCGAGTTTAGAATGTGGAGAACCGTCTTAGAGAACCGGGTTTTAGCCGGATCAGTAGAAGAGGTTAAAATGGGAACCGGAGTTAAGGTTGTTATAACTGCCGTTTGCAACAGAATAAAACCGTTGCATGTAAAACCGTTGTGGAAAGCTCGCAGCAGCAGTTTTCGAGCAGTTGAGGAAAACTTGGTTACAACTACTTCTACTCTCTGATTCACGTTTTCTTTCCCTCTCTAAACATTACTCAATCAAGAGAATTAGATTACTAGGGTTCTTATGCTCAATTCATTCTGTGAATTGGGGTTTCTAGTTTTCTAGGTTAATTCTTGTAATTGATTGATTAGTGAAGTGAATTGAGGTGTATAGAACCTCCGTGGACGTAGATCACATTGATCGAACCACGTAAAATCCCTGAGTTCATCATTTTCTCTTCCTGTTCTTGGTTCGGTTTCTTGTGGCCGATTTATGCGTTGGTTTTCATTCACTACTGTTTGTGTATTGTTTGTGTGTGAGTGAGACTGATTCATAATAACAAGTGGCGCCGTCTATGGGAAACTTTCTCACACAACTAGAAGATAGAGATGTCAGGAATGAAGATGGATGTGGAAAAATTCTCAGGGAGGAATGACTTCGATCTTTGGAAGATCAAGATGAAGGGTATTCTAGTTCAAAACGGGCTGGTAGGTTCACTAAAGCCTGAAAATGAATGGACAAAGACAGAGAAGCCTAAATATGCAGAGGTGGATCAAAAGGCTCTGATTATGATCATCATGTGTCTAGGAGATAAGCCATTGAGGGAGGTTTCAAGATGCTCGACTGCAATAGAGGCTTGGACCAAGTTGGAGGAACTATATCAGTCCAAGTCTGTGTCAAATAAACTGTTTCTCAAACAGAGGTTACTGGCATTCAAAATGGTGGAAGGAAAAGACATTTCTGATCAACTGGATGAGTTTTCAAAACTTCTTGATGAGCTAGAAGATCTTGGAGTAACTATGGAGGATGATGATAGAGCTTTAATGGTATTAAATGCTCTACCAAGTTCCATGGAAGGGTTCAAGGACACTTTGATGTTTGGGAGGCAGGATAAACTGAGTTATGACTCAATAATCACTGCTTTGAAGACCAAATGCTTACAGAATCAAGGAGATAAGAAGGTGACTCAATCTGGTGAAGGTTTGAATGTAAATTTAAAAAAAAAAATTACCAAAAGAAGAAGGGCCAAACCTCAAAGAATCACAAGACTGGCAATACTACTCCAAAGAAACCTGGAGAATGGACAGAGAATAGGAAATGTTTCAAGTGCAAGCAAGTAGGGCATCTAAAGAAAGATTTCCCTCAAAAGGTGAAGAAGAAAGAAGGCCATGGTGGAGAAGCTGCCACTGTTGAACATGGAGAAGACACTCCAGAAGTCTTGAATGTTACTGAATCAAAAATGGAGTTGGAATGGGTACTGGATACAGGCTGCTCATTTCATATGTGTCCTCACAGAGAATGGTTCCAAAACCTCAAGAAAGAAGATGGAGGGTGTGTACTGCTGGGAAATGACCAATCCTGCAGGGTTCAAGGTACTGGATCAGTAAACATCAATATGTTGATGGTGTCACCAGGCAAATTACAAGTGTAAGGTATGTACCTGGACTTAAAAGAAATTTGATCTCTCTAGGATCTCTAATTGCTACTGGGTGTGAGTTTAAGTCTGTTGATGGCCAATTACACATAACCAAAGGAAATAAACTGGTAATCAAGGGAAGACAACACAATGGATTGTTTATTTTGATAGGAAAACCAGTGGTTGGGAGTCTGGGGAATATTCTGGCTAATAATGAACTAACCCTGTGGCATAAAAGATTGGGACACATTGGTGAAAGAGGACTGAAAGAACTATCCAGAAGAGGGATCATTGGAGAGGTTGGGAATAAGACACTTGAGTTCTGTGACAAATGTGCATTGGGCAAATCACAGAAACTGCCTCATAACAAAGGGATTCACATTACTCAAGAACCTCTAGATTATGTCCACTCTGATATCTGGGGACCATCCAGGACTAAAACACATGGAAGAGGAAAGTATTTCATGTCTGTAATTGATGATTTCAGTAGGAAAGTATGGGTGTTTATCTTAAGAAATAAGAGTGATGCCTTCACCAAATTCAAGACATGGTTGCTGCAAATGGAAACCCTGAAAGGAAAGAAACTCAAGCATTTAAAAACTGATAATGGCCTAGAATATCTATCTACTGAGTTCACAACCTTCTGTAATGAATGGGGAATTACTAGACACAGAAAAGTCCCCATGAATCCACAACAGAATGGTGTGGCAGAAAGATTCAACAGATGTGTTCTAGAAAGAGTAAGGTGTATGTTACTTGATGCTGGGTTGCCAAAAGTGTTCTGGGGAGAAACAATAAACACAGCATGTTATCTAATAAACAGGTCTCCTACATCAACTCTGGGGTTTAAAACACCAGAAGAAGTATGGAATGGGAGAATTCCAGATTACTCAGGATTAAAGGTGTTTGGATGCTTGGCATATGCTCATATGAGATCAGACAAACTTGATCCTAGAGCTTACAGGTGTGTGTTTCTGAGATATCCAGAGGGAATCAAGGGTTACAAGTTATGGTGTATGGAACCTGGGAATCAGAAATTGATGATCAGCAGAGATGTAAAATTCAATGAATCCATTATGGGATATCATTTCTCTGGGAATCTTTGGGAAATCATGATGAAGGCTCTGAAACAGAAAAGATATCAGTTCAGGTGGAGACTCAGGAGAAGCATGACAGACAGAGAGGAGAAAATTTGGCTGACCATTCCAGTAGTAGTTCTTCAGAAGAAGAAGACACACACAAAAATCCAAACCTGAGAGAGTACAGCATTGCCAGAGACAGACCAAGGAGACAAATACAGAAACCAGACTTTTATGGACAAGCTGGAAGTGTACATTATGCACTTAGTGTTGCTGAAGACATAGAAAATCATGAACCGCAGAACTTCAAGGAAGCAGTCAGTGGTGATGAAAGTGAACACGGGATCAGTGCAATGGTGGAAGAATGGAGTCTTTGGAGAGAAATGGCACCCGGAAACTGGTGAATAAACCAAAGGGACAAAAGCTGGTAAGTTCCAAATGGATTTACAAGAAGAAGGTTGAAGCTGGGTTCTCAGACAAGATAAGGTATAAGGCAAGGCTGGTAGCAAGGGGTTTTACTCAGAGAGAAGGCATTGATTTCAATGAAGTCTTCTCTCCTGTAGTAAAGCATTGTTCAATCAGACTACTTTTGTCAATAGTAACACAAGAGGACATGGAGTTACAGCAGCTGGATGTGAAAACAGCTTTCTTACATGGAGACTTAGTTGAGAACATTTATATGAAGCAGCCTGAGGGATTTGTGGTTCCAGGAAATGAAGAAAAAGTATGTTTCCTCAAAAAGTCATTATATGGATTGAAGCAAAGCCCAAGGCAGTGGAATAAGAAGTTCAATGAGTTTATGTTAAAAGCTAGTTTTGTCAGAAGTTTGTATGACAGTTGTGTTTATTTTGATAAAAGTGTAAGTGCTGATCCTGTATACCTGTTGTTATATGTGGATGACATGCTCATTGCAAGCAAGAGCACACACAAAATACATCAGCTTAAGCAGAATTTGAGTTCTGAATTTGATATGAAGGACTTAGGAGAGGCTAAGAAGATTCTGGGAATGAACATAATCAGATACAGAGCTGCTGGATGTTTATGGTTGTCTCAGAAGCATTATCTTCAAAAAGTGGTGGAGAGGTTTCAAATGCATGAGGCCAACACACTAAGTATTCCAGTAAGCCAACAATTCAGATTATCAAAGGAGCAGAGTCCTAAGACAGCAGAAGAAGAGACATACATGAGAAATGTGCCTAATGCTAGTGGAGTTGGGAGTCTGATGTATGGGATGATATGCAGCAGACCAGACTTAGCATACTATGTGTCCTTAGTTAGCAGATATATGTCAAGTCCAGGAAAAGCTCATTGGGAGGCTTTGAAGCAGGTGTTGAGGTATTTAAAGGGAACAGCAAGTCTGGGGTTGAAGTTTCAGAAGCAGGAGAAATTGGCTATTCCTTTAGAAGGATTTGCAGATGCTGATTTTGTTGGAAATGTTGATACCAGGAAGTCAATCACAGGCTATGTTTTCACATTATATGGTACTGCAGTTAGTTGGAGAAGTGTGCAACAATCAGTGGTGGCTTTATCACCTACAGAAGCTGAATACATGGCTTTGACAGAGGCAATCAAGGAAGCTGTGTGGTTAAAAGGCATTCTGAAGGATCTGGGAATCAAGCAGGACTATGTTACTATATATTGTGACAATCAGAGTGCTTTACATCTAGTGAAACATCAAGCTTTTCATGAGAGATCCAAGCACATAGATGTCAGACTGCATTTTGCAAGAGATGTGATTGATACAGGGTCTGTGGAGGTTAGGAAGGTCCATACAAGTGACAATGCTGCTGATTTTTTAACCAAAGCAGTGCCTGGGAGTAAGATGGTTCATTGCTCAAGCCTAATTGGGCTTGAACGGTGTGATTAAGAGTTGGAAAACAAGGCAGGTTGAGGTGATGAAATACACTTGAGTTCATTGAGGTGGAGATTTGTAGATATCAGTTTAATATCATCAAGTGTTCATGAAATGTAGTAGAGGTTTTGAAGATTCAAGAACCGAGTTTAGAATGTGGAGAACCGGGTTAGAGAAACGGGTTTTAGCTGGATCAGTAGAAGAGGTTAAAATGGGAACCGGAGTCAAGGTTGTTATAACTGCCGCTTGCAACAGAATAAAACCGTTGCGTGTAAAACCGTTGTGGAAAGCTCGCAGCAGCAGTTTTTGAGCAGTTGAGGAAAACTTGGTTACAACTACTTCTACTCTCTTATTCGAGCTCCGGCCTTTATATACATTGTAAACACTTGAAGTTGCGACTTGATTCACGTTTTCTTTCCCTCTGTAAACATTACTCAATCAAGAGAATTAGATTGCTAGGGTTCTTATGCTCAATTCGTTCTGTGACTTGGGGTTTCTAGTTTTCTAGGTTAATTCTTGTAATTGATTGATTAGTGAAGTGAATTGAGGTGTATAGAACCTCCGTGGACGTAGATCACATTGATCGAACTACGTAAAATCCCTGAGTTCATCATTTTCTCTTCCTGTTCTTGGTTCGGTTTCTTGTGGCCGATTTCTGCGTTGGTTTTCATTCACTACTGTTTGTGTATTGTTTGTGTGTGAGTGAGACCGATTCATAACAAGATTAAAGGTTTCAAATCATGGCGAGTACAATACAAGTTGGATCGGATAACCTTGGAGCATTTTCAGAGCATTTCAATTAAAGAATGTCTACATCAGTCAAAGAAAATACACATGGAGGTGGGTTAAGTTCCACTCTCTCTTATGAGTTTAAACATTCCCATTCTATGATTACTATGGTTAAGATGTGTTTATGTGATTCACATGCACTATGATATATGCTATGGTATGCTATAGATATGCAAATAACTTGTGCTCTATCATGACGAGCATGTTCTACTCTGTGTTGGGACAACGCTCCAGTTGTGGGTTCACTCACTTGTGATGGATTTATTCTACCCCTAGCTCAGAAACGTGCACCATCCTATCATGACTGGTATAATCTTCGCACCGCCCTATCATGACTGGTGTGCCTTGTCCTCGACATGTAAGGAATAGATCTACAAGTTGGAAAGACCCAATTGTGTTAGATTTATCCTGCCATAGGCCAGATGTATACACTGCCCTATCATGACTGGTATGATCTACGGACATACACCGCCTTATATTGAAGGGTATACTGATCTGTTATGGATCTGGCCAAACTACATATAGGTATAGCACCTTCCTATTTTAAGTTTGTCTTATCCTATGGTGGATATGCTTCGCCCTATTATCGAGTTCGCCCGAATATACGATGCCCACATTGAGTTTACTCCGGGGGGTATCTCGCTGCTATTTATATGGTCCGGTTCACTGGAATATATGGTGCCCACGTTGAGTTTACTCCGGGGGATACCACACATACTTGACGTTATGGTTTAGATTCTATGTGTTATATGTCATGCTACATGAGTTATATAAAGCCTTTTAGTTTTAGCAATCACGACGGGGTGCTTTTGAAGTGCTCACCCCCCATCATTTTTAGATTGTTTTGTAGGTAAATGACTTATGCAAAGATTTGGAGTTTATTGTGGAAAAGCGAGGATGGATATGTGTGGCCCTGATATGTTATGGTTTTAGTCAATATTACTTAGTTTCAAGATTTTATTATAATTTTAGTTTGTTACTTTATTTTTATTACCAAATACTTTTGTAAGAAAAAAGTATGTCTTTGTCGTAACTCTATGTCCATTTTATTAATATGCATTTCAAAAAAGATTTAGCTTGGTTATTCAAAGTTGATCGCTTTTGTTGTTCTAAAGGTACTTCTGACCAGCTTGTATCTTGACGTTATTTTACCTATGTATCGTTTTATAATAAATGATGAGCTAAATCATACGATATTTTATACCTATATATTCGGAAAAAAAATTCTAACGCCTTAAGTTTAAGGTATTCTGGGAAAAGTTTTGTAAATCGTATTTTTTTTTTAAATGGGGCATTACACTTCTGGAACCTATGAATCCACTATTTCATTTGTTGAGGTGGCTTGTTAAATTTCATGCAACTTATTTGCGAAAATCAAATTTTTTTTTAACTTTTTAATCGTATTAATAGAACGAGACATTAAATTTTGAAACAAGACTCTTATTTCCAGGCATACTATATGTTTGGCAGAAGACTCTCATTCGGGGATGTAGAGCGTAAAAATTGGGAAAAAACTATAAATGGTCCCATAATTTTTAACTTTTTTAACTTTTTTTTTAATTTAGTCCTGTAACTCCAGTAATTGCTCAATTTTAGTCCAATTTTAGTCGGAAAATGATTAATTGACCGAAAAATGTCACGTGACCGGCAAAATTTGGGAAAAACCGACGAAGTAATTGATGTGGCAAGAATTACATGATGTGGATTCAATTTTTTTTTTTTTTTTAACCAAAATCTCACGTCATCAAATTAAAAAAGAAAATAGTCAATGGATTTACATATAAGCCTAGATATTTTTGTAGGGGAATTAACCCATCTTCGTCGTTGACTCAGCCACCGCAACAACCTCCTTGTCTTCTTTCTCAACTTCTCCGGCGGCACTCTCTTCTCCGTGTAAGAAACTCCTTCAGAAATACCCACCTCTTCGAACTCCTCCTCGCCGAAGACAACCTTGATGTCCGCATTAGTTTTCCAATGGACGGATTACAGTCGTAAGTTATCCAATCGCTGATGTTGTTTGGCTAGGCATCGCCGGTATAGATCTAGTTCTCCGGTGAAGGGATCTAGTGTGAAAATGATCGCGGGAACGATTCGAGAGTCTTCAACACTGAATCGAGGGTATTTTGGTCCGGGTATGTATATTCAGAAATATAAGCAAATCAAATACATTGATCCCTATTTCTTCGAACTCGTCGAAAACACCAGCCTTGAGTAACGAATTAGGGAAAATTTGAGCTGGGACAGACTTTGTGTAGCATCTGTGAAGATCAGTTTGGGGATGAGGAGCAGCCTGTACTTGAAAGGCTCGCGCTTGGGATAGAGATGGTAGGTCGGGGCTGCTGTGGTGGGGTGGAAGACGGTGGAGGCTCCGATTGTAGCTTGTCGTCGTTATGGAAACCGACGGGTATTTCCCATAAAAATCGAGGGTTGCTGAGGTGTAAATTTAGGTTGTAAAAACTAAATAAAAAATGATTCCACATAAGCATATATTCTTGCCACATCAATTACTTCGACGGTTTTCCCTAAATTTTGCCGACATGTACCGGTCGCGTGACATTTTCCGATCTATTAATCATTTTCTAACTAAAATTGAGCAATTACTAGAGTTATGAGACTAAATTGAAAAAGTTAAAAACTGGGGGACCAAATCCGTTAAAGTAAAAAGTTATGGGACCATTTATGATTATTTTCTCGTAAAAATTAGAAAAGTTCATTTATGTAACATTTACTAATGCTTAGCTAGGTGTCTGAAGGCTTTTTTACTTCTTGGTTCATAATCCACTATAGTTATATCAAGTCACATGGTACAAAACTCAATAGATACTTACTCTTTCAATTCAAGTAGGACTTTTTACCTACACATCGACCTATATCCTTCTGCCACCAATCTAGCTACTTTATATAGTTCATAATGTGACTGGAGGTTCGCCTTCAAGCATCTGCAATGGTTAACAGTCAATTCTAATTTACTTTTTAAGTGAAGTTCCAATTTATTATAAACCATTAAGATTAAAGTACTGCGTATAATGTCAACGCAAAATGAAAAAAATCAACCTTCTTATCATATTTTTCCGGTGCTTGAAGACTTCAAGTGCCATGTATCGGTCTATTGAGATTAAACAGATTTAGAAAAAAATAACATAATTAGCAATCAATTAAACCCTCGTTTGCACATAAAAGCTTCCTAAAAAGGCGACTTACAACTTCTACTCTTGCCAGCCATTTTGTATACATCATGTGCATGTTTACCCTGATGAGCTTGCTTGATCCAAAATCTCCTACTTTTAAATGTGCAGCATTTGTGTTGACAAGTAGAACATTCCTACCAAAATACAACATTTAGATAAATAATTGTCGTCATCTTAACATATTTAGGGGAAAGAACTGTGTAAGCTGTCTATAGGATCTCCGTTGGGAGCCACAAGGACATGTAGCAGAATTACAATGGTCTACACAAAATTAATTCGCAATCTGTCTAACCAAACATGAAACCAACTAACCTTGTTTTAAGATCTCTATGTGCTATAACATTTGGTTCGTAGTGAAGATATGACACTCCTCAAAGGCTTTTATTTAGTTGGTAGAGTCATTGAAGCACATACACTTTTTGAAAAGGTCTTGACTTTCAGGTTATGTCAGATTGATGATGTTATGATTCTAACATTGATAAATGGGCTCTGTAAAGTTGGTCAAACTGGTACTATCAATGATTTGCTTTTGGCGTTGGAGAAGAATCTATATATATATATATATATATATATATATATATATATATATATATATATATATATATATAAGTCAAATGAAGGGTATTTAGGTCATTGTAACTTTTCCGCCTAAAAAATTAACAATAATTTGGTAATTTCATGTTAATTTTGGTAATCTCATAAGATTCTTTCAATATTTTTAAAATACAACATACTCTTTTTTTATTTTTAGTCCGTTTTTTAAACATAATATATCAAATTAGAGTAGGTCTTCGGTGCACCCAACACACAATAAGTTTATTGTGCACTCCCCAATTTAATTTGGGAATTAGATATATATTGAGGGCTGTGTTTGGTTACCCAAAACACGCTGATGGCCCAGCGGTCGAAGCCTTGTGCGCGCGCTCTGAGGTCTCGTGTTCGAGCCTCATGCAGCGGGCGCAAGTTTTTTTTTCTTTGGATTCAGCACATTAATAATATATATATATATATATATATATATATATATATATATATATATATATATATATATATTAAGACATGTTTGATAACACATAATAGGTGATGGCCTGGTGGTAAAGGTGCATGTTACGCCCTAAAGGGCGTGGGTTCGAAACCTCACGGTGCATCTTGTTCTTCTCCATTTTTTCTATATATGTGTGTGAATTATTATTAATATTAATACATTGCGTCGCATTTTGTGTAACAACATGAGGTGGTGGCTGAGTGGATAAACATCTTCTTGTGTGTGTAGTGGTACAGGTTCGAGCCTTGTTAAACACTTTTTATATTATTTTAGACAATGTAATATATTATTTAAAATATATATATATATTATTCAAAAAAAAAATATGCATACCTGTAACTAAAACGTATACTATACTATTACGCAATATAACATCTTATTAAACAACATAATATATTGTTAAAAAATTATACATGTAACTATAATATATACTATTACGCAACATAACATATACTATTACGCAATATAACATATATTATTAAACAACATAAAAAGAGGTAAAATAGCGCGAAAGTAGGCTTTGAACCCTGACCTCCTCCACGCCACGAAGCTTTCACATGCGAAACCAATCATTGCACTACATGCAGCTATTGTGAAATTCATCTAAACAAGGCCCTTATATATATCTTTAACTCCAAATTAAATAGAGGAACGTACAATAAGCCTATTGTGTGTTAGGTGCACACAAGTTTTTGCCATCAAATTATCCATCTTTTCACGGTGTTCAGTTTGACATACATATCACATATATTATAATGATATATTTGATTTGAGAAATATTTTTTTTATTATTATTATTGGGGTTATATTTGAGTGTTTATTATGAATTGGACTTTAGTGTTGGGTCTACACTGCAACTAAAAAGGAATAAAATAATCTTCTGATAAAGAATATTAGTTAAGATTTTTTTAAAATACAGCGAATAATTTATTTTGTTTGACATTAATTTTAAATTTTTTTTACTTATGCTATACCCGATATAAAAATAATTGTTTAAATTGTGAAATTCCTATTTTATTAAATTAAAGGCAAAAATTAATGTTTAATTTTTACAAATGATTTATTAAATCATTACATCTGTTAATATATACTACCTCCGTTTTTTAGATATCTTTTTAGCTTTTGTGTTTTGTCTATAAATAATTGTTTGTTTAGTTTTTTTTCTACATTTTTTCCAATAGTACCCCTATAATTATTCCTAAAAAAACTCTTATTATCTAACCTACCATATCTATATAATCTTAAAAAAAATGGAGATTGTCTATATATATATATACATATATATATATATATATATATATATTATAATAAGAAGTATGGAACCTTTATGCATATGTATGTTTATATATACACTATTTAGATTATTTTTGTTACTTCTTCATATTTTTATATATGTATTTGGTTACAATTACTTTATTAAATAAGTTTGCACTTTGCAACTTAAATTATGACATTTGTTACACTTTTCAATCTTTTCTTTTATATATACCAACCTCAACTATATATTTTTAAACTTTGCAACCTTAAAGTACTTTGTCACACTAACTAACTTCAATTTTGTCTTATTTCTCTTTGCAACCTAAGCAATTTTGATCGCATTAATCCATTTTTATCTTTAAATAAATATAATATATATAGCAAAAACGTATAATTTATTTGAATAAATTACTATACCATATAAAATTTGAAAATATTCAAATATCTGAAGAACTCACATACTTTAAATAATAAATCTACTTTTGGATTTTATTTTGTTAATGCTAGGATTTACCGAAAAATAAGAATTACATGAGTATATCTTTAAGTGAAATGTTACAAGTTGCAAATGATAATATGATTTTAGAAAGAAACAATTAATTATTTATAGTTATACTTGAAAATGATTTAGATAATATTAAGAAATCTATACATATATAAAAGCTACTCCCTTCGACCCAAAAAAAAAAAAAAAGGTCGCTTTAGACTTTCTTCGAAAAAACTAAGGACGAGTGGAAATGATAAATATATCTCTAATCTATTATATGTTTTGTGGATTTAAGAAAATATAGTCAACTAAATTAAATAGGTAGTTTGTGGTAAGATTTGAAGAATTATTTTTCTTTCTTTAGTTGCTAAAATGACATTTTCTTTAACAATGTCATTTTCTCTAAAGCGACACATTTTTCAAACCGACAGGAATATAAGTGAGTTAAAATTATAAATTGTATTTCCCCACCAAATTTTTTTGTGTTATTCATGGTTATTTTTACAAGTGCCAATTTTTTTATTTTTTGTTCATTTTCTCCTTTTGCCCTTCTTTATAAGAAAATCCATCTTTTCCATTTTTAAGTACCAATAAATTTGGTTTTATCTTAAACATTTTTTACATATTATATATGAAGTTAATCATCTTTTATGATCTCTAATTTTGACATCCATATCGCATATTTAAAAATGTGATATTATATTAAACAAATATACAGTTGTTTAGTGGTTGATTATTCACTTATTTGGTTAGATTTGAGTACTTATTGTGGATGTTTACTGATATCATATTTAGGCTGCAAATAAAAATTAGTTAAAAAATACTATTAAAAATATATTTTATTTTATTTTAATTAATTTATTTGTTTTATTTACCTTTTATTCTATAAATTAATCTATATCTATACTAATATACATATAAATATGTGTGTGTGTGTGTGTGTATAATGAAATAAAATAAAATGGAGTAAAATATGTAAATATATATATATTTCCGTTCAATTGTAAATCAAACATTTTCAAGGATTTTATTTATGTATGTATCCCTAAAGATAAGTTATTATAGTGACAACATTCTATCACTTTGTTTCTTTGGCAACAACTATTTTCTATTTTTTAAAATGCTAAAAAGTTTTTTTTTTTTGTTTTTAGTCTGTTATGCAGATAATATATCAAATTAATAATCATTTCTCCTTCTTTAAGTTGAATTATATTTTAAGTCTTTTGCGGATTAGATTATGCATATAGTGAATTAGATTATATTAAAATAAATCAATTGACAAATTTTAACAATAAAAATATGAGACTATTCAGAAAGAAAAATCTAATTTTCTTATAAATTGTCAATGTACTTTATCGCTATCTTATCTTTTTTTTTAATAAGTTGTATGTTATTATATTTGTAGATTTTCCAACACATGCAATTAATTGGACTATTTGTGGTTATTCGCATAGGTTAAGAATGATAAGGTATATTTGAAATTTAAAAAAAAAATAATAGTAAGAATTTTTATTTGTTATATTTTTTATTTATTTTAGGTGTATTAATAACAATATTTTTTATACATAAACAATAAGTATATATTTAACCCAAAAAATTTAGTGGAGATAAATATTTGCACTATTTAAAATTTTACTATAGTATAATTCAAAATTTTAAAATATTTATTTTATCAAGTATACAATATTTATATCTTTAAATAATAAAGTAATATAAAATTGAATTTAGTTAAAATATTATTCTACTAGCAGACTTCCGTGCATTGCATGGGAATAATACTAGTAGCTACAAAGCCAACATGTATGCTTATAATACTTTAATTGATGGATTTTGCAAGGAGGGCCTTGTCGATGATGCTTTGCTGTTCATACAAAATGACTAACAAGGGGATTTCTCCTAATGTTTTCACATATTTTTCCGTCATTAAAGAATTGTGTACTCTGGATAGATGGAATGATGTTAAATATTTGTTATTTGTTGAAATGATCAATCACAAGGTATATCTTGATCCTGCTGATTTTAATTTATTAGTGGATGCATTTTACAGGGAAGGAAAGATGAAGAAAGCTGAGGACAATTTGGAAATTATGATACAGGTAAATATCTCTCTAGATATTCTCACTTACACTGCTTTGATAGATAGATACGGTAGCGAAGGGCGAAGGGCGAATGGAGAAAGCAAACCAAGTATTCAATTCCTTAGCTGTGGGAGGTCTTAAGCCTTCGATCATTAGCTTTAACATTTCGATCAACCTGTATTGTAAGAGTAGAAATGTAAATGTAGCTCGGCAGATGTTTCATGAGATTCCTCGGATAGATTTAAAGCATGACATAGTTTCGTACGTTACCATGATACATGGTTTTCTTCTCGAAGGCAGATTTTCTGATGGGTGGAAGTTTTTCAAGGACATGAAATAACGGAAACTACGTCCTAAATTGCATAATTACAGCATCCTTTTGGATGAGTGACAGACACTAATTCTAACCCTAAAATATCGCAAGTATACAGGTGTAGATATATATAGTGGAAGTCAAGGTCGATCAACAGGGAATAAGCTAAAGTAGTTCGATATCCTAATTATCTAGGATCACCCTAACTAGACACTGAAATTGGTGGATAATTGGTTAATTATTAAACTAATATTGCATATAAACTATTACACTGAATTAAGTAATAAAAGTGATTTCAATCAACGAGAATTTATCCTAGGGTGTCGATTTCAGGAATTACGCTAATGGAGATTAATCTCTAACTTATAAACTTCTAAACCAATTTTTACTATCTATTAGACGGCACTTAAATAACTTAGCTCTTCTCTCGAAGCGACTAAGTCATGGATTGATTAGAACAATTACTCTCTCGAGTCAATTGACCCTAACAACTACCAAAAGACCCTTAACCTTTGCCCACGTAGTCATAGACAACTATGCTATATGTTGTACGTCGATTAACAACTCCCTTCTCTCGAAGCGGAGTTATTAAATGATTAAACTAAATATAATTGATCAAATTATGTTTAATCATGAACTAATAACAAACACATAGACATATAATAAAACTGGAGCCTATAAATTAGAAGAACAATTCAACCATTGTTGTGAAACCTTACTTTCTAATCCTAGGACACGAGTAGTTTAGCTACTCTTGGCTAGTATCAATTCAACACAATAATTCAGAGAGTACATCGTAACGAAAATAAAAACTAAGCAAGAAATAATTAAACCAGATTGTTTGGCTCGTCGGTCTTCGTCTTCTCGCTCTCACGTCTTCTACTCCAATGTAAAAGTATGAGAATTTCTGATGATCTTTTTTAAAAATCGAGTCTTTATGTCTTTTTATAGCTTCGGGACGAGTCCTAGGGAGTTTAGGCTACGATTCCCACTAGGAACCGGAAAACCTCTTTAAAATCAGCTTCTTGTCGCGGTCGCGATACTTCATGCTCAAAATTGCCTCAAAATGTGGCTTTTTTTCGCGGTCGCGATGCTCTTACAGTGCCACTTCACTTTCTAGCTACATTCCATCGCGGTCGTGTACCATCCTGTGTTGCAGCTACGTCAGTTCAACTCCAGACCGCTTCTAGACCGATTCGGACCGGTTCAAGCCGGTTTAGACAATTTCTTCATTTCCTTTGACTTATTCTTTCATCCGATAGTCGTAAAATACAACTTTTGACCCTGAAATACTCAAAATACCTTCAAAACAAGTCAAACACGTTAGATGGTCCAAATGTATCAAATCTACACAACTCTCGACCAAATATGCATGTAAATGCTATCAAATACAATCCTAAATCGACTTAAATACATGCATAATTAACATGTATCAAAACCCCAAACTTAAACTGTTGTTAGTCATGAACAACAAAACAAAACACACAAACAATACAAGTGATTATGCAATGATTTAGGGCAATTTGATGATAAGTTCAGTTTCCGATTGATTTTTCTTAAAAAAACTAGACAAAATAATACAAGTGAGCATATGTGATACTGCAAAAATTAACTACTTTCGAGCTTTGAACTTTCAAATTATTCAATCCTCAGCGGGTAAGTGTTTCACTCATCTCTCAAGTGTTAAGGCTAAAACATATTTCCGCTCAAATTGTACTACATGCAAAGACTACCATGTGCTTGCCAATCGTCTAAACTAGACCTTGTACCCGATATGTGTGACAAATAATCAAAAAGATCTTTTCTTTTGGTTGTAATGTGGGCTTAAGGTAAGGTGGGATACATTTGGATAAAAGCGGCTACTTTTGGACTAATCAAGTTACTCATAACCCGACTACCCCTCAAAATCACTCAATCTCACTCTCAAATTTCAGCAAATCACCCTGCAAAGTGACCTTTTCACCTTCAAAAAGTCCTTACAACTTATGCGATTTTCAACTATATGGGTACCAAATCTTAGGACTACCCTACTTTCTATTCAGCTCAAACAATTTAAGCACTTTATTTCCTAGCCTCTCCTTAAAATTATGAACAAATTATATGCAACAAACTTTTTCTTTTCTTTTACTTCTCATTTTGTTTTTTTTGTTTTTTTTTTTTTTCCTTTTTCTTTTTCTTTTTTCTTTTCTTTTCGAACTAGGAGAGGTTATTCTTCTCGGCTTTTCACATATCCTTTTGTTCTTCCCTTCATCTTTTGAATATCCACTAATTTTCCCTTTTCTTCCCAATTTTTTTCCCAACTACCTTCTAATCCTCATCCCTCTTACTTGATTAATCTAGTTAAGGCCAAATGCTTAAATTAAAAGGTTCTTCGACTTGTAATGTCGGGTTATAAAGGAATAGGCTATTGAGCTCAAATGGGTTAACTAGGAATAAGTTATGAACTTTTGGTACAAAGGACAACTTTTCAAGGCTAAAAAATAGGCTGACAACAAAAACTGTCTAAGATCACTTCCTAAGTCACAACACATACTTACATTCATAGTAAAGACTCAAGACAAGTTCTAGAGACTAATACACATATCCAATCAAAATTCACACCGAAAGAAGTCATATTACTCAGAAAATAGGAGTACAATTAGGCTCAACTTCTCACAAAGTTAGTTTTGATCAAATATTCTAAGTTCAAGCTCAATTTCGTATCAAATTACCTCTCATGCTCTATTATGTGCCAATTTTGCAACAAATTCCCAAAATCTTTTCATCATTAACTTTTCAGCATCCATCTTTCTCTATTGTTTCTTTCTTCATTTTAATCACTTGTAACCACTAAGGACTCGGGGTTTTTAATTCTTATAGACTCCACTTAACATTAAAGACATAAAAAATAAAACTAAACTACTAAGACACTCAAAACAAAACAATTTAACTCAAGACCACTACTACCCAACATGATAAATAATTAAGGGAAAATTGGTATAAATGCCCAGTATGTTTTCCCTATTTAAAAACTAGGACAGTAAATATACCACTTTTTAAAAATGTATTCTAACTTACCAAAAATTGTTGAAAATGCCCCTTGACCGCCTATAGGCTGTTAGCTACCCGGTCACCAGTGAGCTATCTTTTTGTTTTCGAAAAAATTGGTATAAATGCTCAGTATGATTCCTCTATTTAAAAATTAGGACACTAAGTATACCATTTTTAAAAATGTCTTCTAACTTACCAAAAATTGGTGAAAATGCCCCATGACCGGCTATAGACTATGACACAACGGTCATTGGTGAGGTGGAGTTCTTTTTTTTTACGTAACATTAATTTCTCGTTTCTATTTTTATTTTTTCTGATGATACACTTGTTAGGGTGGAAAAAAAATATAATAGGGTTCGGCAGGGAGGAGGCGAATAGGTAAAAAATCGGGTAATTGGTCAGGTTCAGATTAATTAGTGGGTGGATGGGTGGGCTGGGTGAAACATTGTTGGCTTCTTCTTCGTCTTCCATGTTGGTGTCTTTGTAAGATTGCAAGACATCCATAAATATTAGGGTTTAGTATGTTGGAATTGAGGAAGAAGAATGGAACAATTTGGTTTTTAATTTTTTAAAAGATTAATTTAAAATTTATTAATTAATATTTCATATAATTATCCTAATTCATAATTTAAAACAAAAAAATAATGAAATGAGAAAAGTAAAACAGAAATTTGAAAATATTAAATGAATTTTAGAAATTTTAAAATAAATTTTGTAATTTTTTTATTTATAGATTTTTAAATAAATTGCTACATTTAAAAAAATCATCAGAAATAAATTTTTTAATTTGTAAATTTTAAATAATTTTTTTAATTTTTAAAATAAATTTTAGAAATAATTTTTTATTTTTTAATTTAAAACGAATTTTATAGTTTTTTAAATAAATTTCACAAATGAAAGTTTTATTTTTCTGAATTTCAAATAATTTTTTCGGGATTATAATTTTTTAAAAATTCAAATTAATATTTTATATTATCTTTGAATTTTTTTTTTTTTTTTTTGCACCCTAACAAGTGAGTCAGCAGAATAAATAAAAAAATGAAAAATTGATATCAAGTAAGGAAAAAAGCTTCACCTCATCAATGACCGATTGTGTCACAGTCTATAGCCGGTCACAGGACATTTTCACTATTTTCTGGTAAGTTATAAGACATTTTTAAAAGTGGTATACCTTGTGTCCTTATTTTTAAATAGGAGAAACATACTGGGCATTTATGAAAATTTTTCCGAAAGTAAAAAGATAGTTCATAGGTGACCGACTGGTTAACAGCCTATAGCTGGTCACGGGGCATTTTCACCAATTGTTGATAACTTAGCAGACATTTTTTAAAAGCGGTATACTTAATGTCCTAGTTTTTAAATAGAGGAAACATACCGGACATTTATACCAATTTTCCCAATAATTAATACAAATGGGCTCACAGACCCCACAGCTCCAATAAAACAATATAATGGGCACACAAACCCCCCAATACTCCAACTAAAGCAACAAAAATAAGCAAGTAAGTGGGCACACAAACCACAATCAACCCAAAAACAAGAACAAGCAGCAAGGAAGTAGCACAGCAAACGAACAAGCAATCAGAAACTAAAAGGCAAAAACAACAATAAATATAAATAGCGACCAAGACGTCCCACGGTACACCCCCTCCTCCAAACTTGGCTGAAAGCCAATGTTTAGAGGAAAAGAGTGGTACGCCTTCGTGCTAACTTACAATCATTGTGGCGGCAGGGATGGTTGGAAACCATGTTAGCTCCAAAACTGAGCCAATGCATCCCACCGAAGATCCTGGTACTGCCTCTATGTGCATTCCTCGTTGCTTCGGTCGAGGAGGGTATAGCTCTCTAATCATGCAATTTTTTGCTGATGGTTTGCACAGCCCCTCGAACTTCTATTTGGTACCTCTCCATATGCGTGCCAATCGACTGCACTTCACGGTGATAAAGTTGGACACCGTCCCGGAGAGATGCTATGAGTCCTTCCACCTCCTTAGTCAGCTCAGACGTGGATGCGACTGTTGTTGTTGACCTCTTCTTTCTAGACGGTCTAGGAGCTCTATTGCTACCTTTGGCTTCTTGCCCTGATCGAAAGACATTGAGGTCTGGCCTTTGGGAGAGCTCAAGATGTTCGACAGTGGATAGGGCAAAGTTGTCTGTATCAGTGAAACGTGTTATGGCCATTCGTATCTCGAAGGGGAGTCAAAGATAGGGTCCCACATTTTGGTAAACATACAGGACCTTTCCGTCTTCTCTCATCACCACCACTTGCATATTTTCTAGCAACGCCCATGTGAACTGGACCTCACTCGTAACTAGTATCAACTCATCTAAATCAATATCATCAAAAGTTGCGACTATAGGTATGATCAATCCTCCGATCATGATGCTATCTTTCTGCTTCAGGATTACATTCTCAAAATGCTCCATCGGTAACTTGGCAATATCAACTTTATGCCCATGAAGCATATTCCAGATCATCTACAACTCGGCCTGTCTCATAGCCCCTGTTTCCCTTCGTGCAAACAAAGTGTGGGCTAGCACTAGGATTGTGAATCCAAGAAGCTTTAGCAGCATTAAAAACATACATTTGGGGTTCTACAAGAGGTGGAGCGGCTGTCAATAAACCCCAAAACTCTTGCACATTGAACAGCTCTGGTGGGTCCTGCCTAGTGGCCTTAGGGAAGCCATAAATCTGATCCAGCAGAGCATCGGTCAGTGAATGTTGTTTACCCATCAGCTGGAACGTGATGCCATCCGGTCGGCAAGAGTGCAATGCACTTGCCACTGTAATGGAAAATGTACTCAGAAACTCCAATGTGAGTCTCGTGTAGGTACGTTGTGCTTGCATGAATTTGAGCAAGCCTCTCTGAGCCAATAGGGCCCTGACATTAGCATGTATGCCCATCGCCCGAGTCAATTCGTCATTGTTGAACCTTATTACTACAACCAGGCGGTGGAGAAGCTGATCAAACCGAGCCTTGTGCTCGTCCCTCTCCAGTGTGAACCCATATAGGTTTTAGCTAACATTTTAGGTTTGGTGTTGCGGTTCTTCAACCATAGCTTGCTTGCCTTTGCTATGGCTAGAGCTTGCCTTTTTAGGAGCCATCTTAGTGAACCTACACACACAAAACACAATCCAATTTCAACAACCAATGATGTTATATAAATCGTGAACTACTTAGACAACTAAATATCATTTCTTTACCAACATATGCGATCAAAACATATTTACAATTAAGCTCAAAGATAACTTTAGATTGCAAAGATTAGTTCAATCATTTTTACACAACATAAACACCACTTAAGCAACATGTAGCATTGTTATTTTTACCCCCTAGATTATGCATATAGTCTAATGTGATCAAACTATTATGTAAGACGACTTATATTAACATCTAACAAGTAATATGAAAGTCATTCATCATCTTATTACACACATCAAGCCTAAGAAGATCATAAAATTAAGTAAAATCTATATTCAATATATGCACATAACATGTTCGATGAGATTTCTCAATGAACAAACCACGTTAAATTGCATATTATTGCTATTCACCCAATCCAAACACAATCAACAACACAAATTTAGCTTCAAGGAACATCAATACTATCCACATTATACGACCCAATTGATTTCAATAACTAATATGCACTATAAATGCCAATAGCAATCAACTATGAACCAATACTCCGTCAAACTCGAAAATTCAACTAGCTTCGATGATAAATAAGCATAATCAATAGATTAGAACAATTAAAAGCTTGGGTTAGCTTCACTTACCGGAGGAATTTAGTCGAAAAAGTCAAACTTGGAAGTGCACTAGTTTCGTCCAATCGGGTCGAGCAATTCGAAATTCGTGGTGTAAGAGATGAATTTTTTAGTGTGCTTGTGTTAGTGATTGTTTGAGTGTGATTATAAGAATGAGCAAAACTTGAATTGGGTTCGAATTTTAAACCTGATGAGTATGTATCGTGACCGCGCGAAGTATGTGTCGCGGTCGCGTTGATTTAAGCTCAAAATTGAAGTTTTCAGGCTTTTTTTTTTTTGCGGCCGCGTGAGGGTTCGATCGTGATCGCATTGCTGCAACCAAGGCTCGTATTATCGCGGCCGCAAGGAGGGTCCCTCGCAGTCATGTTGCTCCAACAAAATGTTTTCTTCATTATGCCTCTTTTGTCGCGGCTGCGAGAGGTGTGCCTCGCAGTCGCGACTGCTTTGGCCCAGCTCAATTTTCTCCGTCTTTCGACTCCCGTTTCTTCCTATGCTCATCCATGTTGGTTCCTAAAAACAATAAAATGCTAAAAAAATACGTAAAAACAAAAATAAATATAAATAACAAAAATCAAAGAAAACGGTAAACATCGGGTTGTCTCCCGATAAGTGCTTCCTTTTACATCTCAAGCTGGACGACATTTTTGGTTCAGTTAAGCTCGTTCAACCGCACTTCATGCGCAGTTTGAATTTGGTCTGGTTTGCAGTATTTCTTGATTCTTTGTCCATTGACGAGAAAAGTGTTCCCTTCTACATTCATCAACTCTACTACTCCAGATGCTCGAATGGTCTTGATAGTGAATGGGCCCGACCATCTTCACTTCAGCTTTCCCGGAAATATTAGTCGAGAATTAAACAGCAAAACTTGTTCACCGGCTTCAAATCTTCGATTCTTTATCATACGGTCGTGAAACCGTTTGACGCGCTCTTTGTATAAATTAGAGTTCTCGAATGCTTGATTTCTGAATTCATCCAATTCGTTGAGCTTAAGAATTCGCTCTTTTCCAGCTGCCTCAAAGTTGAAATTCAATTTCTTAACTGCCCAATAAGCTCGATGTTCCAATTCTACCGGCAGATGATATGTTTTCCCGAAAACGAGCTGATACGGCGAAAGTCCCAAAGGGGTCTTATATGTCGTTCTATAGGCCCATAGTGCGTCATCTAACTTCATCGCTCAATCCTTTCTATTCCCATTCACGGATTTCTCAAGGATTTTCTTGATTTCTCGATTGGCCAGCTCCACTTGACCATTGGTTTGAGGATGATATGGAGTCGTGACTCGGTGCTTTACCCCATATTTGGCTAATAATGCAGCTAGTAAGAATGTTCTTTTAAAGGAATTTCAGCACTACCTTGGCATCATTTGTTTGGGTCGAAACAGCCTCCACCTATCTTGACATATATTCTACAGCTACCAAGATATATTGGAACCCATTCGAAGATGGAAAAGGTCCCATGAAGTCTATACGCCACACATCAAATAGTTCAACTTCAATGATAGCGGTGAGCGGCATCTCGTGCTTTCGTGATATTCCTCTCGTTCTTTGGCATCGGTCACACTGCAGGATGAATTAATGGTAATCTTAGTGGATCGTTGGCCAATAAAAACTGCTTTGGAGTATCTTTGCAGTTGTTCTTGCTGACGTAAAATGTCCCCCACTTGGGGAAGAGTGACATTGTGTGATTATGTCCCTTACTTCAGTATAAGGAACACACCTTCGAATAATCGGTTCTACACATCTTCTGTATAGGTAGGGATCGTCCCATATGTAGAACTTGACATCATGATATAAATTTTTCTTCTTTTGAGGTGGTAGATCCGCCGGAACGCCACTCACTATGTAGTTCACGATCTCGTTGTACCAAGGATAATCTTCCACAACCAACACATGCTCATCCGAAAATGTGTCATTAATTGCCTTTGCTATCCCTTTGTATCTGCTTCATTCTCAATTCTGGACAAGTGATCAGCAACTACATTTTCACATCCCCTTCTATCACGGATCTCCAAGTCGAAATCTTGCAACAGCAATATCCATCTTATCAGTCTTTTGGATCCTGCTTGGCAAACAAATATCGAAGTGCTGCATGGTCAGTGTATACTATTGTCTTTGCATGTATTTGATATGCTCTAAACTTGTCACATGCATAAACAACAGCTAGCAACTCCTTCTCTATGGTAGTGTAATTCATTTGGGCTGAATCAAGTGTTTTGCTGGTGTAATAGATGACTCAAAAGATTTTTTCTCTCTTTTGACCCAAAACAGCCCCTACAGCCATGTCACTCGCATCACACATTATCTCAAATGGTTGAGACCAATCCAATGTGACCAATACTGGGGCAGTTACCAATACTTTCTTCAATGTTTCAAATGCCTGCACACAAGAATCATCGAACACAAAAGCAGTATCTTTCTCTAGTAAACGAGATAAAGGTTTAGAAATATTTTAAAAATCTTTTATGAATCTTCTATAGAATCCCGCACATCCTAGAAAACTTCTAGCCCCTTTTTCATTCTTTGGAGGTGGCAGTCTCTCTATAGCAGCTACCTTAGCTCTATCTACTTCTAGCCCTATAGATGAATTCTGCGGACCAAGGACTATACCATCCCTAACTATGAAATGACATTTTTCCAAATTTAAGACTAGATTGGTATCTTCACACCTTTGCAACACTTGAGCTAAGTAGTCTAAGCAATGATCAAAAGACGACCCAAAGACAGAAAAGTCATCCATAAAGACTTCCATTATGTTCTCTATCAAACCCCCAAATATCGCCATCATGCAACGCTGAAAAGTAGCAGGTGCATTACAAAACCCAAACGGCATTCTAGGAAATGCAAAGATGCCATAAGGACACACAAATGTTGTCTTCTCTTGGTCCTCTAGAGCAATCATAATCTGATTGTAGCCCGAATATCCATCAAGGAAACAGTATTAACCTATCAAGCATTTGATCTAAGAAGGGAAGGGGAAAATGGTCCTTACGGGCAGCTGCATTCAATTTCCTGTAATCTATACACACTCGCCATCCGGTAATTAAACTAGTAGCAATGAGCTCATCTAGATCACTCTTTACTATTGTCATCCCCCCTTTCTTAGGGACTACTTGGGTCGGACTTACCCACTTACTAACCAAAATTAGAAAGATTGTCCCTACATCTAACCATTTAAGGACTTCTTTTCTAACAACTTCCCACATCATGGGATTAAGCCTACATTGTTTATACTTATCCTCTATTAGGATTTTATGAATGCATATCGTGGGACTAATTCCCTTCAAATCAGCAATCAACCAACCTATCACAGATTTTTACTTTCTCAGAACTCGCAATAATTTCTCAATTTCAAACCCAGTTAAAGAGGAAGAGGTTATTATCGAATATCTTCTTTCATTATCAAGAAAATCATACTGTAGATGATCTGGTAATGGCATAAGGTCTGGGCATCCTTCACCCCCTTTTGGTACTTCCTCCACGACTTTCTTACTTATGTCCTCTTGGGTTGAGCTTCCTTTTGGAGCTTCCTGCAAATCATTAAGAGCACTAACACTTTCTACAAGATCAAGGTTAGTAGAGTCATGGTCATCAATATTAAAAACAGAATCAGTAAGACAAACTTCAAGGGAATCACAATCACTAGGTGAGATTAGTTTCTTATATAATGTGGCATCTAAAGATTGTATAGAGCTACATGTTTCAATTTGATTTACTTCCTCACTATCGTGTTGCTGGAGAGCCTTATATATGGAAAAAGTGACACTCTCCTCATCTACCCTTTAAGTTAGTTCCCCTTTTTGAACATCTATTAGTGCCTTACCTGTTGCTAGAAACGGGCGACCTAATATAGAGGGGACTTCCTTGTCTTCTATCATATCTAGGACTACAAAATCGGCAGGGATTGTGAATTTACCAACTTTTAATAAAACGTCCTCTACAATACATGGCCAACTCATAGAGCGATCAACCATTTGTTGGGCGATTGTAATGGGTTTCATTATACCTATTCCTAATTTTTCAATATAGATAATGGCATTAAGTTGATACTAGCACCTATATCGCACAGTGCTTTATCAAAAGTTAAATTACCTATTTTGGATTCAAGATTAAAACTACCTAGATCTTTGCGCTTTAACGGTAGCTTCCTTTGGATCACTGCACTATACTCTTCTATCAGATTCATCGTCTCATACTCTTCCCACTTTCTCTGTTTTGCAATTACTTCCTTCAAGAACTTCACATAATTAGGCATCTGCTGTAGTGCCTCAACAAAAGGAATGTTGATTTCGATCTTCTTCAGCAAATCCAAAAATTTTGCAAATTTCTCATTTTTCTTCTTCTTCCTTAGGACCTGTGGGAATGGAACACGAGGGACATACTCAGCTATATCAACTTTGATGTCTTGCCCCTCACTCGGTTTCAAGGCATCTTTTTACTTCTTTGCCTTTCCTTCCATCCCTCTTTCCTCTTCCAACTACTCCTTCTCCACTACCTTTTCTTTATCAGTTGGCAACGCTGAACCCTCATACTCAGTGCCATTTCTCAATTGAATAGCTTGACACTGCTTTCTTGGGTTCACCACTGTATCACTCGGGAATTGACGCTGCTTATGCTGGACCCGAACAATGTTTATCAGCTGACTCATGTTGGTAGAAATTTCAATAATACTACTCTCAAGTCGCTTGATGTCTGCTCCCTAACCAGTCATGTTCTTGTTCAGCTCAATAAATTTACCATCCATCTTTCTTTCTAGTTGAACTAATTTTTCATCATACTTGGCGAACTGTGATTGTACTATCTCCTCTTGTGTTGGCTTATTGCCATCATGAATCATACCATTCGTGATAACGAATTCGGTGGCGGATTAAGTGAATTCTTTATGTTGCCATAAGAGAAGTTTTGGTGATTCCGGTTAGGTGTGTACAGATTGTACCTCGGTTGATTATTCTGGAAGTTGTTGAAATTCGTCTGGTTTACAAAGCTAACATCTTCAATCTCCTCTTGGCCCACTAACTGATGTGCTGAATTATCATTGTGCTATTTTAACGTCAGAATAATTACCAAACTTACTTGATTCGTCTGAGCGGTCAACTGAGATGTAAGAGTATCAATCAGCTCATTCTTAATGGGCTCTGCTTCTACAACACTAGCCACTCTTCTTAGCTGATTTCGTTCATTAGGCCACTAATAACTTGTTTTGGCCATTGTATCTAAAATCGAGAATGTAGCCCTCACGTTCTTCTCCAACATACTACCCTCTATGGCAACATCTACATGATCCCGTGCTGGAGCAAGTAAACTATTATAAAACTTGCACACATGCTGCTTCTTTGAAAATCTATGTTGGGCACAACTCCGGATAAGATCCCGGAATCGTTCCCAAGCCTTACCGAACGGTTCTTAATCCATCTGCTTAAACTGATTGATTTTTTTCTGTAGATCTAGCATCTTGTACGGTGGAAAGTACTTCAGAAGGAATCTCGTTCTCAAGTCTTCCCATTCTGTGGCATCATCTAATGAGTTATACCACTGTAATGCTTTGTCTTTCAGTGAGAATGGGAACAGCCTCATCTTTACTTGCTCGTGTGGCACATGATTCATCTCTATAGTTTCAGCCAACCTGCGGAGCTTGTTTAGATGCACGTTCGGGTCTTCTAATGTGCTCCCATCAAACTGATTTTGTTGAATAATATTTATCAGAGCATGCTTCAACTTGAAGCTATTAGCATTCAACGGTGGTGGTTGTACTCCAACCGGCTGATTCGGCATGGGACGAAGACAATCACTTATAGGTGTGATGTCCTCGTCTGTGTCATCATACACAATTTGAGCTTGTCTTCGCTGCTGCAGATTTGTGCTCTATCATCTAGATGGACTAAGGCCCCTAATATCCTATTCAGTACATCTTCTTAATTCTAGTTCGGGGAAATGTTATCCATCTTGATCACGTGATTTCTTCTCGTTCGGTGTCTGCGGGCAGTCGCCTCAATTTCAGGATCGAAAGGAACAAGATGCTCTTTCCCTTTAGACCTAATTTGAATGTGAAATCTGAAAACACCATCAAAGAAAATACCACGTAACACTAAAATAAATAACTGAAAATTAAATACAAAATTTCAATTGCAGAAAAATAAATTTAGTTTAATATCCTCCTATTACTTAGGATAAAACTAAGACGTTATACCTATTCCCCGATAACAGCGCCAAAAACTTGGCAGGCTCTAATTTCAACCCTAAAATACCACAAGTATACGGGTATAGATGTATATAGTGGAAGTCAAGGTCGATCCACAGGGAATAAGCTAAAGTAGTTTGATACCCTAATTATCTAGGATTACCTTAACTAGACACTACATTTGGTGGATGATTGATTAATTATTAAACTAATGTTTCATATAAACTATTGAACTGAATTAAGTAATAAAAGTGATTCCAGATAACGAGAATGTATCCTAGGGTGTCGATTTTAGGAATTACGCTAATGGAGATTAATCTCTAACTTATAAAATTCTAAACCAATTTTTACTATCTATTAGACGGCACTTAAATAACTTAGCCCTTCTCTCGAAGCGACTAAGTCGTGGATTGATTAGAATAATTACTCTCTCGAGTCAATTGATCCTAACAACTCCCAAAAGACCCTTAACCTTTGCCCACACAGTCATAGACAACTACGCTATATGTCATATGTCTATTAACAACTCCTTCTCTCGAAGCGGAATTATGAAATGATTAGACTAAACCTAATTGATCAAATTATGTTTAATCGTGAACTAAGAACAAACACATAGATAGATAATAAATTTGGAGTCTATAAATTAAAAGAACAATTCAACCATTGTTGTGAAACCTTACTTTCTAACCCTAGGACACGAGTAGTTTAGCAACTCATGCCTAGTATCAATTCAACACAACAATTCAAAGAATACATCTTAAAGAAAATAAAAACTAAGCAAGAAATAATTATACTCGATTATTCCGCTCATTGATCTTCGTCTTCTCTTCTCTTGTCTTCTACTCCAATGTAAAAGTATGAGAATTTCTGATGATCTTTTTTTTTTTTAAATCGAGTCTCTATGTCTTTTTATAGGCTTCGGGATGAGTCCTAGGGAGTTTAGGCTTAGATTCCCACTTGGAACAGGAAAACTTCTTCAAAATCGGCTTTTTGTCGCGGCTGCGCAAGCTAGCCCTCGCGGTCGTGATACTTTATGCTCAAAATTGCTTTAAAACGTCGCTTTTTTTCGCGGTTGCGATGCTCTTACAGTACCACTTCACTTTCTAGCTACATTCCATAGCGGTCGCGTCGGTTCAACTCCAGACCAGTTTGGACCGGTTCAGGCCAGTTTAGACCGGGTTTTCCTTTCCTTTGACTTTTTCTTTCATTCGATAGTCGTAAAATACAACTTTTGACCCTGAAATACTCAAAATACCTTTGAAACAAGTTAAACACATTAAATGGTCCAAATATAACAAATCTACGCAACTCTCGACCAAATATGCATGTAAATGCTATCAAATACAATTCTAAATTGACTTAAATACATGCATACGTGTATCAATAAGTTGTGTAGGAATCGATGAATTGCTGAAGCATTCTCATGAGTGAGAATGATTGTGAGAAAAGATGTTATCAAGCCTAATATAGTTATGTGTGCCACCCTCATTAATGTTTTGTGCAAAACTGGAAAAGCCTGTGTTGCAACAAATCTTTTGAATGAACTCAAGGCCAAAAACTTCCAACCTGATGTTGTAACATATAACATGATTATTGGCTCTCTTACAAGGAAGTACTTGATGAGGAGGGAAGAAGTTGGTCTCTAGAAATGGAAAGAAGTGGTTGTGCACAATGTTTTCATCGGGACTTTGCTAAAGAGGAAGAAGATACATAGACAAAGCAATGCCATTCTTGGAGGAAATGTATGCAAGGGGTTTGTCTGTCGATTCAGCTACTCATCCATGTTACTCAAAACTGCAACAAAAGATGATAACTTAGTTGATATGATTGATAAAGTTGTTAAACCTGATATAGTCATATATGGGGTCCTCATTAATGGTTTGTCCAAGATTGGAAAGTTTAACGCTGCAAGAAATCTTTTAACCAGCTCATTTCTGAAGGTTTGCAGCCTGATGTCAAACATATAACATGATTATGGGCTCTCTTTACCGAGACAGAAATGTCTGCTTTTTGAAATGGAAAAGATGATAACAGTTAAGGGACTAAATTGAAAGTTCAACTAGTTTTTCGACAAAAACATGCGAGCGAAAAGTTATGGGACCAAAAGTAATTTTAGCGCAAAAATTTATATGAATATAGTGTGAAGAACCCCCTTTTGATGACAAACTTGGATAAATAATTACTCTATTCATCCGTTCATTACTAATAATTATTCAGGTTGTAAAAAATATTTTATTTTATTACATTATTAAGTAATATTAATTTATTGAAACACTCCTACAAGATATTAATCCATTATATGATATTATCGATAGATTAGCAACTAAAATTTATTTAGTTTTTATCAAACACTCCTACAATATACTAATTGTTATTATTTTATTAATAGTTATAAAGTTAATAATAGATAAAACTCTATTTAATTTTTAAATATTCCTTCAAAGATTTTACACGATATTACTAGTAGTGTAATAGATAATTAGATATAGATTTACATATTGATATACATAGATATGATTTATTTCTATTTCAAATGGTATTATATCTTATCTAACACAACTAATACAAAGGGGAAATTTTTCCGGAAGACCCAAAGACAGGAAGCAACTTTAGAGTTTTCTTGGAGTTGTCAATTTCGGCAGGATGTTCATAAAGAATATAACAAAATACAGGATGGTGTTCTACCCATTACTTAAGAAAGATACGGATTTTTAAAAGACAAAATAAGAACAAAGAATCAATGTCGCATTTTAAAGAAATTTGCAAAGAACTTATAAAGTTAGCAATACCTAATGGCGAGGATGAACTAGTTCTTTGCGTAGTGATTATGGTGGACAACAGTTTTAACTAAAGTCACGCCAAATGGAGAAGTGCCATGCAGATACTGCGGCGGTCTCTTTGTACAAAATGAAGCAGCGAGATGACGTATCAATGAGAGAATTATTCACAGTCTGAAAGCCAAAAATAAAATGACCTTTATTCTTACTACCTAAGAAATTCATTCTAAAAATTGATAACACGAGTGTGAAAGCTTTCTTGAAAAATAAAATTGAATTTGAACCAAAGAAAGCTAGGTTACTAAGATGGCAATCAGAATGTCAATATTTTGATTATGATGTTGTCATTATAAAGTCTCATGAGAATGTCTTTCTGACGAGAGATGGAGGCAACTTAAGCAAACTCCATCCTAACAAGATATATTCATCTCCAAGAAAATTTTGGAGAAGCTGGACAAGGTGATCAACAACTTGGAGCTTAGTGCCAAAGTCGTGGGTCGATTACTATAGGTAGACTTGTTAAAAGTCTAAAATGCTATGAAGGCTACCAGACTTGCAAGCTCATGTCTTTGGGACAGTCTTTGCGTTCCTATCCAACGGAAAACTTCTTTGTCGAAGGAAAAAGTTAAGTTTCGAGAATGGGTCCCTAACCCGGTCCCAGCAGATTCAAGAACTGTGAGCACTAGTTCTAGGTAATTGGGTTCCTATATGAATTCGGCCAAAGAAAAAACTGAGCAAACGAAGGATATTCCTTCTGCGGCTTAAGCCAAAATGCAGCGCCTTTGGGGTAAGAGAGAGAGAAAGATCAATCTTATGTCAATGGTCGGTACCTCTATGACTAATAGTAACAAATTAAAAGTTTCTTATTTTAAGGTTTACCAAACCTCATGGGAGATATTACAAGTGTGGGTGTTAATCCAACAAGATGCCAGATTGACTGGTTTGGGATATATCCTAGGATGTAGATATTCCGAGAGCTAATCCACAAGAAGTTAAAGAATGGTATGAATTTGGAACTTCAGCTTTGGTCTGTACCCATTCACTGAGTTTTTTAGAAATTTAAGAACTTACAGAATAGATTACCGAAGCCGTGTACGAGAGCTAGAGATAAAACAAGCACGCATAGATATTCAGGAGTTGAAGTTCTTCTTATCAGCCCCCAGAACCACTCAAGAACGGGTCTTCCCCAGCTTTCCATTTCATAAAGCTATAAAAATCAGATGCAAGGTCGATAAAAAAGAACATGTCTATCTTAGAACACAAGGTTCCCTTCGTATCAACCTTTACCGAGGATGATCTCACCACAAAGAGAGCATGGGGCATATGAGTTTGCCTTATCAAAATGAGTAAGATCAAGGGAGATTTCAAAGTCTTTGATCAACACCATGATACCGAGAAGTACTCCATACGCAAAATCTATATTTAGGCAAAAGAGCAAGATGCTTGGAAAAATGAGCTACCAGCAAGTTTGGAAACCACCCAAAAATATTGCAACATGGTTCATGCTGAAAGATGGACGAAACAGATTTGTCTAAATTATCTTGAGCAGATTGAGCACTGTTTGGAAAAGGATTCCCTATTGTTGGTCCCAAGTGGTAGAAGTTTAGAGGAGGGGGGACGAATAAACCTCTAACTTCGATTTTTCCTCTTAAATACTTTGAGCATGGATGTGCTGCTTACTGCAAGAAACTAGTTCTTACAACAAATCTAATGCAGTAAGTAACCTTCACACATTTAGCTTGAAACATATTGATCTTGGGTTGCTTACATCAAGTAATGCTTAGACAGAGTTTTATGTAGCGGAATATGAAAATGCGTTTCTAAAAAGCTATGCAGTGAGTATGTGGTATGGCAACAACAATTATAAAAGCAATAAGAAAATAGACACAAGTTTATAGTGGTTCAATGTGGGGGTGATTCCTCTACATCCACTCTCCCCTCACACATGGAAAATTCACTAAGATGTTCACACAGTACGATCTTAGCTACGTTGATGTCCAAGTCTAACTTAGCACTTTACGATAGTTTTTGCCTATCCTCGGAAGGCTACTCCTCTACTATACACATGTTCCTCGGAACACCTAGTCTACTTTAAATTTTGGATTCAAATGAAGACTCTCGATTAAAAAATCGCTCGTGAGAGTTGGTTTAATGAAATTTTTTCTTCAACCTGGTAACTGTCTCTAAACTTGAATATCAGTTGAGATGTGGGCAAGCTTCCTTGATGAGAAGGATTATGACAAAGACAAAGCTTTAGAGCTAGCTTGCTTGACTTGAGAAGTTACTGCAGCTTGAATCTTCAGTGTAGGGTGCTTGTTGTGTGCTTAAAATCTTACTCTTGTTTACTAAGCATAATCACTTTAAAATGTCTAGAGTGATGAGTGCTATAAGAGCTTTGAATTAAGCTTGAGTGAGTTGATGCGTAGTAATTTCAGTAGTTCTGTAATTCGATTCGTAGCCTTTGCTTGTGCTCCTTCTCCTTCTATTTATAGATGTTGGTTCTTTCTCGTTGAAAAGAGAGAAAAGAATCTCGTTGACATTTAATGTTCCTTGTACAACTTTATAGTCGCTTGTTATCCTTTTATAGATAGTAGTCAAGAGTAGTTGCGACTTGATGTCAATGTTTGCAGTGTTGTTTTTGCTTTTGTCAGATACGTGTCCTCGCATTATTGGATTGTCCGTACAATATTTGTTTGTTGTCTCCACTGGCTATATTTTTGAATCTTTGAATCTCTGACCTTGACTTAGCTTTATCACTGCTGACATGGATGCAGCTTTTTTGTTGCGAGGTCAAGTTCTGTCTACTGGTTGTATTCTCCTTATAGTAGAACTAGCCTTATCTATTGTAAAGATTACAGAGTGAGGGCACTAGTTCATACATTACATTGTGGTTTTGTCATCATATTATACTTTACATTGTGGTTATGCCATCATCAAAACTATACATAAATTTCTTAAACACCTATCATAAGAGACAAGGAAGAAATGGGCAAGAGTGGACCATCAAGAAAGCAAAAGATGCCCCGAGGACCACGAAAGCCATATTTTAATTGGTTTCCTAACAAGCCTTGATGGACTGAGTCACGAGAACATTATCCATCTAAAAAAATAAAAAAAAGGTGGATAAGGATAAGCATCCAAGCTTGACTAATTTTACACCATGTGAAATAATATAAGAGTAGGGGCCACAACAATGTGGTCCTGATAAGGATAACATCCAAAAAAAAATTTAAAAAAAAAATGAATGAGGGAAGGATATCTGGAGGCAATGATGCAAGTATAAACCTTTATAAATCCAGGGTAGAATGCAATGACCATTCCCCTATGTTTTCCTACATAATAAGAGTGTAATAATAGTTTAAATTTGAGTTGTGAGTTTATTTTCGGTATGATAGACGGGAGTCTAGCTACAATATGTAGTTAAACAAGTAGTCTCCTCGCTAAAGGAGATGTATTAATGTAATCAATATATTTATGATTTCGAAATAAAAATTGGGCTTTTGTTTATCATCTCTCCAATAATTTATATTTCTATTTATTAACCAAGAGCACAGATGCTCTACGCCTCGAGGTAGGGAACAAAACAAGGTTGTGCTGGTTGCTGCTGAATGAATCTACTTCTGGAACCATTGATTACGATCGAGTGGTTAGTGTGTGTTGTAGTTTGTAAAACCCGGTAGATGCGACCCGGAAGTACTCCGATCAAAATGTATGAAAATTGATATATGTTTCAAGAATTTATAATTTACGAAAGTGTGATGGGCCTAACATGGTCATAATGGACTACTCCCAATTTTATGTTAAGAATCAGTGTTCCATGATGAATTTAATTTTGAGACCAAAATGAATTTATAAGGAAATATATGGGACGGAATTTGATATCATTTATATGACGAATTGCTGCATAATTTCAAGCTTGATACAAATATCATCACTATATAATGAACAACTTGTTATCTATGGTCCATAAACGCGCCATAAACTACCGATCTAGGTAATATAATCCTATAATATATTGTATAAGACCAAGTATAAATATCGCCAGTAAGCGATCTAGTTAATAAACAATGGTATTCTATTATACGCAGACAAAAAAGAAAATAACTCTTGACTATTGTAAACAAATACTTCTTTGTATATTATAGTATATGACCTGAATGACTGGATTATGAAGTTAATAAGTCCCTTTGGTTTTATTGCAATTTTTTTATTATCACTAAAACGCATTCTTTTGTGAAGTTGAACCTTGACCGACTTAAGGTATCAACAGATTCAACACAACCCATGTACAATGCTGATTGCCAAAAAAAGGATAAATTGGTTGGATTATTCTTCTAAAATCACTAGTGAAACGAAAAGAATATCTTAATAACCATTTAATACAAATTTGAATTAAGTACTCAATTTTATACAAGGAGTACACATTGGTAACCATTTAAGAAATTTGGCCCTAAAAGAGAAAGTGATTTGCGACTCTAGTAAATATAATAACGCTTGGTTATTTTCATCATAGAATCAGGGAAAAATGCACGACCAATTCCGCCATATCCCATGGGATATTACCTTCATAAGGTAGATGTGTGACGAGAATCGTGTTATTAGAAAAAAAAAAATTGAGTGATTGATATGTACACATCTACTACATGAGGATAATAAATTTTTCCAAATGCATTGTGTATAAAGCTCCATGAACTTTAGACTTTATTAAATAAATTTTTATTCTTTTTTTATAATATAATCATCAAGTCTTCATTTTTTTATTTCTGTTTACGCTCTAACTGTATGATTGGTATGAAGGAATAAGGTGGGAATGGAATGACATTCACTTGTTCATTCATTCCTTTGATTGGTATGAATTTATGATGGGAATAATTATTCTCAAAGGAATAGGTACTCTCATATCTATGGGATTAGTCATTCCTCCCACCCCACATGGTATTAGGTATTCCTAACAATAAGGAATAAACTAATTATTATTATTACTATTATCACTAGTATAGTGCCCGTGCGATGCACGGTTTAAGTAATATTTAAAAGATAGAAGTAAATTGAAGTTATAAAGTTTATATATTTTAAATAAATGGTGGTTAATATATTGTAAAAATTTAGTGAAATAAATATAATTATCTAATCTAAGGAAACTCACTGCACCACCTCGCCATATATTAATAAAATATTCACCATCTTTATATTAACATAGTGGTAAAAATCCCGCTAAGTACACATTACCCTCCAACCCGCACCGCTAAGTACTTAATCCCGCAAGTGTTTGAAAATATAGTTCATAGAGAAAATATAATTATCACCAAGGGACCAATATGTTAAACATACACGTATGGTAATTTCATAAAATTTGGGCAAAGAATAAAATCAAAAGAAAACACACAACATTTGAGTGCAATACTCAATTTATCTTTTTTAATCAGGAAACTACTTTTACACAATTACAAAATCAAGACGAAGAATGTATATCCCTATTAAATATTCTACTTCTCTAATCAAGAGAAAACAATGTCAACTCTGAAATAAATAAGTAAATCTCAGAGGTAGTAATTATAACAATTTTGAAGTAATATTAACTTAAGAATTTATATCTCATTTACAGCCACAAAAAAATGCAGCTAGCATCCATCTTATTAGTTCTTATAACAAAGATGTCATGGCATATCAAAATATATCTTAAACCTTAAACACATATAGAAAGTGTCGAATTTTCACCGCCCAAATATTTCACTCTACACTAAACTCAAAAAGTCATTGTATTTCAATCAAATTCATAATGTTAAAAAATGAATAACAGTAAATATTTTACCCACGATAATGAGGGTGTTTTCCATTGCTCATTTAAAGCACTTTTTTTTTTTCAATTTTAACTTAATTTAAGTTAAATGAAGTATTTGGTAATAATTGTTTCTACTATAATTAAGCACTTAAAAGCTATAAGCAATAAATCTGTTGCTTTTAATTGCTTCTTGACATTTTTGTAAATTTGTCAAACTTCTTTAAGTAAAGTAAGTGATAAAAAGCACTTATTTATCAAACAGTACTACAACTTTTAAATTTTGGCCAAAAGCATTTTATTCTCAAACACTACCTGTTTTTACTTATAATAATTTGTCTATAATTTCTAATTTTAATTACTTTTTAAAAGCACAAGCAACGCATACATTCTCAATATATGTATTAATATGTGCGGGGACTGCAACCTAATTAACCAAGCAACTATAATTCCAAACACTTAAAAAAACTAAAAATAAAAGAATTAACTAACATTAGAATTACGGACCGAAAAGAAAAGATGAGTAATAAACTTCTCCTAAAACCCTCAAACACTCAGAATGTTGTACGAACCACGGTCCGTTTAATGTCGGCGCCGTCACCGACACCGGAAGCTTCTCCAAACTTATTTCCGGCGTCTTCGAAAGCCTATTACAGTATCACTCAAACATTCTGCACTTTTATTCCTCATTCTCCAGTTCTCTCCTTTCCTTTCACAAAATGACTTCTTCGCCTTCGAAACCCAAAATTGAACAACATTTGTTTGGAATATGGAAGGATTAGCGGAACACTGAAAGATTCTGGCATGTCTCTTAAATGGTTTACCAAAAATGAGAATTTTGGAATGCCAGATTCCATAATCTAATTTGGTAGGCTCTATTTATACTATGAATATCTCAATCAATATACACACGTGATTACACCATTAAGCATCAATTATGCGCTTATATTCAATAATTAGTTTGACTAAATAGCACAGTTAGTGAAATATACCAAAACTTTACAACCAATCGGAAATGAAAAGTGCTTTAGGCGGGAAAATTCAGCACTTTCTATTCCTAGACGGTTATGTTTTTGTATTATAGTAGATATATTATAAAAGATATTTGCAACATCGGTGTCATATTAAAGATCATGGATAAAGAATTCACTTAAAAACTATTGATATAAATTATAAACAAAAAAAAAATATATATATATATATATACTTTAAAAATTAGATTTTCTTTTTTGTAAAAGAAATTTTCTTTTTGAAATAGAAATATGCATGATTTTACTAACCATAGACGGCTTCGGTTGAGTACGAAGTAACATTTTACATTATCTATTGAAATTTAATATATATATTTAAATGATTTTTATATTAGTCGAAATCCTTGATATTTCTAAGTCTGTTATTGTCTAACAAATGTTTTAAAATAAAAATGCTATATTCTTTAATATCATCGTGGAGCTATGTTATTATGAATATGGATGTAGTTATTTTCATAGAGCTATGTTATGATATTATGAGTATGGATGTAGTTAAATAGAGAAAGAATAGATATTGTATTAGGAAGTTTATATAATTTGTACGAGTTATTGTATTTGGAAGATATGTACAAATTTACTAAATAATTATATTCATTACTTAAATAAAGAAAATACAATCAGATATTAAGGCATTTGATATGAGTCAACTCTATTATCTTACAAACGGATTTGATCATATGCCCACGGGTGGGCACCCACTTATATGCCCACCACTTATGTGGCGTTCCACATAAGCAAGGGGACTCATCACCATTTAATTAATTTCTTTAATTTCATCTCATATCTATATATATTATCATATTGTACCTCAGTTCATTAATTAAGTCAAATATTTTGTGATTTATTTTTTTCTAACCCCATATTCGATTTTACATATCTCACCAATGAAATTTAAGCCTATTTTTTATATTCTCCGATTTTATTTTTATTTTACATTTAATTAATTAAAATATTATTTTTCTATGAACCTATCTTCGAATTCATGAGCACTTCAATACAAAATATTGAAGCTAAAATTCTTAAAAAAATAATGCGCACTTTAATTCAAAATATCTTCGAATTCATGCACATATCAACCCATATAACTATCTGCTTACAAAAAAATGAAACTAAAATTGAAGCTAAAATTCTTAAAAAATTCGTGCCCATATAAATGTTCCAACGTTCGCATATAAAAAAAAAAAAAAAAAAAGACCGAACAAATAAATAACAATAATGTATTAATTTTAAAAATTAGAAAAAAGGGGTCTTTTGCATTTGAAGTCTAAAAAGGAGAAACAATTAATTCTGAAAACACAAATCCATAAAACAATTGTTCAACCCAGATGTCCATCTTCTTGTGTGACATCATAAGAAAATTTTGGATAGTATGGTTCATTTACCAATGACCTGTCATCAATAATAAAATTTTAGTGTTACTAGAAAGAATTAAGTATATATTTAAAAAAATAAAAATAAAAACAGATCATTATACGTGGAACGTAGATCCACATGTCCTCTTATCAAACCCCCTTTAGCCGCAGTAACTACAAGTTCTACTACTTTGGATGTTTTGAATTCGTTTAGCATGAAACTTTGTAAATGCACAAAAGTTCTAGCATCTAATATTGATTCCATATGTATATGCGCACAAAAAATGTGTCGGGGTAACTTAAAGTCTAGATAAGAAAAAGACTAAAACATTAACCTGTGGCAATGTTGCCTGAATAAAATAGAGCCTCCATTTGAAAAACTAAATTTGCCGATTCCTTTCATGTACATACATATATAGCATAAAAACGTAGTATCCAGAATGTAGTTAAATCTCAATAACAAGTAAAAGGAGACAAAGTTTAGCTTCACCGTCACGGCTTGCCATGGAGATTTATGAAATCCATGTTACTTTAGCAAAATTGCATCCAAATTATTAGTAGCGCCGATGTTTCCAGAAGAGATATAAGTTTTCGGAGAGAAACTGCATATATAAATATAAATTACAGTAAAAATAAGTCGTAAGCTTCTATAACAACTCTAACCAAACAAACTCAACGTAAAATGCATAATAATATTACCAGGAATATCAAAGGTGAAAATATGATAAAGTCTATTCGAAATTTCATTGTCTACTAGGAACAAACTAATTCGAGAAGATAGTGGATCAATTGTAAAATCGAAAACATAAAATAGTTTAATTCATACCTCTTTGTTGAGATGCGTCGTCCGTGTTGAATTCCATGTGGCTGCACAATTAAATTCAGAAGGGAGTTGTATCGTATGATAATTTATTCATAACATAAATCTTATTTGACTTAATTAATAAAGTGATGTACAATGTGAAAACATATATAAACAAGGGGAGGGAATTAAAGAAATTAATTAAATGATAGTAGACCTCCCTTGCTTATGTGGCGTGCTGCATAAGTGGTGGGTATATAAGTTGGTGCCCACGGGTGGGCATATGATCAAATCCAATCTTATCTATGTCTTTCTTATGCAGGTAAAATTTAGCAAATCTTCTGGAAAAATCAAATCGGTATTGAAATCTCATAATAACCGCTTCATTGAGTTACCTAAAATACGAATGTTACCATTCCAGAGTTATAATCTAATATGGTATTACTTAAAGATTTATTTACTTTTCTATATTTTTGGATTAATTGTTGACTGTTACAGTCGAAATTGCTTAAATTACGCGAAGTAATGAAACTTTCCAAAAAATCATTTCTTGCCAGAAGCAGCAATGTTATTGGGCGGGAAAATTTCAGACTTACTATTTTTAGACGATTTTGTTTTTATATTATAGAAGATTATTAATTGATTAATTAGTTGTTATTATTTCTATGATTATTTATTATCAATGTTTTAAATAATTTTTAATATTCTCAATTAATTATTATTAATTTATTTATTGATTAACGATAATGATGTTCATGTTCTTGTGGTTGTTGTTGTTATTAGTTCCTAATTACGATTATTCACCATTATCTTTAGTTTAATTATTAATAATATATTTTCATAATTTATAATTGCTTTTAATTAATCGGTGTCAATTAATTGTTTAGTTAATAATAATAGTAAGTATTATTATTACTATTACTATTTTTATTATTACGATTAGTATGATTATCATCATCATTATGATTAATTGATAATTAATTAAATTATTAAATTAGCTATATTTATCAATAATAATAATATGTTATTAATATTACTCTTTTGATATTTATTTAGATAACTAAATATTTCATTCTTCATCATTCCTTGAGCATACTAATCATTGGAATAATTATAATTATATCCGTCATTTCCTATCTTCATTTCATTCCTAAATTAATTCTATTCAAATATTATCTTATTCATTCATACCAATCATGCCGTTATACTTTTAATTTTTGAATTGTAACACTTTCACTTTCTCTTTCATTTTGTGTTTTGATACTTTTATTTATTCTATAATTCAGGAAAAGGGAGGGAAAAGGAAAGAAAGAAAATGGAATGGACTTCGCTTCAATGAAATCCCTAATGGGCTTTGGATAACGTGATCTGAGAATGGGGTAGCCCAAGAAATGTCTGCTGGCAAAGGCAGTAAGCCCAAACCAGAATTACAGATCTATCAGACTGCTTTCTAAATTCTAAGTACCAAGGAGAATATCGACGCAGCGGCGGCGAAAGAAGCTCCGGCCATGGCGATGGCGAGGTAAGTCCGTTGACCCTGGCCACGCTACTTGCGGCTGCGCCACTTGCGGCATCTCGTCAGCAACGGAGCGTATTAATTTCTCCTTTCTCTCTCTTTTTTTTCTGGTTAATTTTATGCATTTTGGGTTTGACAGGTTAACTGTCCGTCTAAAATTCATGAATGCGTCGTTTCGCCAATCAAGAGCATCACATATTGTACGTTTTTGTTTTATTGCATATTCTTGAATTCTTTTTCTGGAAATGTTATTATGGTTATCTTTCTATCTTACGAATTGAAAATTCAAATCTCTTGGTTGGATTAAAATGCTTGTGCTACGAATAAATTATTTGAAAAAACCGTCTGATTCATTGCTCAAAATAAGAGAAGATGAAGATTGAATCCTTTAATTATTCTATTCTCTATTAACTGAAAAAATGTTTATCATTTCATGAAATGGGAAGATTTAAATCAGATTTTGGTTAATTTAGGTACCATTTGCTTAAATGGAGCTTTTCATGTTGAAGAACTTTCAACCAGATTTTTGGTTAAATTAGTTTCCATTTACTTAACTCCAAAAGAACTTTTGATAGGAACCGAAGAGTGGGGTTGCCATTGTTGAAGCATTGCGACCTTTTGGAACCTCTAATGGTAACAGCTGCTTATACTTGTCTTAAAGTCCAGTCATGCATATATCTATATTCTATAATAGAAAAGTGGAAATCTTTATAGTTTTTGGTTCTGTCATTTTTTTTTTTATAAGAGCAATTGAAAGTAGAAGGAATATGAGCCGAAGCTTGGGTAGCCTAATCTTTTGAAATTACAAAAAGAAAATAGTTGAAAGGCGAAAATTGTCATATACGAAGTATAGTAAAAGACATATATTAATACAGATCTCGGTGGTGAAGGATATCAGCTGAGGAATCTAACTGCGAGACGAATAGAGGAGGAAATTGTTACTGCACTTTACTTGGGAGAGAGAAGTAGAGCATCTCATTTGTTGTCTGAGTTTGGAAGCAGAAACCAAGAATTAGAAGAGGAGTTTTTTGTTCCTATCTTTGAGTATTGTGCAGAAACACATGACCCATTGGTATGGTCCTCTTTATCAGTATCTAAAAGCTGCATGTAAATGTGCATTTGCCATTTCTCCAACTTCTACTAAACATTACTATCAACAATTTAAACAACTCTGATATCCATGAAGTAAATTATGGATGTCTATGTATATGCAGAGTAGGGGAGGAGGGAGGGCCTGATTAAGTGTCGTGTACAGAAATACTGAATAAGATGTTTCCGCGTATGCAGTTTGCAATGGAAACTTGGAAACTTATGAAGGAGAAGGATATTAAATTGAGTGGCAAGTGTTATGTCTTTACAATTAAAGCTCTCTGTGAAGGTGGTTACTTAAAAGAGGTATTCACATTCTGTTTTGCTGGGGCCTTATCTCTGTTTATTGATTGTGTTTTTCTTCATACAAAGTTACTTATTGCTTAAAGTTGCTGTTTGTTATGTCATGTAAATTGCATCAGATGCTTTGATGAGCTGGATAATATCTTCTTGTTGTGTTTTCATCAGGCATTCAGTATTGTGAACATTCAAAGAGAAAATTCAGGCATATATCCAACACTACCAGTTTACAATACTTTGTTAAGAGCCTGTGTCCAAATGAATAGCTTAAATTATGCTAGTGAATGCTTGCAAATGATGGAGCAAGAGGGAGTGCACAAAGACCTTATTACGTACCATTATCTTCTCCGGGTATGTAGAGCATTTTTATATTGCGTTAATGAGTGTTTGAGATTGTCCAATTCTAAGTATTACTTGTACAAGCAGAAAGAGTTAATTGTCAAATTCATTTGCTTCTTTCACTTCTGTTGTGTATTTCTATGTTCTTCACAAAAACTACTTTTGTTTTTATTTTTTAATTTTTTTGTGAGAAGCCTTCAGTTGATACTGTTTTGTAAGACATGTTTTTACAATGGAAATGAACATTGTTAGAAGTCCAAAGCTTTTTTCCATTTTACTGGGGTTTTCTGCTGTTTCTCCTAGACTATTGCTTATGCTTTCGGTTATGTGTTTCTCATTCTGATTTGACTGGGAGTAAGCAAGATCTTGCTCGTGGAATATAGAGTATAACAATCACAGAAATTGTACAGCTAATATTGTATCAGTGATGAAGATAGTGCAATTTGATATAAAATATATATGGGGCAACAGACTCACATGAACTGAGCAGGAAAATTTCTACATTACTTAATACTAGTTGTTTAGTGCTCCGACTTTTTTTATCTTCTATTTACTAATAATTAGAATTTCAACGTATACATAATGTTTTGTATGTACTACATCAAGCAAACAAGTACAGGCTAAAAGTGGATTTTTATACCATTCCATGGTTAGAATTTTGAGAACAATTTCTCTGATAAAGGACAAATTTGGGAAGCTGTGATCAGTAACACGATACTAGGTTTAATGTTTCATTTAATAATAATATAAGTTACACATTTGTGAGTTTGAACTGTTAAAAGGTGGGAAATATACTAAAGTCATGGGCTTTAAGTGTCATTCAGTTGTCTTTTTTACTACTGTTTTAAATTATTTCTTTTCAGCTTGCAGTCATGCAGCAGGACATCGCTGCAGTCCGTGAATTTTGGAGGGAGTGTGCCAATGACCATTCTCTGAACATTGAAACTCTTCAGAAATTTATATGGGCTTTCAGGAGTTTGGGAGATTTAGCTTCTGCTTATGTAGCCTTGCAGCAAATGGTTGCTTTGGCTTTCCCTCGTAAACCTAACAAGGAAAATGAATCATATGAGGGGGACATATTTGCTATGGAAGCTAAAAAAGATGTTGGAGAAGAGGTATTAAGTTCAACAGAACAGCGTTTGTCTGAAACAGACATGAAATTGCTGAGGTACTCCTTTGATAACGTCATTCACGCTTGCGCTAGTTCACAAAATCTTATGTTGGCCGAAGAAGTAATTTTACAGGTATGACAAGTTAGTCATTTGGAATCAAGAACTCTTCAAATTTTATTTGTTGGGCATGGAAGTAGTGTTTTTTAACAAAAGAAATGGATGGAGACGATTTTTGAGCATTTTCTGGTCCTAAAGTGAAGAAAGACGAAGAAAAGATAGTTTTCCTATCCAAAAAAGAAAGAAAAAACAGAAAAGATAGTCGTCAATGATATACAATTTTATGCATGTTCTCTTTTTCTTCAGATGCAAGATCTTGGGTTGGAGCCATCTTCTAGTACATATGATGGCTTTATAAAAGGATTGGTTTCTGTGAAGGGTTTTTATGATGCCCTGGAAGTGGTAAGTAAGTCCTACATATTTTTAGTCGCGTATGCTCCGTCAAAGTTGATAATCCATGCATCTGTTTATCTTTGTGCAGCTAAAGATCATGGAACAAAAAAACCTGAAGCCTAATGATTCAACTCTTGCTGTGTTATCAATTAGCTGCAGCAGGGGTTTAGAACCGGACTTGGCTCAGATGTTTCTGGATCAAATATCAAAATGTAATCATGTTACTCCTTTCAATCACTTGCTGGAAGCATGTGAAGCTCTGGTGAGTGTACCCAGTAGTGCATCTGTATCAGTAACTTGATTACAATTGTATCATGCAACTGTAAAAAGTGACCCAACAAAAGAATTCAACATGACTGGGGTATTGCTGCACAAATTGTGTGCAGCTACCATGTTTGATTAATTAATGGTAATCTCAGACAGATTCAAGTGACTACCCATTTCCCAATGTTTTTAGGTGGTTAATCAGTTGGTTCTTGGAGAGCACTGTGAATGCCAAAAACATGGAACTCCACATTAGAAAGATTGTAGGATAATCATTTATTGACACTTTATATGTTTATTCAAATTAATTTTTTTTGGTGCAGGCCCATTGAAATTTTAAAGTCTCCCCTATACTAATGCATGTCCTTGATAATGTTGCAGGATCAACCTGAACGAGCTATTAGGGTTCTCGCCAAATTGAAATATTTGAATATTATGCCAAATATCAGGACATATGAGCTTCTGTTTTCAATATTTGGCAGCGTCAATTCACCTTATGAGGATGGAGATATGCACTCCCAATCTGATGCTGCTAAAAGAATAAAAGCAATAGAAATGGATATGCTGAGACATGGCATCCAACACAGCATCGTATCAATGCAAAACCTGGTAATTGCATCATTAGCATTCTTTTGGAGTAGGTTCATTGAAATAATTTGAAAGTCATTTTCAACATTTTTAAAGGATACAAATTGAGATAACTAATTGTTGGGTTTTTTGTGTTCTTTCCCTTTCGGGTGCGAAAAAGTCATTCTTTGTATTCTCAAAAGCATCTTTTCACTTTTCTACTATTTCAAAATAAAAATAGTTTCATTCATTTTCACTGGGAACACCGATTTCGACTTCTTCGAAACCCAAAGAAAAATGTATTCTCCTCTACAATTATTACATGAGAGACCCATCCCGCATTCACTCACATCAAAATACTTAACCAAATATATTTTCATTTTCAAACATATAACTCTAAATTTAAAAAGAAACCATCCAAACGTTTCACTTTATATGCAAACCATACAACTTTATATTTCGACTGAACATGCTGAAAACTTAAATGGGAACTGAAAACAAAATGAAACCAAACATCTCCGTATCATGTTACTGGGAAACATGTCCCTATTCAGGAGCTTTCACATTTTTCATTTGAGTATAGAGAGAAAATTATAATATACCTATATGTCCCTTCTAAAGATCATGAGTTCGGATCTGGGTTAGTGATTTGATGCTGCAGGCAATAAGGGAATGTCTAGCACTCTAGCTATTTATGCTTTTCTGGTTTTTGGCAGCTGAGAGCTCTTGGAAGGGAGGGCATGAAAAACGAGCTGATTAAGTACTTACACATTGCAGAGAACCAGTTCTTTGACGCAGACGCAGATCTAGGGATTCAGATTTACAACACTGTTCTGCATTCGCTTGTTGAGGCTAAAGAAGTACCTCATAATGCTTGATGACATTCTCATGTATTTTTCTATATTCGTCTATCAGATTACTGATAATATTTAATTCTCTCTGCTTAGATTAATTTGGCGATAGAGATATTCAAGCAAATGATTTCACGTGGGCTCCCACCAACCGCAGCCACTTATACAATCATGATTGACTGCTGTAACATTATAAAATGCTATAGATCTGCGTGTGCCCTGGTATCAATGATGATCCGAAATGGTTGCTGTCTGAATGTGGTAGCTTATACAAATCTGATAAAGGTATTCCTTTAGACTCTGTCTTTGAGTAAGAAGTTCTTTCGACTATAGTCCTGGAAAAATATCGGAATTTCTTCCAGGTTGCATTTGGATGGAGGGATTTTAAATGTAAGATTTTGAATCAATAGATTTCATATCTACACAAGCTAGAGTGGATTTCAGTTCCACACAAAACCCTCTAAAATTAGTTCAAATTGAAAGTGGTGGATTTCAACTCCTCAAATCCTTCAGTCCAGTGCAACCCAGAGTTCTCTTGTCAACCTGCTCTACCTCGGTCCTTGCTCTTTGTCTTATCGGAAAAAAATATTTTAGTTTATTTAGATTCAAATCCTCGCTCCAGCATGTTACTTTCATCTCCATGTTTAGGGGTTTCATTTCCTTCCTTGAACATGAATCCTTGATTATAATATTTCTGAAATATAATAATTCCTTTCTAAAGGTGCACACCCAAATCAAGGCTATTATTTCTCCAGGCCTGGTTTTGAGCAAATGTAAAACTTTTTAAATTTTCAACTTTTGTTTTGAGGGAATAAAATTTTCAACTTTTGTTTTGAGGGAATAAAATTTTCAACTTTAATCCGATACTTCTTGCCAGTCTAAAGTGAGACATTTATCATGGCCTTAGATAGTTCTAATTAAGCTTTAAGCACGAGCGCAAATGGGTTGATAATTTGATATTGAAAGTTATTTTGCATTTGAATTAAGGGATTTCAAATGCAGTAGATTTCAAACCCGACCCAAATTAGAGTGGATTTCGGGTCTGCCCAAATTCTTCCAAGAATAGCTCATACTGGAAGTGATGGATTTGAAGTCCATTTTATCTAAACAATCAATGGATTTTAAAACTGTCCTCATATTCGTTAGTTCAACGAGAACCTTAGAGTCCAGTTGGATGGAGGGATTTGAGAAGTGGATTTTGAAATCCACCATCAAATTCACCCAATTTGCTTGGCAAAAAAAAAAAGCCAAATCAAAGGATTTTAAATCCCTCCTAAATTTTTAATTCATTTTGGATGGATTTGAAATCCATCCAACAACCTAGTCATTTATAAATCCATCTTACCCCCTCATATATGTATAGTCACATTATCACACACAGTACACACAAAACATACCACACTTCGCACATATTTCACACAGTACACACAACACATACCACACTTCACACGCATTTCACACTCTACACACTTCACACACAACACCACTACACACACACACTTCACACACCTCACACACACATCGCACACACACTACTCACTACACACACTTTCATTATCATCATCCTTTAAAAAATGTTAAGAAAACATTGAAAAAATGAAAAGTTCAAATAATTCAAATCCACTCATTCGAATTTAAACATCCAAACGAGGGATTTGATATGGATTTGAAATGAGTGGATTTCCAAATACAAAGAATTGGAAATCAAATCATCTGCTTTCCAAATTCTTCCATTCAAACACAACCTTGATTTTTTTCTGTTAGATTGAACTGTAGGGAGGTCACTCGCATGCATAGCCAGTTTCCTTAAATCAAAGTCATGTAATCATGTCTGTAGGCCATCAAAGCATCTTGTCCAAAAGCTTCAATGTACATCTCATGTGCTTCAAATAAGTGGCTACAGAGCTAGTTTGATTGGTGTTAGTTAGATTTTTGGTAAGTAGATTTCATGTGCTGATTTGTTGTTTTTCTGCTAGGTCTGGCTTGGACTCTATTTGGACAAATAGATTATAGTTTTCATACATTTTATCCGGAATGTAGAATTAGCTGAGAGGATTTGACATTCTGGGATGGAATTGTTTCAGTTTATAATTTTTTTATAAGAAGTTTAATTTTGTGCCAGATCTTGTTGGACTTTGAAGCATTTGGTGAGGCACTTGGGTTGCTCGATCAGGCATGCTCAGAAGGGATTCAACCTGATTTGCTGTTGTATAATGCTTTTCTTCGAGCAGCTGATGAAAAGGTAACTAAGTGCATGCATAAGTGGGTTATTACGTAGATGCTATAACTTGAGTACATGGTCTATTTCCTGTTCTGATATTAGGATGTAAAGCATCATGTACATATCTAGATAGATTCTTACATGTGAAGATAGATTCATATATATATATATATATATATATATATTGTTTAGCCGAAGAGAAGAAGAGCCTCCCAAAGTTCTGAAAATTTTGTTAGTAAAGAATGTGGAATGATCGTGTAAGTATATATGTTTACAACAAAAAGATCATCAATATCAACATCATGCCACAATATAATCATACTGGGGTTTGCACAATTACATTTGTTTTGATCAACTATGCGGAACTTGTGAATTCAATTTTTCAGGGAAGAATTGATATGGCTGAGCTGATTGTAGAGAAGATGCATCAAGACAAAATCCGACCAGATCCATCGACCTGCAGTCATGTTTTCTCTGTATATGCAGAGAGAGGTTTCTACAGCACCGCCCTAGAAGCGTTGCAAGTTTTGTGTCTGAGAATGATCTCTGAAGAAGACGATATTCTCCAAGAGAATAGATTAGAGTATGAGAATCTAATTTTGAATGAAGATATGAATGCCGAATCACAAATTCTTGATCTTTTCAAGCAAACACCGTATCTTGCAGTTGCCCTATTGAACCTGAGATGGTGTGCCATTCTATCACCAATATGTTGGTCACCAAATCAAAGCCCGTGGGCAAAGAGGCTTTCCAGATATTATGCTTGTAGACATCATGGCTAAAGGATTCAAGGTGCTAATAACTAGTGTAATACCTTACAGCCTGAGTTCATAAATCCACATGAAAATCTGCCAAGGGTATTTTGGAAAACATACAAGCAAACAGCTGGAAATATTGTCAGTACAAATGATCTAAAAGTTGGAATACAGGTAAATGAAAAATCTGAGGCTGTACTCAGCCGTACACGGTAGTAACTCATTGGGGGGCATGTTTTTGCTCGCCATCTGGGATCCTCTGTTCCTCTTCTTCAAAATACTTGGTTTTTTTTATTAAGTTTTGTGTGCAGGGGTTAATGGTTCAGTTTTTGGATTGGGACATGGAAAAGTGGAAAGGTTCAGTTGCTTTATGGTCCGTCACAAGATCAAGAGTTGTATCTTCTCTGTCCGTTCTTTATGTCGATGATCGTGCAAGTGACTAGTATTCTCCACCGGTTTGAACACAGAATCACTTATCTGTTCTGGACTCTGGACTTCACTCCATTGAAGTCAGATGCAAGGACGATGACGATGAAATGTTGTATCATGTATGATAGCTGCAGGTTGATATTGGCAGTTTCATGTGCAAGGGATTGTAAACTTGCCATGCTTCATGCCTATGTTCGACATATAATTGGTACCTAAATGATGGGCCATATAAAGTTTATTTATTTGTGCAAAAAGAAAGTGAATATTCACATAATTTAATTTATGTTGTACAGCTTGATGATTTCATCAGTTTAATAAAGATACAATTTTATATTAACTACAAATTCTCATTTCTAATTTTGTCTATTTGAGGACTTGATTTATTCAATTACACGTAATCTTTCTTTTTTAATAAATAAAATAAAATATTTGAATACGTATTTTAACTAATAAAATGGGAAATTGAATGTTAGGAGACAATTCTTATTTTGTGATGAAATGATATCCTAATTTTTAAATAAAGAATTTTATGGGACGGAGGGAGTAGTAACTAGTATGTAAGGAAATGATAATGCTCATGCAGAGGAAGAGAAAATCTCCATTGGTACTTAGGTCTTTTGAGTGGAAGCCTAAAAAATAAGGCAAAAATTTGTGTTTTTTTAAATTAGTATAAATGTCCAGTATGTTTTCACTATTTAAAAATTAGAATACTAAGTATATCACTTTTTACAAATGTCTTCTAACTTACGAAAAATTGGTGAAAATGCTCTGTGACCGACTATAGGCTGTTAACCAGCTGGTCACCTGTAAGCTGTCTTTTTACTTTCAGAAAAAATTGTATAAATGGTCAGTATGTTTTCCTAGTTAAACTTATAAAAAATGGTGAAAATGCCACGTGACCGTCTATAGACTGTGACACAACTGGTCATTAATGAGGTGAAGCTATTTTTCTGACGTGACATTAATTTATTATTTTTTTTTTTTTGTTGACTCATTTGTTAGCCTGGAAAAAATATGTCGTCGACTTTGGCGATGACGAATTTGACGGGGAGGAGGCGAATAGGCGAAGAATTGGGTGATTGGTCAGGTTCCGATCAGTTAATGGATGGGTGGACTGGGCGAAGCATTGTTGGCTTCTTCTTCGTGTTCCATGTTAGTGTATTTGTAAGATTACATGACATCCATAAATATTAGGGTTTAGTATGTTGTAATTAGGGAAGAAGAACGGAACAATTTAGTTTTTAATTTTTTGAAATAATAATCTAAAATTTATTTATTTATATTTCATATAATTATTCTAATTCATAATTTAAAATAAAATATTAATAACATGAGAAAAATAAAAAATAAATTTAAAAATATTAATGAATTTTAGAAATTTTTTTAAAAAAATCATTTTTTTTTATTTTTCTGATTTTTAAATAGATTTTAGAATTTTAAAAAAATAAAAAATTAATTTTTTATTTTTTGAATTTTAAATCATTTTTATAACTTTTAAAATTAATTTAGAAATTAAATTTTTATTTTTGAATTTAAAATGAATATTATAATTTTTTAAATAAATATCAGAAATAAATTTTTAAATCTTTGAATTTTATAATTTTTAAAATAAATTTCACAAATAAAATATTTATTTTTCTATAGTTTAAATAATTATTTGGGGATTATAATTTTTTATAAATTCAAACTAATATTTTATTTTATTTTTCCACCCTAACAAATGAGTCAACAAAAAAAATAAAAATAAAAAACGAAAAATTAATGTCACGTCAGAAAAAAAGCCTCACCTAATTAATGACCGGTTGTGTCACAGTCTTCATGGGGCATTTTCACCATTTTTTGGTAAGTTAGAAGGTATTTTTAAAAAGTGGTATACTTAATGTCCTAGTTTTTAAATAAGCGAAACATACTGACCATTTATACCAATTTTCTCTAAAGTAAAAGACAGCTCACAGGTGACCGGCTGGTTAACAGTCTATAGCCGGTCACAGGGCATTTTCACCAATTTTTCGTAAGTTAAAAGACATTTTTAAAAAGTGCTATATTTAGTGTCCTAGTTTCTAAATAGAGAAAATACATTGGGCATTTATACCAATTTTCCATATAATAATAAGGCCGCGTTTGTTACACAACTACGGTAGGTGGTATAGCGGTATATCACGTGCTCTTTACTGTAGAAGGTCACAGGTTTGATCACTAGTATCTGTCGCATTTGCACTCTTTGATGTAGGAGGTCCTGGGTTCAAGCCCTCATGACCTCAAAATCTTATTAATTATTATTTACATATATTTTGATTAATTATTAATTACTCCCTCTGTCTCACCTTATCTTGCACAAAGGTTGGCACAAGTATTAAGAAATGTTGTTTTTTGATGTTTTGTTGACTTTTCAAAGGTTGATTGAGGGTGGAGATTTTGAGGATGAAGATTGTGTTATAACTTTTCTTTTTAAGGGGTGTACAAGTTCGCCTAGAACGAACGAAAAACGAAAAGTATGCAAGATAAGATGGAACGAAGGGAGTAGTAAATAAACATTAACTTATTCACTAATAAAAATAAATTAATAATTTATTATACCTTTCATTTTTCATTATTGATTTTTTTATTTCTTTCAATTTTTTTTTTTTTTTTATTTGTTAATTTTATTTTTTCCCCATTAAGAGCAACCACACTGCAGTGGTACAAAGAGCTTTTTGTACCCAAAATGATGTACAATTTCCATTGTGGATTTCTGAGGTGGAGGAGAGAGAATTCTGGGTAGAATTAAATGTACCAAAGATGAAAGGGGCAGGATGAGAGTGGGGAAATGGGGCGTGGGGTCACGTTTCTGGGCTGGAAAGGGAGGGCAGTCAGGCGCGTGGCACCCACGCACGAGTGGGCGCGTCGCGGCGTGGGGCCCGCGCCTGAAAGTGACAGTTGGGGTGGGGCTGTGCTTGTTTCTCTTTTCGTTTTTTTCTTTTTTTCTTTTTTTTTTTTTGGAGTTTAATTGTTAAATATTGTGAATGAAAAAACTATGTTTGAAAAGTGGCTGGCAAATTTTCCAATTTATCCGTTGTAAGACTCCGAATAGGCGTCTTTGCTACTGTATAACAGAATTTTTTATTATTCATTTATAATTATTTAATTAAATTTGAAAATAAAAAAGAATCCTATATATACATACACATCCCTCCATCTATTTTATCAGCTTCCAAAAATTTCTCTAAGAATTTTGTACAATCTTTCTTATGATGGACGGAAATTCTTGGATGAATTTGTTCGGTAATTCGGTCGAAAATTTCAATCCTCGTCCTCAAATTTCTACCCCCGGTTCCCAAAATTCCACCATGCGACCCAACATGATACCAACTCAAAATTTTTCAATTCATCCGAATTACGGGATAGGGAAAAACATCATCAACTTCGAGCTGATTTGATTGAGCACATATGGGCACGATGTAACACTAACTAGTTATATTCAATGATTTCTTAAGTACGTTTATTATTTGTAATTCCGATTTCGAGTTGTATTGATCGTTCCTTTTTTTTTTAAAAAAAAAAAACCCAATTTTAATAATAGTATATTAAAAAAAATGGATACAATTTTTTTATTGTTGTTACAATTACGAGAAAAATCAAATTAATTAAGGATGCCATTTTTAAAAAAATTCCGAAATTTTAATTTAATTAAAAAAATTAATTATGAATATTAATTAAGTTAAATGGATGTGTAAAAATTGTAAATAAGATTTTAATAAATTGTAGATATGAAAATAATATGGTAGTTTGCATGTGGGACTTATAAATAGTGTCAATTTTACCTAGGAGGATTGGGGAGAAATATGTACAATTTGAGTAGAAATTAACTTTTGAGGTGCCAGTGATGTGACAAATACAATTTGGTGTGCCATTGTGGATGCTCTAACTAAGCAACTGCCTTGTCTGGGTACCTGCTTGGTCCCACGTTCGAACACAACAAACAACAAATTTTTTGTTAAACAAGTAGTACTATATCGGATCTGACAACAAGAAGAAAAAAACGAAAAATAAAAAACCTACACATAATTAAGTTAACAAATAATGGTTTTTTGTTAAACAAGTAATAATATATCGAGTCCGTAATAGTAAAAAAATAAATTAGAAATAGTATTTTAAGGTAAACAACTTATATATTTTTTATTAGACAAGTTATACTATATCAAATTTGCAACAATAAAAATAATAAATAAAATCGAGAATTGGAAATTTTGAAAAAAAGAACCAATAATGAAAAAAAATAAAAAAATAAATTAATTATTTAGTTTTCATTAATTGATTAATACATTAGTAGTAATTAATTTGTTAAAGTATTAATAAATATAATTATGCAAAATAATTAATTAAAACTGGAGGTTAGATAAGTTTCCAAAAAATTGAGGTGCCTGTTTTCACCAGCCCCAACACCTTGTTCTATTTAAAATTGGAGTATAATTAGTAATGAAGCAATTGAAGTATTAATAAATTATAAAATAATCATCCAATAATTGAGCTCCCAAGGCTCTAATAATGCACGCCCTCTCACCAACTTAACTATCCATTGCCTTCAAATAAAGTTGGAATGTTATTTATATATCTGAACCACCAAAACTAAACAAATAAACACTTCCTTCGTTTCTTTTTTTATTCATCTTTCACAAAACGTGGACGAATTAAGAATTCAATTTTTTTTCAAAGATATCCAAGATAATCTCCTTTCTCTTTTATATTTATCTCAAATTTAAGTTAAAAATAAAAGATATTTTTAAATTAATAGAGAGCAAAATTAAAAAGAATGATGATCGATCCTAACTATTGTTGGTTGTACCAATATAAGATAGCATATGTCTGGTTAACATTTGGAAGTAATTTCACTCAAGTCAATTCAAAGGGGTGTACTTCCTTCGTCCCACCTTATTCTACACACTTTTTATTTTTGTTCGTCCCAGACGAACTTGCACATTCTTTAAAAGGAAAGTTATAACACAATCTTCACCTTCAAAATCTCCACCTTCAATCTTCACTCTCAATCCACTTTTGAAAAGTCAACAAAATTTCAAAAAACATTTTTTCTAAATACTTGTGTCAACCCTCATATGCAAGATAAGGTGGGACGGAGGGAGTATAATTTATTATTATTCTCTTGAAAAACGATATCTGATGGATAACGAAGCGCAAGGAATATTCCAAGTACTCCCTCCGTCCCGGCTTAACTTTCCTACTTTGACCAGACACGGATGTTAAGAAAAAACAAAATTTTGTGGAATCTTTGTCTTTTTTAAATGTGGAGATTGAGGGTGGAGATTTTGAGCGTGGAAATTGTGAGAGACATTTATTATTTATGGACTGAAAAATTAAATTGAGACAAATCAAAAATGAAAGTAGGAAAGTTCGAGTGGGACGGAAATAGTATATTTTTATACGAAAACCCAATACCATCAAATCCAATCAATAATTAATTCACCACAAATATTTCAACCATCAAGAAGTGTTAAGGTAAAATAATAAGTCGTATATATATATAAATGAACTAATTTAATATTTTACTTTTTTTTATCAACTCAAATTCATAATAAATAATTAATTCAATAATTATTCAATCAAACATATATATATACAAATCATGTACAAATATTTCAACTGATGAAGATATACATTATGTTTAAGATTTATATTCATTTTAATATGTATACGCACATACATATAGGGGAAATGATCGACCTAGAAACTTTGTCGATGTGGATCCATTTACAGATGAATTTAGGAGTTTTTCTCACAAGGATATAAGATTTTTAATTATACTTTGATAAAGAGTTCGTCTCATAAGGATATTTTTAATTGTACTCTAAAGGACCCGTTTACTAGGTACTATTGGGCTGGATATGACTAATAGAGCCTATTTGGCTGGGCTTATAAACCCATATTAAATTAAATAATATAATTTGCAATAATATGTTTGGTTACAAAGTTTACAGCCCTTATTTTGTTACAAGCCCGGTTGGTAATAACATGTTGGCCTGGTAGGTTGGGCCCAAGGGAGGCTGGGTTCTAATTTCTAATATCACACTCTTTAATCCAGGTATTATAATTTTGTGTTTGGATGATTTTGCCCCCGTTTAAAACGGAAAATCCTTCCTATTCATCCCCTAGTCTGGTCATACTATTAGTAGACCATTTTCTCAAAAGCAGAGGTTGTCCAGTTTGTCACGATGATGTATTTCATGTGAACCCAAATCCTTGCCGAAATATTATGTTTATCAATACCTCGCATACATGTATTAATTTTACTTTGCATTGGATTCGAATCCCACCTCATATCATAGGGTGTGATAAAGACATCCCACAGGTTTGGTTGAAAACAAAAAGACTTTTGCACCCTTCTTTGGTTGAAATTCGTGCCATGTAGAAAATGTTGAAAGTAAATGCAAGAATCACAATAACTAAGGGTGAGCACGGTCCGGAGCGGTTCGGAGATATGTAAATCTCCAGAACCGAACCAAACCTCGGAGATATTCGGAGATTTTCAAAATAAAATCTCCAGAACCGCTCCGTTGATCGGTTCAGTTCCTTCCGGAGATCGGTTCTTTCGGTCCGGTTATTCGGAGCTGTTCGGAGTTTTTCCTCTAATATTTTTAGCAAAATGCACGAAAGAATTATAGTGTTATCTTTATAATAATATCATATTGTTAAAGAAAAAATGTAATATTAAACAACTTATAAGTTATATATAAGATAGGTTTCAAAACCATAACTTATAAAAACCAATTACAAGTTACTGAAGTAGTTATCTCGTCCAAAGAAGAATATCACTAAATTATAAAGTTATTAGCTATCGATAACCTCTTTGGACATTTACCGATTATTTTTCATCGATAAAGCTCTAGTCGTATACATTGTCAATAAGTAAAGGTAAACTTAATATGACTAACTACATATAAAATTAAAGTTGACTTCAAGAGAAAAAGGTGTGTGCATGAGAAAGATGGAGAATCAAAGAAGAAGAGAATGAGCAACGAGCCACTACTTGGAATTCAGGTGTAGGATAATAACTATGTACAATGTGTTCAGGTCTAGAATTTCGATCTTTATATATGAAAATAATTAAATATTAGATATAATAATAAATTTTAGTGGTTGGATTAACGAAATGTAAAATTGAATTGAAACATATCATAGTAATGTATTTCTTTATATAAACAATAAACATATTCATTGTTCATATATTTATAGTTAATAGATATATCATATATGTTTATTATGAAAATTATTTATTATAAATATTGTACTCTATTATTAATTACTAAATCTTTTATAAAATACTAAAACAGTAGTTATATTATTGTTAAAATTTACTAAAATTCATAATGGTTCAATATTATAGTATAGAGAAAATTAATTAAATGATATAAAAGAAATTTCATTGTCGATACCTTAGAATCGGTTCTTCTCAGTTCTATTTCGATTTTTTGGTTCAGATTGGTTCGGATTTACAACAAAAAAAATCGGTTTGGTTCGGTTCGGATAAAGTCAAATAGTCAACGGGTATTATCGGTTCGGAGTGCTTTCGGTCCGGGGTTCGATGCGGAGCGGATTATCTCCAAGACCCATGCTCACCCTTAACAATAACCCATTGAACTAAGATTTGAGATTTGAATCATTCTTTGAAGCTAGTTCAGTCAAAATATTTTTGATATCATATGTTGCGGCTTTCAAAGGAAAATAATCCAGTCCATATATATATGGATCGCATTACAACCTAGAATTAAAACCTAGTCCTGAGAGAAAAGACAAAAAATATTAATAGACTTCCATAAGTGTTGCAACAAAAATTGTTTTGCATGAAAGCATGCAGACTACTTCTTTCCTTATCAGGTAAGAATCTATTGCTCTGCTTCTTCTTTGTTATCAACAAAAGAAACACATTAACGTGCTTTAATCTTCATGCTAATGTTAATCTCAACACCAATCCAAGCTTGGACAGAATCAAATGAAATGGCCCTGGAGGTAGTTGCTTGGTGAAGATATCTGCTAATTGATTCTTGGCGGAAACTTGCTGAAAACATAGAAACCCCTCCTTGAACTTGTTCCTGACCACGTGGCAATCTATATCAAGATGCTTGGTTCATTCATGGAAGACTGGGTTTTCTGCAATGTGAACAGTGGCCTGATTGTCACAAGCTAAAGGCAATGGCTTCATGACAATGACTCCTAAGTCTGCAGAAATATAATCTAACCACATGAGTTGGTATGTAACAGAAGCCATAGCCATATATTCTGCTTCAATAGAACTCCTAGAAACTGTGAATTGTTTTTTTTATTTCCAGGAGATGAGGCATTGATGCACGTTAATTATGCATGTAATTAGGTCAATATATGATACTATTTTATAGGAATTATGTGCATAAATGGTTAGAAATTGTATGGAATATGATATAAGTGATCAATTAACGCACTCGGCTTATTTTAAGGTATTTTGAGCATTTTCAGGCTAAAAAGTTGTGATTTACGACTACCGGACAAGAAAACAAGTTGAAACAGAGTGAAAATCGGCCCAAAGTAGTGAAAATCAGTGAGAACCGGTCCGAACCGTCCAAGAACCGGTCCAAACCGGTCCAGACCGTCCTGAACCGGTCCAGGAGCAAAACGGAGCAAGAACCGACGCGGCCGTGTCACATAAGCAACACGGCCGTGTCAAAAGTGGTCTGCAACGTTCAAATTGGCTCTGGAATAGAACACGACCGTGTCACAAAGCAACACGGCCGTGTCAAATTGTTGCTGGAAATAGGAGTTTTGCAAAGCAACACGGCCGTGTCATTTAAGCAACACGGCCGTGTCAAAAGGCTCGCCGTTGTTTAAAATCCTGTTTTAATTGAGGATTTGATTTCCTAATTCAATTGGGCTTATCTAACTCTATAAAAAGGATTCAAGTGCTTCTTCAAAAGAACAACACACATATTATCCGAGTTTGAGGCACGAGACGACTTGGACGACAACGAAGATTCGATCAACGGGACGAGTTACTCGGGTTTAGCAATTTTTCCTAGTTTTAATTCTTTAGAATATTTTGTCTTATATATTGTATTGGATTGAGCCTAGGCATGAGTAGCTAAGTTATTCGTGTCCTAGGGTTAGAAAGTAGGAATTATTTATGACAATGTTTTTATTTACGTTTTAACTTATTGAATTCCGTTCTTTTATGTGTTTATCTTTATATCCGTTTTAACAACTAAATTTGGACTGGCCATCTAGGTTTAGTAATCTCGTTTAACAAATCCACTTCGAGAAAAGGGGTTTGTTATTAGACGTACGATATAGAGCGCAGTTGTCTATGACTGTGTGGGCATAGGTTTATGAGCTTTTTGGAGTTTCTAGGATTAATTGACTCGAGAGGGTAATTGTCTTAGTTAATCAACGATTTAATTACTTCGAGAGGAGAATTATGTTAATATTGCGCCGCTTAATAAACATTAGATCGATTAAAATCAATAAGTTAATTCTAATCATCATTGGAATAAATATTCTGAAATCGATACCCTAGGATGCTGTTTTCCCTTGATTGTTAATTATTCGTGGTTTTCAAGTTTGAATTTAGAGTTAATTAAGTATTTTAATCAGTAAAATCAATCTTTCCTGAATTAGTGTCTAGTTAGGATATTCCTAGAATATTGAGGTATCAAACTACCTAAAGACCCTATTCCTTGTGGGATCGACCTTGACAATTGTACTACACCTACATCCATACACTTGCGGAACACTAGGTTAGAAACCGACGTGTCAAGTTTTTGGCGCCGTTGCCGGGGAATAGGATTTAGTGCTTAGTTTTTATCTTAAAAAATAGGAGGAAACTAGACTAGATTTTATTTGTTTTTCCTAATTTTAAATTTAATTTTTGTTTTTATTTTTGTTAATTTTTGTGTTACACGGTATTTGCTGTTTTTGGTGTTATCAGGCTTCGCATGCACACCAGATCAAAAGGAAAAGAGACTCTTCTTCCTTTCGATCCAAAAATTGAAGCGACAGCTCGTAGACACCGTACTAGAAGGTCTGAGATGGAGAACCCACCGCAGCAACCGAATGATGAAGCCTTAAATAGAGTGCTAACAGCCTTAGCACGATTGTACGATCGAGTTACTAACATACAGCAGCAGATACCTGTACAGCAGCCACAGTTGCCACAACAGCACGGACAGATTCCAACAGAGCCAGATGCGGGAGATGAAGATGATACACCCATTAGTGACTGTTTAAAGCCAAATCCAAATCAACAGTCAGGAGGAGTACGACCCCCGCCTCTGAATGCAATAGTTTCGAGCTGAAGCCTGCACTGATCAACATAGTGCAGCAGAACCAGTATGGAGGAAGTGCGTTGGAGGATCCGAACGCTCACCTGATAAAGTTCTGAAGACTGGCGGACACAATCAAAATAAACCATGTGCCACACGAGCAGGTTAAGCTGAGATTGTTTCCTTTTTCGTTGAAGGATAGAGCCCTCCAATGGTTCAATTCCTTGGAAGATATCACCAGCTGGGAAGAGTTGAGCACTTCATTTCTATTGAAGTATTTTCCACCGAGCAAGATGCTCGACTTGCAGAATCAAATTAATCAGTTCAAGCAGCTGGATCAGGAGCCGTTTGGAGAAGCTTGGGAGCGATTCCGGGATCTTATCCGGAGTTACCCTCAACATGGGTTTACGAAAAAACAGCAGATATGTAAGTTTTATAATGGCTTACTCGCTCCGACCAGAAACCAAGTGGACGCAGCTGCAGGTGGTAGCTTGATGGAGACATCAGTAAAGACAGCATTCTCGATTTTGGATGCTATGGCTAGAACAAGTTATCAGTGGCCAAACGAAAGAAACCAGCCACGAAGGGTGGCGAATGTTATGGAAGTGTAGACGGTCAGCAATGAGCCGCTGGACAAACTCACATCACAGCTGACAGCCCTGACGAGTCAGGTCAATCTGCTAACTAGTCTGACGTTGGCACAACAGACAGGGGGTCAAGAAGAAGCTGAAGAGGTTAATTTTCTAAACCAAAGGAACTTCAACAACTTCCAAAACAACCAGCCTAGGTACAATCAGTACCCACAAAATCGGAATCACCAAAACTTCTCATATGGGAATTCCAAGAACACACTAAATCCACCACCTGGGTTTGCTGTTTCAAACGGTATGATACATGACGGTAAGAAGCCATCACAAGAAGAGATTGCCCAATCACAGTTTGAAAAGTATGATGAGAAGTTAGCTCAATTGGAGAAGAAAGTAGAAGGGAAATTTATCGAGCTGAACAAGCATATTACTGGGCAAGGGGCAGACATCAAGAGGCTATAGAATACGATGGTTCAGACTCAAGCAAGTATTTGGGAGTTGTCTTCCAATATGAGCCAGTTGATCAAGATTGTCGGGGCCCAACACAAGCAGGGCCAATATTCGAGTGATACAGTGGTGAACCCAGCTGCCGGTTGATGAAGATAAAGTGGTAGAGAAAGAGCAAATGGAAGAGAAGCACGAGCAATCGGGCAAGAAGAAAGCAGTAAAGCAAAGCGAAGGACAGGAAATCAAAGCAGACATCCCACCTTATGTCCCGGCTGTCCCATTCCCACAAGCCTTAAGGAAGAAGAAGATCGATGAGCAGTTCGCGAAGTTCTTGGATGTGCTAAAGAGGATCCAAATTAACATCCCCTTTGTTGAAGCACTGCAGCAGATGCCGAACTACGCTAAATTTCTGAAGGAAGTGATCTCAAAGAAGAAGAAGTTGGAAAAATACGAGACAGTCAACTTGACTGAAGAGTGCAGTGCTGTGATCCAAAGGAAGCTACTGTTCAAGCGAAAAGATCCAGGTAGCTTTACTATTGCATGTCAAATAGGTACTGTTTCATTTGATAAGGCACTGTGTGATCAAGGGGCTAGTATTAACTTGATGCCATTATCTATTTTTGAGAAATTGAATCCAGGTACTTTAAAACCCACTACAATTTCTTTACAAATGGCTGATCGGTCTATGACTTGGCCAAAAGGGATTGTAGAGGATATTTTGTTAAAAGTTGGGAAGTTTATAATACCTGTGGATTTTGTGGTTTTAGATATGGTAGAAGATAAAGATGTCCCTTTGATTTTAGGTCGCCCATTTCTAGCAACGGGAAAAGCATTAATAGATGTCCAAAAAGGAGAGTTGACATTAAGGGTAGATAAAGAGCAAGTTACTTTTTCAATCTATAAAGCTCTTCAACATCATGATAGGGAGGATGAATCTCAATTAGAAACATGTAGTTTTGTTCATTCAATTGAAGCTGCATTTTATAGGAAACTAACCTCCCCAAATGATAGTGATTCCCTTGAAACATGCATAACAAGTTCTGTTTATAATGTTAATCTCCATGACCCTACTGACCTTGATCTTGCCGAAAGTGTTAGTGCGTTGAATGCCTTGCAGGATGCTCCTAAGGAGAGTTCGACTCAAGAAAACATAAACAAGAAAGCGGTTGAAGAAGAGCAAAAAGGGGGCGATGGATGCCCGGAGCTGAAACCATTGCCTGATCATCTGCGGTACGCATTTCTAGATAATGAGAACAGATGTCCGGTAATAATCTCTTCTTCCCTTACTGATGTTGAAACTGATAAGCTGTTGCGTGTATTGAGGAAATATAAATCTGCTATAGGATGGTCAATAGCTGACTTGAAAGGAATTAGTCCTACGATTTGCATGCATAAAATTCTGATGGAAGATGAGTATAAACCCTCTGTTCAAAACCAACGTAGGCTTAGCCCAATGATTCAAGAAGTAGTTAGGAAAGAAGTACTTAAGTGGTTAGACGCTGGGATAGTTTTCCCTATTTCTGATAGTAAGTGGGCAAGTCCAACTCAGGTTGTGCCAAAGAAGGGGGGGATGACTGTAGTTAAGGGTGATCTTGATGAGGTCATAGCCACTAGGGTAATCACGGGCTGACGTGTATGTATAGACTATAGGAAACTTAATGCAGCCACATGTAAAGACCATTTTCCCCTTCCCTTTCTAGATCAAATGCTTGATAGGTTAGCAGGATATGAGTATTATTGTTTTCTCGATGGTTATTCGGGGTATAATCAGATTGTAATTACCCCGGAGGATCAAGAAAAAACTGCTTTTGTGTGTCCTTATGGTGTCTTTGCTTTTCGTAGAATGCCATTTGGGCTTTGTAATGCTCCTGCTACTTTTCAAAGGTGTATGATGGCAATTTTTGGGGGTTTGATAGAAAATGTAATGGAGGTCTTTATGGATGATTTCTCTGTGTTCGGTTCGTCTTTCGATAACTGTCTAGATAACTTAGCTCAGGTGCTTAACAGGTGCGAAGAAACTAATCTGGTCCTTAACTAGGAAAAATGTCATTTCATGGTAAAAGATGGGATAGTCTTAGGACATAGAATCTCAGCACAAGGATTAGAAGTCGATAGGGCTAAGGTAGTGGCAATAGAGAAATTACCACCTCCTACGAATGAAAAAGGGGTTAGAAGCTTTTTAGGACATGCGGGGTTTTATAGAAGGTTCATAAAGGATTTTTCTAAGATTGCTAAACCTTTATCTCGTTTGTTAGAAAAAGATACTCCTTTTGTTTTCGATGATGCATGCATACAGGCTTTTGAGACGCTAAAGAAGGCATTGATCACTGCTCCAGTACTGATTACACCTGACTGGGCACAACCATTCGAGGTTATGTGTGATGCGAGCAACATGGCGGTGGGAGCTGCATTGGGTCAAAAGTGGGAGAAGATTTTTCGGGTCATATACTATGCCAGCAAAACTCTCGACCCCGCTCAAGCAAACTATACCACCACAGAAAAAGAACTGTTATCTGTTGTTTATGCTTGTGATAAATTTCGTTCATATCTTGTACAAGCTAAAACAATAGTTTATATTGATCATACTGCTCTTAAGTATTTGTTTGCTAAACAGGATTCCAAGCCAAGGCTAATTCGATGGATATTTCTTCTACAAGAATTCGACTTGGAGATCAAAGATAGGAAGGGCTGCGAAAATGTGGTAGCTGACCACTTGTCTCGCATTGAGAATGAAGCGGATGCAAAGGGTCAACAAACAGCCATTAGCGACATCTTTCCAGACGAGCACGTGATGGTTGTGGAGAATGGGCCATGGTATAGTGACATCGCCAATTTTATAGCGAGTGGGATTGTTCAGGACTTCCCTCATCATAAGAAGAAGAAATTTTTCCATGATGTGAAGTTCTACATATGGGATGATCCCTATCTCTATAGGAGATGTGCGGATACAATCATTAGACGGTGTGTGCCTCAAGAGGAAGTGAAAGATATCATAACGCATTGTCACTCATCCCCAACTGGGGGACATTTTGCATCAGCACGAACAGCGGTGAAGGTGCTTCAAAGTGGCTTCTATTGGCCAACAATCCACAAAGACTGTCATGCGTTCATTCTGCAATGTGATAAGTGCCAAAGGACCGGAGGAATCACATGGAAGCACGAGATGCCTCTTACCACAATTCTTGAGGTTGAGTTGTTCGATGTATGGGGGATAGATTTTATGGGACCCTTTCCATCTTCAAATGGGTTCCAATACATCTTGGTGGCTGTGGAGTATGTCTCGAGATGGGTGGAAGCTGTTCCGACCCAAACAAATGACGCCAAGGTGGTACTCAAATTCCTCCAAAAGAACATCTTGACAAGGTACGGCACTCCAAGAGCCTTGATTAGTGATGGCGGCTCCCATTTTTGTAATAGATGGATGGTCGCATTATTGGCTAAGTATGGGGTAAAACATCGGGTGACCACTCCGTATCATCCTCAAGCCAATGGCCAAGTGGAACTAGCAAACCGAGAAATCAAGCAAATACTCGAGAAGTCGGTAAATGGGAACCGGAAAGATTGGGCGATGAAATTAGATGATGTGCTTTGGGCATATAGGACGGCATATAAAACTCCATTGGGGCTGTCGCCGTATCAATTAGTGTTTGGGAAGGCATGTCATCTACCGGTTGAATTGGAGTATAGAGCGTATTGGGCAGTCAAGAAGCTGAATTTCAACTTCGAAGCTGCTGGAAAAGAGCGACTCTTAAAGCTCAATGAATTGGAGGAGTTTAGACAACAAGCATTCGAAAACTCCAGCTTGTACAAAGAACGGGTCAAGAGGTTCCACGACCGAATGATCACGAATCGCATATTCAAAGCCGGCGAACAAGTTCTCTTGTTCAATTCTCATCTACGGCTTTTTCCGGGCAAGCTGAAATCTCGATGGTCCGGGTCATTCACAATCAAAACTGTCAGAGTATCGGGTGTAGTGGAGTTGTTGAATCAAGACGGGAGCACGTTTCTTGTGAATGGACAACGCAAAAAGAAATACTACAAGTCCGACCAAATTCAAACCGTACATGAAGTGCGGTTAAAAGAAGTCAATTAGATTTAAAGGTCGTCAAGCTTGAGACGTAAAACACAGCGCTTGTCGGGAGGCAACCCGATATTTAGTATTTTTGCATTGTCTTTAAATTCTTTTTAGTTTATGGTAATTTTATGTTTTTATTTCGTTTTTGCATTCTTAGGACTCAATATGGACGAGTAGAGAAAGAAACGGGGGTCGAAAAGACGAAAAATAGTGGGTGGAAGAAAAACGGAGCAACACGGCCGTGTCACTTGATAAACCCTGCCGTGTCAAAACTAGCGTAAAAGGGTGAAATCCACTGGAAAGCAACACGGCCGCGTCCAATTCAGCTCAAGATCAACACGGCCGCGTCTCACAAATGACACGGCCATGTCAAAAGATGGCTCCAAAAGGTGAAATGCACTGGAATACAACACGGCCGTGTCAAAAACACCACAGGTACCCAGTTTTGGTTCCTCTACAACACGGCCGTGTCGCATGCTTAACACGACCGTGTCAAAAGAGGGCTCAAAAAGTCAAAACAAGCTGGAATGCAACACGGCCGTGTCACATACTGAACACGGCCGTGTCAAAATTGCCCCAGAAATACAGGTTTGGTTCAACTCAACATGGCCGTGTCACATTACAACATAGCCGTGTCACGCTTCCACAGTTAAAAACGCAAAATCAGGTCTAAATTCGCCCTCTTCTTTTCTCTTTCGCTACAACACACAAGAACACTAAATTTCACCCACACTTCACCAATTCACACACAAACACACTCAAATTCACCCACAATCCAACTCAAACACAATCACACACTCTAATTCATTCACTACCTCCACCAAAGTCGGAAATTTCGACCCACTTCCAAGGAACTAGGGCACATTCCGAATTGGGTTTTTCTCCGACTAAACTTCTCCGGTAAGTGAAGCTAACCCTTATTAGTTTGTTTCCCATTCAATTTTGATGCTTAATTCGTATTGAGGATGAATTGATTTCATGATTCAAGTGATATTTGTAGTGCATAAGTGCTCAATGATGCAATTTGGGTATGAACGTATGAGAGTAGTGAATGGGGTTTACTTCATGAGTATGGAGTGTTGTGAGTGTTGTAAATTAGATGAATATGTTTTGGTTAGAATGGAACGAGCACCCCGAGATTGAATTTCATGTGTTGAACTCATTGAGGCATATTATCAAACATGTTATGTGCATGATTTATATTGACGTTATGTCACTTGATTTCTATTGCTTATAGCAATTCTACATGATGTACGACTTAATGGAATTAAGATGCATGATCAAGTTGATAAAATTCGAAGTTTCATTATTTAACGATTTCCCAAGTGAAGTGGGTAGGAGTTGAGCATAGGATAGGGGGTATATAACGCATAAATGGCTCGGGTGTCACTAGCATATGAATATCTTGTTGTATTCGTTGGCATAATTCATTTTTCGTCTATAATTGTGCTAAACTAAGGATTGTGTCACTATTGATTTGTGTGATGTTAAGTGTGTGCACAGGACACAAAAAAATGGCACCACCGAAAGGACAATCTAGTCGTAGCAGAGGCAAGCAAGTCCTGGTTGAAGACACCCCGGCTGTCAACCCAAATGTCAGTCAGACTCTTCTCGGGTTCTCTTTGGCGGAGGTGGAACATAAAGCTCGGTTTGAGAAGCTTAGGCATCACACTGTCATCCCCACACGGTTTGGTAGTGATAACTTGACTCGGGCCATGGGCATTCATGACAATGTCCGTACTCTGCTCAACCGGGTCGGGTTACTTCAGCTCATGAGGACGAAGCAGACATATAGACGGATCACTCTCGAGTTCTTGAGCACATTCCACATCATTGCAGCTAGTTCTTTGTACTCCACCCGTCCGGACGGAATCACATTCCAATTGATGGGGAAAGCTCGAACATTGACCTACAATGAGTTGGACAAGATATTTGGCTTTCCGACATTTGCAAGAGCGACTCCCCCGGAGGTATTTGACCCACACTCCTTTTGGGCATTGTTGACGGCTGCACCACCAATTGTAGCAGCTCAACCATATATCTCCAAGGCAGCCAAAGCTTCATGGATTCGTAATCCAGTCATTCGGTATATACAGAAGTTACTTGCCTACACTCTTTTTGCTCGGCGTGAAGTGGGAGCTGTGAGGCAGAGTGAATTATGTTGTGGAATATTTTGCATGGGTATAAGGTGGACTATACACGGATATTGATGGAGCACCTGGAGAATGTCATCCGGAAACAAAAGGACAGCATTATGATTGGAGGATTGATCACTCCAATTGCAGCCGCGTTTGATGACATCGACCTAACGGAGATGGAGCCGGTGAGAGGATAAGTCCAATTTACATGGGACTTGCTTGAACTCATGTAGGCTTGCTTGAACTGATGTAGGTAGGTGGTGGTTCCCGGTGAGGATGGGACTGTCCCATATGTGTACCAAAATGTTGGTCCATATCTTCGTTTACCATATGAACTTGGGACAGCAGTCACAGGAGTCCACGATACAGCGAATCTGTCGCTGTCCACCGAAGATCATCTCCAGCACTCCCAACCACCGAACTCCGAAGTGTTCCAGTCTAGGCTACCAGCTGAGCAAAGTAGCCACACTCCACCACAGCCCAGGAAGAAACGAGCATCGACGACAGTTGCGTCCCCATCGGAGTTCAATGACTACAAGGTGGGCATCATCAACTCATTACGGGATGATGTTCGTCTCCATACTGAGTCGATGCAGACGTTCCAAACATCGATGGAGAGGCACCGCACGGAGGTCCGAGGATCACTTCAGACTATTCACTCTGAATTACATGCTCAACGGGGAGTACTCAACACACTGCTGCAAAGAAGTGATGAAGACCGTTTGTGGAGACAACAGCAACAGAGTCAATGGGAGGCAATGTCACAGTTTTGGAGCCAATATGGGTTCCATCCTCCGCCTCCGCCTCAGTGATTTGTAAGTTAGCACTAAGGCGTGCCAGTTTTTCCTCCAAACGTTGGCTTCTAGCCAAGTTTGGGGTAGGGGGTGAACTGTGGACGTCTTGGCCGCTATGTTGATTGTTTTGCTGCTATTTTTTTCCTTTATGGTCACATTGGTTATTTGGTTGTGTAATTGAGCATGTGAGTGATGGATTGATTGGTTAAATGTTGGTCGAACTTGTACTTGAGTCGGTTGTCGGGTCTACGAGCCCTTTGCTTGATTGATACTTTCATTTTAGGGTCTGTGTGCCCATTGTTATCAAGAACGTTTTATTTTGGGGTTTGTGTGCCCATTGTTATCAAGAACGTGCTATGATATTTGATTTTGAGTATTGGGTCTGTGTGCCCAAGTATTTGTTAAAATTGGTGTTGATGGATGTGTGAACTCAAGTTTTTTTGTTTTAATTTGTCCGTAATTGAGTTTTAGAGTTTAGTTTTTTTTCTTTTTTAGTTAGAGTCAAAAGGAAAAAGAATGCAAACCCAAGGAGTAATTGTTGCAAATTTAGGGAAAAGATGGATGATAAAGTGTTAATGATGATACGATTTTATGCATGAATTTGAAAATTGACACAGAGTGGAGCATGATAGGCAATTTGAAATGAAATTGAGTAAACTAAGAACTTTGATCAAAATGACCCGTGTGAGAAATTGAGCCTAAAAAAAAAAAAGTGACTTCTATTTATGAAGTGCTATATTTTCTTTCGGTGTGAGTTTGATTGGATATATGTCTTGGTTTCTAGAACTTGCCTTGAGACTTCGTTGAGAATAGGTCAAAATTGTAATGTGACTTAGGAAGTGATATAGGCAATTTTTGTTTTGTACCCAATTATTGAGCCTTGAACTAACCTTTTTACCCGGAATTTTTGTGCAAAAATGTCCCTAGTTAGCCTACTTGAGCCTTATAAGCATTATTTATTCATAACCTAACACTGTCAGCCGAAACCTTTTGATTTAACTCTTTTGGCCCTAATTGGATTAATCAAGTTAGAGGGAGGAGAGTTCCGAGGAAATTGGGTGAACAATTTGTGGGAAGGAATGGGAAGTAGGGATATTTTCGAAAAAATGAAGGAAATAAGAGAAAAGTGATAGGTGAAATCTAAGAAAAAATAGCCTCTCCTAGTGAAAATCGGGTAGTAGGGATATTTTGAATAGGAAAATCGGGTAGTACCAAGATGTGGTACCCACAGAAATGAAAATCACTTGAGTTGTACGGGCTTTTGGAAGGTGAAGAAAATCACCTTAAGGGGTGAATTGCTGAGAAGGGAAGAGTGAGATTGAGTTTGTATTGAGGGGTAGTGGGGTTATATATATATATATATATATATATATATATATATATATATATATATATATATATATATATATATATATATATATATATATATATATATATATAACTTGATTAGTCCAATACATAGTCACTTGTATCCAAATATGTCCCACCTTACCCTAAGCCAATATTACAACCAAATATAAGTCCTGCTTGATTCTTTGTCACTTATGCTAATGTACTGAATTTGATGTAGACAATTGGCAAGCCTATGGTAAAACCGAGCGTATAGTCCAATTTGAGTGAAATTTCAAAATTATAGCCATAAACACTTGAAACATGAGAGAAACACTTATCTGGTGAGGATCAAAAGTTTTGAAAGTTTAAGTCTCGAGAGTAGTAGATTTTTGCACTATCTCACATGCTCGTTTATACTACAGTGTCTAAGTTTTTGAAAAAAAATCATTTTGAAACTAATTTATCATCCAATCGCCCTAAGTACATGAATTAATGTGTTCGGAACGAACAACAGTTTAAGTTTGGGGGATTTTGATGCACGTTAATTATGCATGTAATTAGGTCAATGTATGATACTATTTTATAGGAATTATGTGCATAAATGGTTAGAAATGGTATGGAATATGATATAAGTGACCAATTAACGTACTCGGCTTGTTTTAAGGTATTTTGAGCATTTTCAGGCTAAAAAGTTGTGATTTACGACTACCGGACAAGAAAACAAGTTGAAATAGAGTGAAAATCGGCCCAAAGTCGTGAAAATCAGTGAGAACCGGTCCGAACCGTCCAAGAACCGGTCCAGACCGGTCCAGACCGGCCCGAACCGGTCCAGGAGCAAAATGGAGCAAGAACCGACACGGCCGTATCACATAAGCAACACGGCGTGTCAAAAGTGGTCTGCAACGTTTAAATTGGCTCTGGAATAGAACACGGCTGTGTCACAAAGCAACACAGCCGTGTCAAATTGTTGCTGGAAATAGGAGTTTTGCAAAGCAACACGGCCGTGTCAAAAGGCTCGCCGTTGTTTAAAATCCTGTTTTAATTGAGGATTTGATTTCCTAATTCCATTGGGCTTATCTAACTCTATAAAAATGATTCAAGTGCTTCTTCAAAAGAACAACACACATATTATCCGAGTTTGAGGCACGAGACGACTTGGACGACAACGAAGATTCGATCAACAGGACGAGTTACTCGGATTTAGCAATTTTTCCTAGTTTTAATTCTTTAGAATGTTTTGTCTTAAATATTATATTGGATTGAGTCTAGGCATGAGTAGCTAAGTTATTCGTGTCCTAGGGTTAGAAAGTAGGAATTATTTATGACAATGTTTTGATTTACGTTTTAACTTATTGAATTCCGTTCTTTTATGTGTTTATCTTTATATCCGTTTTAACAACTAAATTTGGACTGACCATCTAGGTTTAGTAATCTCGTTTAACAAATCAGCTTCGAGACAAGGGGTTTGTTATTAGTCCGTACGATATAGAGCGCAGTTGTCTATGACTGTGTGGGCATAGGTTTATGAGCTTTTTGGAGTTTCTAGGATTAATTGACTCGAGAGGGTAATTGTTTTAGTTAATCAACGATTTAATTACTTCGAGAGGAGAATTAGGTTAATATTGCGCCGCTTAATAAACATTAGATCGGTTAAAATCAATAAGTTAATTCTAATCATCATTGGAATAAATATTCTGAAATCGATACTCTAGGATGCTGTTTTCCCTTGATTGTTAATTATTCGTGGTTTTCAAGTTTGAATTTAGAGTTAATTAAGTATTTTAATCAGTAAAATCAATCTTTCCTGAATTAGTGTCTAGTTAGGATATTCCTAGAATATTGAGGTATCAAACTACCTAAAGACCCTATTCCTTGTGGGATCAACCTTGACAATTGTACTACACCTACATCCGTACACTTGCGGAACACTAGCTTAGAAACCGACGTGTCAGGCATTCTCCTACAAAAACACAATATCCCGTGACTGATTTCCTGGTATCAAGACATGCACCCCAGTCAGAATCATAGAAACTTCTTATATTTAAATCACCTGAGTTAGGATAGAATAATCTCAATTGTGTTGTGCCTTTCAAGTATTTGAGTAAGTGGATGGCTACATTCCAGTGTGTTTCCTTTGGTGAATTCACAAACTGACTTAGCTGCTGAGTGGCATAAGTCAGAACAGGTCTGGTGAGGTTTAGGTAGAGGAGCTTTCCAATTAGTCTTCTGTATGGCTCTGGATCTGTCAAGGGTGATCCATCTGTCATATTCAGTTTTTTACTATAAAATAAAGGGGTTGAAACAACTTTGCAATTGTCCAAACCAACTTCATTGACAATGTCCAAAATGTATTTCCTTTGATAAAGAAAGGTACCTGAACTATTTCTGATAAGTTCCATTCCAAGGAAATAAGTTGCTTCTCCCAACCTTTATGCTGAAAGATTCATCCAGAAACTGTTTTAAAGCAGCAATGAGAGTATTGTTATTGCCAGCTATAAGTACATCATCTACATATACCAGGATGACTAGATAATCATCTCCTTTAGTAAGTGTGAAAAGAGAGTGATCATGAGGAGACTGTTCAAAATCAAATTGAAGAAGTTTAGTGCAAAATTCAGAATTCCACTGTCTAGATGCCTGCTTCAACCCATACAAACTTTTCTTAAGGTCGCATACTTGATTAGATGCAACTTTTGTATATCCCTCTGGTGGAATCAGATACACTTCTTTGTCTAAATATCCATGCAAGAAAGCATTATTGATGTCTATGTGATGCAATGTCCATTTTTTTATGGTTGCCAGTGCTATAAGATATCTAATAGTGACTAGCTTTGCCACTAGTGAGAAGCTATCTTCATAATCCTCTCCTAGGATTTGATTATATCCCTTGGCAACTAGCCTTGCCTTATATCTCTCAACTGTTCCACTAGTGAGAAGCTATCTTCATAATCCTCTCCTAGGATTTGATTATATCCCTTGGCAACTAGCCTTGCCTTATATCTCTCAAATGTTCCATCTGGATGTAATTTGACTTTATACACCCATTTACTCCCTATAGCTTTCTTCCCTGGTGGCAGAGTCATCAATTCCCATGTCTCATTTTCTTCTAGTGCTTGCGATTCCTTCTCTATTGTATCCACCCATTCTGGATGTCTTCTGGCTTCCTTGAAAGATTTTACATCTGGTACGGTAAGATGATGAGTATGGAAAAAGCAGCATGTGATGAAGGTGACTGAAAGTAAACATCAGGAAGTAAGGACTTAGTAGCATCAGAAGTATTCTGGACATAGTCTTTCAACTGTGCGAGCTTCTGAACAGCTCTAGAACTCCTTCCCAGCTTCACTGGATTTTCATCAACAGGATCAACATCTTGCTCATCTTCATCTTCTAACAATGTCGCATCATGCCTTTGTGCAGAGGTTGAACCAGTATTTGGTTCTTCAGAGTTAGGATTTGGAATGGATGAGATTCTGGTTCTTCTTCATTGAAGAAAATAAAGGGGATGGTTGGTTCATGTGTGGGAATTTGATTTTCTAAGTTGGCAAGGGGGTAAGTTGGTTCAAGAAAGATCACATCTCTTGATGTAATGATCTGATGGTTTGCAATATCATATAATCTGTACCCCTTTTGATGTGGTACATATCCAACAAATATGCATTTCCTTCCTCTTTCTTCAAATTTGGCTTTGTGTGAGTTGGTGTGTGTGGCATAAGCTAGGCATTCAAATGGCTCATAGGATGCCACATCCTTGAACATGATCTCATAAGGGACTTACAAGTTCAAGACTCTGGTGCGAAGTCTGTTGATAATGTGAGCAGTAGTGAGAATAGAGTAAGGCCATAGGAAGTGTGGGGCACATGATTCTTTCATAAGTGCTCTTGTTATTTTCAGCAAGTGTCTATGTTTCCTTTCTACCACTCCATTCTGCTATGGAGTATACACACAAGTCCTTTGATGAATGATCCCTTGATTGGATAGAAAGTTTTGACAATCTTTGCTCAAAAATTCTGCTCCATTATCAGTCCTTACCATCTTCTTTGAGCATTCTACTAGCTGTGTTGTGATCATGTTAATGAATTGCTGAAGAGATGAAACAACCTGCTTCTTGCTAGCCATTAAATTCATCCAAGCCATCTTATTGAAATCATCTACAATGGTGAGGAAGTAAGAGGTTTTTGTAATGCTTGGTTGGGAGTATGAACCCCAGATCTCAATATGCAGCAACTCTAGCACCCTTGAGCTGTTAATGGAGCTGGTTGGAAACTCAGTCTTATTTGCTTCGAAATATGACAAATTTCACAGTTTTTATGAGCTGCCATCACAGGTGGAGTGCACGTGTGCTTAAGAAAATATAAGTACTATTGCATTGAAGCAGGTGAAGCATGCCCAAGTCTCCTATGCCAGGTTTTGAAGATCTTTGTGTAATGTGATGCACTCAAAGCATAAGCTGCAAAAACACCTCTTTTAATAGAGTTTATATGATAATATGACATCTCCAAAATGTGTGACCTGTTTCTATCCTCCATCTGGCGATGTGATCATAGATGTATGTTGGATTGAAGTCAGGTTTGTCATGAGTGTTGGACCATTACACATGTGTCTGCTTGCACCTGTGTCAATGATCCAAGTTCCATCATCAATACAATCTATGAGTGTAAAAACAAAGTGGGAACTTCCAATGTGGAATGCATCTGGTGATTATCCTTTGAAGCTATCAGTAACTCCCTTTGACTGTGATTATGCAACAAGAATCTTGGCAACCTCTTTTTGCACAATAGCTGTTATGTCTGGAGTGTTGCCTCCAGTATTAAAGCAACCTTCACTGTTGTTATCATTGCCCTGGTTGCCTTCCACTGCATTGGAATATAAGTTCTTTGTTCCTTTGGTATATAGTATTAGTTTGGATATCCTTTTAGCTTAAAACACTCAAATATCAAATGTCCATAGATACCACAGCCCTCACAAACTAGCTTGGCTTTCTCTTCTTTGGATAGTTTAGGACTTTCTCTTCCCTTGCCTGAAGAAGATGCTCCTCTGAAACTGTGATTGTGAGAGAATCCCCTGCATTGGAATCCTCTTCTTGTTCCATTTGATCTTGCAAACATAACAGTGTTGTCTATATTTTCCATGCTTCCAACATTCACATTTCTCTGTTTTTCTATCCTCAAGATCATAGATTAAGCTCTATCCACATTGGGTAATGGATCCATCATCAATATCTGACTTCTTATTGGATCATAAGAATCATTCAATCCCATCAGAAATTGTATTGATAAAGCTCTAAGCAAGGATAATTCATTCCAAAGTTACGGTGATTATAATAGACTGGTTTCCTTGAGACAAATTGCACATTTCTTTTTGGATCTGAAATAGCTGAGGTCCATTGTTGTCCCCAAATCAACTAGCAACAGTTTCACACAAGTGTTTTGTAATTTTTGAATACAAAAAGGTTTATAAGTTCTTTCCTTTATCAGATAAGAATTTGTTACTCTGATTCCTCTTTGTTATCAAAAAAAAAAAAAAAAAAAAAAAACGCATTAACGTGCTTTAATCTTCATACTAATGTTAATCTCAACCGGATCCTTCACTTCCTTCTACCCTACGAGCATTTCAGGTCAGAAGCATTAGGGGCAATAAAATTAGCGATTGAATCCTCCACCATCTGCTACACGGTATGTTTCCATGGAAACTAGCATATCTTCACTCTTCAATAACGAATCTGATGCCTTTCCCGCTGTATTGTGTGAGACGCAGCAGGGGTGCTTTCGGTAGTTTATCATCTGTTGAGATGGGTAGAAACGTCATTTAGCTGGTGAAATGGCATTCAATATTCTGGGCTGAATCACCAAAAGCCCGAGTAATAAACAACCTAATTAAGCTAACTGTTGACTCTCTCACTCTACCATCTGCAATTTCTGCACCCAATTCTTACCTTTGATACAGAAAACAATGGCTTCATTCGCTGCTCATTCATCTCTTGTTCTTCGTCCTTCACCCTGCAATCCCTTTAAGTCACCATTCCGCTGCTACTGCATCTCTGATAAACCCACAAATTTAACAGCGCCACCTACTGTCTATCCACTTTCTGCATCGCCCATCCAACATCATCGAGGTTCGTTTTTGCTTTCTGCTTTCAAATTAGATTTAATCTTGGATGTTTGACTCACTTGTATATGAATGTTGAGGAGATGGAAATTGTTGGAAGGCTAGTTGTTTGTCGATGAGTTTCTGGCTTTGATTTTGTTTCTTCTAGTTAATTATATATTTAACACCGGCATTTACAGGTTTTGGATTTAGTATTGAGAAGCTAAGGAAGAAGGAATCGTTTTCACAGACTTCAGCTGTTCGGCAGTTGACTGGCTCGCTTACCTCTGCTGAGGGCCACCGCTTTGCTATTGTCTGTAATACTGCTCCTTATTTTTACCCGTTTGAATGCTACCTACCACTTTTCTGCCTTTTTGCTAAATACCGTTTAATTTAAACTCTACTCACAATTTCGCATTAATGCCATCCTTTAGGAATTCGATTGTTTTCAGCATAATTTGTAGTTTGTGATAACAATCTCCTCATAGGTTGTTTCCTTAACAAACTACTGGTTCGGATTTGGATCTAAATGTGATCTAATTGTTGATGTTACTGCTGTCATTTGCATTATTATTTATTTTCTTGTCAGTGTTTTTTTCTTCCCTTTTTACCTGGGAGTATATATTGCGCCTTTTTGCACAATAAAAATGATTTTGTTTGTGTATGAAGGTCGTTGCACGCTTCAATGAGATTGTTACCAGGCCACTTTTGGAGGGAGCTTTGGATACTTTCAAGAAATACTCGGTCCAAGAAGAAGATATTGATGTTAGTACTGAATTACCTGTAACTTTGTGCCATTGCATAATAGTGTTTACATGTTTGTGAAGGGCTATTGCTTGTGGTGAGAAGACACTAGAGGATTGGGTTGGCTAGTTTTCATTTCTTACATGTGCAATCAAGTGAATTCTGAACAGATAACTACATTTTTCTGAGTAGCTCAGTGTCGTAACTTATTGAAACTCTCACATAAGCGGCAGAAATGTACAGAAGCTGATAATACATTGGAACTGTGAAAGTGAAACCATTATTTGTTGCGTTTGTTGTGTCCTTGATATCAAATAAAAACTAAACAAGCATTCAGAAAAAACAAAAAGAAGAGTAGATAAGTTTTAAACTGTAAACTGATATGAGCATTTTTTTCTTTTGTGTTTGGTCTATGCTTTGTTGTCTCTAGTTTGCCTAGATAAATTTGTTGGATGAGAGAAACGTCTTGTTATGGTTTCTTTGTTCATCACAAACCCTTATACTGAAAACTTGCATCATTTTGATCCTCTTGCACTAGGTTGTGTGGGTTCCTGGTAGCTTTGAAATCGGTATAGTGGCTGAGAAGCTTGGAAAATCAAAAAAATATCAAGCAATTGTGTGTATTGGGGCTGTGGTAAGCTTTTCTTTGCATATTCCAACTGTTTTATGATTTCAGTTTCTCGTAGTTCATAATTTGTGTATTTTCATTGCTAATTTCCCAAACTTGTTATTTAGCTGTCAAGTTGGAAGCCATCAGTTCCTAAATTCCTTGTCTGTAATGTGCTTATTGTTACTCTTTGACTGATAGGTTAGAGGCGATACCACCCACTATGATGCTGTGGCTAATTCTGCCGCTTCTGGGGTCCTATCGGCTGGTCTAAATTCAGGTAAGCTAAGGCATGTAATGCGTGAAGTGTGAAGTCTTTTCACTCTCTCCTTTCTGCAATCTGAACATATATACATATTTAACTATAAATCTAAGTACTAACAGTCATAAATCCCTTTAAGGCCAAACTCAAGGGGTTTAATGACTGTCTCGAAAGGGTTGATGCAGATATCCGGCATACTGAACATCTTACTTTTAATCCTTAGTTCTTTGCTTTCACTAAAACTCTAGGATGGATTTCTCTTTCACTACCTCAATGATCCCTTCTCTCTATTTTCATGCTTCACCAAACCATATGAATGAGTATCCAAGATATGACAATGCGCAGTATCTCCTCTTGTAATGCCCCTTTGATAACACCGAAAAATTTCTATGACTTTGTTATTGCATAAGAATTTTCGCTCAGCCTGATATATTGGTTATCCTCACCACACGTTCCTTCACATACTTCCAGTCCTGTTCGTCATAAGGATAGAGATCATTAACTATATCATTTTGGATATAGAGATATGGCGGCAGATTATGAAACTATGACTTACAGCACTACTCTTGGAGCAATCCAAGGGAAGAATAATTAAGTAGTACCATAAAAATAACACAAATGGATAATTTGTTGTGTAGTCCTTGTATTGTTTGTTCGGAACACATAAACACTGATAAACCCCTCTGGTTGTGCGCGCTGTCAGTTCTCAAATATTTATATGTTATGTCTGATTAGCTTTTATGATTGGTAGTTGTAACCCAATTTTGATCGGCTGATTCATTTCTGTTTCATGATGACGCATAGGTGTTCCTTGCATATTTGGCATTCTGACATGTGAAGATATGGATCAGGTAAATCACTAGAGCAACGCATTTATGAGTTACTCTGTTTGTGCCAAGTGATATTTTGATTTTTCGTTCTTTTTCTTTTATTTGCATAAGTGCTAATGAATAAACTTTTTAAAATGTGAAACATGTTATTATCTTGCTTTTGAGCCAGCTGCCTAACCTCTACTAAAATCAAATATTTTGTCTTCACTTGGATGAAAATCTGATTAGTTGATAATATTAGTGTTAGTGGTAAGTGAGTGTGTGTTAATTTTGTGAGAGAGGTCAATGAATGTGGGCGAACAAGACATCCATAACAATTTGCACTATGATGATTGCAGGCTTTAAATCGAGCTGGTGGTAAGTCGGGAAACAAAGGATCTGAAGCAGCATTGACAGCTGTAAGTTCACTATGATTTTGTGTCCTTAAATTCGTCTTATTACTTTTCTTATCCTTACTCTTTGGGATTTTGTCATATTGAATGACATTTGCATCATGTGGTGGGTTAATCATTTTTAATACCTGAAACTAGCATTTCCGTCTTTTTGTAACTTCAATAAGAAGTAGTTCTCATGCAAAAATCATCTGGTGCTTGTGATCGAGAGAATAAAATACAATGTCTTCCTTTTTTCTTTCTTAAGAGGGAAAAAAATAGGACCATGTTATGAAAAATGCATATCTCATGATAGTTTTGACTATAATTGTTTGGATATGACAGTCGTGAGACATCCATGTGACACACTTACTTATATCTTTGCCTAGTCTGTTTGAGACTTCGGCTATACAAAGTATAGACAACATAGTCTCGAAATTTCTTGTAGTGGATTTCTATCAACTGTAATTATCTTGCTAGATTGCCAACATTCTCAGTGCATTGCTGTTTGTGGATGTAAGCTGGGGAAACAAATTATTCAATAATTTTAGCTGCTGATAAATTTAGCTAATTCCTTCTTTCTTTTTTGGTTCCTTTGGCAGATTGAGATGGCCTCTTTGTTTGAGCATCATCTGAAGCTTTAATGGAGGGACACTTAATCCGTCGTCCAACTGCTGATCTTGGTGGGCTTTATTTGTGTTGTATCTTTCATATTTATATTCCAAAATAAGCGAGGCAAGGATGTCGGAAAAGCCATGCCATTTTGCATCTGGACTGGGATGGAAAACAAATTCTATATGCCAATGTTCCCATTATAGAGGTCTCTTTTCTATTGCGAGGATTCATTAGATACAGTGGAATAATGTTGCTCATATAAGAGTGATATCTTTGGTTTCATTGGGTTATACAATGAAATCATGATTGACTATACTTCTCATCAAATAGGTGGTGGGGAAATTCTCTTTGAAGATGAGACAGTGCTGCTAGTTTATCAAAATACGAGCATTGAGCCGACATTAATCTACCCATATCGGCTAAAATAATCAATCTCACCAAGCGAGCCATAAAAATTCCAAAATCACATACGTCGTCCCAACATGCAAACTTTAAATCATAAATATAAATAAGCAAATGGCGCTAAATTATATTATATGGTAAATATCAACGAGTGAATTGGGAAGCACAATTGACATTAAAACAATAAAATTCATATGGTTTATCCTTTATAAAATTAATATTCCTTCCGTCCCAAGCTAATTGTCCTACCTTAACCTGGCACGGAGACTAAGAAAAAACAGATTTTGTGGAATTTTTTACTTTTTCAAAGGTGGAGATTGAATGAGGAGATTTTGATGGTGGAGATTGTGGGAGAATTTGCCATTTATGGGTTGGACAATTAGTTTGGGACAAACAAATAAAGCAAGTAGGACAATTAGGTTGAGACGGAGGGAGTACATAGCAAGTATTTTTGAAAATAACTAATTGTTATGAATTTCAAAGACATCCTTGAAAGTAATATTTGTTTTGTTGTAATTATTCTGTCTTGGATCTTTACTCATTTACTATTGATAACTCTAGAAACTACAATATATAATTGAACATGACAGAGATTATCCTAACATTGATTAATAGTCATAGCACAACAAACAACTAAATGATATTGTTTACGCTGAAATATGCATGTTAATCTTGGATCAGCTGGTGTTGGAGACGTTCTCGAAATCAACACTAAATGACCTGCAATTAGAATTACAAACGGGCTTCATCAATAACATGTGCAATCAAGCAAACAAACCAACTGACCTGCTCACTTCCTTAATATTATTCAAAGTGCATTCAGAAAGACAACAATCACAAGTTTAGCCGTAAACACATTTGCAACTAACTGAAGTAGTATTAACTTTATTTTATAAATGGGCAAATAAGAGAAAAAAAAATCTAAGAAAACATGATAAGCATAATAAAAAAATATAATGAACATCTCAAGTATTCGCAATCTCTCAATACAAGTATTGCAAATTTCAAGAAATTATTACAGTACAAACGTGCTTTAACAGAAGACGTTACCCTTCTGGGATAAAATGAAGCAAATATTTCAGTAAAGTAACAATGAAAATAAATCAGAACATTAATAAGATGAAAAATGATACCAAAAATAATGATACCACTAAATGTATAGGTGTACACGAACATGTTTTAGCTGCGGATAGTGAACAACCCCACATTTAGGAGTCCAACTTGTGTGCAATGGTTTTATACATACAACCTTATGTTTTCAACTGTCAGATCTAGCCTAAATCAATCTCGGTCCTCCAATTAATTTGAACTATTTAAAAATGTAAAATGACATGTAAAATCCCCTTAACCTCTTCCTCATAAAGTATTACAAGTCCCCATATCCCTTTTTGAAAAAACCCGGCACAACACTATTTCTCCTTCTTCGACGAAAATAAACCTCCATAACCCAACCTGCAGAAACCCTATTCCCCCATCGCTACTGCGCATAATTTTGCCTTCTGTCCACCCATATTATTTCACCCCTGACATAGAAGCATTACATGGATGAATCAGTGAGGTTTTGGCGACCGCAAAGCGAGACGAAGTCGATTAGCAGAAACTCATTTGTGAAGAAAGAATGACAAAAAACAGATTACTCTGACCTTCAAATTTCAATCTCCCCTATGACACTTCTCTCTCTCCCCCGTTGTTACTTGTTGGTATCAACAATAATGCTAGGATAAAATTCTAAAATCAAATAAAAAAAATCCGAATAATTTACGCACAATAATTGATAAAAGTAAATTAAAATAATTAAAAATAAATAGGGGTCCCACTACATAATAGAAAAAGATTTATATATCCTCTGGGTGCACCGATGCAACCATTGACAGACCCAGAAATTCAGTCGAGGGGGACTTATTTATAGACGGATCTAGGAGTTCATTTCACGGGATGATTTGTTTTTAATTTTTTTACTATGCTATAAGGTTATGTGCCAATTTTTTACCAAAAAGGAGACACATTTTGTAGGCTAGAAATCAAGATAAATTTGGCTCTAAACTTAAAATATTGGATAAATTACATTAAAAAAATAATATTTTAAAAAATTTAAAAGGAGAACTACCGTTGTGTGCCCCCTAAATATATCCATGAGCCTCAACAATTGTCAACTCTATAAATAAAATTAGAAAATTACTATCAATTTAGATAAGACAAATAAATTATTTTAATTACGAAAAAAAAGAAAAATGATATAATGTCTCTATATTCATTATATTTGTTAACATCTTTACCTTTGTTGCTTATAGAGAATAATACATCCATCTAATTTAAATTAAACTATATTATTATTATTTATTTTATTTAATTAAGTTGTATTAAAATCGAAAAAAATACATATATAATAGCACATTATGATGTGATCGACATATATAATAGCACATTATAATTGGGCCAAGGGGGGCACTGGTGCGTCCGTCACTGGGTGCAACGATTGTATAACAGAATTACCCTAAAAAGCATCATGCAAAGAATCAAAGTTTTATGTACAACATACTATGATTAAACATCATACAAAAGAATAATACATATTATTCAAATATCTAAAGGTGACATAAATATTAACAAATTTTGAAATACATAATTATACACATTAGTGGTACTTTCTAATAAATAAGACATATGAGAAAAGAACCAATAGTAGATAAACGTAATGAAGGAGCTATTCCTAATACACATATACTCTATGTTACATGTACTTCCAAAAGTTGAAGAAAGAAAAGAAAAAAAGAAACTTATGAAAGAATTGTAATCCAAGATTTGGAAGACGCCTAGTGTGAAAATATTTGCACTATGTTTCCCGCACTAATATCTAATATATGTGAATCAAAGATCGGCTGACCACTATGTAAACTTCTTATACATTTATTGTGATAATAGACCACAAAACCAGGGGTGGCCACGCTGGAAAGAATAACATTATTTTGTTAGATTCATTTGAATAGACACATAATAGGGTGGATCATCATTTAATTGCTTCTTTTAAAACTATATAGGTGGCAAACGAAAACAAATATTACAATTGAAAATAAAATAGAAACACAATGTCATATTACAAAGAACATAACCATATGGATATATGTAAAATGATACTTCTTCACTTACAAAGTCGCATGCTAAGATTTCAAAAAATGACATATTGCAAATATGATCATTAAGAAAATTTAAAAGGATCACTCAAAAGTAAAATTATCAAATAAAAATCACCATAATTTCCTCTAAATTCCTTAACTACGCTTATCAAAACCACAAAAATGGAAAGGGTGGAGATAAATCTTACACTATGTATGGATCCCCTCAATAGTATGCCACATACTGCCAAAAAATTATAACTAGTGAAGCAGTACTCTCTCTCTCTCTCTCTCTCTCTCTCTCTCTCTCTCTCTATATATATATATATATATATATATATATATATATATATATATAAATCTGAGTCAATTTCATCAAAAGAGTGTGTAAACATATCATAAATTCGTTTTTAATCAAGGAACCGGATTCAGAGTATGCAGAACCGGACGGTTGAAGAGAACCGGGAGTCATAACAGACTTGAACCGGTAGTTATGACTCAAAGTCATAAGAAGAAGGCTTTGACAAGGGTTTTCACAGAGAAAAATAACAGAAACGTGTAGTTTCACTTTGCCCGTCTTGCTGACCTATTTCTCAACTAATTCGAAGCTGATTTCTTATATGTATGAGTTCGCAATTATGAGAAGAAGAGTCTAGGACAATTTTCCCCTTGTAATCAAATAAATATCCACTGAATTGCTTAGTTAGGGATCTTCGCGCAGTTTAGGGTTCTAAATAGGGGATTCGGTTGAATATTGGTTGTGCTTTGTAATTGAGGCTTGATTTGAGTGATTTAAGGAACATTGATCCTCCGTGGATGTAGATCACTTGATTAAACCACATGAATTCTTGTGCATTGCTTATTTCCATTTTGGTTTTCCACAACTTAGTTTTTAGCTGTGTTGCTTGTTTGTTTGAGGTTTGTTTGGGTGATCTTGGTTGCTGGATTCTATCAAGTGGCGCCGTATGTGGGAAACGAACAAGGAGATGGTTGCAACGAAGCTGGATGTTGAAAGATTCACCGGTAAAAATGACTTCGGGCTATAGAAGATCAAAATAAAAGCTATTTTGACTCAACATGGTTTGGTTGTTGCATTGAAACCAGAAGACTCACAGTGCGATTATCTCATGCCTTGGTGATAAACCCTTGAGGGAAGTTGCGAAGACAACCACAACTGTTGAAGCTTGGAAGAAGTTGAAAGATCTGTATCGGGCAAAATCAATTAATAACAAACTGTTCCTGAAATAGAAATCGCTTAAAATGACATATGATAAAAATTTGGTTGGGCAATTGGATGAGTTCAATAGATTGATTTAATCAGACCTGGAGAATCTTGGAGTAAAATTGGAAGAAGATGACAAGCCTTGATGATGTTAAATGCTCTCCCAAAATCTTTGAAAGATACTCGGTTATTTGGAAGACAAGACAAGTTGGATCTGGACTTGATTCAAACCTCTCTTCAGACCAAGATTATGTAAATTTCAAGGGAAAATAAACCTCAAAGTACAGGAGAAGGATTGAATGTGAAATTCCATAAGATTAAATTTCAGAAGAAATCTCAAGCTACTCAGAATAACAAACAGAAGTCTGCCAAAGAAGGTGGAAAGAAGAATTCTGAGTGGATAGAGAAAATAAGGTGCTATATTTGTAAACAAGTTGGACATCTGAAAAAGAACTGCCCAGAAAGAAAATAGAAACAAGAAAACAAGGAAGCAGATGTTGCTGTTGCAGAAGAAGGGTATGATAGTGCAAACGAATTAACAGTTTCAGATGGGAAAATCAGTGAGGAATGGGTGTTAGACTCAGGCTGCTCCTTTCACATGTGTCCACATGAGTTATGGTTTCAAAATCTTCGAAAGATTGATGGAGGATCATTATTGCTTGGAAATGATCATACATGCAAAGTTCAAGGTTATGGCTCACTCAGGATCATAATGCATGATGGAGTTGAAAGACTGCTCACTAAAGTAAGGTATCTCTCTGCCTTAAAGAGAAATTTGATTTCTCTTGGATCTTTAAATGCTACTGGTTGTGAGTTTAACACAGAAGATGGATATATATATATGTCACTAAGTGTGGTAAAATTGTGAAGAAGGGAAAGAAAGTAAATGGTCTATATATTCTCATTGGAAATTTTGTAACTGGATCTGCAGATAATGTAATGAACACCTCAGATGCTTTGCTATGGCGTAAAAGACTAGGCCATATAGGAGAAAAGAATGAATGAGCTATCAAAGAAAAAGGTGTTTGGAAATTCAAAATCTGTTAAACTTGATTTTATCGATCACTGTATTTTGGGCAAGGCAAAGAAACATTCATATGGAAAGGGAATTCACACAACAAAAGAACTATTAGATTATGTCCATTCTGATATTTGGGGGCCAACAAGGGTGGAAACTCATGGAGGTGGAAGGTATTTTATGATAGTAATATATGATTTTAGCAGAAAAGTTTGGGTGTATATATCCAAACACACGAGTGATGCTTTTGAAAACTTCAAGGATTGGCTAACTCATGAAGAGAATAAAAGGGGCAAGAAGCTGAAACATCTAAAAACAGACGATGGGCTTGAGTACTTGTCAGAAGAGTTTAACAAATTCTGTAAGGAAAGAGGGATAACCAGGCATAAAACTGTACCACTCAATCCTCAAGAGAATGGGCTAGCTAAGAGAATGAACAGGACAATACTTGAGAGGGTGAGATGTATGTTGGCAAAAACTTGACAGACTCTAATTCTTACCCTGAAATACCGCAAGTGTACGTGTGTAGATGTATATAGCGGAAGTCAAGGTTGATCCACAGAAAATAGGTTAACGTAGTTTGATACCTTAATTATCTAGGACTATCTTAACTAGACACTGGAATTTGTGAAAATTGATTAAGTAATAAACTAAATTGCGTACATACTAATAAACTGAAATAACAAATAAAAGCTTATTTATAAAAAAAAAATAACTAATAAAAGCTGAGTTCCAATCAAAGAGAGTGTATCCTAAGATTTCGATTTCAGGAATCATGCTAATGATGATTAATCTATAATTTATAAACTTTTAAACCAATTTTACTATCTATTAGACGACACTTAATTAACCAAACCCTTCTCTCGAAGAGACTAAGTCGTAGATTGATTAAGATAATTACTCTCTTAAGTCAATTGATCCTAATAACTCCTGACAACCCCTTAACCTTTGCCTACACGATCAGACAATCACGCTATGTGTTATCGTCTATTAACATTTCCCTTTTCTTGAAGTAGAATCATTAAATAAGTAACTTAAACCTAATGGGCCAGATTAAATTCAATTATAGGGACTAAACCAAACACATAGATTGATGATACAAACTGGAGTCTATAAATTAAACAATTAAATCAACATTATTGTAAAAAGCTCCACTTTCTAATCCTAGGACACGAGTAGTTTAGCTACTCATGCCTACTACAAAATCAAAACAAGAATCTAATGAAAATATTGTCAAGAATTTGAAAGTAAACAAGGAATAATTAAACCCGGAAAGTCGGCTCTTCGATCTTCGTCTTGATCGCTCTCACGCCTTCTACTCCAAGGTAAAAATATGAGAAAAATATGATCCGCTTATTATTCTCTGATCCTCCCCTTAAAAATCGAGTCTCTATGTCTTTTTATAAGCTTCAGGATGAGTCTTGGGGTCTCTAGGCTTCGATTCCCACTTGGGATAGGAACCCCTCTCAAAAACGGCTTTTTGTCGCGATCGCGCAAGATAGCTCTCGCGGTCGTGATGCTTTATGCTCAAACTGCCTTAAAACGTGTCATTTTGTCACGGCCGCGATGCATGTGTGTTGCGGTCGCGATGCTCTCATAGTGCCACTTCACTTTCTAGCCGCTTTTCATTACGGCCGCGCACTTTCCTGTGTCGCTGTTGTGTCGGTTCAACTCTAGACCGGTTTAGAGCGGTTTTTTCTTTCCTTTGAATTGTTCTTTCATCCGATAGTCGTAAAATACGACTTTTGACCCTGAAATACTTAGAATACCTTTAAAACAAGTCAAACACGTTAAATGATCCAAATATAACAAATTTACGCAACTCTCGACCAAATATGAATGTAAATGCTATCAAATGTAATCCTAAATCTACCTAAATACATGCATAATTAATGTGCATCAAAACCCTCCAAACTTAAACTGTTGTTAGTCCCGAACAACAAAATAACAGACACAAAGAATACAAGTGATTATGCAATGATTTAGGGCGATTGGATGATGAATTCAGTTTTAGACTTTTTTTTTCTTCAAAAAGCGAGGCAACATAATAAAAGTGAGCATATGGGATAACGCAAAAAATAACTACTTTCGAGACTTAAACTTTCGAATTATTCAATCCTCACCGGGTAAGTGTTTCACTCATCTCTCAAGTGTTTAGGTTAAAATATATTTCCGCTGAAATTGAACTACATCCAAAGTCTACCATATGCTTGTCAATCGTCTAAACTAGACCTCGTACTTGATATGTGTGACAAAGGATAAAAAAGTTCTTTCTTTTTTGTTGTAATGTGGGCTTAAGGTAAGGTGGGATACATTTGAATAAAAATGACTACTTTTGGACTAATGAAGTTACTCCTAACCCGACTACCCCTGAATAAAATCACTCAATCTCACTCTCAAATTTCAACAAATCACCCTGCGAAGTGACTTCTTTACCTTCAAAAAGTCCTTACAATTTAAGTGCTTTTCAACTATATGGGTACTACATCTTGGGACTACCCAACTTTTCTATTCAAATTAATCAATTAAGCACTTATATCCTAGCCTCTCCTAAAAATTATGAATAAATTATAAACACAATTCTTTCTTTCCTTTTTCTAAATTTTTTTCTTCTTTTCTTTTTCTTCTTTTTCTTTTCTTTTCAAACTAGGAGAGGCTATTCTTCTCGGCTTTTCACCTATCATTTTGTTCTTCCCTTCATCTCATGAATATCCACTAGTTTTCCCTTTTCTTTCCAAATTTTTTACCCAATTACCTTACAGTCCTCCCCCCTCTTACTTGATTAATCCAGTTAAGGCCAAAGGTTTAAATCGAAGGGTTTTTGGCTTGTAATGTATGACTATGAAATAATAGGCTCTTAAGCTCAAATGGCCTAACTAGAGATAAATTTTGAACTTTTGGTACAATGGGCAACTTTTCAAGGCTCACAAATAGGCTGAAAACAAAAACTGCCTAAGATCATTTCCTAAGTCACAACACATACTTGACACATTCATAGAAAAGACTCAAGGCAAGTTCTAGAGACTACTACACATATCCAATCAAAATTCACACCGAAAGAAGTCATTTTACTCCAAAAATAGGAGTATAATTAGGCTCAAATTCTCACCAGGTTAATTTTGATTAAACATTATAAGTTCAAGGTCAATTTCATCTCAAATTACCTCTCATGCTCTATTATGTGTCAATTTTACAACAAATCCCAAAATCTTTTCATCATTAACTTTTCATCATCCATCTTTCCCTATTGTTTCTTTTCTTCTTTTTAATCACTTGTTACCACTAACAATTCGGGTTTTTCTTATTCTTATAGACTCCACTTAACAATTAAAGATATAAAAACTAAAACTAAACTACTAAGACAATCAAAACAAAACAACTTACCTAAATACTTCTAACATGGCAAATAACTAACACAAATGGGCTCACAGTCCAACAACTCCAATAAAACAATAGAATGGGCACACAGACCCAATACTCCGATTTAAACAGCAAAAATAAGCAAGTAAGTGGGCACACAGACCCACAATCAACGCAAAAACATGACCAAACAACAACAATCAAATAGCAAAGCACATGAACAAGCAATCTGAAGGAATAAAAAAAACAGGAACAAATATAAATAGTGGCCAAGACGTCCCATAGTGCACCCCTTCCCCCAAACTTGGCCAAACTTGGATAAAAGCCAATGCTTGGAGGAAAAAGAGTGGTATACCTTGGTGTTAACTTACAATAATTATGGCGTGAGAGGGGTGGTTGGAAACCATGTTGGCTCCAAAATTGGGCCAATGAATCCCACCGAAGGTCTTGCTGCTGCCTCCATGCGCGTTCCTTGTTGCTTCGGTCGAGGAGGGTACTCAGAATAACTCACTGATCATGCAACTCTGTGCTGATGGTTTGCACAACCTCTTTAACCTCTGTCCGGTGTCTCTCCATATGATGCCAATCGACTGCACCTCTCGGCGATAAAGTTGAACGTCTTCCCGGAGAGATGCTATGAGTCCTTCCACATCCTTAGTCAGTGATACACGTTAATTATGCATGTATTTAGGTCGACTTAGGATCATATTTTATATCATTTACGTGCATATTTGGTCGTCGTTCATTTATATTTATCATATTGGGTTATTTGATGTGTTTCGACTTGTTTTGAAGTTAATTAGGTAATTTATTCCATTTGGATGAAGTTCGAAGAAGAAACAAGTCAAATAGGGTTAAAATGAACGAAAAATGAGTTAAAGGAGCAAAAGGGTCGACCACGGCCGCGTCTATGGCCACGGCTGTGTCAAAAGTGGCCTAGAAAATGGAAAATAAACTGCCTAACCAACGTGGTTGCATCAAATATGGAACGCGGTCGCGTCGAAAAGTGTCCCGAAAGTGAAGTTTTCTATTAGCTTCACACACCTCTAGTATTTTGGCCATATCTTGAGATCTACCACTCCGACTGAGCATCAATTGGTGGTGTTAGAAAGCTGATTCAAAGGGACACAACTTTGCTAGAAAGAGAAAAATCCTAAAAATAAACAGAAGACCCTAAAAAATGGCTTGGAAGTCAGATGTGAAAACTCGCCGGTGCAAATGGAATGGGGGCACGTCAAAAGGCCAACACGGCCGCGTCAGAATCGCTTGTTTTAAGGTATTTTGGGTACAAATTGATGCAGTCGCGGCATAGCTTGTGCGCAGCCACGTCAGAAGTCCTATTCTACGAAGATTTCCTAATTTTAGTAGGATTTTGATCCTATCTTCCCAAAGATTCGTCCCCAACTCTATAAAAAGGACCCCAAGCTTGAGTTTTAGAGGAGAACACTGATATACACATAGAGAATCACATAACATCTGAGTATCTCATACTTTTATATCGGAGTAGAAGCCGTGAGAGCGAGAAGACGAAGATCGACGAGCCGACAATCGGGTTTAATTATTCTTTGTTTATTTCAAGTTCTTAACAATGTTTTCCTTGAATTCTTGTTTTGATTTGTTAGTAGACATGAGTAGCTAAACTACTCGTGTCCTAGGATTAGAAAGTGAGGTTTTATAACAATGTTGATTAAATTATTTAGTTTATAAACTCCAGTTGTCATTATCTATCTATGTGTTTGATTTAATCCTTATAATTGAATTTAATCTGGCCAATTAGATTTAATTTACATGTTTAATGATTCCGCTTCGAGAGAAGGGAATTATTAATAGACAATAACACATAGCGCGATTGTCTATGATCGTGTAGGCAGAAGGTTAAGGGGTTGTTAGAAGTTGTTAGGATTAATTGACTCGAGAGAGTAATTGTCTTAATCAATCTACGACTTAGTCACTTCGAGAGAAGGGTTAGATTAATTAAGTGCCGCCTAATAGATAATATATTGGTTTAAAAGTTTATAAATTCATAATTAATCATCATTTGCGTAATTCCTGAAATTGAAATCCTAGGATACATTCTCGTTGATTGGAACTTCACGTTTGTTAATTAATTAGTTTATTGGAATATGCAATTTAGTTTAATCGAATCATTCATCACTTTGAGTATCTAGTTAGGATAATCCTAGACAATTAGGGTATCGAACTTCATTAACCCTTTTCCTGTGGATCGACCTTGACTTATCCTATACACATCTACACCCATACACTTGCGGTATTTTAGGGTTAGAAATTAGGCCTGTCAAGTGTTTAGCGCCGTTGCCGGGGAATAGGTATAACGTCTTAGTTTTTATCCCGATTAATAGGAGGATACTAGACTAATTCTTTTTTCCGTAATTTTCATTTTTATTTATTTAGTTAATTTTCGTATTATATGGTATTCGTTTTTGTTGGTGTTTCAGGGTTCTTATACAAACTAGATCAAAAGGGAAAGAACAGCTTGTCCCTCTCGATCCTGAAATTTAAGTGACTGCCCGCAGACATCGAACAAGAAGAAATCACACAGATGAGATGGAGAATATTCTGCAAAATCTAAACCAAGAGGAACCGTTGAATCGGATACTGGGGTTTTTAGCCAGTTTAGATGACAGAGTCACTAATTTGCAGCAGCAACAACCACCACAGCAGCCGAGACGCATTCAGATCAGACAGGATGAGTTAGATGAGGACAACACACCCATAAGTGATTGTCTTCGTCCTGCACCAAACCAACAGTTCGGAGGAGTGCAACCACCACTATTGAATGCTAATAGCTTTGAGTTGAAGCCCACTCTAATAAACATCGTTCAGCAAAATCAGTTTGGTGGAAGCATACTAGAAGATCCAAATGTGCATCTGAACAAGTTTCGTAGATTGGCAGAGACTATAAAGGTGAATCATGTGCCACACGAGCAAGTTAAAATGAGGTTATTCCCATTCTCACTGAAAGATAAACCACTTCAGTGGTTCAATTCGCTAGATGATGTTACAGAATGGGAGGACTTAAGCACGAGATTTCTATTGAAATATTTTCCGCCAAGCAAGATGTTAGATTTACAAAATAAGATCAATCAGTTTAGGCAGATGGATCAGGAACCATTCGACAAGGCTTGGGAGTGATTCCGGGAAATGGGTTTTCAAAGAAGCAGCACGTGTGTAAGTTCTACAATGGATTGCTTGCTCCAGCACGGAACCAGGTAGATGCAGCAGCAGGAGGTAGTCTAATGGAAAAGAATGTAAAAGATGCATTCTTAGTCTTGGATGTAATGGCTAGAACCAGTTATCAGTGGCCAAACGAGAGGAATCAGCCAAGAAGAGTGGCCAGTGTCAAAGAAGCAGAGCTCGTCAAGAATGAGCCAATTGAACTCTTACATCTCAGTTGACTGCTTTGACAAACCAAGTAAGCTTGCTGACTAGTCTGACGTTAGCACAACACATCGATACCTCAACACAGCAGCCATCAGGATAAGAAGATGTTGAAGAGGTTAACTTCTTAAATCATAGAAACTTCAACTTCCAGAATAACCAGCCGAGGCACAATCAGTACCCATCCAACCGGAATAACCAAAACTTCCCTTATGGCAACACGTAGAATTCGCTTAATCCGCCACCCGGATTTGCCGTCACAAATGGCATGATCCATGATGGCCAAAAGCCAACACAAGAGGAAATAATACAGTCACAGTTGGAAAAGTATGATGAAAAATTAGCCCAATTAGAGAGAAAGATGGATGGAAGTTTTATTGAGCTAAACAAGCAAGTGACTAGTCAAGGAGCGGAGATCTAGAAATTGGGAGAAATATGAGAGAAATATCCAGCAATTTAAGTCAATCGATAAAGATTGTTGGGGCTCAACACAAGCAGGGACAATTTCCCAGTGACACCGTCATCGACCCAAGGATGATATCAGTGTAATGCTATCCACTCAAGGGGTGAGACTGAATAAGAGAGCCAAGAGCCAAAGGAAGATAAAAAGGGGATTGAACAGAGTCAAGAGGAAGTGGTCGAATCTGAGTTAGAAACACTGAAAAGAAAAGAAATTCTCGCATACATACCTCCCATCCCATTTCCTATAGCAGCCGCTAAAAAGAGGAATGAGCAACTCCGCATTGAACATGCTAAGCACTTGGAAGAACGTGAAGCTAGGAAAAAGTTGGCAAAAGAGGAACGGGTAGAGATGAAGAGACTAGCAAGAGAGAAAGCAGAACAACAAAAGAAAGAAGGCAGCAATGACAAAGATAAGAAAATACTACCTTCCCCTTTTACTGATTCATTTGATTAATATGATAATGTCTCTGCTAACCCAGTTCCTTTAGAATGCTCTAGTACGTTTTCTGTAGTGCAGGACAAATCTGAGAAGGAAGCTGATTGTGAGCTAAAGGACTCAAAGACGATGTACGCTGAGAAAGAGGCCACAAAGAAGGAAGACATGAGTCTCCTAAAGAACACAAATACTTACATACGAAGGGCTACTAAAAAGAAAGATCCAGGGAGTTTTTTCATTCCATGCTCTATTGGTAGTCACGTGCTTAAGAATGTGTTGTGTGACTTAGGGTCAAGTGTTAACTTAATGCCTCTTAAAATGTATGAACAATTAGGAATAAGGGAAGTAAAACAATCCTTTACTACTATCCAATTGGCGGATGGATCAATACGAACGTCATTGGGAGTAGTAGCGGACGTGCTTATCCGAGTTGAAAATTTTGAATTCCCTAGTGACTTTCTAATTGTTGACATGCAAGGAAGTATAGATGTTCCTTCCATTCTAGGTCAACCATTCTTGGCCGCAAGCCAAGCTATCATAGATATGCCTAAAGGGAAGTTAACATTTCGTATACAAAAATGAAGTAATCACACTCCCCATTTATGATAGGACAAGCCTAAAAGAAACGGACAAATGTTGTGTCGTTTATACTGCTGTAAAAAGTTCAAACTTGCTAAATAGAATCTTAACTAATCCAAGATCAAGTGAAGATAGTTGGTTGTGCTTTGGTTAATAAAGAAACAAGGGTCGTCGGGCTGAAGATGTAAAATTTAGCGCTTGTCGGGAGGCAACCCGATGTTTTCTGTTTTTCGTTGTATTTATTGTTTTAATGATGATTTTATATTTATATTTTTACATGTATTTTTTTAGTGTTTTTGATGTTTTAGGAACTAACATGGATGAGTGTAGTAAGAAACGGGGGTTGAATGATGAAGAAAACTGAGCTGAGGCAAAGCAGAGGCAACGCGACCGCGACGAACACCTCTCGCGGCCGCGTCAAAACGTGCGAAATAAAGAAAGTAAGCTAAGCTTTCAATGCGGCCGCGTCCCGCTTTCAATGCGGCCGCGTCCCACTTTCAACGTGGCCACGTCAAAACTCTTTGGGATAAGGGTTCGAGGCTGTAAGCCCAACGCGACCGCGTCATATCCTTCGCGCGACTGCGTCGAAAGCTGCTCCACAAGCCCAGTTTTAAGTTCAAATGAACGCGGCCACTTCATGCATCTCGCGCGCCCGCGTTGAAGCCCAACTCGTTTATAAATGGGAGATTCCATGTTTACTGAAATGACACCAAAGAAGAGTAGTTCCAATCGTAGCAGGGGCAAGCAAGTTATGGTTGAAGAACCGGCAACACAGAAGGTCGAGGAGCGCATTTAGAGACAGCAGCTAAATATTCGGTAGGACGCATTGGCCCAATTTTGGAGCCAACATGGTTTCCAACCACCTCCACCGCCACAATGACCGTGAGTTAGCACCAAGGCGTACCACTTTTTTCCTCCAAATATTGGCTTTCAGCCAAGTATGGGGGCGGGGGTGAATCGTGGAACGTCTTGGCCGCTATTTATCTTTTGGTGTTTCTAAATTTTTGTTTCTTATTGCTTGTTCAATTTGCTGCTGTCTGATTCATATTTGGTTTGATCATTGGGTATGTGTGCCCACTTGCTTATTTTGCTGCTTGAATTGGAGAACTGGGTATGTGTACCCGTTTATTTGTCTTTTTGGTGTTGCTGGGTCTGTGAGCACAATTGTTATTATTTAATTGCGATGTTAGGTTGTAGGAGCCTTTAGAGTTTAATTCTTTTTTTTCAGATTCATTAATGTTATGATCAACTCAAACTCACACAAGATAAATGTATCAACAGAATTTGAATGAAAAACAATCAAGAAATTGGCCGAACAAACACAAAACAAGAACATAGATGAAAAATGATGAACTCAGGAATTTTACGTGGTTCGATCAAAGATGATCTACATCCACGGAGGTGATGATACTGAGCTGTTTAGAAATTGTTGAGCTGAGTGCCCCAAACCCGGAGGTGATGATACTGAGCTGCACGTTGTTTACACTTGGCCTGCTGGATGAACGATTGATCACGACGATATTCGAGCTCATCCAAATTTGTACGAAGAGCTTCGTCATTATCCTCGGGAGTCAAAGTTATGAGTCGGGGGCTCGGTATGCTGATTTCCGCCGGGATCATAGCTTCGGAGCCATAGGTCAGACTGTAGGGGGTCTCCCCGGTAGCGGTATGTGGCGTTGTGCGATAAGACCATAGGACATGCGGAAGATTTTCGGCCCAAAGAGCTTTAGCACGATCCAGACGTTTCTTCATACCCGCAAGGAGAGTACGGTTAGTGACTTCCACCTGACCATTGGCTTGAGGGTGAGCTACCGAGGTGAAAATTTGTTTAATATGGAGCTCCTCGCACCATGATCGAAAGGGATCATTGGCAAACTGTTTACCGTTATCCGAAATAATAGTGCTCGGTATGCCAAAGCGACATATAATATTTCGCCAGACGAACTTCAATATGTTTTGACCAGTGATGGCAGTAAGAGGTTCGGCCTCTACCCACTTAGTGAAGTAATCTACGGCGACAACCAGAATTTTCAAACCCCCCGGAGCGACTGGGAACGGGCCGACAATATCGATTCCCCATTGGATAAATGGCCACGCACTCTGAATTCCAGTGAGCTCGGTTTGTGGTAGATGCTTCACACGAGAGTGCAGTTGACACTTGCTGCACTTGATCACCAAATCGTGAGCATCGTTAAATAAGGTTGGCCAATAATACCCCCATCGAAGAATTTTCTTGGCTAACGTCCGTGAGCCGATGTGACTGGTGCAGGCCCCTTCGTGCACCTCCCGAAGAACCTGATCGGCCTGGGCAGGAGCAAGGCACCGGAGATTCGGTTGTAAGTACGACCGCCAATACAAAATCCCATCATGGAATGAGTACTTGGGTGCCTTAAGAACTATCTGCCGAGCTCGCAGCCTGTCATTAGGCAAAGTTCCATCCCGAAGATACTGAACAATAGGAGTCATCCAATTCGGATCACTATCTATCAATGCCGAGACCGTTGCCTCATGAATCGCCGGATGAAATATATCTTCGACCATAATATCCGGAGATACATTAGTGCGAACCACGGAGGCTAATTTACTGAGCGCGTCTGCTTTGGCATTCTGAGTGCGTGGTAGCTTCTGGATAACAACCGTATCAAAAGTTGACATAAGTTTGAGTGTTAAAGCACTATACCTGATCATCGTTTCATCCATAGCGACATAAGTACCCTAGATTTGCTTGGACACAACCTCGGAGTCCGTGAAGAGCTCAAGATGGCGGATAGCTAAGGATTGAGCGAGCCGGAGCCCCGCGAGAACTGCCTCGTATTCTGCCTCATTATTGGTCACCTTAAATTTGAATCGAACAACATTCTTAACTTCAACTCCCTCGGGGTTAATGAGAAGCACCCCGGCATCACTTCCGCGAGTTGTGGATGCACCATCCACATATAATTGCCACTTGCGAGGTGTGGGTTCAAGGGTAGCAGGGTGATGATTACCATTGTCTGCAGAAGATTCATGATTATCCCCTGTGGTTTCGTCCAAAAAGTCTGCAAGTGCTTGACCCTTGATAGCTCGGCGGGGAAGAAATTTAATATCATACTCTCCTAATTCGACAGCCCACTTGGCGAGGCGCCCTGACACCTCGGGCTTGACAAGAATCTGACGGATGGGATGATTAGTCAGAACCCGTATTTCGTGCCCTTGGAAGTATGGCCGCAAACGCCGAGCTACCATGACGAGTGCGAGTACTGTTTTTTCCAACATGGAGTACCGTGTCTCTGCCCCGTGAAGTACTCGGCTTGCAAAATACACCGGATGTTGAACACCATTGACTTCTCTCACAAGAGCGGCGCCAATGGCTTCCTCAGCAGAAGCCAAATATATATAGAGCGGCTCTCCGGAGAGAGGAACTGATAGAGTGGGCAGTTGCTGTATATGACATTTTAAGGCCTCGAAAGACTCAGTGCACTGCGGAGTCCACTCAAATGACTTCGCCTGTCTCAAAATTTTGAAGAATGGGAGTTGTCGCTCTGCTGCTTTAGACGAAAAACGGTTTAAGGCCGCCAAACCACCCGTGAGGCGTTGAACGTCTCTGAACGTCTTCGGTGGTTGCAGATCCAACACATCCCGAAGCTTGGCTGGATTGGCCTGAAGGCCATGCTGCGAAATCATATACCCGAGGAATTTTCCGGAACCAACGCCGAAGGTACATTTCGCCGGATTAAGTCGCAAATTGTAACGCCGCAGAGTACGCAACGTTTCAACAATGTCTTGCACACATGAAGAATGTGAGGCGCTTTTGATACCTAGATCATCAACGCAAACCTCAACATTACGGCCAATTTGATCGCGAAACACGCGGTCCATGAGACGTTGATATGTGGCCCCCGCGTTCTTGAGCCCAAAGGGCATTTTCTTAAAAGCAAAACACCCAAAATCAGTGATAAATGCCGCTTTGAGGGCATCCAGACGATCCATGAAGATCTGATGGTATCCCTTATACAAGTCTAAGAAACAAAGCGCCACATGCCCAGTAATGGCTTCGGCTTTTTGGTCGATGGAGGGCAGGGGATAACAGTCCTTCGGACAATGTTTATTGAGATCGGAAAAATCGACACACATTCACCATGCCCCGCTGGACTTTAATACCATTACTGGATTGGACAACCAAGAAGGGTAATAAACTTCGAACAAGATATCTGCCTCTAAAAGTTGCTGTACCTCGATTCGAATGGCCGCATTTCGCTCCGGAGCGAATTTCCTTTGTTTTTGTTGTATAGGCTTAACGCTGGGATCGATGTTTAGCTTGTGGGTTATCACATCAGGAGAGACCCTGGGCATATCCAAAGGGGACCATGCAAAGACATCGGAATACTCTCGCAAGGTCTGGATTATGGCATGATGTAACCACGGCACATCCACGGCACCGACAGTTACTATTTGTTCAGGCTTGGATGGATCGAGCGGCACCTGAACTGTGGTGTCCCCTAATGATGTACATAAATGGGGTTCAAAAGCTGATGACGCCACCTGAAGTTGCTGTTTGGGAGGAGCCTTGGTTGCCTTTTTGAGTGCGATGTACATGCACTCTTTAGAGACCCGCTGACTGCCGCGGATAGCCACTTCACCGTGGGACGTGGGGAATTTTAGCGCGAGGTGGTATGTGGAGCATATGGCTTTGGCGGGAGTAAGCCAATCCCGACCCAAAATCATATTATACGGGGACGGGGAATTAACCACGTAAAAATCCACAAAAATGGTTTTTATCGCCGGATAAGTTCCCAGAGGCGTCGGGAGAGTGATGACGCCTTCTGGCTGGACTTCACCCTGGGTGAAAGTCTGCAATGGCCCGGGGGCCGGCCGAAGTCGATCCCGAGGAATCCCCATTTTTTGGAAGCAGTCGGCGAATATAACACTCACTGCGGCTCCATTATCTACGAAGACTCGCTTTATTGTAACATTGGCTATAGCCATGTCGATGACGATGGCGTCAGTATGGGGTGTAATCTCTGGAACCGGGTCTCTATCTGTGAAACTAACAGTTTCGGATTGATGGAGGCGCTTATGACGTGGCTCCTCGGGAGGAGGACGACGAGCCTCTGCTTTCAAAGCATTTTGCGAAGCCCCAGTGGGGAGGGCCCCATATATCACGTTTATGACATGAGTGGGTGCATTGTCTCCGGGTCCTCCCGGAGGAGGGGGCGGTGGCAAAAAACGAGGTTGTTGACGATTGCCCGGGTCTTGCCGTCCATAATTGTTAGACCCCGGCCGATTATTCTGCCACGGCGGCCGGTTTTGTTGCGAACCCCGGTCGTGATAACCTCCGCGGTTGAGAGATGAACCCCCATTCTGATTTGTCCTAGGCTTGTCATCGGTCCGCGCAATATATTGTCGCAGGAGACCTTTCCTTAAACAATCCTCAATTTCCTTGCTGAGCTCTCGGCACTCTTCCGTCTCGTGCCCATGATCACGGTGGTACGCACACCACTTTCCGCGGTTTCGCTTTTCAGGCGGGGCAGTCATCCGCGGACAGGGCCGTAAATCATTCTTGTGAACAGAAAGGATTTCAGCTCGCGATTTTTTCAGCGGGGTGAATTGTGGAATATCCCCTCGAGATTCTGAACGCCCCTGATTCAGACGAGAAAAGGCACTAGGTCGTGTGCTAGGCCCAACCTGTGCCCTATCGGACTGCCGCTTGCTGGCATGTTTCTCACGCTTCCGACGAGTTTGCTCCTCGGCCTTAGCATATCTGCACACAGTATTAAACAGTGCTCGGGTTGTGACCGGTGGATTACGAACCAACTCGGTGTAGAGTGGTCCGGGACGGAGACCATTCATGAATGCATTGATGATAACATCATCCGAACAGCTCCCTACCTTAAGACTCTCCGCTGTAAAGCGATCAAGGAATTGGGTAACGGTTTCGCCGTCCCGTTGTTCCATATTCATGAGATCGGCCAAAGTTGCCATGGGCTTGGCACGTGCTTCGAAACGCACCCAAAAGTGTTCGGCAAGTTCTCTAAAAGAGGATATGCTATTACGAGGGAGAGAATCAAACCAAACCCGAGCCTCGTCCTGAAGATACTCGGGGAAGATCTTACAGTAGTGAAGAGAGGTAGTATGATCGCGGCTAAGCATGTTGTGCCTAAAAGCTCCAAGAAAATTGGCTGGATCTCCCGTGCCGTCGTAAGGTGGTATGGCAGGCCTTTTGAACCCTTCGGGAAGGGAGGTGGCCATGATTTCTTGAGAGAACGGTGTGATAATGTCCCCATTGGCATCAAGGCCTAGGATTCTGTCTAGTTCGACATTGCGTTGGACTCGCTCATACTCCTGAAGATCTAGAGTATGAGGATTGGCATAACGAACTCTTTTAGCCGCGTTAAGTGGACGGCGGCGATCGGTATCTGCAGGTTCGTCGTTGCGCTGTCTTGACCCATTAGAACTCCCATGGTCCTCGGGAGAACCAGGTCGCTCCCGTCGCCGATCCTGACGCCCGCGGTGCACTGGGTCTTGTCGATCGTTCGAGTACTGACGATGTGGATGCACTGCGGGATTGGTAGCGTGTCCGGCAGGTCCATCAGGATTCAGGCGATTGGCCGCCCAGTCTTGAAGAACATGAGCATGTTCTTGTAGGAAAGCCTGGAGTAATTCTGGAGTTATCTGAATATTAACCTGCGGCCGGAAATATAAAAAAACACAAGATGTACGTGGTTCGATTCGGAGATCTACGTCCACGGGCTCAAAAATAGCACCTGCCGAGGTGTTTGGGCCCATTGCACAGGATCCCATTCCTCGGGGTCCATTACCTCGATTTCTTTGGCCAGCTCTTCGACTACCTCTTCGGCGACAACAGCGGGCTCTTCTTCAACCGTAGTCACTGGAACTGGCTCTCGAATAATAATTCCTTTGCTCTTTCCCGCTGGCTTCTTTTTACCCTTCCGGGGGGTTTTCGAAGTACCTTGGCTCCGGCTAGAACTCGCAATGTATTCCTCGGCAGAGGGCCGCCACCTGCCACGGCCTTTCAATCCTTCATACATGTTGAGGAGTAACTCCAACACCTCTCGCTTTCTTACAAGCTCCGAGGACTCGGCTAGGCCCTTCGCCATAAGTGCTGAAATTTCATTCTGAATCTCTACGACCCGCGCCTCAACTTCCTCAAATGTCAGTAAGCCGAACTCGGTCAGTATCCGGTCATACTCCCTTTGATGGATAAGGACTCGGTCCAGTTCAGCAACTTTCGCCAGATACTTCAACTCCTGGTCCCAGGCTTTCTCCTCGGCCTCCTTCGCCCTTCTCTCCGCAGCGGCCGCCCGCTTTTCTAGCTTCGGCACTACTTGCATTTGCAAGTTATTCTTCTCTCCGCGGAACCACTCTAATGATTGCATGAGCTTCTTTATCGTGTCATGCAATTCCGCGGTATCCTGAACAAGCAACGGAATCAACAAGAGAAATCAACCTCAAACAAACAATGAACGGCAACTCAGTTCATCAACAAAATTTATTTCCAACACAATCAGAATACATTATCCATGGTCCGGTACAAGGGATTTACATTTACTCCTATTATCTACTACATCAAATTTGAGGGGAACGACTGACCTCCTCCTCGGTCCCCTCGGCCTCTTCGGGCACCTCCTCTTGTCGGCCCTCAGCCGTTCCTGCCTCTTCCTCTACGGCAACAACAACAGCTTCTATACGGGGGGGTGGCTCTTTGTTTCGGGGTCCAGAGGTGAACTCACCGCGGCGGAATGCCAGGAATTCCTGGTCTTGGTCCACCTCACAGCTTGCAACCTCCTCGGCCCTTAATATCACTTTCTTCTCTGCTAGAGCTTTTACAAGGGGCCACTCCGGGAGGTGCGTTAGAGCTTTGTAGTAGGCCTCCTCCACCCCGGCCACAACATTATAGTCATACCCGAACTCTGGACGGTATACGTCCACATTCGGGTAGACTTCTTTGATTTGCTCCAGTAACAACGATCGCGTGGCCGTGTCCCCGACAGCAACGAAGTCAGTCTGAAAGTCAAGAAATGTGGTCGTCTGGAGTAATTTCTCGGCAAATGCTTTCAGCATTGCCTCCTGACCTTCGACAATCGCCGCTTCCTGGGCCTTCATCTCTGCCCGTAGCTGAGCCGTTTCTCCACGAAGGGCTCCGGCTTCCGCCTCCACCTCGCGCAGATGCGCAACTTCATTCTCTACCAAAACCGCCCTCTTTCGCGCTTCGGTCAGATCCTGAGTTAGCCTGTCATTGCGCGCGCGCAGATCCCTTACCACCGCGGCCAGCTCTTCTTTGGCCTCTTTCTCATTCTTCCGGCCAAGCTCCATGATTCCCCGAGCTAAACGCAGAAGTTCCTCGGCGTCCGCGCCCTCCAACCCCAGCAGACCGGGGGGCACTTGCTCCTTCAAAATATCACACAAGACAGAATACAGAAATCAGTACTGGTAGTGCACACTTCATTTGCATAAATAATAACTAACAAGGCATTTCAGATTTACCTCAACGTTTTCCCCGGTCCGGAGTCTTTTGGATGATGCCGGAGGTGTCTCGGACGGTTCTGACCTCCTCTTCGCTCCGGGGGTTGACCCCGCTGCCACAACTCGTTCCTCCGGCCCCACAGAAGGTCGTGGACTAGGTGACATCTTCCCCCGGGGAGACACCTCAGCAGTTTTGCCCTTCTTCTTGGCTGCTGCAGCCACTGTGGGGCTTCCTGCTGGTTCCTTCCCGAAGCGTCCCACTGCATACAGAAATTCGGGTTAGTCCTGCACAAGACAACAATTTCTAAACAGGTATGAGAACTCCTACCCTCCTCGGCAACCCCAGCTCCCGACTCTTGACCCTGGGTGGACTTCCCCGCCGCATCGCCCGAATAATATGGGCTCAGTCCGGCTTCCTCCAGCTCTTCCTCAGTACACAGGGTCTTGAAAGTCCCCACTGCACGGAATATATCCACCACCTCGGCCTCCGGGTCCTCCACCGGGGCAGTATCTAGCACTTCCTCCCTTCTCCACCTCGGGAGGGCCACTCCGGTCTTCACAAAAATGAACTTCTCCTTCCACCCCTCCACCTTACTGGGGTTTTGTACCTTGAACCCACCTCGTGCTCGAGGACTGAAGGAGTACCACCCCTTGGATTTCCCGAACGCCTTTAATTGGTAAAAATACCTAAATAGTTCTACGGTCGGTTCCACCCCGGAATTCTTGCACACTACGGTGAACCCGACTACTTGCCTAATCGCGTTCGGCGCTAATTGGCTCAAGGCGATGTTATAATATCTCAGTAACCGGATAACAATGTCCCAAAGGGGGAATCTCAAACCTATTTTTAACGGATCTATATATACACCAATGTAACCCTGCGGGGGGCAACAGGCTCTATCGCCGGGATCCGGAACTATATATTCTAAGTTAAATGGGAAATAGAAGGAGGGGATTAAGGTCTCTATCTGCACTCGCGTCATCCGCGACGCTACAGTGGACACTTCAAGGTCATTCTCCGTTCATTCATAAAAGCCGACGATCCTAACGTTGGTTTCCATGCCGTCGGCCCTTTCCACTGTCCTAATCTCGCTCCTCTCTGGAATAACATATTGAAGGGGTGACACATCTAACGGAGCGCTCTGAGTCCCTACTTCTTGAACAGAAGAAGAAGATGAAGAAGAAGGCATACTTACTTGGTTTGAGTTTGAGAAGTTTTGATTTGAGATGAATCACAGGCGCACATAATTCTCCTTTTTTCCCGCTTTCTAAAACTGGCAAATCGCAATGAAGAAGATGAAGTATACTGTGCCATTATTCCAAATATATACTCAAAGAACCAACGGCCCTGATACGGCCTATTCAAATTCAGCGATTGAGATTTGGACGTGCTAATCACGCGCCTTACGGTTCCCAAGGCGCGTGGGGAACAAGTTCATTGGAAATTGCAGAGCGTGTCACTTCACATCCCTCTCTCTCATGATGGCGCCGCCAATCACATCAACCCCATCCTTGCCCAGGAAGATTTGGAAAGCACCTCGGTGCCTCCTTCACCTCCGCTAGACTGCTGTTTTCTTTCGCCACACTTTGTTGCCTTCGAGGTGCTCGGGCCCTCGCTATCACCTCGGGGATGTTCAGCCTAGTTTGATTTGGCCCCCGCGGACTACACCACGGATCAACTCCGGCTCCGAAAATTCTCGGCTTCCCAAAAATACTTCGGCTTCCCAAAAATACTTCGGCTCATCTGGTTGGCAACTCCACCCCAGTCATAACCGAAGCTCCTTCCTCGCTCTGGCTGGGGGGGGGGCATCTGATGGGTATGGCCCAGTAACTTCGGATCGGGTCGACACTCCGATCCGACCCAGCCCAGTAACCGGCCCGAAAGCATGCGTGGCCCCAGTAACTTAACCGGCCCAGAACCATGCATGGCCTAAAAGAGCGTGGCCCAACTGTGGCGTATCCCAAGATTCCAGGCCCACGATCTGCTCCCAACTTCCATGCAACGGAAAATAGGCGCAATTATAGGGAGTTAGTTAGGGTTTGGAATTGATGAGTATAAATAGGAGAATTGTTCTCAGGATTAGGGTTCGCATTTTGAAGTCTAAACTGTTACGTATAAACTCAAGGAGTATAGTGAAAGAAACACCTCGGCAGGTGCTATTTTTGAGCCCGTGGACGTAGATCTCCGGATCGAACCACGTACATCTTGTGTTTTTTTATATTTCCTGCATTGGTTTTCGTTGGGTTTCTTGGATACCGGATTGCGCTTTATCACACATCAAGCCCGATTCTGAAATCCTCAAAACTTCTACTTCATACCATGAGCCACTTGACGAAATTGAACTATTATCTACAAATCTCCACCTCAATGAACTCAAGTGAATGTCCTTACCGCAACCTGATTTTATTCATTAACTATCAACCACGTTGTTCAAGCCTGATCAGGCTTGAGCAATGAATTACCTTGCTCCCAGACACTGCTTTGGTTAAGATATCAGTAGCATTGTCACTTGTGTGGACTTTCTTAACCTCTACAGACCCTGCATCAATCACATCTCTTGCAAAATGTAATCTAACATCTATATGCTTGGACCTTTCATGGAAAGCCTGATGTTTTACTAGATGTAGTGCACTCTGATTATCACAGTATATAGTAAAAAATCACTGCTTAATTCCCAGATCCTTCAGAATCCCTTTCAGCCACACAGCTTCCTTAATTACTTCTGTCAATGCTATGTATTCAGCTTCTGTAGTAGATAAAGCTACCACAGATTGCTCTACACTTCTCCAACTTACAACAGTACCATATAGAGTAAACACATACCCTGTAATTGACCTTCTGGTGTCAACATTCCCTGCAAAATCAGCATCTGCAAAACCTTCGAATGGAATAGGCACATTTGCCTGTTTCTGAAATCTCAGCCCCAGATTAACTGTTCCTTTAGGTATCTCAACACCTGCTTCAAAGCATCACAGTGAGCTTTCCCTGGATTTGACATATACCTACTAACCAAGGATACACAATATGCCAAGTCTGGCCTGCTACATATCATGCCATACATTAAACTTCCAACACCACTTGAGGCACATTTCTCATGTATCTCACTTCTTCTACTGTTTTAGGACTCTGCTCCTTTGATAATTTGAATTGTTGGCTTACTGGAATACTTAATGCTTTAGCCTCATGCATCTGAAATCTCTCCACCACCTTCTGAAGATAATGCTTCTGAGACAACCATAGACTCCAGCAACTCTATCTCTAATTATACTCATCCCCAGAATCTTCTTTGCATCTCCTAAATCGTTCATGTCAAACTCAGAACTCAGCTTCTTCTTTAGCAAATGTATCTTATGTTTACTCCTACTTGCAATAAGCATGTCATCCACATATAGCAACAGATACACAGGATCAACACTAGTACTCTTATCAAAGTATACACAGCTGTCATACAGACGTCTAACAAAACCAGCCTTTAACATAAACTCATTGAACTTCTTATTCCACTGCCTTGGACTTTATTTCAACCCATATAATGATTTCTTGAGAAAACATACCTTCTCCTCATTTCCTGGAATCACAAACCCCTCAGGCTACTTCATATATATGTTCTCAACTAAGTCACCATGTAAGAATGTTGTTTTAACATCTAACTGCTGCATCTCCATGTCTTCTTGTGTTACTTTTGACAAAAGTAGTCTGATAGAACAATATTTTACCACAGGAGAGAAAACCTCATTGAAATCAATACCTTCTCTCTGAGTAAAACCCCTTGCCACCAATCTTGCTTTATATCTTATCCTTTCTGAGTCTCCAGCTTCAACTTTCTTCTTGTATATCCACTTGGAACTTACCAACTTCTGTCCTTTCGGTTTATCAACCAGTTTCCAAGTACCATTCCTTTCCATAGATTCCATTTCTTCCATAATTGCACTAACCCAGTACTCACTTTCATCACCACTGATAGCTTCTTTGAAATTCTGTGGTTCATAGTGTTCTCTGTCTTCAGCAATACTTAGTGCATAATGTACACTCCCAGCCTATCCATAGAAGTCCGGTCTTTGAATTTGCCTCCTTGGTCTATCTCTGGCAATGCTGTAGTCTCTTAAATTTGTACTTCTGGGTGGCACATCTTCTTCCTCTAATGAACTGTCACTTGAGTGTTCATTCAAGTTTTCAACCCTTTGTGAACCAATATCCATCTGAGTCTCCACCTGAACTGATAGTCTTTCTGCTTCATTAATTCCATCATGTTCTTCTTGATTTCCAGAGAAATGATATCCCATAACTGATTTATTGAATTTAACATCTCTACTTATCATTAGTTTCTGATTTCCAGGTTCCAAGCACCATAGCCTGTATCCTTTTATTCCCTCTGGATACCCCAGAAACACACACCTGTATGCTCTTGGATCAAGCTTATCTGTTTTCATATGAGCATAAGCTAGGCATCCAAACACCTTTAAACCTGTATAACTTGGAACTCTGCCACTCCATACTTCTTCTGGTGTTTTGAACCCTAGAGATGATGAAGGTGATCTGTTTATTAAATAACATGCTGTGTTGATTGTTTCTCCCAAGAAAACCTTTGGCAGTCCAACATCAATTAACATACACCTTACTCTCTCAAGAACAGTTCTGTTGAATCTTTCTGCCACTCCATTCTGTTGAAGATTCATGGGAACTGTTCTATGTCTAGTAATCCCTTTCTCATTACAGAAAGTTGTAAACTCAGTAGATAAGTACTCTAAGCCATTGTCAGTTCAAATGCTTGAGTTTCTTCCCCCTTAAGGTTTCCATCTGAATTAACCATGTATTGAATTTAATGAAGGCATCACTTTTGTTTCTTAATACAAACACCCACACTTTCCTGCTGAAGTCATCAATAACAGACATGAAATATCTTCCTCCTCCATGAGTTTCAGTTCTGGATGGTCCCCAGATATCAGAGTGAACATAATCTAGAGGTTCTTGAGCAATGTGTATCCCCTTAGCATAAGGCAATTTCTGTGATTTGCCTAATGCACATTTATCACAAAATTCAAGTGTCTAGTTTCCAACCTCTCCAATTATGCCTTTCTTGGATAGTTCTTTTAGTCCCCTTTCCCCAATGTGTCCTAACCTTTTATGCCACAGTGTTAGTTCATCCTTGCCTAGAATGTTTCCCACACAACCAACCACTGGTTTTCCCATCAAAATAAACAGGCCATTATGTTGTCTTCCTTTGATTACCAGTTTGTTCTCTTTGGTTATGTGTAACTGACCATCAACTGACTTGAATTCACACCCAGTAGCAATGAGAGACCCAAAAGAGATTAGGTTTCTTTTAAGTCCAGACACATACCTTACATTGGTGATTGTTCTTGTAATTCCATCAAACATATTGATGTTTACAGATCCAGTGCCTTGAACTCTACAGGATTGGTCATTTCCTAGCAGTACACACCCTCCATCTTCTTTATTGAGATTCTGAAACCAGTCTTCATGGGGACACATATGGAAAGAGCAACCAGTGTCCAATACCCACTCCATCTCCATTTTTGACTCAGTAACATTCAGGACTTCTGGTGTGTCCTCTTCATGTTCAACTGTAGCAGCTTCAGCACCCTGGCCTTCCTTCTTCTTCATCTTCTGTGGGCAATCCTTCTTTAGGTGCCCAATTTGTTTACACTTGAAGTACTTTCTGTTTTCTACCCATTCTCCAGATTTCTTCTGAGCATTGTTGCCACTCATAAGGTTCTTTGAGGTTTGGCCCTTCTTCTTTTGGTAGTTTCTTCTTAAAACATTTAATCCTTCACCAGAGTGAGTTACCTTCTTGTCTCCTTGTTTCTGTAAACATTTGGTCTTCAAAGCAGTAATGATTGAGTCATAACTCAGCTTATCCTGCCTCCCAAACATCAAAGTGTCTTTGAAACCCTCCATAGATCTTGGTAAAGCATTTAACACCATCAAGGCTCTGTCATCATCTTCCATTGTTACCCCAAGATCTTCCAGTTCATCAAGAAGTTTTGTAAACTCATCTAATTGATCATAGATATCCTTTTCCTCCACCATCTTGAAAGCCAGTAATCTTTGCTTGAGAAATAGCTTGTTTGATACTGACTTGGATTGATAGAGATCCTCCAGTTTGGTCCAGGCCTCAATTGTATTCATACACCTTGAAACTTCCCTCAAAGGCTTATCACCAAGACACAAAATGATTAGGCTCAATGCCTTCTGGTCTATTTCTGCATATTTGGGTTTCTCAGTCTCTATCCACTCATTTTCTGGTTTGAGAACACTTACCAACCCATTTTGCACCAGGATAGCCTTCATCTTGATTTTCCATAGGTAGAAATCATTCTTCCCTGAGAATTTATCCAGATCCATCTTCATTCCTGACAACCTTTCCTTCTTCTTGCATGAGAATGTTTCCCACAGACGGCGCCACTTGTTATGATCAGCTCAAACTCACACAAGATAAATGTATCAACAAAATTCGGATGAAAAACAATCAAGAAATCGGCCGAACAAACACAGAACAAGAATAGAAATGAAAAATGGTGAACTCAGGAATTTTACGTGGTTCGATCAAAGATGATCTACATCCACGGAGGTTCTATGCACCTCAATTCACTCCACTACTCAATCAATTACAAGAATTTCCCAGAAATCTAGCAAAACCCCAAATCACAACCTGATTTGGAACAGAAACCCTAGATATCTAATTCTCTCAATTGTGTAATGTTTACACTGGGGAAAACTATCTCAATTAGCTCGTAATTACAAGTGATTACAATGTATATAAGTATCAGAGCTCGAATCTAGAAGTTGAGGGAGCTGTAACCAACTTTGACCCAAGCTGTCTCAAACTGCAGAAACGGGGCTTTCACAACAGTTTATTTTGCAACAGAATGAAACCGTTGTAACTTACGGTTATAACCACCTCCAACCCGGTTCTCTTTTAACCTCTTCACTGATCTTGGTTAAAACCCAGTTTTATGACCCGGTTCTTTACACATCAAGCCCGGTCCTCAAAACTCCTACTTCATACCATGAGCCACTTGAGGAAATTGAACTAATATCTACAAGTAAGAATGAGATAAACCCGAGAAATTAAATAAGTAACAAGTGAAAAGAAGAAGAAAAAGAAAACAATAGGGAAAGATGGATGACGATTGGTTAATGATGAAATTATTTTGAGAAGTAGACGAAAAAATAGGACATAATAGCATGAGAGGTGATTTGAGATGAAATTGAGCTTGAACCTAGAATATTCAATAAAAATTAATCTTATGAGAATTTGAGCCCAATTGTACTCCTACTTTCGGAGTAATATACCTTCTTTCGGTGTGAATTTGATTGAATATGTGCAACAGTCTCTAGAACTTGCCTTGAGTCTTTATTAAGAATGTGTCAAGTGTGAAGTGTGATTTAGGAAATGATCTTAGGGATTTTTGTTTAAGCCTATTTTGAGCCGTGAAAAGTTGCTTTTGTACCACAAGTTCAGTATTTATCCCTAGTTAGCCTACTTGAACTTTAAAGCCTTATTCTTTCATAGCCTAACAATGTCAGCGGAAAATCTTTTGGTTTAACTCTTTGGCCTTATTGGATTAATCAAGTAAGAGGGAGGAGGATTGGAAGGTAGTTTGGGTGAAAATGGTTGGGAAGATATGAGAAATTAGAGGATATTCCAAAGATAAAAGGAACAAAGAAAAGAGAAAAAAAAAAAGGATAGGTGAAAAAAAAAGAGAAGAATAGCCTCTCGTGGAAAAGAAAAAGAAAAAAAAAAGCTTGATGTTAATAAGTTATTTAATATTATTGAGGAGAGGCTAGGAAATCAAAAACTGCTTAAACTATTTGAGTTGAATAGAGCAGTTGGGTAGTCCAAAAAATATGGTACCCTTATAGTTGATTGTAATCTAAAAAGCACTCAAGTTGTAAGGTTTATCGAAGGTGAAGAAGTCATTTCTTTTGGGATGATTTGCTGAGATTTGAAAAGTGAGGTTGAGTGATTATATTGAGGGGTGGTCGGGTTAGACGCAACTTGATTAGTCTAATAAATAGTCACTTTTATCCAAATGCATCCCACCTTACCTTAAGCCCACATTACAACCAAAAGAAATATCTTTTTGATTCTTTATCACACACATCAAGTACGAGATCTAGTCTAGACGATTGGTAAGCATATGGTAGGCTTTGCATGTAATTCAATATGAGTGAAAATTATATTAGCCTAAAACACTTGAGAAATGAGTGAAACACTTACCCGGTGAGGGTTGAATAATTCGAAAGTTCAAAGTCTCGAGATTAGTTAATTTTCGCGTTATCACATATGCTCAAGTGAATTGTGTTGCCTAGTTATTTTAAGAAAAATCAGTCTGAAACTGAATTCATCATCTAATCACCCTAAACAAATGCATAATCACTTGTATTTTTTTTTTTTTTATGTTGTTCGGGACAAACAACAGTTTAAGTTTGGAGGATTTTTTATACACGCTAATTATGCATGTATTTAGGTCGATTTAGGATCATATTTTATATCATTTACGTGCATATTTGTCCGGAGTTCATTTATATTTATCATATTGGGTTATTTGACGTGGTTCGACTTGTTTTGAAATTAATTAGGTAATTTTATTCCATTTGGATGAAGTTCGAAGAAGAAACAAGTCAAATAGGGTCAAAACGGACAAAAAAGGAGTTAAAGGAGCAAAAGGGTCGACCACAGCCGCGTCTATGGTCGCGGCCGCATCAAAAGTGGCCTAGAATATGGAAAATACACTGTCTAACCAACGCGGTCGCGTCAAAATATGGAACGCAGTCGTGTCGAAAAGTGGCCTCGAATATGGAAAATACACCGCCTAACCAACGTGATCGCGTCAAATATGGAACGCAGTCGCGTCGAAAAGTGTCCCGAAAGTGATGTTTTCTGTCAGCTTAACACACCTCTAGTATTTTTGCCATAGCTTGAGATCTACAACTCCGATTGAGGTGAAATTGGTGGCGTTAGAAAGCTGATTCAAAGGGCCACAACTTTTCCTGAAAGAGTAAAATCCAAAAAATGACTGAAAGACTCTAAAAATGGCTTGGAAGTTAGACTTGAAAACTCGTCGATGCAACCGAAACGCGAGCGCATCAAAAGGCCAACAAGGCCGCGTCAGAATTGCCCGTTTTAAGGTATTTTAGGTACAAATTGATGTGATCGCATCGTAGCTTGTGCGCGGCCGTGTCAGAAGTCCTATTCTACGAAGATTTCCTAATTTTAGTAAGATTTTGATCCCATCTTCCCAAAGATTCATCTCCAACTCTATAAAAAGGACGCCAAACTTGCGTTTTAGAGGAGAACACTGATACACACATAGAGAATCACATAACATCTGAGTATCTCATACTTTTACATCGGAGTAGAAGCCGTGAGAGCGAGAAGACGAAGATCGACGAGCCGACAATCGGGTTTAATTATTCTTTGTTTATTTTCAAGTTCTTAACAATGTTTTCCTTGAATTCTTGTTTTGATTTGTTAGTAGACATGAGTAGCTAAAATACTTGTGTCCTAGGATTAGAAAGTGAGGTTTTATAACAATGTTGATTTAATTATTTAGTTTATAAACTCCAAGTGTCATTATCTATCTATGTGTTTGATTTAATCCTTATAATTGAATTTAATCTGGCCAATTAGATTTAATTTACATGTTTAATGATTCTGCTTCGAGAGAAGGGAATTGTTAATAGACAATAACACATAGCGCGATTGTCTATGATCGTCTAGGCAAAAGGTTAAGGGGCTGTTAGAAGTTGTTAGGATAAATTGACTCGAGAGAGTAATTATCTTAATCAATCTACGACTTAGTCACTTCGAGAGAAGGGTTAGGTTAATTAAGTGCCGCCTAACAAATAATTAACTGGTTTAAAAGTTTATAAATTCATAATTAATCATCATTAGCATAATTCCTGAAATTAAAATCCTAGAATACATTCTCGTTGATTGGAACTTCACATTTGTTAATTAATTAGTTTATTGGTTTATGCAATTTAGTTTAATCAAATCATTCACCACTTTGAGTATCTAGTTAGGATAATTCTAGACAATTAGGGTATCGAACTTCGTTAACCTATTCCCTGTGGATCGACTTTGACTTATCCTATACACATCTACATCCGTACACTTGCGGTATTTTAGGGTTGGAAATTAGGCTTGTCAGTCAGCTCGGACGCGGATACAACTGTTGTTGCTGCCCTCTTCTTCCTAGACGGCCTAGGAGCTCTGTTGCTGACTGCGGCTACTTGCCCTGATCAAAAGACATCGGAGTCCAACCTTTGGGAGAGCTCAAGATGTTCAACGGTGGATAGGGCAAAGTTTTCTGTATCAGTGACACTTGTTATGGCCATTCCTATCTTGAAGGGGTGTCGAAGGTAGGGTCCCACATTTTGGTAAACAGACGGGACCTTCCCATCTTCTCCCATCACCACTACTTGCATATTTTCTACCAACTCCAATGTGAACTGGACCTCACCCATAACCGGTATCAAGTTATCTAAATCAATATCATCAAAAGCTATGACTACAGGTGTGACCAATCCTTCGATCATGATGTTGTCTTTCTGCTTCTGGATTACATTCTCAAAATGCTCCATCAGTAACTTGGCAATATCAACTTTATGCCCATGAAGCATATTCCAGATCATCTGCAACTCGGCCTATCTCATGGCCCATGTTTTTATTCGTGCAAACAATATGTAGGCCAGCATCTTCTGGATGTATCGGATCACAGGATTGCGAATCCAAAAAGCTTTAGCAGCATTGGCAACATAGCTTTAGGGCTCTACAAGAGGTAGAGCGGTTGTCAATAAACCCTAAAACTCTGTCGGATGTGGAGCCTAAAGTTTTACAAGGGGTGCCATGGCTGCGACAAGGAGTCGTGGCCGCGACCAAAGGTGGGAAGAGAGGATCCATTGGATGTGAGCCGCGATGGGGAGTCACGGTCGTGACCAAGGAGGCGAGAAGCAGAGGTTTAGTTCGAACAGGTTGTCGTGGCTGCAACAGGTGGTAGTGGTCGCGATCGTCAAAGTTGACGATACGCCTCGCGGGTGCGACTCTAGGTCATGGGTGCAACCTGTTGACGTGGCTGAAACTTGGGGGATAAGTTCTGGGGTTATTATAAATACTAGAATCCTTCTCCACTCATTGTAATCCAAAAATTCATCATGTTAGTGCATATCCTGGCTTGGTATCGCCCCTAGACGTAGTTACACATCGTAACGAACTGGATTACCAAATTGCTGTGTTATTGTGTGATTTTATTGCTTTCTTTTTCGATTATCTTGACGTATTTGTGGTTGTGAGTGGGTCGAATTCCCAACAACTGGTATCAGAGCATCGGGTTAGTTTCCTGTGAGAATTCACGATGAACGACGGAAAGATTTTGGTGGAGAAGTTCGATGGAACTGATTATAGCTTTTGGAGGATGCAAATTGAAGATTACCTCTATGGTAAATATTTGCACTAGCCCTCAAGGAGAAGCCCGAGAAGATGTCTGCAGAGGAGTGAGAATTATTGGACAGGAAAGCGATGAGCGCGATGCGCTTGTCGTTTTCTAAGGAAGTGGCCTACCATACCACAGGCGCGAAGTCTACACGGGAGATGCTGAAAACCTTGGAGGAGATGTATCAAAAACCATCGACGGCGAACAAAGTCCATCTGATTAGATGTTTGTTTAATCTGAGGATCACGAAGGGAACACCGATGCAGCAACACCTGAATGAGTTCAACATGCGAACCTCACAGTTGGACTCGGTGGATATTAAATTTGATGATGAGATTCGGGCCCTAATTATGCTAACGTCTCTACCAGACAGTTGGGCCGGTACAGTGACAGTCGTTAGCACTGCAGACGCTAAGCTGAAGTTTGACAAAGTGAGAGATTTGATGATCGGGGAGGAGATTCGTAGGAACGAATCAGGATCAAGATAGTTCTCAGGGTCAGCGCTGAATACTGAGAATAGAGATAGACCGAAGGGAAGGCAGTTTAGGGGGAGGTCAAAATCCAGGGGAAGAGTCAGACAAAGAAGGACGCGAGTTCTATGAAGTGCTGGAACTATGACGAGCCAGGTCACTTTAAATACCAGTGCAAGGCGCCGAAGAAGAACAAGAGGGAACATGCAGACAGAAAGACAACAAATGCAGCCACAGAGGAAGATGAAGGCGATGCGTAGGGATGGCAATTTCGACCTGACCCGCCCTAATCTACCCTGACCCAAGGCATATGGATCGCCCCGCCCTGTGACCCGTGGCGGGGCGGGGCGGGCATGGGTCATGCCCTCGCTCCGTCATGCCCCACCCCGCAGTAATATGTACACACACATATATATATATATATATATATATATATATATATATATATATATATATATATATATATATGTGTGTGTGTGTGTGTGTGTGGTGTTATTCATATAAATGAATCAATTTAATATATACTAGTAGTATTTAATAATCACGCAATATTTATAATAATAACATGTATCAAATAATACCAAATAACAAATGACATGCAACGTAAAAATTATTAATTAAGTTTAGTCACATAAATAAATATTACAAAATAGGATGATAAATGTATTTTAAGCATTTACTTATTTTTTATAGTTTACGATGACTCTTTGAAATAATATTTGTATAGAATGCATTAAGTCAACATTTATTTTTAATTATAGTAACTAAATTTCATTTATTTAAAAAAAAATGGGTCGACCTGCCCCGACCTGTGACCCGCAGCGGGTCGCCCCGCCCTGCCCCGTTTGAAGGATGGGGCAGGCATGGGTATTCAAGTACCCGCCCCGACCTGCCCCATTGCCATCCCTAGCGATGTGTTGGTCTTGAGTGTGTGCAGTCCCATGGAGTCTTGGGTCTCAGATTCTGGTGCATCATTCCATTCTTGCGGTAATATTATTATTATGCATGATTACGTTTCTGGCGATTTTGGACAGATATCGGATGATGAACCCCTGAAAATCGTGGGAAAGGAAAACGTAAAGGTTGAGACATCAAACGGATCGAAGTTGATGTTGAATGGAGTGAGACATATCCCTGGATTAAAGAGAAATTTATTTTCAGTTGGACAGCTTGACAAGGAAGGATACATGGTGATGTTCGGTTGTAGCAATTGGAAAATTATCAAGGGAGCTATGGTGGTAGCTCGGGGTAAGAAGAAAGGAATGTTGTATATGACTAGTAATTCGTAGGATTCCCTTGACCTTGCGAATGGTAATGGTGATGTGGATTTGTGGCACTGTCGACTGGGTCATACGAGCGAGAAAGGAATGAGACGGATGTGTTCCAAGGGTAGATTGCCAGGCCTGCAAACTGTGGAAGTTGGTCTGTGTGAAGACCGTGTCTTCGAGAAACAAAGGCGAGTGAGTTTCTCGAGGAGTGGCAAGGCCCTGAAGAAACAGTAGTTAGAGTTGGTCCATAGCGATCTATGGGGACCAGCGCCGGTGGCATCTCTTAGAGGATCGTTGTACTACATGATGTTCATCGATGATTCGACCCGAAAGATATGGATTTATTTCTTGAAAAATAAATCTACCACATTTGATGTTTTCAAAAGGTGGAAAGCCTTGGTTGAGAATAAGGCAAGGTTGAAGGTGAAGTGTTTGCATTCCGACAATGGAGGTGAATATGAACTCAAGGAGTTCAAGGATTATTTTACTGAACATGGGATTTACGGAGAGGACTATACGTGGAATGCCCCAGCAGAATGGTGTGGCCGAGAGAATGAACATAACACTGAATGAGCGGGCAAAGTGTATGAGACTGAAGAGCGGCTTGCCTAAGTCGTTCTGGGTGGATGCAGTGAACACAACTGCGTTCTTGATCAACCGAGGTCCTTTAGTTCCCTTGGATAATCAGATACTCGAGGAGGAGTGGACTGGAAAGGAGGTAAACTTGTCTTACTTACATATTTTCGATTGTGTTGCTTACGCTATTGTGGATTCTGTTGATAGAAGCAAGTTAGATGCTAAATCCATCAAGTGTACATTTATTGGCTATGGAGGTGATGAGTTCGGCTATATGCTATAGGATGAGCAATGTTGAAAGGTAATTCGCAATCGGGATGTTATATTTAATGAACAGGTTATGTACAAGGACAGGTTGAAGGATTTGGGCACTAATACTGCAAAGTCCCGCACTGTCAAGTTAGATGATCTAGACTCGAGTGGGAGTAAGGGAAGTTCGGTCGACGAGGAGGTTCTTGATGATGAGCCAAGAACACCACCACCACCTCAAAGACCAGTTAGAGATCGAAGGCCACCAGATAAGTATTCGCCCTCTAATTACTATTTATTATTAATTGATGGTGGTGAACCTGAGAGCTTTGCAGAGGCAGAGCAGGTTAGTGATAGACGAAGATAGAAGGCTTTCATGGAAGATGAAAAGGCGTCTCTTCGTGTGAATAACACTTGGGAATTGGCTGAGCTTCCTAAGGGCATGAAAGCATTGCACAAAAAGTAGGCCTACCAAATCAAGAATGAGGCCGATGGTAGCAAGCGCTACAAGGCAAGGTTAGTTGTGAAAGGGTTCGAGCAACGGTACGGTATTGATTATACAGACGTACTTACTCCTATTGTGAAGTTGACTACAATTCGCATGGTGTTGAGTATGGTGGTTGCGGAGAACTTGTTATTGCATCAGATGGATGTGAAGACGACTTTCCTTCTTGGTGATCTAGTGGAGGAGTTGTACATGGTACAGCCAGAGGGATTCGTGGTAGATGGAAGGGAAAATCTTGTGTGCAAATTAAAGAAGAGCTTGTATGGGTTGAAGCAAGTTCCGAAGCAGTGGTACATGAAGTTTGACAATTTTATGATGGAGATTGGTTACCATAGATGCCACACCAACCATTGTTGCTACTATAAGAGGTTTGACAAAAGCTATCTTATCCTATTACTATACGTTGATGATATGTTGAGTGTAGGAGCCGATCCGAGGGAGTTGGAGAGGTTGAAGAAGTAATTTTCTGAGAGGTTCTCTATGAAGGATCTTGGAGAAGCGAAGCAAATTTTGGGTATGAGAATCAAAAGGACTAGGGCGGCAAATTTGTTGTATCTTTCGCAGGCGGATTATGTTCAGAAGGTCCTGGAAATGTTTAACATGGAGAATTCGAAGCTGGTTAATGTACCCTTGGGGGTCATTTTAAGTTGTCGAAGGAGTTGCCAAGTACTAAGGAGGAACGTACCCAAGTGATGAATGTTCCATATGCATTGGCAACTGGAAGTATCATGTATGTCATGGTTTGTACTCGTCCGAATATTGCGCATGCAGTGGGAGAAGTGACCCGGTTCATGGGTGATCCGGGGAAACAACATTGGGGGGCGATGAAGTGGATTCTAAGGTATTTGCGAGGTACCATAAATAAAGCATTGTGCTTTGATGGAAGAAATTCTGAGTTAGTTGGTTTCGTTGATGCGGACCTAGCATCGGACGATCGTGATGGGAGAAAGAGTATGACCGGGTATGTCTTTACTTATGGTGGTATGGCAATTTCTTGGACTTCAAAGTTGCAAAAGGTGGTTGCACTGTCCACCACGGAGGCGGAGTATGTAGCCGTGACGGAGGCAAGTAAGGAGATGGTGTGGTCGCAAAGTTTCTTGGATGAGCTTAGGAAGGAGCGTGAAAATAGTGTACTCTACAGTGATAGTCAGAGTACAATTTTCTTGGCTAGTAATCCGGCATTTCATTCGAGAACGAAGCACGTTGAATTGAAGTATCATTTCATCCGGCACCTATTAAAAAGAAAGCCTTGCGACTTGTGAAAATTCTTGGGAGTGAGAATCCAGCTGACATGTTTACTAAGGTGGTGACCTTAGAGAAATTGAAGTTGTGCATAACTTCAATTGGCCTCGGAACATGCAGAAGAAGAGGAGATGGTTATACCGAGTGGAAAAGGGAAGACGAGCTCAAGAGGAGTTGAATGGAGAGGATGTTTAGTCTCCAAGTGGGAGATTGTTGGATGTGGAGCCTAAATTCGTAGGGGGTGCCACACCGCGACGGGGAGTCGCGGCCGCGACCAAAGGTTCGAAGGGAGGATCCATTGGACGCGAGCAGAGCTCGCGGCCGCGACCAAGGAGGCAAGAAGCAGAGGTTTGGTTTGAATAGGTTGTTGGGGGCACGACATGTGGTAGCGGGCACGATCGTCAAAGTTGATGATACGCCTCGCGGGCGCGACTCTGGGTCACGGACGCGACCCATTGACGTGACTGAAACTCGGGGGACAAGTTTTGGGATTATTATAAATAGTGGAATCCTTCTCCACTCATTGTAATCCGAAAATTCATCATATTAGTGCATATCCTGGTTTGGTATCAACCCCAGACGTAGTTACACATCGTAACAAACTGGATTCCCAAATTGGTGTGTTATTGTGTGATTTTATTGATTTCTTCTTCGATTATCTTGTCGTATTCGTGGTTGTGAGTGGGTCAAATTCCCAACAAACCTTGCACATTGAACAACTCCGGTGGGTCCTAGCCATGTCAACGGGGCAGAGCAGGGCGAGTATTTTATTTTTCTGCCTCGGCCCGCCCCGGGTCAAACATTGGCTCCCCATTACCTGCCCTGCACGGGGCGGGTCTCCTCCCCGCCCCCTCCATTTTTTTCTGAAAAAATCTGTTTTTTTGTTGATTTAAAAAAAGTGTATTTTTTATGGAAAAAAAAAAAAAAAATTGTTTTTTTATTAAACCAATCATTTTACATAAAAATAAAAATCATTCAACATGAAAAAAAATCATCATGAAACCTTAGAAAGCCATCTAAACATAGGCAAGTAATACAAAGATCATCCAAAAACAATATAAAATCCTCCGAAATGCGAAACAAATAATACATCCAAATGCTCAACTAGAAATAAAAATTAGAAACCAAATGCAACAAGTCATTTGTTGCTGCAAGAAGTCATCCAAAATAGTATCAGTTCTTCAACCCATTCTTCAAGTTACTCCTACAGTAATAGGAATTATAGCTAAATAAGCAAACCGTAATTTATAAATATATATATCAAACTGAAGTTAGTAAATAAATTGAAGAAGTTGTCTATCATACCTCAAGAGTCCCGATCAAACTTCTCATCATCCGAATCATAGAAAACAGTTTCAAGTGCACCACTGAGTGAACGATCTACATCTATACAAAGTATAAGCAATTATCATTAGAAATGTAAGTGTATCATCATTAATAACTTAATATATGAATAAGATGATTACCTGTAATGTCAGCTAAGATCTAATTACGTGCACACATCAAAGCCTCAACAGTCTTAGGATGGAGTCTACTACGACAAGGACTAAGCAAACGTCCACTTGCACAAAAAGCAAACTCTGAAGCTACTGTAGAGATGGGTATTGCTAAAACATCCCTTGCAATTTGATGCGAAATAGGATATTTATCCTTGTTTGCCTTCGACCAAGTCAAGACATCAAAATCACTAGGTCGTGGTACAACATCCTCCTCCAAATAGTGGTCCAATTCTGACCTTACAAATTTTCTTTTCCTTCGAGAAGCAAATCTATCAAAGTCGCTTAATGAAGGGTCAATTCCAAAGTGATTCTCATTCGAAGGACAGCTTGTATCACTATCTCCTTTTTTATGTTCCCTCATCTCATACTCTTGAAGCAACTCACAACATAACATAAGGATCTTCTCCACCTCAAACTCAGCATCAAAAGGATTAAGTACCGTGGCCACAGCTATAATGCCATGCACACTACTCCAATATTTATCAAATTTGTAATCCATACTCATAGCCATAGATTCAACTACCTCAACACCACAATACTTCCACTGGTTCAACGCAAGTTTAATCTCACAAATTTGAGGAAAATACAAATTGGGCAGTATGATATTTAGTACCAGAGAAAAGGTCAGTCACACTATAAAATAAATGCAGCCTATTACAAATTTCTTTAGTTAAACTCAACTCTTCTTCACTAGGCATGCATTTACGTTTTGGATCACGATTATTCAAACTACAAAAAATAACTTTCTAATCTAAAGCATCTTGTAGCAATTATAAAAGTTGAATTCCATCGAGTTTCGCAATCAAGCATTAGCTTCTTACTAATTGTAACCGGCACCTGACAAGCAGTCTCCTCAAATTTTTCCCATCTATTGGGTGTCCCCGACCAGTAGGAGACACCATCTTTTACTTTCTCAACCACCCCTCCAATGGCGTCCAAGCCTTCTTTGACGATCAAGTTCAGAATATGCGCGCATCATCGCATGAGGACCAATCTCCCGGTCAAAATCATAGAATCTAGTGGAAGTTTATCCAAAAGTAAATACACCATTGCATCATTGGTCGAGCAATTATCCATTGTTATGGTGGATAAATTCCGGTCTAGGTTCCAATCTAGAAGGCACTCGATCAAGGCATCATACAAAACTTCACTAGTATGTGGACATGGTACATACACAAACCTACAATAAGGATTTTGCAAGATTAAAAGTATACTAACTTTTTAGTGAAATCAACTCTTTAACACACAACACCAAAGATTCTGAAACTTGTACAAAGAAAAACAATTTGAAAACACACATGCAGTTCGGCCAGAGTTGTGGCCGAATTGAACTTGCGCAGAACAGGAACTGAAAATTAATCAAACACCAATTTAACGTGGTTCGTTCAAGATGAACTACATCCACGGAGGCAAGGCACGCCTCAATCCACTAAGAAATCCAATCAATTACAGAGAATACACTCAAGAAATGAAATGCCCAATTCTGTTGACAAATTAGGGCACGAACGTTCAATCTAAAAATACTCTCTCTAATCTAAAGAACAAGGAAATTACTCGACGTAGTGATCTTCTCCTCAATGAGTGCTTTTCAATGATATATGGATTGAAGCTCGAATGCAACTGTACAGGAAGTTCTAACTGAAAGAAGTTGAGCTCAGCTACCGGACAAAAGTGACGGTTTTCTCCGTCACAATTCTGCAACTGCTCCGTCACAAATGACGGTTATCCTCAACTGCCTCGAACCCGGTTTATTCTGAACAGCTTGTCTTCTTGATGCTAAAACCCGGTTCAATCCTCCGGTTCTTCACTCCCTGATTCCGGTTCCACATTCCCAACACACCATATTACAAAGTATAGCTCACTTGATGATATTGAACATCACCTCACATAACTCAAGATTGTAACAATAACGTTTCAAATCAAGTTTAGTATATACCTGATGATTCGACTTTGCAGCTTCCACTCGTTGTCAATGTAGTGTGCCGTCACAACCATAAATCCTTTCTTCTGATGGGAAGATGTCCACATATCTGTTGTGATTGCAACTCGACTGTCATTAATCTCATACTTGTGCATAACAATCTCCTTCGTGTCTTCATACAACTTCACACAATCATTCCTTAAAGTGTTCCTTGATATCAACTTAAACAAAGGATTCAAACGTCTAACAAATTTTTTGAAACCTTCATGTGCTACCATCATAAGAGGATATTCTTGCATAGTGACCATCTTGGCTAGATCTTTACGAGCTTCCTCATGATCAAAGTTGAAAGGACTAAGTTGGAATTTGTCTTTGTTGAAACTAGCTTGTAAAAGTTGTTACCTCATATCCGCCTTTCGTTTGGGACACCTATCCAAATGATTATTCAAGTGAGTTGTTCCTTGTTTCGGGTCGCCTACCAAACAATGACTACATTGGTTGCACTTAGCTTTCAACTTTCCCTCGATAGTCACTCTAGTGTAACTCTCCCAAACTTTAGATGTGAACTTTCCACTAGAGCCCACGATAGTCCCTCCGGTGTTTTAGCTACTTCATCCAATTCCACACTAGAGGGTCTTGACATATTAGGAATTGGAGAACACTACGATGTAGCAGGAGAGACATCATTGGATGTATGATCAAAAGGAGATGTGTCACTAGAAGGAGGTGTAGAAATATTGTCTTCTTGATTGTCCATGGTGCTATAGAACAATAAAAACAAGTAATTAATAATAGATGAGATCAAACAAAACCTAATGAAGAAAAGGCTGAAAAAATGTAGATAAGCACCAATTCTATAAAATATTCATTCCAAAAACCTAAACTTAACATTTTCCTCCAAATAAAAAGTCAATAGTAAATGATTGCCTTAGATTTAACTTTGCAGTAGTCTAATATGTCTATGAAGTGTAGTATATAGTATGCATATGTATACAAAACAAAGACTCAAAATTTTAGTATATATATTTTAGTTGCAAATAGTATATATACTACATTATTTCATTGTCTTAGAAGTACTTACTTCATTCGAAAAGAAATGTATCCAAGAACAAATTATAACTGTTTTTTTTCAGTTTCTATTCTTAGTCCTGTTCTTTTACATTATTTATGTTCTTAGTCGTGTTCTTTTTTCCACTTAACATCCTAATAAGTGAATTTTACAAAGAATATCAAGTCAAAAGGAAAAAAAAAAATGTAATAATAATTTATGAGAGTATTGCAAGATAGACCTTGTATAACTAGAAATCAGATTTAATTTGTTACGACTTATAATCAAACTTCAAATGTGAAGTCCGTTTTACAACTCTAATATCTTTCTTAATGAAAAAGCAAATATAATGCAAGAAAATATCCATCTCTATAGAGCTAGATCAGATTTCAATGACAAAATTGATATCGATTATGTTAGCTATAACTCATGGAAATAGTTACAGGAATGTATTGACTAATCATTATAGAAGTCTCATACATCTGGAGAGCTAAATTTTCTGTTAAAATTCTCATTCCAAGTGTTATGTCGGAAAATACTTTAATGGTTGTCGCGGCAGAGTGGCGTCGATGGAGAGCAGCGGCGTCGACGGCGGACGGAAGCAGCAGCGGCTACGTCGGAAGCAGCAACAGTGGCAGCGGCTACATCGGAAGCAGCAGCAGCGACAGCATTAGCACCTGGGTGTGGCGGCGGAATGAACCGACAACTCGGGAAAGAGGAAGCAAAGGTTGAGCGCATTGAGAGCAGAATTTGAAATGGAAGTGGAAACTCCACTGTCTGGAACGAGAGTGTTGATTATGTTGAATTGAATGCTGAGATTTCATTATTTGTTATTTTAACCCTTTAGAATTAAGATTTTACTAAAATTTACTTATTAAAATAGATGTGAAATTATATTTCTAATTTTTATTTAGTATAGGATGTCAATATATATATATATATATATATATATATATATATATATATATTATTTATAAAAAATAGATATACTTGTACATATTTTTTACAGGTTATTAATATTTACACAATATATATAATAAGATTATATAATATATATATATAATATATATTTTGTAATTTTATTATATATTTGGGGCGGGGCGGGGTAGGTCGCACTTCAACACCCGAACCCGACCCAACCCAATCACGGGGAACGAGGCTGATCTGCCCCGTTCTAGAACGGGATGGGTTTTTACTTGCCTCAAACGTCGTGGGGCGGGGCAGGACAGATCGAAATTGACATGCCTAGTGGGTCCTGTCTGGCGGCCTTAGGGAAGCCATAAATCTGATCCAGCTGGGCTTAGTCAGTGAACGTTGTTTGCCCATCAACTGGAACATGATGCTATCCAGTCGGCGGGAATGAAATGCACTTGCCACAGTAATGGCAAACGTGCTCAGAAACTCCAGTGTGAGTCTTGTGTAGGTACGATGTGCTTGCATGAACTTGAGCAAGCCTCCTTGGGCCAGTAGAGTCCTGACATTATCATGTATGCCCATCACCCGAGTCAATTCGTCATTGCTGAACCTTGTTACCACAGTTGGACGGTGGCGAAGCTGATCAAACCGAGCCTTGTGCTCGTTCCTCTCCAGTGTGAATCCATATAAGGTTTGGCTAGCATTTGGGTTCGGTGTTGCCGTTTCTTCAACCATAGCTTGATTGCCTTTTTAGGAGCCATCTTAGTGAACCTACAGACACAAAACATAACTCCAAGTTCAAAAACCATTGATGTTATATATGAACTACTTAGACAACTAAATATCATTCTTTTACCAAAATATGGGATCAAAACACATTTATAATTAAGCTCAAAGATAACTTTATATTGCAAAGGTTAGTTCAATCATTTTTACACAACATAAACACCACTTAAGCAACATGTAGCACTATTAACTCAATTTTTACCCCCTAGAGTATGCATATAGTCTAGTGTGATCAAACTATCATGTAAGACGACTCATATGAACATCTAACAAGTAATATGAAAGTTATTCATCATCTTATTACACACATCAAGCCTAAGAAGATCATAAAATCAAGTTAAAGCTATATTCAACATACGCACATATCATGTTCGATGAAATTCTTTAATGAGCAAAACATGTTAAATTGCATATTGTTGCTAGTCACCCAATCCAACATAATTAACAACATAAATTTAGCTCCGAGGAACACCAGTGCTATCTACATTATATGACCCAATAGATTTCAACAACTAATATACACTACAAGTGCTAATAACTATCAAATATGAACCTCCGTCCTCGAAAATTCAACTAGCTTCGATGATAAATAAGCAGAATCAATAGATTATAACAATGAAATGCTTGGGTTAGCTTCACTTACCGGAAGAATTCAGTCGAACTTGGAAGTGCCCAAGGTTCGTCCAATCGAGTCGAGCAATCCAAAATTCATGGTGCAAGAGATGAATTTTTGTGTGTGCTTGTGTTTCTGATTGTTGTTCTATGATTGTATGGTTTGAAACAAGAATTTGAGGTATGTGTGAATGTGTGTGTTTTTCTGCAAAATAGGAAGACTAAAGACAGTGGAGTAAACCTGAGTTTGTTCGCGATTTTAACCTATTTTGAACTTGTCGCGGCCGCGCTTCTTACCTGTCGCGATCGCGACAGCCTTAACCTAAAAGTAGGTGTTAGGCGTCGAATTCGTCGCGGTCGCAATGGCACATCAGTAGAGATTTCTATTCAGACTAGTTTTGTCACAGCCGCGAGGAAGTCCCTCGTGGTCGCGTTGGCTCAACAGGCTATTTGCTTAATTACGCTGTTTTTATCGCGGCCGCGAGAGGTATGCCTCGCGGTCACGACTCTTCTGCTTTGCCCCAGCTTGATTTTCTCCGTCTTTCGACCCCCGTTTCTTGCTACGCTCGTCTATGTTGGTTTCTAAAACATCAAACACTGAAAACACACGTAAAACATAAAATAAATAAAAATAATAAAAACAACAAAAATTACGAAAAACAGTAAATATCAGGTTGCCTCCCGACAAGTGCTAAATTTTACGTCTTCAGCCTAATGACCGCTGGTTTCTTTATTAACCAAGGCCCAACCAACTATCTTTACGTGCTCTTGGATTAATTAAGACTTTATTTAGCAACTCTGGACTCTTCATAGCAGTATAAACGACTCAACACCTGTCCTTTTCTTTTAAGCTCGCCCTATTATAAATAGGGAATGTGACTACTTCATTTTGAATACGAAACGTCAACTTTCCTTTAGGCATGTCTATCATAGCTAGACTTGTTGCAAAGAATGGTCGACCTAAAATGGAAGGGACATCCATATTCTCTTGCATGTCAACAACTAGAAAGTCGCTAGGGAATTCAAAATTGTCAACTCGAATGAGCAGCCCTCTACTACTCTCAATGGCGTTAGTACTGATTCATCCGCCAATTGGATAGTAGTAAAGGATTGCCTTACTACCCCTAATCCTAATTGTGCATACATTTTAAGAGACATTAAATTGAACAATTGACTACCAATAGAGCAAGATATGGAAAAACTCCCTAGATCTTTCTTTTTGGTGGCCCATTTTGTGCTAGTGTTTGTGTCTTTGAGGGACTCGTGTCTTCCTTCGTCGTTGCCTCTTTCTCAACGTGCATTATCTTTGAGTCCTTCAGCACACAATCAACTTCCATGACACTTCTGACCGGGGACTCTTTCATGACCCCTTTATTCTCAAATCTCTTCCTCGAGTTTGTCCTGTACTACAGAAAACGTATTAGAACATTCTAAAGGAACTTGGTTAGCAGAGGTGTTATCATGTAAATCGAATTCATATGAATCATTAAAAGAAGAAAGTAGTATTTTCTTATCTTTGTCATCGCTGCTTTCTTTCTTTTGATGTTCCACTTTCTCTCTTGCTAATCTCTTCCTCTCTGTTCGTTCTTCCTTTGCCAATTTCTTCTTAGTTTTACGTTCTTCCAAAAGCTTAGTATGTTCGATGTGGAGTTGCTCATTCTTCTTTTTAATGAGTGCTAGAGGAAATCGAATGGGAGGTATGTATTCAGGGACTTCGTTTCTTTTTGGTGGTGCAAACTCAACTTCGCCCGCCTCCTCTTGGGTTTGTTCAATCCCTTTTTTAGCTTCCTTCGGCTCTTGCCTCTTTTGTTCAGTCTCGCACCTTGAGTAGACAACATTACACTTCTCCCTCGGGTTGATGACGGTGTCACTGGGAAATTGTCTCTGCTTGTGTTGAGCCCCAACAATCTTTATCAACTGGCTTAAGTTGCTAGATATTTCTTTCATATTCTCTCCCAATTGTTTGATCTCCGCTCCATGACTAGTCACTTACTTGTTTAGCTCAATAAATCTTCCATTCATCTTTCTTTCCAGTTGAGCTAATTTTTCATCGTACTTTGCAAATTGTGACTGTACTATCTCCTCTTGTGTCGGCTTTTGGCCATCATGTATCATACCATTTGTGACAACAAAACCTGGCGGTGGATTAAGTGAATTCTTCGTGTTGCCATAAGAGAAATTTTGGTTATTCTGGTTAAGTGGATATTGATTGTACCTAGGCTGGTTATTCTGGAAGTTGTTGAAGTTTCTTTGATTTACGAAATTAACCTCTTCAACATCTTCCTGTCCCGATGATTGATGTGTTGAAGTATCAGTATGTTGTGCTAACGTCAGACTAGTTAGGAAACTTACTTGGTTTGTCAAGGCAGATAAGTGAGAGGTAATAGTATCATTTGGCTCTGCTTCTACAATGCTAACCACTTTTCTTGGCTGATTCCTCTCATTCGGCCACTGATAGTTGAGTCTGGCCATTGCATCCAATACTGAGAATGCATCCTTGACATTCTTTTCCATCAGGCTATCCCCTACTGTTGCATCTACCTAGTTCAGTGCTGGAGCAAGCAATCCATTATAGAACTTACACACTTGCTGCTTCTTTGAAAACCCATGCTGAGGATAACTCTGGATAAGATCCCGGAATTGCTCCCAAGCTTCGCTGAATTGTTCTTGATCTATCTGCCTAAATTGATTGATCTTATTCTTCAAATCTAACATCTTAATCGGCGAAAAGTACTTCAATAAAAATCGTGTGCTTAAATCTTCTCATTCTATTACATCATCTAGCGAGTTAAACCACTGAAGTGCTTTGTCTTTCAATGAGAACGGGAACAACCTCATCTTTACTTGCTCATGTGGCACATGATTTAACTTGGTTGTTTTAGCCAACCTGCGGAAGTTATTTACATGCACATTCGGGTCTTCTAGTGAGTTCCTATCAAACTGATTTTGCTGAAAAATGTTTATCTGAGTAGGCTTCAACTCGAAGCTATTAGCATTCAATGGTGGTGGTTGCACTCCTCCGAACTACTGATTTGACATAGGGCGAAGACAATCACTTATCGGTGTGATGTCCTCATCTACATCATCTTGCACGTCTCTACTGTTGTGGTGGTGGTTGTTGTTATAGCAGATTCGTGACTCTATCATCTAGATGGGCTAAGGCCCCTAATATTCGATTCAATACATCCTCTTGGTTCTAATTCTGTGGAGCATTCTCCATATCGACTGTGAGATTTCTTCTCGTTCGGTGTCGGTTGGCAGTTGCCTCAATCTCAGGATCTAAAGGGACAAGATGCTCTATCCCTTTTGACCTAGTTTGCATGTGAAACCTAAAAACACCAACAAAACGTAATACCACGTAATACTAAAATAAATAAATAACTAAAAACGAAAATTTAATTGCAGAAAAATAAAATCCAGTCTAGTATCCTCCTATTACTCAAGATAAAAACTAAGATGCTAAACCTATTTCCGAGCAACGGCGCCAAAAACTTGACAGGCTCGAATTCTTACCCTAAAATACCGCAAGTATACGAGTGTAGATATATATAGTGGAAGTCAAGGTCGATCCACAAAGAATAGGTTAACGTAGTTTGATACCCTAATTATCTAGGACTATCCTAACCAGATACTAGAATTTGGGAAAATTGATTAAGTAATCAACTAAATTGCATACAACCTATTGAACCGAATTAACTAATAAACGTTGAGTTCCAATAAAAGGGAGTGTATCCTAGGACTGCAATTTCAGGAATTATGCTAATGATGATTAATCTCTAATTCATAAACTTTTACACCAATTTTACTATCTATGAGGCGGCACTTAATTAACCTAATCCTTCTCTCGAAATGACTAAGTCGTAGATTGATTAAGATAATTACTCTATCTAGTCAATTGATCCTAACAACTCCTAACAACCCCTTAACCTTTGCCTACACGATCATGGACAATTGTGCTATGTGTTATCGTCTATTAACAATTCCCTTCTATCGAAGCGGAATCGTTAAACAAGTAAATTAAACCTAATTGGCCAGATTAAATTTAATTATAGGGATTAAACCAAACACATAGATAGATGATACGAATTGAAGTCTATAAATTAAACATTAAATCAACATTGTTGTAAAAAACCCTACTTTCTAATCCTCGGACGCGAGTAGTTTAGCCACTCATGCCTACTACAAAATCAAAACAAGAATCTAATGAAAACATTATCAAGAATTTGAAAGTAAACAAGGAATAATTAAACCTGAAAAGTCAGCTTTTTGATCTTCGTCTTACTCGCTCTCATGTCTTCTACACCAAGGTAAAAGTACGAGAAAAATATGATGCAATGATTATTCTCTGATCCTCCTCTTAAAAATTGAGTCTCTATGTCTTTTTATAGGCTTGAAGATGAGTCTTGGAGTCTCTAGGCTTCTATTTCCATTTGGAACAGGAAACCCTCTAAAAAATGACTTTTTGTCACTATCGCGCAAGATAGCTCTTGCGGTCGCGATGCTTTGTGCTCAAACTACCTTAAAATATGTCATTTTGTCGCGGCTGCGATGCATGTGTGTCGCGGTCACAATGCTCTCACAGTGCCACTTCACTTTCTAGCCGCTTTCCATCGTTGTTGTGTATGTTCAACTCCAGACCGGTTCGGACTGGTTCAGATCGGTTTTTCCTTTCCTCTGACTTGATCTTTCATCCGATAGTCGTAAAATACGACTTTTGACCCTGAAATACTCAAAATACCTTTAAAACAAGTCAAACACATTAAACGGTCCAAATATAACAAATCTACGCAACTATCGACCAAATATGCATGTAAATGCTATCAAATGTAATCCTAAATCGACATAAATATATGCATAATTAACGTGTATCAATGTTGGCAGATGCAAGACTGCCAAAATCATTCTGGGAAGAAGCTGTTAGTACTGCTTTTTATCTGATTAATAAGTCACCTTCATCTACTATTAAGTTTTAAACACCTAATGAAGTATGGTAGAGGAAGATGTCAAATTATGTTAATCTTAAAGTGTCAAGATTTTGCACACATAAGGCAGGATAAGCTTGATCCAAGGGCTATTAGATGCATTTTCATTGGATACCCTAAAGGTGCCAAAGGATATAAGCTTTGGTGTCTTGAAAATAGTCATCAAAAGGTTATTGTAAGCAGAGATGTAACTTTTAATGAAAATGTAATGGGGTATAAACACACAGGATCAAATACTGGAGTGGATGGAAACATTTCATCAGAGACCACATTTATTAAGGTGGAGTTTGAGAGTCAGCATGAAGAAACAGAAAACCATAACAACGATTAGGATCATCACTCATCAGAAGAAGAAGAAGATCAGAATGATGAACAGAATCTAAGAGACTATCATTTAGCAAGAGATAGAGTAAGAAGAGATATTCATCCTCCAAATAGGTTTGGATAAGCGGATATGGTGTCTTATGCATTAGCATTTGCAGAATCCTTTGGACACCAGGAACCACAAAGCAATACTGAAGCAGTGTCTAGTGATGAAAGTGAACATTGGATAGCTACAATCACAGAAGAGCTGCAATTTCTTGAAAGGAATAATACTTGAGTTTTGGTGGAAAAACCAAAGAATCAAAACGTTGTCAGCTCCAAGTGGATTTTCAATAAGAAGACAAAAATGGTTGGTAATGAGAAAATAAGATATAAAGCCAAACTTGTAGCAAGAGGTTTCACATAGAGAGAATGTATTGATTTTAATGAGGTATTCTCCCTAGTAGTGAAATATTTCTCTATTAGACTGCTTCTTGTAAAAGTAGTACAAGAAGACATGGAGTTACACCAATTAGATGTTAAAACTGCCTTCTTACATGGAGATTTAGTAGAAAACATCTACATGAAGCACCAGAGGGTTTTGTACTTCCTAGAAATGAATATAAGGTGTGTCATATGAGAAAATCACTTTATGGTCTGAAATAAAGTCCCAGGCAGCGGAATAAGAAGTTTAATGAGTTTATGTTAAGTGTTGGGTTTAACAGATGTAGATATGACAGTTGTGTCTATCTTCAGAGACAAGGTAGAAATGTTCTCACTTACTAACTGCTTTATGTTGATGATATGCTGATAGCCAGCAAGAGTAAGGTGAGAATAGAGTATCTCAAGGAAAAGCTAAACTCGGAATTCGAGATGAAAGACTTAGGAATTGCTAAGAAAATTCTGGGCATGGATATTCTATAAGACAGAACCAGTGGAAAGATATGGTTATCTCAGAAAAACTACTTGAAGAAGGTGCTGAAAGATATAATATGCATGAGTCAAGGTTAGTAGTTACACCCATTAGACAACAGTTCAAGTTATCAAAGGAACAATGTCCAAAGATTGAAACAGAATACATGGACAGAATCCCATATGCTAGTGGTGTTGGGGGTCTAATGTATGCAATGATTTGTAGTAGACCTAACTTGGCCTATGGAGTATCTATGGTTAGCAGGTTTATGTCTAACCCTGGGAAGCACTCAAGTATATTTTGAGATACTTAAAAGGGTCAATAGATCTGGGATTAATGTTTGAGCAAGGAAGAAATCCGGAAGAGCCAATTCAAGGATATGTGGACTCTGATTTTGCTGGAAATACAGATGCCAGGAGGTCTATTATAGGGTATGTATTTACATTCTATGGTACAACTGTAGTTTGGAGAGCAGTGCATCAGTTTGTGGTGGCACTTTCCACAACTGAAGTTGAATACATAGTTGTGACAGAAGTTGTCAAGGAAGCTATGTGGCTCAGGGGCATTCTTAAGGACTTTGGAGTTTCACAAAGGAGAGTTCCAATTCACTGTGATAACCAGAGCAAAATTCATCTTGTGAAACATCAGGCGTTTCATGAAAGATCAAAGCACATAGATGTAAAAATGCACTTTGTTAGGGATATAGTGGAGAAGGGTATCGTATCTGTTAAAAAGATTGCTACAGAAGATAATGCTACTGATATCTTTACTAAATCACTTCCTGGGAACAAGTTTAAGCATTGTGCAAGCTTAACAAAGCTTGTACCGTGTATCTAAGTTCAGCAATAAGGTGGAGTTGAGGAACATGATGTGGTCTTTGAGGTGGAGAATTGTGAATCTGGGTCAATTTCATCAAAAGAGTGTGTAAACATATCGGAAATTTGTTTTTAATCAAGGAACCGGGTTCAGAGTAAGTAGAACAGGACGACTGAAGAGAACCGGGAGTCATAATAGACTGGAACCGGCAATTATGACTCAAAGTCATAAGAAGAAGGCTTTGACAATGGTTTTCACAGAGAAAGACAACAAAAATAGGCAGTTTCACTTTGCCCATCTTGCCGACCTATTTCCCGGCTGATTAGAAGTTGATTTCTTATATGTATGAGTTCGCACTAATGAGAAAAAGAGTCTAGAACAAATTTTCCCCTGTAATCAAATCAGAATTCACTCAATTGCTTAGTTATGGTTCTTCGCGTAGTTTAGGGTTCTAAATTAGGGATTCGGTAGAATCTTGGTTGTACTGTGTAATTGAGGCTTGATTTGAGTGAATTGAGGAACATTGATCCTCCATGGATGTAGATCACTTGATCGAACCACGTAAATTCTTGTGCATTGCTTATTTTCGTTTTGATTTTGCGCAACTTAGTTTTTAGTTGTGTTGCTTGTTTATTTGAGGTTTGTTTGGGTGATCTTGGTTGCTGGATTCTATCAATATAAGGCTTGATTAACTAACTTCCAAGACCTCCTTGCCATGACCATGATTATCCTCGAGTCCAAATGTATTATAAGTTATTAGCAGATATCAATTTGTGTATTTCTTCTTATGACCACATGAAGAAGCAAGTGAAGATTGACAAATTATGAGATGAATTATATAAAGTTCATATAAGTAGGGTTAGATCTTCAAAGATGTTGTGATTATTAGTGAAAAATATATAGATAAATAAATGCAAAAGTCAGAATCAAATGACATTAGGAAACACTATTACCTACACAAGAATGGAGGCCAATCCCAAAACCAATTGTTGTGACGATAAATGACATTGCATAGTGTTCGAAAAATTATATATTTCAAAATAATTATTTATATACTATAATAAACCTTAATTATATTTGTATTCAGTTCTATAATTAAAGTAATTTAAAACTATTTGTTATTGAATTAGTAACTTCCTTATGATTATTATTGTTTATGCTTGCATTGAATTTTATTAATATTTAGTAATTAATCTCTACGTGACTGTTACTGTTACTGTTTGAGCATATATATATGAGTATTATTTTGTAGTGAAGAGGTGAGACAAGTGTTTCAAACATTAACATAAATCATCTTCTATTATTTTCATACAAGTGATATTGATGGGTTTGTGTTCAATTTTGTTGATTTCTGCTTCTAGCACAAGCTAGAAGTTCTGTTGTATCATGAGGGATTACTCAAGTAAATCTTCTATTATTTTCATACCAATGATAGTGATGGGATTGTGTTCAATATAAGCTAGAAGTTATGTTGTATCTTGAGGGATTATTCAAGTAAATCCTTTAGGACAGTGTTAATATAAGACGCCCCAGAAATTTCTAGAGCTTGGAGGACCTAGAAGCAGAGTCAATCTACCTAATATCGTCAATCACTGAATTTGTGATTACCAAGTATAATGAATATGTAAATGATTGAATATATCATTGGTAAAACAGAGAAATTATATAGAAATTATATCAATTCTGGCAATCCATTTCTGATACCAACTATATAAAGGATAGTTGAAAAAAAATTAATCTGTTTCCGCTACACTCTTTAGAGAAGAAATTAGATGAAGTTGTTTATATAATCTTTGATGAGTTTAAAGTAATTTATGTTAGCAGTTGTGGATGAAGTATGAAAATCAGAACTCAAAGCAACATGAAGTGGGTCCTATTTAATAAAACAAAAAACAACTAATAATCATAAAAAAATTGGAAAATCTTAGTTGAGCATTGTAAGACACTCATGGCTTTGTTCTACCAGTTAGCATTTTAACTAACTCGGAAATGCTTGAGTTACACTATAATTCTTAATCATGTGGACTTTTATATATCACCATTCTGCATCAGAAATCTGATTTCAATTACCGCAAAATGGTGGACAAAACTGCCTTCCTTAATCAAAAACTAATCCAAATCCAGAATAATTATTTTTCTTTTTTAAAGGCGTAATAAAATATGGAAGGATAATTATTTTCGTTAAATCATTTTTGGTAGATATAGAGAGAGAGAGTATTGTCATAAATAAAGTGTTAATCATAATCAATTTGATTCAATATAGATATTACGCAGAACGGCAGAAGTAATCTACCAATAAAAACAAGCATTCAATTGAGTGGTTATCATAACTAATTTCAGATTGCTAGTAGTACTCCCTTTGTAAATGTAAATAAATAAGTAATAAGAATTTTATATATTTATATAATTTTAATATAATAAAATATTACAATTAATATATAATAAGAGACGAAAAGTTATATGTTAATGAAAAAAGAGATAAAGAAAAATATTAAAAATTTAAAATATATAAATTTGAGTAAGTTATAAAAATATTCATATTTATTTTTCTTAATGTCTAAATATCTCTAGCATCCTTGAATAAATGTTATGTTGATCATCTTGTACAAATGATTATCGTATATATGTATATTTATAATTTTATGATAAACATTTATATATATTTATCCAAAGTATTTAAAAATTTTATTTTTTCAAATATAATGCTCAAGAAGTTTTTAAAAGCTTTTAGTGAGTACTAATAACACTACATTCTTATTTTATTAAATTTTATTTGTAGCACAAACAAACTAATAATTAACCCATATAATCAACCAAAATACAATTCTTTGTCTTTAATTTAATTTATTTGTACAAAATAGTGTCAAACTATAGATCGATAATGAGTGGCTAATTTATTTCATTATACAGGAAAATCACATTAAAAATGAAAAAAAAAAATTATTTCATAATATTAGATTATTTTTTTGAATAAAATGTTGAAATCATAAAATGAAATTATAAAATATTTACTAAATAATTCAATTTTACATATTTATATGATAAAAATTATTTTTTATACATTTTTTTTGTTTTAATTTTTTTTGCTTATTTATTTGTTTTCCCTTTTTAGGTATGAATATAGTTAACCATAATTTTTTTATACAAATAATTGTACTACATAAATTAAAGGACACATTAAGCGAAAATAAAATTATATAGAAGAAGAATGAGTATAGTCAGTGTTTGTGGGACCGGACCGGTGATCGAACCGGACAAGTCACCGGTTCAAGGTTCGACCGGTTCGACTGGTTCAACCACCGGTTCAACCGGTCAAAGACAATTTGTTGACTTTTGGATTTCAATAGGACCTTATGTGTAATACAATCTAATTAGATACTAGAGTTTAACTTGTAAAAAAAAATTCAACATATTTCAATATCAATTAATCCAAAGATATTTCTAACTTTAATTTTTTTAATAACATCCTAGTGTCAAATTTAAAATAAGATGAGAATAATAAGGGCAAATGAAGATAAAGGTGAAAATCCTTTTTTTTTTACCTTAAAACATGCCAAAACACAACTTTATTTAAAAAAAAAAATTAAAAAAATTGAATATAATCCGGTTTGACCGGTTCGACGATTCGGCGGTCGAACCGGTTCTCACCGGTTTTGACCGGTTTTCAACGGTTTTTTATATTTTCCGGTTTTTTAACTCTACCGGACCGGTTCCGGGTCCGGTTCCCGGTTGAACCGATCGAACCGGCCGGTCCGGTCCGGTTCCACAAACCATGAGTATAGTAACATTAAGGCAAAAACTTGTGTGCATGTGATGTACAATAGGCTTATTGTACATCACTCCAAATTAAAGCACGGAATTCAAAAAATGCGCTCAATTATGATTAATAGTGATTTTCGCATCCGTCAAACGGCTCTCGCTCGCGAACTAGCGAACGTATACTGTTTGGCAACATAATATATACTATTAGGCAACAAAATATATACTACTAGACCAAAAAAAAAAAACTGAAAATCGCGTGCGGGTCGGGTCAATAGCAACGGGTCGCGCTCGGATCTCAATGTGGACTAGTGTACAATAAGTCTATGGTGCATCATATGCACACAAGTGTTACTCTAACATTAATACATCATAATACATAGGATTTTGGAAATAAAAAATAGTAATTTTATTTTTGCCGACAAACTTACTCTCATCTAATTCCCTTCCTTACATTTTCGCCCCCTCCCCCATTTTAGATTCTAGATAATTTTGTTGGTTTTTCTTACACAGTTTCGGTCACACTCTCTCTTGCACACCCTCCCATAATGTTGTTATCTCTCTGTTACTCTGGGGGGTTGTGATGTCACCTTCCTTCTCCCTCAGCTATTTTGAATCTCTTAATTTTCACAACAAATAAAATTATATAAAGAAGAATAAAATTTGGAAGTAAACACAAAATTTGCTTGAATCAACGACTTTTTAATGTCGAATTCAATTAAAAAATAAATTGATTGTGTGGAACAGCTTCTGTGAGCCATGAATTCGGATATTTTTTGAAAGGTTGCATGAGTGTCTCCTTTTATAAACTTGGACAAATTAAGCTGATTGTGGGAGACTTACTATTTTTTTTTTTTTTTTTTTTTGAGAGATGTGGAGGACTTACTATTGATTTGAGATAATGGTGCCTAAATATATTTTAGGTAAATATATGTAAATTTATCTTCAAATAAAATGCTTTATACCAAACAAAATATTTTCCATAAACGACAAAGGGACTTGAGTGACAAAATTCCTAAGTAACTATTTTAGATGGATTTTTTTTATTATTATTATTATTATTATTATTATTATATAGGGATGATATTCTGATAACTAAAGTGGTTATCATAACCAATTGATTAGCTAATTAATTTGATTCATTTTATGATAAACAATCTAATAGTTTACGGAAATATTAAGATTTGATTTAATTTTTATCATATTGATTAGTAAAGAAAATCGTTTTCCTAATTTATAGGAGTAAAAAATGGTAGGTCAGTGGTTAGCAATAAAAAAACTTTTACAGCCAAATAATAAAATAAAATAATTTTTTATTTCTAAAATTGGTAGATGCAAACGGGAGGGAAAACTATATTTTCCAATTGTGGAAACAATGTTATTGGCAGTCACTATTCGCAGCCCATTAACTAAAAAAATTGTTATGTTAAAATAAAATGACTAAAATATCCTTAATAATAAAAAAAAAAAATTAAAAATAGATATATATAAACTTTGAAAAAAAAAACTGATTTTTCTTTGTCATCATTAACCAAGTTGAATGACGTTCAACGGAGAGATGATAAAATTATCAAAACATGTGAAATCGAAGAACGGACCGATCAAATCTTAGATGAAGGAGAAGACGATTCATAGAAAACTTTTCATTCCAAATAGGTATTAATTTGAGTAAAAAAAATTCATAAGCAGATAAGATTTTGGGACAAAGACGATTCAAATATTAGTAGCAGAAATCATGTTCCGGATAATTTTTTATCAAAGAAGAAGAGGGTGCAAAGCCAAGTTGGTTTCTTCGCCTTCTCTATGCCATTTTTAATTTTATCAACGACATAAGCTCTTCCAATTTTCGTAGGAGAGAAGAAATCTGATAAGATATAAAGAGGAGCCTACGGAATCTCTTCATACATCATTGTTAATGAATTTGTTTAGGTTTAGAGTTTTATTTATGATTTTATTTTAAACAATTTAATTTAATAAAGAAGGACTGGTACTAAGTGGGATGTATTTAAAATTTATACTGAATTTTAAATATAAGTGGGCTACATTGAGAAGTGAGTTGCATTGAGAAATTTTATCACACCTTCAAAGCGAGAACGCAGTAGAGCCTTAGTAAGAAGGTCAGGTAGCTGATCAATGGTGCGAACATAAGAGACAGAGAGAACTCCCTTGCTAGTAAAATCACGAACAAAATGGACATCAATGGCAATGTGCTTCATCCGGGAATGTTGAATGGGATGTAAGGTGAGACGTGTTGCACTCATATTATCACAAAGGAGTTTCAGAGTAGAGGTGACTGGAATATGAAGTTCTTGAAATAAGTTGACGATCCAGCTAAGTTTAGAGGCTGTGGAAGCAAGGGCGTGATACTCAGCTTCAGTGGATGACCAAGCAACACCATTTTATTTACGAGAACGCCACGAGATTGGATTTTCACCACGAAAAATAATATAGGCGGAAGTGGATTTGCAGTCCTTTACATCACCACCAAAATCTGAGTCGGAGTATGCTGTAAGCCACAAATGAGTGGGTTTGCGAAGAAGGAGACCGTGGTCAAGTGTCGCTTTCAAATATCGAAAGAGGCATTTGACTTCACCCCAATCGGCACTTGTAGGAGAGGCCATACACTGAGCAAGGCAGTTGTCTGGGCGAGTGAGTGAGAGGTATTGTAAGCCCCCGATGGCACGGTGATACTCGGTGGGATCAACAGATGAAGGAGATGGGGAGGCTTTAGGATTACAAGGCATTCGTAGGGGCAGGGGCGGATCCAGGATCTGATAGTGGGGTGGGCTGAAAAGTAAAAAAGTCCAATAAAAAAAAAAAATAACGTACAAAACTTTAATATTTATTGAAGTTGTGCCCTGCGAGGCTTCATAGCATAAAATTCATCTATAACAGAATCTATATCTATTTTGTCAACAAGATCTCGTTCAATATAAAGCATCAAACAATCTGCGAGAAAATCATCCCCCATTTTGTTGCGAAGTGCAGTCTTCACATGTTTCATCCCCGAAAATGCTCTTTCAGTTGTTGCTGTAGAAACGGGTAGTGTTAACACAAGACGAATCAATCTAGTTAACATAACGTAAACCTTTGACCTACCACTCTTTGTCAACTTCTCGCACAAATCAACAAGCGTAGAAACCTGAAAATTCTGCATCACATCAAGCTTGTAATGTCCCAGCTCATACTCTAATGTAATGATGTCTTGATCTGTAAAATCACCTGGATAAAATTTTCTTGCAAGCTTACAAATATCATCACAATTGAAGGATTCAAAACAGTTTCTAGGATCTAAAGCTGCACTGAGAGACAGGAGTTCCACTGATGTATCATTGAACCTTGTATCCAACTCCATCAAAATGAAGTCTATCGCTTCATTAAAAACATCAAAATGGTAATGATGTTCAACCGTAGCTTGCCCATGAGAACGACCAACCTTATAAAAATCATCTAGGTTGGGAACATCAATATCATTTGTTGAGCAAAAAACTTTAACTTCTTGAAGAAATTCATCCCAACCACATTCTCTCAGTTCTCGAAGGATTCTTTTGGTAGTGGAGACAAACGTGATCGCAGCCAAAATATCTTGAGTTTTTCTTTGAAGAACCTGACAAAGAACATCCGTGATTCTCATGATTTTATGCATTAAATGCAAATTGAACACAAATTCAAAGCTTGCCATATTTCTGTAAGCTCCACGAACTTCAGCCTTAGATCTTCCATTTGCAGAGTGTTCAATAAGACATTCAAACACCTTGCAAGTTGCAGCATACATATCGATCAAACTTTTTATGGACCCATGGTGAGAACTCCAACGAGTAGCTCCAGATCGCTGCAAATTACCAATTTGATTTGCACCACGCCCAGACTCACGCTCCCTAGAATCTAATAAATTCTGAATTTCGTGTCTTTGGGCAGCTTGCAAATGAACCACTCGCTTAGGCGAAGAAGTGATGATGTTAACAACGTTGTCCAAGTGAGAGAAAAACTCCCAAATAACACTGACATCCTTAGCTGCAGAAACCAATACCAGTTGCAAACGATGGGCAAAACAATGAATGTAATATGCATATGGACAATCTCTAAGAAACAATGCCTGAAGCCCATTCCAAGAACCACACATATTGCTAGCACCATCATGCCCTTGGCCTCTCATTTTTCTTACTTGAAGATCATGAAGAGCAAGAATATCACATATCTCTCGTTTCAAATTTGATGAAGTAGTGTCACTAACACTTTTGATAGCGAAGAAGCGCTCAATCAAAGTCCTTGCATTGTTCACAAACCTCAAGATTATTGCCATTTGCTCATGCTTAGATATATCCTGTGCTTCATCAACTAGAATACAAAAGGGGTGGTCTCCAACTTCTTCTCGAATCATTTGACGTACTCTATTGGCCATAATGTTTAAAATTTCCTTCTGAATTTCTGGAGCAATATATTGGGCATTTTTTGGAGCATTTTCAAGCACCACATCATCAACTTTTGTGCTCATACTTGCAAAGGATTTTACCAATTCAATAAAATTCCCACGATTGGAAGAAGATGGAGATTCATCATGACCTCTAAATGCACAACCCTGCAATGCTAGCCATCGAGCACTCATAATTGAAGTCTTCAAGCGCAAGCGATTTTTCTCCTTTTCGATTTCTGTTTGAGTATGCATAACATTGGCAGTATGACCTGTGGGCCTCATCAAATCCTCCGCCCTTCTAACACACATAACATGAGGAGATGAAGCTGAAGAGCCAACATGAGTAAGAAATGCACAATTAATTCCTTGACTTATCCTCTTCCAACTGCCAAATCCTTCCTTAACTAATGACGAAGCATTTTAAAAACTGACATCACTCAGAAAAAGAAAGCAATAAAAATAGTAAGCCTTATCTGTAGAAGGCGAATACTCTAGCCAATGAAACTTGTCAAACCATTTTTTCTGGAAACTACGATTTTGGTTTCCAAATTTTGTAACCGGATAGGCTTGCATTTTCGGTTGATATGGTCCAACTCTTAGATATGCTCGTCGTATCTCATCTCTTAGATTTACATGATAGTCACATAATTGCTTTCTTTTTCCCGGATCTCGCTCAATAGAAGTAGATTGAGAATCTGAATTTGAGGGAATTGGCATGGCAGAGATCGAAGGAGGTGGATTAGGTTGACCTTGCATTGAAGATACAAGTCTTGAACTACCTTCGCTAAATTGGTGATCCAATTTTGAATAAAAAGATGATATCAAAGTTCTTCCTTTCTTGGATGCAGGTTGGTGCTCCATCAGATTATCTAAATAATATACAACATAAGATGTTCAAAAAATACATTAAGCATATTTATTTGGACTAATTGTTTAAAAAAGTTAAACAACATCTAAAAAAGGAATAATTATGCAAACACATAAGCATGTTTATTTTGACTAATTATTTAAGAAAATTAAACAACATCTAAAAAAGGAATAATTATGCAAACACATAAGCATATTTATTTGGACTAATTGTTTAAGAAAATTAAACAACATCTAAAAGAGGAATAATTATGGAAACACATAAGCATATTTATTTGGACTAATTGTTTAAAAAAAATTAAACAACATCTAAAAAAGGAATGATTATGCAAACACATAAGCATATTTATTTGGACTAATTGTTTAAGAAAATTAAACAACATCTAAAAAAGGAATAATTATGCAAACACATAAGCATATTTATTTGGACTAATTGTTTAACAAAATTAAACAACATCTAAAAAAAAATTATGCAAACACATAAGCATAATTATTTGGACTAATTGAGAAAAAATAGGTACAAGGCCCAACAAGATCATTTATTTGGACTAATTTAAGCACATTTAAGCACACCTATAATAAAATAAAATAAAAAAACACAACACATTCATTTGCCACTAATTTAACAAAATAAAAGAATAAAAAATTATAAAGATAGGCAAATGGAGATTCTTGAGAGTTGGAAGTGGCCGACAGTTGAGATTGATTTTTTCTTGATGTCTTGTATGCTTTTTAAATTAAAATATGGGAAAGGTAAAGGCCCACCAATCCAGCATATTAATTCATCCAAAATTCCAAATAAAATGCACCCCAACCTAGACCCACCATCCCCATTCCCCACAGCCACAAACAGGGCATTATCACTCATTCACTCTCATTTCTCTCTACAACAGGAAAATAAGGCGGCTGACGGCTGAAGAAATTGAAGATCTCCGATATGAAAAATCAGACGAGTCAACTACAAGAAGTGATGAAAATACGATAATATGATCGACTACAAGATTTTTGAGACGATTATACCTATTGGCTATTGGAGGAAAGGTAACTACTGCTCCGTTCTCCCGTTCTCCATCTCCGACTCCGATTATCTCCAATTTGTCAGTGAAGATAAGGGTTTTTTAAGTTTTTAGGGCATATTTCGAGGGAAGATCTGATTGTTTGGTGAAATTTTGATTTTGGGGGAAAATGATACAGACCCAATTCTGTTCCAAAAGCGTATTTCGTTTCTTTTCTTTTTCATTTTTTTTTTTGTATTTAATTAAAATTCTGTACTTTTTTTATGTAAATAATATTTTGTTATCGTTAAATTCAGTATTCTTAATTATTCAGACTTCAGTATTCTTAATTTTTTCTTTGAATAACTCCCAAAAGAATGGGCTAAATTTGATCTGAAATAAAAAGGGGTGGACTTGGCTAATTATTGGGCTGGGCTGGGCTGACAGCTGAAATTATTTGAGGACTACTACTAATTTTGGGCTTTCTATAAGGGTTGCCCTGGGCTGAAGCCCAGGGCTGGCTAACATTGCATCCGCCCCTGCGTAGGGGCTTAGCACCATCCATGTGATGACGACGGAGAAGATCAACCACGTACTTGTGTTGAGAAAGGAATAAGCCCTCCTTACACCAAGCGACCTCGATGCCAAGAAAAAAAAGACAAGAGACCTAGATCTTTGACGGAAAACTGTGACTGCAAGTGAGCAATTAACTGCTCGACATGAGGTGAGCTCCACATATACAAGAACGAAGAGACGAACATTTTCATGATGATACACAAATAAGGAGTGATCAGCCTTAGTTTGAACACAACCAAAGGTGAAGAGGGCAGAGCTGAGAGCATTGTACCATTCGCGAGGTGCCTAGCGAAGACCGTATAGGGACTTACAAAGAAGACGACATGCTTGGGATGCCTGGAATCAACAAAACCTGGCAGTTGAGATATATAAACGGGGACATTGAGATTGCCATAAGGAACGCATTGCTGATGTCGAGTTGTTTTAGCGGCCAGTTGGCTGAGGGTGCAAGTGTTAGAACTGTCCGAATTGTAACGGGTTTGACAGCTGGACTGAAGGTTTCATGATAGTCGACTCCAGGGTGTTGATGAAATCCTTTGGCGACCAACCGTGCTATATAGTGATCGATCGTACCATCGGACTTACGTTTGATGCGAAATACCCCACTTGCATCCAACAATATTGGCATGAGAAGGAGGCACAACAAGATCCCATGTGCCGTGACGTTGAAGGGCAGTGAATTCCTCAGACATAGCTTGACGCCAGTGGGGACTAGCAGTGCTTGAGAGACACAGGTTGGCTCGACATCGAAAGAAAGAGGATGTTTGGTCGCCAAGGATAGTTGCTTAGGCTTGAATATGTTGTTTAGAGCACGTGTGCACATGCGATGAGTTCGCGGAGCCGGCATTGGTGGAGGTGTTGTAGAGCTGGAAGATGTGAGCGGGAATAGATGATGAAGCTGTAGAGGATGAGTTTACACTTGCATGAGTGGGTGGACATGCATGCAAGGACGTCTTTGCATGAGATTGGGGGCATGTTTGGGTGGACTGTGCTTGATGAAAAGATAGTAGTTGCAGCGAGACTTTGGTGGTTGGCGGCTCCATAGACGATGCTCTGTTGAAATCCCAAAAGGTGAATTCGAAAAATTTGATGTGGTGGGAGATATAGATACGGCCAGAGTCTGGATCGTAACAGCGGTAGGCAATCTGACTGGTCGAGTAGCCAACAAAAATACAGGGTGTGCACGGAAAGTTGAGCTTGCCAATATTGTAGGGACGAAACCATGGAAAACATATGCCGCCAAAAGTTTGAAATTTCAAATAATTAGGAGAATTGTGAAAGAGTTGCTCAAATGGACTCACGTTACCAAGAATCGGAGTCGGTGTGCGGTTGATGAGATATACGGCCGTCTGAACCGCAAAAGCCCAGAAAGTCGCGGGAAGATGCGCATGGTAAAGAAGTGCGCGAGTGATTTCTAGTATGTGGCGATTGCGGCATTCAGAAATCCCATTCTGTTGCGGAGTGTGAGGGGCAGTCATGAGCCAGTTAATGCCATTTTCAACCAGATTGGTTTGAGCGCAAGAAATCCCCCAACATTATCAGTATAAAAAAAATTTTATGGGAACAGAAAATTGTTTCTCAACAAGCGGACGAAACTGGCAAAAAATTGTGGCAACCTGTGACTTGGCATGCAAAGTATACACCCAACAATAACGACTAAAAAGATCAATAATGAGCAAAAAATATCGGCATCGATCAATAGATAAATTGGGAGCAGGGCCCCAAAGATCAGCAAATAAAAATTCTAAAGGTAAGCGAGCAAAAAATGACGAGTCCCCAAAAGGTAGTTCGTGAGACTTGCTCACGTTACAAGAATTGCAATTATCGGAAAAATCACCCAATTTATTAAATATTGGTAAATGCAAGCGAGATAATATAAAAGAACTAGTCCGTCTGGAGGGATGACCAAGATGGGCATGCTAATGTTGAGGAGATGTGCGAACGCCAAGAGCTGCCTGCTTTGTGCCGGAATTAGATAACTGAGAATGGATGTGATAGGCACCAACTTTACACGGGCCACGGGCCAGCGCGGTCCCCGTGAGTTGATCCTTTACCAGAAAATAATTAGGAAAGAATTCCAAGGGAACATTATTTGCCTTAGTGAACTGATGAATAGATACGAGATTTTTCGCCACACCAGGAACACATAAGGTGTCAGATAATATAAAGGAACGAGAGGGGGATTGAATGTGAGAAATACCAGTGTGTGTAATCGGGAGCCCAGTTCTGTCAGCTATTTGAATCTCATCAGTGCCATCTTATTCGAAATGAATAGACAGGGTGCTCAGATCATTGGTTATATGATGAGATGCACCTAAATCCATAAGCCACGGGTTTGGCGACGGATATTGATGAGGACAGTGAGCTATATTAGTTGTGGGTGGAGGGCGACGACAGGGGGGCCAGTATGTCCCTTGATGCCACACATTTGACAATAAACTGGGACTGATGAAGAAGGGACAGATTGGGTGTGACCATTATGGCGACCACCGCGTTTGGTGGTGCCGCTTTGACCACTGCCCCGATTAGTGGAGGAATGCCAACGGCCCCCACCAGCAGATTTGGAAGTGGGCTTAATGTGTGAGGAACCAGAAGAAGCGGCATTGGCAGTAGCAACAAGGTGAGAGGCGTCGGCGGTGATTTGTTTGAGATAGAATTCATGTTCGATGAGCCTATCTCGAAGCTCTTCGAAGCGAAACGGGGTTTCACGAGTGCGAACGAAGCTGATAATATCTCGATAGTCTTGGGAGAGACCATTGATGATATATAGGGTGGGATCATCATCTTTAACCGGAGCATCGATGAGACCGAGTTCATCGGTCAAGGCTTTGATGTAGTTGACATATTCTGAAATTGAACAGGACCCAAGAGATGCTTTGGAGAGGGATGTTTGAAGCTGCATGAGGTGGGCACGAGATGTGCTAGCAAAGGCCCGGTTGAGGGTGGTCCAGGCAGCTGCTGCAGTCGTAGCAGACGAAACGGACCCGAGAATGGCCGCAAGAAGAAGTTGATTCTGTTGAAACCAATGGGCGGCGGCGGCATCTAAAGTGGCGTCAGTTTGATAGAAAGATGGTGATGGGTGGAGATGGGTATAATTGGTGGCGGCTGACAAGAGGAGCTGGCGGTGTCAGACGTGGTGGTGCTCTCGGTAGATATGGTGAAGATCGAAAAAAAGAAGTTCTGCTCGTTAGAGAGTGGCGGCTAATACCATATGAGAGCAACAAGTCTGACAAGATTGTATAAGGTTTTCCCTTTATTTCATATTTTTGAATTACAACAACTTATAATACACTAGGGAGGGTTTGGTTGGGTGGTTGGGTATGGGCTGATAGTTTAGAGGTTTGATTATTGGGTGGGTTGGGCTGCGACTGGATAACGTTTAATTTGTTTGGTGGAGTAAATTGGGCTGCTGGGCTTAGGTGGGTTAGTCAATAATAACTAGTTTGGTACTTAAAGATATCAGTTTAAACCAGATGAGTGAATTAAAATAACATACCCCATTCCCTGAGTACCCCCCCCCCCCCCAGCCTACTGCCTCTTCACATTCCTCTTCTCGCTCATCTCTCAGGTACGACTCGAATACCTTCCTTAGGTGCATACATTTCTCAATCAAATTTGAGGTTTCTCCTTTTATATAAATTGCACAAATCCTAATCGTCTCTACTCTACAAAAAATCGCGCTGATCTGGTTAAAACCCACGACCGCCGTCGTTCCATCTGGGTTTATTTGCAGCTTCACCAACAGAAAATAACTTTAGGTCAGTCGCTCGTCTTATTTTTAGCCGACGATTCCATTTTTATTTCCGACTACCTTTCCACCATAGTGTTTTCATATTGGCTTCAGAACTTTATTTAGGTTTTTATTAAATCTGATGCTAAATCGAGTCATTGCATGTGATACTCCATTTCGAATTTATATTGTCATCAGTCTATCGCAAGCTTTATGAATCCATCCGTGCATTGTCATTTCTAGTTATTGACTGTTAGAGTTGTTGAATAAGTTTTGCAGAAATTATTAATCGAAAAATTCGGTGTACTCTGGACACGGATACCTCCGTTTCCCTGTTTATTATGGAATGATTAAGTTGCGAACGAACATTATTGTGTCCTGCATTTCTTTTCGTGTAAGATAGATCGTCCCTTCGTCTGTACTCTGTTTTCCAAGATGTGAGTCTGAAATTCGGTGGCATATTAAATATGCATCTCTCGTAGGCTGTGTCTGTACGAATCAGGCCCCGAAGTAAATAGTGAATGCTTTGTTCACCGATTGTTGATTCTATGTCGTGTCGTCATAGGGTTTAGCATGACAATGCAAGATTTTGTTTAGATTTCATTCGTGTTCATCAGTTTAGCACACTATAAAACAATTTGTTTCTGTTTTTGCCAATGATAACTATTTTTGGCCGTCTCTGCATCATTTTATCTGTTAGATGCATTTACTTGGCTCTAGGGATCTCTTTGTAATCAATGTTTAGATTTACATATAGCCAAATCGAGGTTCAAGTATCTCAAATTTGGTTTGATGGTTTGTTCTATCTCAGTAAAATGCCTGTTCAGACGAGGAACGCACTTTTGGTTCAGAAATTTACATCCTCTTTGGACCGAGAGACTGAGGATAAACTATTCGAGTATGTTGTTGACGAATGCATATGTGAGGACGTGACTGACACCGTTACGTATACGCTCTGTCTCCAGCGGGCTGCAGTTAGGCTTCAATCATATTTTAGCGATCCGTCACTAACCTGTAGGTTCGTCAAAATGCACGTTTGGGGGTATCATCATCTCTACCTTGTGTTCAAGAAGTTTGCTTTCGAAACTCCTGGTGTTAAGTTCGATTCCAAGCTTAGGAAGATTACGGTTCAGCCAAAGTATTGGGAGTATATTAGGCAGGTATTGGAAATTATATAGCAGGTTTAGACCAGTTGAAGTTTACTTAGTAACTGCTGATTAGCGAAATATGTGTAATTGTTTCAACTAGTTCTTTTTGTTATATACTTTATTGTGCTTTCCAGGTTGGAGGTCCGGAAGATGACTGCTGTCGCTATTTCCGAACTTATGGTTTCTATAGGTACGGCCTTTGTCGTTTCATCTTCGATCAGAAAATGGCAGACACTTTCTATTTTGAGGACTACAACGCGCCAATTGTAGCTCCTCAAGTTGTAATTCTTTCAAGTGACGAGGACAGCGACGATGATATACCTTCTTCTAAGGCAGTAGTACAAAGTCCTGATCGTGTCTTCACGCGAATTTATAGAGACTAATTTGGATTGCTGATTATATGTAATTATGACTCTGCCGTTGTGGTAGTTATTTCGGTTGTATTTTGTCCTACTATGTTGGGCTTTTTGTTAGTAATAGTCTCGAATGCCTGAAAATACTTGCGGTCCGGTTTAATTGTTTGCTAGTTTTCTGTTCAATTGTTGTTGAACTTACTGTGGACTATATGGTGATACTCGAGGCCATATATTTTCTACTTATTTAATATGGCTTTGGTTCTCTAAACATGTTTTTTATTCAGGTGCCATAATGGATACAATTTTTGTTTGTAGATGCATTTACTCGTTCCAATTAATTGCATTCGGATCAATCACTTCATTGAGGAACAACTCAACATAAATAAAGTAAAGTCTCCATCGTATTGTCCATTCCACTATAAATTTTCTGCCACATACTAATGAGGGCTCCAGGCCTATTGTTGACTTGTATGTTGTCTTTACATTCAATCATCTTCTTTATAGTGAGCTGTTTTCCAGTAACATTCTATATAATGCCACATTCTTATGAAGAGATATTACCATAAAGCCTGAGACTCATCTTGCTCACAACATCCTTTTATCTTCAAAGCGAACCTACAACTATGTCTTTCAATTGGGGCCAAGCATCTCATCTCGTTGCAAACAAGGAGTTTGCACCTACTAAATTCTATGATCCAACAATTTCCAACGTAATACTTAGCGCACCGGATATTGCAGCCTTTAGGTCCCGTAGTGACTGGTTTAGTCTCTTGAAATTGGACTGCCCAACATATCCATCACTCTCGAGGGATTTCGTTTCTACTCTCAGTTGCCTGAACCGCGACGATCGATGGCTTGAGGACTTCTCAATTGAGTTCTCACTCGAGGGAACTCGGTACAGGCTTCCACTAGGCGAGCTCAACGAAATCTACACCATAAATCGGGCAGAATGTCGCACGAAGTATGCCGAATTTGACATCAATGATTTTTGGTGTAGGATTTCAGGTGAAACTGTGTACAATGCCCGCACTGCAACGGCCCTGCAGATACGTAATCCAAACTTGAGGTACCTTCACTACGTTATTGCCAATACCATTTTTGGACGTCGTAGGGGGGTCGAAAAGGTAGTACACCTAGATTTGTTTGCCATATGGTGTTTGACGGTGGGGAATCAAGTAAACATGGTTTACTTCATGATGAAGTATGTGGAGGATGTTGCCCCTTACGGGGATGTCATCGTCGTGGGGGGTATGTTTACTCCAATATTCGAATATTTGGGGTTTAACCTAGATCTATATGAAGAACGTCCTGGTTCACGCAGGCTCGATATATCTAACTTGATGGATTACGGGATGATTAGTCCGCGCTTCGAAGGTGGTTGGTACCTCCACTTCCATGATATCCCCTCTATACGATTACCGAACTTTGATCGTATCCGTTTGGACAAGGATGCTAATTGGCTAATGTTGGATGAAGATGGCGATTCGGGGTAGCCCCTACAATTGAAGGAAGTCTCTAACTCCGCTTTCGGGGATAGTCGTCCAATCCAATTCGGTTCTTCGGGTTTGAATGCCTTTAGCGTTCACCACTTTTTCGTCGTACCTCCTACATACGAATCGAAGCGTGTTATGTATTTTAATGATGTCTATGTCTTTTGATCTTGGTCATTAAGCTTTTTAAAGTTACTGTAGGTTATCGTTCCTCTCTTTAAATTTCGGATTTTGTATTAGTAGCTGACTTATATTTTTATGTATAACAACCTCTTCCGAGTCCAGGAAAGGGCTTATCGTAATATAACATTTTCCATTCTCTATGTTTAGTTTTAGCAATCTTTTTTTATTTCAAATTTGGTATCTACTGTCTATTTATTAGGGAAAACTTCGCTACCCCAGTTTCGGATGTTTACTGTGGCCTCTATTTTTACTTCAGGCTATAACACTAATACGAATTTGCATGTGAGGGTTAGTTATCTTGTTGCATAAAGAGCCGTCTATTAATTATGGTCCCATACGAGTAAGGATAAAAAACGTTGGTCAGCTCTGACGGATCCCATGCAAGTGAAATAGTCATAAATTGCAAACGGAGTCCCTAAACTTTAATAAATATAACATAATACGCCCAACTCATCAATATTGGCAAAATATGAAGTACCTTGCGCATGCTGTCACTGATTTGAGGGACCTACATTAACGTTAATAACATCTCAAAATTTCTATAACTTAAGCTACTTGTAACAGCAGGTGTGAGAAGCAACGGTAAAACGCCATTCTTCGATACATGGCCCCGAATAGGAAGCCTATCTATGGGTGGTTGTGCCAGGAGCGTATCTTTTATACGTCGGAATGGACTCGAGAGGTTGATCAAGTTTTCCTACAAGGGCTTGGAAAAGGCACTGTCACTGGTTTACCAGTTCATGAAGGGCCAGAAAAAGAAGCCATATCAGCCGCAATGGAGTGGGTGAACCGGAAATGTGGAACATCCTTCAATTACCAAACTTGCCTGGACCGTTACCGTAAGCTGCGTAAGCGCTATAACACTTTTATGTGGATCAAAGGCCTGCGGGGTGTTGAATTCAATCGGGATGAGAGAACCGTCAGTTGCGACCCCGATATTTGGGACTACATACGTCGGGTTCGTTCTTATTCATGACACCTTAGTTTAAATACCAACTAAAGTGTATCTCCTGAGCTTTAATTAATTTTCTTGTTGAAAAATTTTGGGTATGGAGCCTAATGTTGTGTCCCTTTCTTGTTAAATAGCATGAGCCACTTGGAATGGTTTACGCCAACCAACCTGAAAATGACCTGGCTTACTTGGAGCTGATTTTCGAGGAATACGACCCGTCATCATGGGCGGCAACTGATGAGGACGACTCGGACGAAGATGCTGAAGCTGTTCGTGGGGAGAAGCTCAAATCCGGAGAAGATCCCATTACGAGAAATGCATTCTCGGCTGAGATTGGATGGTATCACTCGGATGATGATTGTTCTTCGCCCGAACGAGCGACAAGCGTATCTAGCCAATACTCTACTAATGTGGGGCCATCATGGAACCCTTTTCGCCGCCTACAGAGTACGACTACTCGGCATGGCGCGAGAGGGGACGGCAGCGGGCCAAGTTCCCAAGCGTCATGCAGTCCCCCGAAAAAACTTGGGGATTAGCCCAATTCTTGTAATTTGGAATGTGACAATCAACGCCCGGCTAATATCGTCTTTGCTATGTCTAGTATGTTTTTTATGCTAAACTTTGTACGTTTATCGTTACCTTTATTATGATTGCATAAGTAATTTTCAGCGTGGTCAATTAGTTGTACCGCTTTAATGCCACTAAATATATTAGTATTTTCTTTTGGCGATCTAATTATTCTCCATTTAAGTATGTTGTGATATAACTTAGGTTAACTCGCATTCAAATATGTTACAGATTTAGTTGTATAGGTGAGTGTATATTAAACACGATCGCTACTTCCCGTGTATTTAAAAACTATTCACTACACAAACACGTCCGTCCCCCTTGATATTATCGTACAAAAGCCATACGGCATATATTTGGAAATTAAATTTATTATCCTTTGTCTTATTCCTAATTGCTCCTACGACATGGGTCGATTTCATATGTTTATCAGTCGTTTAGTTGAACCATAGCAACTATTATTTGAATCACGGGATTAGAGTTTAGAGGAGAAAGCCACAAATATTAATCTCCCATACGGAATCATTGTAGCTTTATCCGTATGGTGAAATATGTATGACTACTTTTATTCTAATACTGTTGTAGATTGCATGCATGCATTTGAGATTTAGATTCTCTGCCAAACGTCTAGTTAAGGCAACATCTTTTGAGGCATGTGAAGAGAATCCGATTCCGTTTTGACAAACTATATTGTCCCATTCTGTTCGCTTTTGTCAATTTAGTCAAAGATTAATAGATTGGCTATACTGGGCCTTCACGTGCTTCTGCCAAGAGGACATAGCACTTGTCACGTCCATTTTCCACTACTGCCTATAAAATTTGTTTCTTTCAAGCTCAAAATCACTTGCAAACTTCAGAGTACTTGTATTCAAACAATTCTTGTGCATTAAACCCACATGGATCCACCAAACCCAATTGTCTCGAGCATAGAACAGGCATATGTTTTCTATACACCCACCTGGACGCAAAGTGTGGATGCCCGTTTCATTTCCTTACTTCGGGCCGAACGCGAGGCTGGCCATTTTAACCCGGTTCATAGGAACGCAGTCACTCTTCGTCGTATATTGAGAACCATCAATCAGGAGTTTAACACTGAATTCGACTTCAACTTCTGTCTCGATAGAGTTCGGAAACTGCAGAAGCGTTACAAGACCTTTTACTACATTTCCAAGTACAAGGGTATCACATATGACCTCGAACCGGGCAAGATCGAAGCATCTCCGGAGTTGTGGGAACAAATCTGCAAGGTATTACTTGCCCCTTAATGCCGGACTGCATTAGTATAAGATACGTCCGCAATATTTCTAAACCGCTAATCTAATAAAGATATTTCTATTTACAGAGTAAGCGACTAACAATGGCATATGCCACTCAGGGCGAGTCTGAATTTGAGTCGCTCCGTGTAATATTTAAGCAGGAGGATGACTCGGTGGGTTGGCACCAACTAGAAGACATCACCAAGATTTCAAGCGACTTGTCGGGCCTAAGCGTTCCGGATACCGTACGTATCCCAAGCGAAGTGATTGGTCTATCGAGCGAGTCGTCATTCTGGCGGTACGTTCAAGGAAACGGTTTTGGATCCTCTGGGGATGGTGGCTCAGTCACTCTCAAGAACACGCCTACTAGTTCCTACGTTGATTAAGGCGCCTCGCGACGCACATGCAATGACGATCATCAGCCCCCGGATGGCCCCTCAAGCTCGTATTAAAAAGTTGCCCCTGCTCGAAGTTCCTAGGTCGCAGTCCGTTCCTAGAAAATTAGGTCGTTTCTAGTCATTGTCGTCACTATCTAGTTGGTTTTCAGTCGTATTTGCTATTGTTATTTTTACTATATGCATCTCCTTGTTTATGAGTCTGAGAGGAAGTCAACGTAGGTGTAGCAATTATTATAAATTGCCATCTATATTTATTAATGTTTTGTTTGATTAAAAACCTTGCAGATGTCGTTTTTTCCATACGAATACCATGGTTAATTAGCATTGCGCCTCTTAAGTACTCAACATGATGTCCCGTTGATCGAGTCTCGGGTTAATAATGTTGTAATAGCACTACATTTATATTCGCTATTTACGATCAAGAAACCCGCCAAACAATAAAAAAATTAATCATGTAATGACGGGAATTCTGGAACATATAACTTGCAATAAAAGGGAATCAAACGCATCGATTTGTGCATATTGAAACATGCTAGTTTTACATGTATATTAGGTCAATTAAAGGTCGTAATATGGGACATATGCATGTGTATTTGGGCGAAAAGTGATTAAAATCCATCTTTTGAGCTAGATGACATGTTTCTGTTTGTTTTAGTGTTATTCAGGTATAAAAAGGCCAAAAAGTCCGTTTGGGAAAGGTTCGGATGGAAAACGAGCAAGAAAAGTCGGAAATAGCAAAGAGATGTTGAAGCATGATCAGAAAGTCTGACTCGGTCGAGTTGTTTAGCAACTCGGTCGAGGGAATAATGAAGAACAAAACGTGAAATTGGTCAGAGACTCCAACTTGGTCGAGGGGGATTTTGCCTCGGTCGAGTTAACCCAACTCGGTCGAGGCCGATTATGACTCGGTCGAGGCAGCTTTCCGAATCCAAAACAGAGTGTGCGCATTTTATGATTTTAAGCCCATCTTGCCCAATTTCGCCTTAACTATATAAGGAGGTTCCCAAACTCGAAAAAGAGAGTTGGAGATTATTAGAAGACATATGCAAATTAAAACCACGGAAATTACCAACTGTACATAAATATTCCATGTCAAATCTGCAAGTTTGTTGCTAATGTTACTACATGTCCTTACACAACTCCATAATACAAAAAGATTAAACATTCACCCACTATTGTCCGTCTAAATCGAGCAGTTTGAAGTTGACCGACAAAAACAAAAACCCAAACTAAGTCAACTAACTTCAGCAGAAGGTTTAATGGTACCACCATTGATATTTACAAGCATACAGTATTTCGTAATTACCAAAACGCCATCATTGATGTAATTCAAGCACGTCAAAGGGTACCTGCCAGCTTCATCCTAGCCCACTCCTCCTTAGCATCGTCTGGGAGTCCGGAGAAGATCTCCAAATCCTCGGTATTCTGGCCGAGCATCTTAGTGGCAACAAGTTTCTGTTGCAGGGACAAACCTTCGATCCGATCGACGAAGCTGAAGACCTCCTTCCTTGCCTGGCCAAGATCAACTTGATAACCAATACGTTCAGCGATACTCTCTAGACGCTTCGAGGCGTCAGTGCAGAATTTCATCACTGTCTCGGAAATAGCATCAGGGCACACGGTCTTGCGCTTGCGCGTCGCCTTATTTTTTGCAGCCCCGCCGCTTGATTCAGGCTTTTCAGGCATTGTCGGTGGCTCGTGCTCCTCAACCCAGCCGGCAAAGACCCCGTTCAAGTCATCCTCTGGCATATTCGGCGTCGGGTTGGATGTTTGGCCGGTCGGGTTGTTTGAGGCCTCACCGATGTCTTCAGCGGCCACGCCAGTGGCACGGTCTTTACCAAAGATCTCTGCCCAGGCAGCATAGTATGGCCAAGTTTTGTAGCGCATAAGTCGAGCGTTCGGGTCGACCTGCGATTTCCGAGTCAAATAGAAAACATACAGAATTAAACTTTTGCAGGCAAACAATGCTAAACTAAATTAGCATGCAGTTCAAACATATAAAACAGAAACAACTAAATATATGTTACAGCCCTCTGAACCAAGTAAGCCTGTCATTTTAAAGTTTGTACCTTCACGTGTGATTCCCACGCTTCATCAGTTGCCTCAATCATTTTTGTCTTGTGATCAAGACCAATCCCAGATTTCGCCATCATTGATGTTAGAGAACCATAATTCTTCTTTCAGGTGTGGATGCGAGAATTGATGTGGGGAATCGCTTTGATATCAGTCCTTGGGAAAACTTGCAACATTTTGCCCTCAAGGACTTGAAGGTAGCCGGGTCGAAAACCATTTTCAGATTTCCAACCTCCAACTATGATCTCCTTCAATCCTGATAACAGCACTTCCTCCTCTCGGGTACTCCAACCCCTTCGACCCTTGTCAGCCCTAAGCCGCTGCGGACGTTGGAAACCTGAAGCGTGACCTGCCATCCTGTAGGAATAATTACCCTCGTAAACTAAATTAATACCAGTAGCAGCAAAACCTCACACACCAAAAGGACAAACTTGAATTATTAGTCTAAAAATATAAGTAAAGCGATCTTCCAAACTTATGACATATATGATTTATAGTATGCAAACGGGAAAGTATGAGGTAACAACAACACATTGAGTCCCGTCTTGGTATCACAATTGCGAATTTGGAAAAATTCTAAACGCACCGACACTGATTCGCAAAGCGGTTAACTAAACCAAAAGATCAACAAATATTAAACAATGCCATAGCATCTTCATACATATCCAAAATGCAAATAAGTCTGGGTCTTGCCTTCAGGTTTGCAAAATATTAAAACTTAGTACATTGGTAGAACTAGACACCAAACACAAAATGATTCTTGGGCCTTCCAGAATTCAGAATTACATTTGAAATAAGACAGAGTGAAGCAACAAACACCCAAAATAAACCTAGGTTCCTTTCCACTGGTTGTACATATTATGTGCTAGCTCGTCCCGATATGTGTTCCAAGCCTGAGATGACTCAACGCTATCAATGAAGTCAGTCGGGTCAGCCTCCGACTCGTCGTGATCTAGTATGACTTCATCCATGTCCTCTTCCAGTGGATCATTAGGCATAAAGCGACGGATAAAATTATGTATAAGTGCGCATGCCATTATAATCCTATTTTGCACTTTGACGGGGTAAAAGCTTGGACTACGTAGGATACTCCAACGTTTTTTCATAATTCCGAATGATCGTTTGATGACATTGCGAGCTCTCGAATGATTCATGTTATAGAACTCTTGGTGATTTTGAGGTAGCGAAGGACCGGTACCCCAATCGTCTAAATGGTACCTTACAGATTTGTAAGGGGTGAGGAAACCTTCACCATTCATGTAACCGTTGTCGCATAGGAAAAAGTTTCCTGCCAAATGGGAAGAGTTTGGAGTAAATGACAAGCCCCAAGTACTTTAAGTCGGTCTAAGACCACTAAACATGTTTCTAGGACACTAATTATTTGACCCTAAGGAAATTTGGGCTAAACTAATGTAACTTGGGGCACTTTTAAACCGTTTGGTCGACTCACTGCATCTCGCAAGATCCTGGAGTCGGCTGCTGACCCCTCCCACCCAGTCAACATGTACATGAACTTCAAGTTCATGTCACATGCGGCCAAAACATTGACTGCCACAGTCCCCTTCCGAGTTCTATATCGGGGTTTATCGCTTTCAAGCACAGTAACTTCTACGTAGGTTCCATCTAGTGCTCCTATGCAGTCCTAAGTACGGTAATAATGCATTACTTTTAAGTGAGTAAGAATGAGACTAAACCAAAAAAAAAAAAAAAAAAAAAAAACTAAATAGGATATACAAGCAAAAGAGAGAAAAAATGGGGGAAATACCTTAAACCATTTCCAACGAGGATGGGTGCAGTTCTCATCTATCGGCTCAGGTTTTGCAAGTAGGATGGAGTGCAATTTCAGCACGGTATTGAGAACGGAATGGAAGTGGGAACTTAGAGTTTGCATACTACGCTTGAAATCAAATCGAACGCACCGATATTTAGTATGGTGAGATAGCACAGTCAGGAATAGTGATACTTTTTCTCGGACCGATACGTATTTGCTATCTTGCAACCCACCCGCGTGCTGCAACAAGTAGCAAAACCTACTAAAGGTACTCCGGTTCATCCTAAGTTTCGAATAACAGTCCTCATCGCTTGATAGCCTCCGTTGGTGAGCGAGTATAAAGTTAAGCGCGAAAATGAGTTGTACAACAATTTCTTCTATTATTAATAGAAGTTCTTTGCGTCGGCGCATCAACCGTGCCATTACCTAAGTATAAACTCCGTTTGATCGTTATTCAAGGACAAAACAATGAGGATGGAACAAAAAATGGTCTCTCTATTCTGTATCAGTAACTCCATTTTTATCTTTCTTTTTTTTTTTTTTAAATGCTCAATTAGAGTAGAGGCTCATATTTCGCTCCTCTAAATGGGTGAATTAAAGCATGACTATGTTAACTACTTATTGCAATTGCAACCAACAATCCCACACTACTTAGCTATATTTTTTTCATTGACTGATGTACCCTAAACCACCTAAAAAACGAAGCTGACGGAACGCAAAACTCGGGAACTCCTATCAAAGAGATTATAAAAATAGGCATAAAATTATTTCTCACGTAATCCCTCAACAAAATTTGTGACCCATTGATAAATTGTTTGACTAAATAGATTGTTGCTATAAATAACCAACTGTCTAGGCTAAATTGCAAATACTTAATATGACAGCTCTATGTAGTCTTCATATAATATATTTAGGTTTACATCCGAACGACAAGATGCTATTACACATTCGAAACAACATATACACCTATTTCAGCAATCCAATAGCAGAATGAGAGACAAGCGCATAATTTTTTTATCACAAAATAAGAACAACATTAAAATGGAGTTACATATATTGCAAGAACAAATGGAGAAACAACATTAAACAACCTCATCGTCTTTAAAATCTGAACCTAATAATTTAATTTGTCCACCTAAATCATAACTTGTAGAAAACTAAACCAATCTACGAAAGTGGCGTAGCAGATAAAACAATTACCGTACAATATCACACAGTAGCAGCAAAGAATAACTATATCATCTACACCTAATACACTGTAATTGAAGTAAAATGAGGGCGTACTTACCTCTAAATGATTGCTCGATCGCTACGCACCAACCCTATCATAAAAAGGTGTTGATTATGAATTGAGTGGCAAGTTTCCATTAGAAACTCTTCTATTTTGAAAGGATTTATGCGTGGATGCTAAAGTACTCACCGTATAAGAAGAACCCAAGCAGTTCGGATTGGTATTCGGCAGAGCAGCTACAGTGGGTGCGATTTGCCCTTCTTGTTTTGTGACAGATGCCGCGATACAGGAGTATGAAAGTGGGGTGGGAATAGGGGGGAGAGAGAGATTTTATGGCTTCGAGAAAAAATCAAAAGTGGGCGCCATTATTAGTTTTGGGGGGAAGAAAAATTTCGAGGGCAATTACGTAAATCCAGTTTTAGCAAAAAGAGCATCAACCAGGGAGGGGGGATAAGGCGTGCTACCAGATCCAACCCATATAGGTGGGTTGGCGTAACCCATGTAAGAGGGTTTATTAATGCGGGCCGTAATGATAAAATGGGCCCAACAGTTTTGCAACCAAACAAGTTATTCGGATGGTTTAGTAAACTATCAACCCATAAACACCCAACCAAACCCTCCCTGGAGGTTGCTGTTATTATGGGAGGAAGATCATGATGTAGAAGTGTCCTTAATATTTACATGATAGATCTGACCTTTTTTAAAAATATGATAATTTAATTTTTATTTTTATTTTTATGCAATCTTGATATCCAAGATCTTTTGATGATTGTAATTTAAAATGATCTTGAAGAATTTCTTTTGCATGACCTGCATTTTCATATTGAGGGTTTGGATTTATTTTGGAAATAATTTTATTTTTTAAAGAAAAGTTACAAAGAAAATGATACTACTGTAAAAATACATAATTTAATAAAATAACTTGACTGTCCTCCAAATTCTTTTATAATATATACTCCCTCCATTTCGAAATAAAAGTCATTCTATAATAATCACTTTATACAAAAAAATAAATAAATGAAAAAATAAAAAGTCATTGTAGCAAAATAGTCACATTTATTCCAATACTGGCCTTGATTATATTCCAAAATCTCCCTAAAAATCTTCTAATTTTATAATTACTTAAATTAATTATAATTCTCCATCATGGGATGCACGATTCAAAATATATTAATTTTTGTTAAATAAAGAATATTAATTATCTAATAACTTATTCAAATCTAAGAACAATATCAACCAACAAGTAATTTTTATTTTAAATTTAATACTCCCTCCATTCCGGCATAATTGACCAACCTTGGCCAGGCACGGAGACTAAGGAAAAGCAGATTTTGTGGAATCTTTGACTTTTTCAAAGGTGGAGATTAAGAGTGGAGATTTTGAGGGTGGAGATTGTGAAATAATTTGCCATTTATGGGCTAGGACAATTTAGGTTGAGACAAACAAATATAGCAAGTTGGCTAATTAGGCCGGGACAGAGGGAGTATATTATATCAAAATATTTAATAGCAGTATCAAATTAAATACTAAGAAAAGATGATTGATTTTTACCTATTGTGTGTACTAGTACTACTCCCGTGCAATGCACGGAAGTCTGCTAGTAGAATAATATTTTAACTAAATTCAATTTTATATTACTTTATTATTTAAAAATGTAAATATTTTAAAATTTTGAATTATATTATAGTAAAATTTTAAATAGTGTAAATATTCGTTTCTCCCCTAAAATTTTTGGATTAAATATATACTTATTATTTATGAATAAAAAATATTGTTATTGATACAACTAAAATAAATATTAAATAATAACAAATAAAAAATGCTATTTTTTTTTTCTTTCTAAAAACTCAAATATACCTTATCATTCTTAACCTATGCGAATAACCACAAATAGTCCAATTAATTGCATGTGTTGGAAAAAAGTACAAATATAATAACACACAGTTTATTAAAAAAAGATAAGATAGTGATAAAGTACATTGATAATTATAAGAAAATTAAATTTTTCTTTCTGAATAATCTCATATTTTCATTGTTAAAATTTGTCAATTTATTTATTTTTATATAATCTAATTCACTATATACATAGTCTAATCCACAAAAGATTTAACACATAATTCAACTTAAAGAAGGTGAAATGATTATTAATTTGATAATTATATGTAAAACAAATTAAAAACAAAAAAAAAATCTTGTTAGCATTTAAAAAAACATATAAAAAAGTTGTCGACAAAGAAACAAAGTGATATAATGTTGACATATAACAACTTATCTATAGGGACACATACATAAATAAAATTCTTGAGAATATATGATTTGCAATTGAATAGAACTATGATTTTTTTTACATATTTGACTCCATTTTATTTTATTTTATTTTACTATACACATACACACACACACATTTATATGTATATTAGTATAGATATAGAATAATTTATGAATAAAAGGTAAATACCATAAATAAAAAAATTAAATTATTTAAAAAATAAAATAAAATATATTTTTAACAGTATTTTTTAACTAATTCGTATTTGCAGCGTAAATATGGCATCAGTAAATATCCACAATATGTACTCAAATCTAATCAAATAGGTGAATAATCAACCACTAACAACTGTATATTTGTTTAATATAATATCACACTATGAATGTCAAAATTAGAGATCATAAAAAGATGATTATTTTCATATATAATATGTAAAAAAATGTTTAAGATAAAAATAAATTTATTGGTAATTAAAAATGGGAAAAATGAATTTTCTTAGAAAGAAGGGCAAAAGGAAAAAAATGAACGAACAATAAAAAAGTTGGCACTTGTACAAATAACCATAAATAACAGAAAATATTTTGGTGGAAATGCAATTTATAATTATAACTCACTTGTACTCCCTCTGGTTTGAAAAATGTGCCACTTTAGAGAAAATGAAATTGTCAAAAAAATGTCATTTAAGCAACTAAAGAAATAAAAACACAATTCTTCAAATCTTACCATAAACAACCTATTTACTTTAGTTGACTATATTTTCTTAAATCCACAATATATAAATAGGTGTAGTGATATATTTATCATTTCCACTCATCCTTATTTTTTCAAAAAAAGTCTAAAGCGACACTTTTTTTTTTTTTTTGGATCGAAGGAAGTAGCTTTTATATACGTGTAGATTTCTTAATAATCTAAAACATTTTTAAGTTATAACTATACATAATTGATTGTTTCTTTCTAAAATCAGATTACCATTCGCAACTTGTAACATTTCACTTGGTGATATACTCATATACTTTTTATTTTTTAGTAATCCTACCATTAACAAAATAAAATCCAAAAGTAGATTGATTATTTAAAGTATGTGATTTTTTCAGATATTTGAATGTTTTCAAATTTTATTTGGTATGATAATTTATTCAAATAAATTATACGTTTTTGTTATATATATTATATTTATTTAAAGATAAAAATGGATTAATGCGATCAAAATTGCTTAGGTTGCAAAGAGTAAACTTATTTAATAAAATAATTGTAACAAAATACATTATATAAAAATATGAAGAAGTAATAAAAAATAATCTCAATAATGTATATGAAATGTAAACATACATATGCATAAAGCTTTCATACTTCTAATTATTATAATATATATATATATATATATATATATTAATAGATGTAATGATTTAATTAATTATTTGTAAAAATTAAACATTAATTTTTACTTTTAATTTTATAAAATTGGAGTTTCACTATTTAAACAATTATTTTTTTATCGCGGGTATAACATAAGTAAAAAAATTAAAAATTAATGTCAAATAAAATAAATAAATTTTATTGTATTTTAAAAATATCTTAACTAATATTCTTTATCAGACGATTATTTTATTACTTTTTAGTTGCAGCATAGACCCAACAATATAGTCCAATTTACAATAAACACTCAAATATAACCCCAATAATAATCAATAAAAAAGTATTTTCAAACTAAACATATCATTATAATATATGTGAAATGTATGTCAAACTGAACACCGTGAAAAGACGAATAATTTGATATATTTTACATAAAAAACGGATTAGAAATAAAAATGTTATTTTCATTTTAAAAAATTGAAAGAAAATTATGAACTTACCAAAATTAACATGAACTTACCAAATTATTGCTAAAATTTTAGGCGGGAAAGTTACAATGACATAAATGTCCTTCATTTTGCTTTTATATATATATAGATATATATATATATATATATATATATATATATATATATATTACATACTTTTTGTAACCATGGAAGGTTACTACAAAAATATGTGTTGTATTAAATGATATTAAATGACACTTTACCTACTATAGTGGATTAAAGATTATTTTATATATTTTTTTTTTATTCATGTAATAAGATTCCTTAAGAATCTTTATATTCAAAAGGTCATTTTAGTATTTTAAAGTTAAGTAATTAATGCTAGTTTATTGGAAATTACAACTTTAATTAATAGTATACATTTAATATCTAGTTTTTCTTTTAGTATATTGAGAAATGACTGACTTTATTAATTAATTCATATAATGCAAAAAAAAAAAAGATAAAATAAAATAATAATAATAATAATAATAATAATAATAATAATAATAATAATAATAATAATAATAATAATAATAATAATAATAATAATAATAATAATAATGGTGGTGGTGGTGGTGGTGGTGGTGGTGGTGGTGGTGGTGGTGGTGGTAGCAGTAGGAGTAGCAGCAGCAGCAGCAGCAGCAGTAGCAGCAGGAGCAGCAGTCGTAGTAGGAGTAGTAGTAGGAGTAGTAGTCGGAGTAGTAGTCGTAGTGGTAGTAGTAGTCGTAGTAGTAGTCGTAGTAGTAGTCGTAGTCGTCGTCGTACTAGTAGTAGTAGTAGTCGTAGTCGTCGTAGTAGTAGTAGTAGTAGTAGTAGTAGTAGTCGTAGTAGTAGTCGTAGTAGTAGTCGTCGTAGTAGTCGTAGTAGTAGTCGTCGTAGTAGTCGTAGTAGTAGTAGTAGTAGTAGTAGTAGTAGTAGTAGTAGTAGTAGTAGTAGTAGTAGTTTATAAGTAATTTTAGGTAAACTACAAAGTTTTCCTTGTGATAAAAGTGATTATGTGTAAAATTACACTATAAAGTTCCGCTTGTGATAAAAGTGATTGTAGGTGATTGTAGGTAAAATTACACTATTTATTACTTAAAAAATTAGTAGTTTCACGCAATGTTTATGTGATTAGATCGAAAGTCATAGATCTCTTAAAAGAAATTGAAATAAAAAACAGAAACAGGTTTTAGCGGGTTGGCGGTCTGGTAGGACAACCGTTTTTGGACGATTTTCAACGGGTATATCTGGGTTAATGGCATATCCAGTTAATTAGCCCTACTAGACCGAACTAGGAGCCGATTCGAGGCTGGATTGGTCGAACCGGCCGATCCGATTCCACAAACCTTGGTTTCACGATATCTGTTTAACCCCGTTACTAGAGTCAACAAGCACTCACTATTTGACTCGATTCAACTTCTCGAATTAACAAGCACCTACTATTTAACCCGATTCGAGATGTACCAACTATTTGACCTGTTGGCATATTGGCTCAATAGGTACTCACTATTTGATTGATTCGGCTTATCAGATAATTAAGTACACATTTTTTTACCCGATTCGACTTATCGGCTCAACAGACACTCACTATTTGCCCCGATTCGACTTATCAGATCAACAAGGTACCACTATTTGACCCGTTCGACTTCTCGGATCAACATATAAACTATTTGACCCATTCGACTTATTAGATCGAGATGTACCAACTATTTGGTCAATTCGGTTTATCGGATCAACAAGGTATCGCTATTTAACCCGATTCGACTTATTAGACTAAGACGTACTGATTATTTGACCCGTTTAGCTTATCGGCTCAACAGGTATCCACTATTGACCAATTCGGTTTATTGGATAAACAAATACGCACTATTTGACCCGATTCGACTAATCGACTCAACAAATACCAACTATTTGACCCGTTCGACTTATTAGATCAAGACAACCTACTATTTGGCCGATTCGACTTATTAGATCAAGACGTACCAACTGTTTGACCCGTTTGACTTATCGGCTCAACAGGTACCCATTATTTGATCGATTTGACTTATCGGATAAACAAGTACACACTATTTGACCCGATTCGACTTATCGGCTCAACTGATACCCATTATTGATCGATTCGACTTATTAGATCAACAAGGTACCACTATTTGACCTGTTTGGCTTCTCGGATCAAATGTACCAACTATTTGAGTCGTTCGACTTCTTGAATCAATAAATACTCACTATTTGACCCGATTCAACTTATCGGATCAAGACGATCCAACTGTTTGACCAGATTCTATTTATTAGATCAAGACGTACCAAATATTTGGCCGATTCAATTTATCGGATTAACAAGGTACTACTATTTGGCCCGATTCGACTTATTAGATCAAGATATACCAACTATTTAACCCATTTGGCTTATCAACTCAACAGGTACCCACTATTTGACCGATTCGACTTATCGGATAAACAAATACACACTATTTGATCCGATTTGACTTATCGACTCAACAAATACCCACTATTTGATCGATTCGACTTATCAGATCAATAATGAACCACTTTTGACGTGTTTGGCTTCTCGTATCAAGTGTACCAACTATTTGGCTCGTTCGACTTCTTGAATCAACAAATACTCACTATTTGACCCGATTCGACTTATTAAATCAAGACGTACCAGCTATTTGGCCCTTTCGATTTATCAGATCAACAAGGTACTACTATTTGACCCGATTTGACTTATTAGATCAAGATGTACAAACTATTTGACCCATTTGGCTTATCGACTCAATAGGTACCCACTATTTGACTGATTCGACTTATCGAATAAATAAGTACACACTATTTGACCCGATTCGACTTATCGACTCAACAGATACCCACATTTGATCGATTCGACTTATCAAATCAATAAGGTACCACTTTTGACCTGTTTGGCTTCTCGGATCAAATGTACTAACTATTTGACCCGTTCGACTTCTTGAATCAATAAATACTCCCTATTTAACCCGATTCGACTTATCGGATCAAGATGATCCAACTGTTTGACCTGATTCGACTGATTAGATCAAGATGTACCAACTATTTGACCCGTTTGACTTATCGGCTTAACAAGTACCTATTATTTAACGGATTCGACTAATTGGATAAACAAGTACACTCTATTTGATCCGATTCGACTTATCGATTCAACAAATATCCACTATTTGATCGATTCGACTTATCAAATTAATAAGGTACCACTTTTGACCTTTTTGGCTTCTCGAATCAAATGTACCAATTATTTGACCCAATTAAACTTATCGGATCAA